>CM038676.1:584516527-585174027 GCA_021605205.1 Aegilops longissima
AAGTCCAATAGATGGTCCAAATTCATGGTCCGAAACCAGTTGGAGATGCCTTGGGGAATTCCGTCGAACACCTTGTGTGCGCGGTGGAAGAAGATGGTCGCCGGTTGGATTGGCTGCTGCTGACGGCTGCGGTCGGCTCCGGGCGGCGGTGGTGATAAGAAATGAGCTTGGAGGCCAGCCAAGAGGAGCTCGGCGAGGTAGGCGACGGGGGCGACGACGGCGGAGCGGGGCGGCGGGGATGTGGGGTGGTGGCGGCGCCGACGGCGAGGTTTTGGGCGGTCGCGGCGGCGGATTCCGGCCGGCTGGTCTTCGGGCGGGCGGACGGGCACGGGCGGGAAAGGAATGAAGTGGCGGTTGGGCGTTTGCGGGCAGCGGCTGGTTTTGGACCAGATGCACCTCGTGTTGTAAATTTACACTATGAGGTGTTGTATTTTACATCACAAAGAGACCGCGGTCCAAATTCTTTTGCATATGAACCGTCTGTTGGAGCAGCATTTTTTGTCTCAGATGGTCCAAAAGTTAGGTCCTTTTACATTTGTACCATCTATTGGAGATGCTCTAAGCACGCCCGAGGGTGTGCTTTTCTTTGTAGAATCTACAAAATTACTCTACGTTTTCCAGAAGTCGAGACGGGTAATGTGTAAACCGTGTCCCTTTTATCCTTGACAAGTTTCCAGTTCCCATCTTAGGCAGGCCATAGTGAGGGTAACATAACCGGTAACATGCACTTGGGACTAGCGAACATGCTTATGTGGCACACAATTAAAGAAAAAAGAAGGTTAGAGTAACATAGGTAGATACCATATCATGTTAAATGCTATGCTGCTTTTGTGTCATACATGGCAATAAATATGATCATCTGTAATACTCTCTCCGTTTCTAAATATAAGTATTTTTAGAGATTTCACTATGGACTAGATACGGATCAAAATGAGTGAATCTATACTCTAAAATATGTCCATATACATCCGTATGTAGTTTGTAGTGAAATCTCTAAAAAGACTTACATTTAGGAACGGAGGGAGTACTACTTTATGATACTATGCACTGAGAAAGTAGTATCATATACTAATATCATATGCATTATACTCGTATATGATACCCCTTTATGGGTTTAGGGTTTTATAATAGAGGTAATATTATCCGGAGTCATAGAACTTGCGTCGGATGTTCAGTTTGGTGCTAGAACTTTGAAAATACGGTTTTGTAGTCATCTAACTTGACTTGAGCGTGCATATATGGTCATAGTACACGTATGCAAGTGTATCCATGTGTATGGACCCACGTGTTAGTGAGTGATGCAGATGGGCATGACGTATTTTTATGGAGAACTACTGGGATGTATTTTTGCACAAAACCCCGTCATATTTTTTATTTACATAAATAATCTGACCATAATACTCGCATTATATGTGAAAATTTACAAAAAAAATTGTCCTCTGGGACTCGAACGCACAACCAACTGGTTTAACACGGAACACTCTAGCTGCTAAAGGCTGCAGGTGAATACATCTCACATCTAGAACGACACATGTGGATCTTAAATATTTTATAAACCTGAGTATTATATAAACTAGTGTGTTATATAAATGTGTGTATTACATATTTGGTTTTCAAAATTATTATTCAAAAATTATTTTAATTACACAAACATTTCAATAATTACATGCACATTTTTATAGTTCAATGTTTGTATAATTAAAAATATTCTTAATTTGAATTTCAACTGTTAACATGGACATTCAATCGTGTTTAATATTTAGTTTATATATATACATGTTTTGAATAAAATTCAAGAGTAAAATTATACACAAGTTAATATTCATAAATATTTAGTAAATGTTTGTATTCACCATTTTGTATAATTTTAATATAAGTTTAAAGTTTATATCTTTTGGATTCATTAAACATATTTATTTAACAAAAAATGATGTCCGTATTTACTAAACATATTTCATATAATACATAGGTTTATATTTAAATGTTTATTTACTAACCATGGTTTGTATGGATAGTATTTTAACACTCAAATATTGGAACATAATTTTATTACTTATGTTTTACAAATATAATGAATGTATTTATTACTTTTTTTTACTAAATACTCCCTCCATCCCAAAATAAGTGTCTTATCCTTAGTACAACTTCATACTAAAGCTAGTATAAAGTTGAGACACTTATCTTGAGATGGAGAGTGTATTTTATATATGATAGACATGTTTGTATTTAAATGTTTTTATTTACTAATCGTATAATATATTTTAACACACAAAATATTTGAACATAAATTCAGTACTTACGTTTTACAAATACATTAAAATAATAGCGCATGCAAAATGGGCCACAATATACGCAATCCTTTTGAGCTCCATACTTTTTTCTCAAAATTATTAGTAATCAAGCTCTACATGCGTTCCCTTTAAGTCCATATAAGTTTGTTATCAGTGCATAGACATACAGAACTGTACGGTGTAGTGGCTTTACCATGCCGGTTTTAAAAAGTTTGTCATCGGTTCAGTCCCGCTGCACCCATTTTTGTTCTCAATTTGCCGGCATATAATGGCAGTAGTGTGGTTGGATTTTCCTACAAATAAAAAATCTCAAGGGGTTTTGTGCAAATATGTGTCGTGCTCAGAAACTACAAAAATATGAGTGTATTTTTTGTGAAAATGTCAAGGTTTTTGTGCAAATATATATCGCGCCGGGCAACTACAAAAATATGAGGGTCTTTTTTGTCACCCCTAGTGCCGTCACTCACTAATAAAATGGGACCATACGCATGAATACGCCTGCATAAGCGTACTGTGACCGTATCTGCACGCTTGAGTCAAGTTAGATGACCACAAAACCATATTTTCAAAATTCTAGCACCAAAATAAACATGCAACGCAAGTTCTATAACCCAGATGATATTACCTCTTTATAATACTATGCACTGAGAAAGTAGTGTCATATACTACTCCCTCCGTTCCTAAATAATTGTCTTTTCAGAGATTTCAACAAATGACTACATACGGAGCAAAATGAGTAAATCTACACTCTAAAACATGTCTACATACATCTGTATGTTGTAGTCCATTTGAGATGGCTAGAAAGACAATTACTCTCTCCGTTCCCAAATAATTGTCTTTCTAGTCATCTCAAATGGACTACAACATACGGATGTATGCAGACATGTTTTAGAGTGTAGGTTCACTCATTTTGCTCCGTATGTAGTCACTTGTTGAAATCTCTAGAAAGATAATTATTTAGGAACGGATGGAGTATTTGGGAACGGAGGGAGTAGTATCATATGCATTATAGTAGTAGGATGCATCTCTTCCCAACTTCCCGTGATATGTGGGCCCAAATGTAGATCACCGCCATAATTCGCCGTTTTTCGGTTTTTTGATGCTGTTCCCCACCAAATGGAGCAAGCCCATGGCGCGCTGCCTGCTCCTCCGCCGCCACCTCACGGCCGCCGCTGCCACCGCCACCGCCGCAGCCACGGCGCCGCTCCCCGCGAGGAGCGCCCACCGGGTGTTCGACAGGAGCGCGCACACCGACCGTATCCAGGAGCTCGCGCGGCTCGGCCGCCTGCGGGAGGCCCGGGAGGTGTTCGACGCCATGCCACACCGCAGCATCTTCGCCTGGAACACCATGATCTCCGCCTACTGCCACAGCGGGATGCTCGAGGACGCGAGGTCCCTCGTCGACGCCATCTCCGGAGGGAACGTGCGCACGAGCACCATCCTGCTGTCGGGGTACGCCCGCCTCGGCCGCGTGCTCGACGCCCGCAGGGTGTTCGACGGAATGCTCGAGCGGAACACCATCGCGTGGAACGCCATGGTCAGCTGCTATGTCCGCAACGGGGACGTCACTATGGCGCGCAGGCTGTTCGACGCGATGCCGAGCAAGGACGTCACGTCGTGGAACTCGATGCTCACCGGGTACTGCCACAGCCGGCAGATGGTGGATGCATGGCATCTGTTTGAGCAAATGCCAGAGCGCAACTTGGTTTCTTGGACAGTGGTGATCTCTGGGTATGCTAGAATCGAGCAGCATCGCAAGGCTTGGGACATCTTTTGCATGATGCACCGTGAAGGCGTGTCACCAGACCAGTCAAACTTCGCGTCTGTGCTTTTAGCTGTGACGGGTCTTCGGGATCTTTGTGTTCTAGAGGGCCTACGCCCTTTAGCCCTTAAGACAGGATTTGAGAGTGATGTGGTCATTGGGACATCAATGCTAAATGCATATACTAGGGATGCAAGTGCGCTTGACACTGCAATGAAATTCTTCGAGGGTATGCCAGAGAGGAATGAGTACACATGGTCAACTATGATCGCTGCACTATCTCATGGTGGTCGAATCGATGCTGCTACTGCCGTCTATGAAAGAGACCCTGTAAAGTCCATTCCGTGCCAGACTGCACTGCTCACAGGCTTAGCTCGATGTGGCAGGATTACTGATGCAAGGATTTTATTTGATCAGATTCCTGATCCTATTGTTGTGTCCTGGAACGCCATGATTACTGGGTATATGCAGAATGGAATGGTTGATGAGGCAAAGGAGCTGTTCGATAGGATGCCTTTCAGGAACACAATATCCTGGGCTGGAATGATTGCAGGGTATGCACAGAATGGAAGGAGTCAAGAAGCTTTGGATTTACTCCAAGCACAGCATAGGAACGGGATGTTACCTAGCCTATCTAGTTTGACCAGTAGCTTCTTTGCTTGTTCAAATATTGGAGCTCTTGAGACAGGAAAACAAGTGCATTCACTTGCGGTCAAGGCCGGTTGCCAGTTCAATAGCTATGTAGGTAATGCTCTCATTACTATGTATGGCAAGTGCGGAAACATGGAGTATGTGAGACAGGTCTTCAGTCGAATGCGAGTGAAAGACACTGTGTCATGGAACTCCTTTATTTCGGCACTTGTGCACAATAATATGCTGGAGGATGCAAGACATATATTTGACAATATGCTCAGTCGGGATGTTGTCTCTTGGACTACGATAATATCTGCATATGCACAGGCTGACCGGGGGACTGAGGCAGTGGAGTTTTTCAAAATAATGTTACACAAGCATGAAGTACCAAATTCCCCGATATTAACTATACTTCTCAGCATTTGTGGAAGTCTTGGTGCTCCTAAGCTTGGGCAGCAAATCCACACAGTAGCCATCAAACACGGAAGGGATTCAGAACTTATAGTCGCTAATGCTCTCATGTCAATGTATTTCAAGTGTGGTTCTGCAGATTCTCATAAGGTTTTTGATTCAATGGAGGAACGGGACATATTTACATGGAATTCCTTCATTACAGGTTGTGCACAACATGGCCTTGGAAGAGAGGCCATCAAGATGTATAAACATATGAGATCTGCAGGGGTGTTGCCAAATGAGGTCACTTTTGTGGGGCTTTTAAATGCATGCAGCCATGCTGGTTTGGTAGATGAAGGTTGGCAATTTTTCAAGTCAATGAGCAGGGATTATGGACTGACTCCTCTGCTGGAACACTATGCATGCATGGTGGATCTACTTGGGCGAACTGGTAATGTGCAAGGAGCTGAACAATTTATATATGATATGCCTATTGAGCCAGATGCAGTGATTTGGAGTGCTCTTCTTGGGGCATGCAAGATTCACAAGAATGCGGAAATCGGTAGAAGGGCTGCTGAGAGACTCTTTGCTATTGAGCCATCAAATTCTGGCAACTATGTCATGTTATCAAATATATATTCTTCTCTAGGGATGTGGGTAGAAGTTGCGGAGGTACGGAGAATTATGAAACAACAAGGTGTCACAAAAGAGCCTGGCTGTAGCTGGATGCAGATTAGGAACAAAGTGTACTCATTTGTCACTGGAGATAAACAGCATGAGCAAATTGAAGAGATAGAATCTACCCTCCAGGATTTGTACACTTCGTTAAGGACTGCAGGCTATGTGCCTGACACTGAATTTGTTCTCCATGACATCGATGAAGAGCAGAAGGAGAGTTCCCTTCTGTATCACAGTGAGAAGCTTGCTGTTGCTTATGGCCTTCTTGTTACACCCCAGGGCATGCCTATACAGATAATGAAGAACCTTAGGATATGTGGTGACTGTCACACTTTCTTCAAGTTTGTGTCACAAGTCACCAAGAGAGATATTGACATTAGGGATGGAAATCGGTTTCATCATTTTAGGAATGGAAGTTGTTCATGTGGTGACTTCTGGTGATACCCTGTTTTGACTTCTTTTTTTCTGTAAGCCCCAAAGTAGATACATTCTGATGATTCCAGATGAGATGTTGGGTTGCCATTCAGAAGATTTTGTGAGTTATAACACACAAAGCAGAGAAGAGTATACTGACTGACTATGTTGCTATGCTGTGGCCTACCACGGGTTTGTGGATGCAATATTGAGATAGTCAACAGGCTGTTAACCCTCTAGAAGCGCCTGGATTGGAATCTGGTGAGTGCTTAAAATATATGCTTATCCAGTTTGCATTTTGCTGCATGTCAATTATCAATCTATTCAACAGCAAACCTTGTGACCATTTTGCATGGTAGCTTAACAAGAGGAAACAAAGGGAAGCTGGATAGGTGCAGCTGAAAGACTTAAACAACACCTCATTACTCGTGCTGGACAGATAAACTATCAATGTATATCAACTGTATGCAGGCAAGTTGACACTGTTGATGAAAAGAGACATTTCCTATGTCGCCTAATTCCTGTTCTCTTACCATGCGTGTTCAGTGTAACGGCCTAGTCTTAGTGTGGTATAGGATTCTTTTCTATAAATGCAATGAAACGCAAAGCTTTTGTGTGTTCTCGGGAGGGAATCCTATGGCTCGACAAGAGAAGAAATTGATACTGAATTCATACCTCTTCCTCGGTTGACGCTTGGACAGACATGCTCTCTACCAAATGAAACCATTAGAGATGTGACTAACATATATGGATAACTTTTGGCTGCAGTTTTTGTAGGTTAACACGGAATAAATCTGCTGAAGATTTATTCAGGGCATTACATAATGCACGTGCAAAGCATATTGTTGATTGGAAGTATGGGGTCCATAATACAACAAAACTTTCCGGTAACCCATACCTCATTCAGTTCTATCATGTTGGCCATAATGTTCTTCTTCGCGGAGGTTCAATTGTTTATGAATAATGTCATAGCTAGGGCTGTCAAAAGTGTTCTGGGTTGACAAACTATTGTAGCTTGTCTCGAGCCCAGTTGAGCTGAGATCGAGCTTGTCTAAATTAGGCTCGAATCCGTACTTGTATATAATATAACATATGTATGTATTCCATTTCAAGCCTTACCAGGTGGAACTCGAGCATATTGTAAGCTTGGCCTGAGCCCAGTTGAGCTGAGATCGAGCTTGTGTAGATTAGGCTCAAATTCATACTTGTGTAATATACCACATTAATGTGCCAGGCCAAGCTCGACCATATATTATACTCATATATGTGTATTTACAGAATAATTCGGCCTTAGGAGTAGGAGTTGAGGCTGAGCATGATCGAGCCTATAGTATAGTCATATATGTGTATTTGTAGAGTTACCGATCCTTATCAAATCAAGCTAGAGTCAATTCGAGCTTCGATGAGTTCGACTCTGTTCTAGCTGGTTGGCAGCCCTGGTATATGATAGGCTAGCAACATCACCATGATGTCTGTTTCTCTCAGCAACATGTACATTGTCTAAACAATAATGTGGCATTGAAGATTTCAATTGTCTGAATTGCTTGTACTCAATTTGATGTGCTAATCACTGTTGTCCTTTTTTGGTTGTGGCAGGGAACTATGGCTGAATGACAGTGATGTTATGTGTGTCATATATCATGGGTGATCATTCTGTTTATGTCGAAAGGCCTTTATATTCTTGTAAACTGAGAGTTTGCAGACCCCACACATGATCTGGCTCTGAAGATAACTTAGACAAGATTATCGGTGGAAGCTAACTTTCTGTCTTATTCAGAAGGCTTGCTGACATCCCAAATTGCAGCTTTTGTAACTATATATGGGAGATTCAAATTGATGTGTGACCACACTCGTATGACTTTTGAAAAATGATGGTACCCATGGGAGAGGTAAATGGACGATGCTGCAAATTTATGCCAAATCTGTTTCAACCCATACTCTAGTCAAATGTAGGAGTTTGTAGGTAACTGAATAAACAAATTGGAGAAAAGTAGTTCCTGGATGATAGACTGTACGTATGATAGTACATGTACAGCAGTTGTAAACCAGCCCCTGTGTACACCACGATGCCCACGTAGTGGCGCACGATGGTCTGAGTAGTGGCACACGATCACCCGACGGTGCTCCCTGTAACCTGTATATATCGCCCCGTCGATGGATGAATCAAGTGTGTTGAGTCTCCTACCTAGCTTCTCCCTTAACATGGTATCAGATGCTCCTGGTCTGACCAATCCATTTGCTCAAGTGTGTTGAGTCTCCTACCTAGCTTCTCCCTTAACACTGAAGTTCTAGTAGTTCTGTAGTGAAAATCACCACGAAACTATGTTGCGAGTACTACGTAACATTCTAACAGTTCTGTACTGAAGATTCAAATGTAGTTCTATATAGTGGAATGTGTAAGGCTGTTCACAATCCTGCCTGATTTTGTCCTTCAGTGTCAGTGTCAGTTCATTCGTATGTAGCAGACCGCAGAGATGATTCGTAAGATGCAGAGGTGATTTTCTGGGAGTTTACAACATGGTGCATCTGACTTTGGCCACCCTGCTGCATGCGGTTCTAATTAAAATGGGAGTCTGGAGCTCCTTCAGTCCAAAAATATATATATGTGCATGTGGCGATGCATCACAAAGCCATTCGCGTCAATATGATAGCAGCCCGCCGTACAAGGCAAGGCAGTAGAATATAGGTTTCCACTTGTGCGTATCTAAACTACGAGCCTCTGTTTTCAGTAGTACCAAATTCTGTACTTACTTCCCCCGTTTCTTTTTACTCCGCGTATAAAATTTGGTCAAAATCAAACTACACAAAGTTTGACCAAATTTATATTAAAAATATAAAAATCCATAATACTAAAACTATATAGTATGAAAATACATTTCATGATGCATCTGGTAATATTGATTTCATATTGTGAATGATGATATTTTCTAATATAAAGTTAGTCAAACTTTACCAAACTTGACTTTGACCAAACCTTATATACAGATTAAAAAGAAACGGAGGGAGTACTATGATAGCAGGAATCGTTCCCAAGTGGGAATACATCCTTGCTTTCCTCCGACAGAGAGGGCTCCCGAGTAAGTTTAGAGATTGGATCATCTAAACTTGGGACATATTTTTCAAAGCTTGCCAGCGTCTAGAACTTTTTTCCCAATGAGATAATTGGGCCTTCCGCTCTCCGTTTGGCAATTGAAGAAGGTGGACCTTCAATTTCTCGAGGAAAAAGTTACGAACAAGTTGGTCACTTACGAATTAAGGCCAAAACATCACTATGATTGGGCGCACAACCCTTGTCAAGTCCGTAATCACCTCTCAAACAGTCTACTTCGTCACGCCTCTCGTTATTTCCACCAAGTCCCCTACATAATGTTAACAAGCTTGAATGGGCATTCCTTTGGCCCGGCTCCGATAGGACGATGGGTGCGAGATGCAAGGTCAATTGGGAGGTCGTTTGCCGGCCACATCAGTACGATTTGGTATGAGTGGAAGGAACCAACCAAAATGTGGGTTGGCACGGGAATTCCATGTGAAGAGGAGGACCTCAACTTTTTCTATGCCTCAACAACCATCGCCGTCAGGAATTCCATGTTAACTTCATTGCTTGGTTGGCAATCTAAGATAGGATTTGGACTGTCAATAGGTTGGCCAAGTGGGGATGGACAAATTGTGGTCTTTATCTCTTTGCAAGAGGGAACAAGAATGCAAGACTTCTTCAAATGTCCATACTCCTTTAGGTTTTGAAACTTGATCATTAAGAAGCTTCACCTTGAGAATATGGACACATCTTCATGGCCTTTGGCGGCCTTTGTCAAGGATTGGTGGACAAGTATATAACAGGTGTGGACATCCCTCATCGAAAAGCCATGGCTTCCCCTTACCATGCTTCTATCCTAGACCATTTGAAATGAGAGAACCGCATGTATGTTCCGCCACAAGAGCGCCTGACGAAAATCTTGCTCAACATCATCATGACCAAAGCAAGCCTATATATGAATCACCGCGGATGCGAAGAAACTAGAGTCAATGTATTGCGAGAATAATCCCCCATGTGGTGTCTAAGGGTCATTTGTTAACCAATGCTATTCTCTAGGTAAATTTTATGTCTCCGGTTTAAAAAACAAACAGCAGAAGTCATCCAACAGGCCGACTAATCTAAAAATGGGAGTGGCATATTGTTGGTCATTCGGGAAACGTTTTCAATAAGGTATGGAGAACCGTTCCACTGCCATACCGTGCATTCCGCCACAGGCCGGCCCAGCCAACCAACCATTTTTTTAACATACTAGAATTGCAGATGCTCACGTATGCATACAAATACTCGTCCGTATGAAGGCATGCACGCACACCCAATTCCTATGAGCAGCTTGTAGTCAATAGAAACGTCCCCTCCCACTAAACAAACTTCACCGACGAAAAGACCGAAATAAATTCAAAACAATAAGTCTTTCAGCCCAAGAAACCTAAACCAATGATTAGTGGTGGAACTGAAGCGATAACACTGCACGGGTGCACCGACGGCCTCCTGAGTCCCCGTCACCGTCAGGCAGCAACAGCAGTCCATCCATCTTTCCAGGGAGCCAGAGCTTCAAGGGAAGGCCGGCGGTATGCCGCCCAGGAGGTCCAGACAGCGTTCGTGCTACAACAAATCTGGTAGAAGGATTTGACCCTTATCATGGCAGTAGAGTATAAGAGAAACCACCAGATGCTGTCGAGGCAAGAGAAAGCGAAAGCGCGGCCGTGTTGGTGGATCGAAAAAACAAGGAAACGCAAGTTGCATGCGGCCGCCCTCAACTCGGCATCAGCCGGGCAACTGGAGGTCGCCACCTGTAGATAGCCACACCTGCCACGGCCCCAAGGCAAGAGCGGTGCACGCAAAGCGATGGCGCCGAAACCATGGTCGCGGGCTCTCGTGGGCGAGAAGTATGTGCCAGAGTTGGCCACTCGGGCTGCCGCCGCCAACGTGCCCGCACCCGATGCGCTCCCTCTCCTCTCCTGGCAGCCGCTGGCATGGTCAAACTCAAACCGCGCGCCCCCGCTCGCCGTTTCCCGGCTAAAAGAACCCGCGGCGAGCGTTGCGTCCATTTTCACGGCTCGGGCCGCCCTGCTGCTGCGCTGATCGGATAGGGCCGGGCTGGGCTTGGAATACGACATGCGACTCCGCCGTGGTCACCGGATAAACAAACAAACAAACTAGGACGATGCGCCCACGAATCGTTGCTCGGTCCGTACGGTGGTGCATGAGCAGTCGATTCACAGCTGCAACAGCAACAACGACTTGGTCATGCAAGTTCTGCCTGCCTCCACACGCATCGCTTTTACTCCACAACCTCGAAAACACTCGCAAGGGATTAGGGGGGATGTTTCTCTCCTACTACTCCCTTTTGCTTGTCCGTCCCCAACGATGGTGACAACACTGTAAACATCACCCTTTGTCCATGATGACAGCCATATTTGTCCGTAGCTGATAGCCCGGGCAGAGTGAGAGGAAACCATCCGCCTCCGTCCCTCTCCCGACCCACCGGGTTCATGTACACGTACTTGCATCGACCATGACAACCGCACGGCTTGATTGCCCAACTCACTGGCTGATTAAGCACATAGTATCACTGATTAAGCGTATAGTATCACTATCACTAGCTATGAACTGCAACGCCTTTTTCCACGGACCTGATGCATCACCTCACCGGCCGATGAACAACCTACATCCTAGACATATAACTGTTAAACATTGTCACGTATGGATATGGGTCACCTACGGTTGGTGGATAGTTAGAGGAGATCTCTTTGTTTTATTTTCATGTTTATCTCTTGATGTAATCCTCTCTATCCCCATGTATCTCTCTGGTGGTTTCAACTACCTTGATGTATGCCTCCTGCGAGAGCTGGCCTCGCCATATCAATATATATACGCGGGCTCCCATATTACGGGGGTTGAGACGCTTCTACAAAACCTAACATGGTATACAGAGCCTCCCTCTTCCCTCTCGTCTAGCCTCCATCATCGATCTCCACCAACGCATCGAACCTCGTCTCGCCATGTCTTCCTCCAGCTCAACTCTCTCCTCCGCTGGCCTAAACAACACCATCTCAGAACCCCTGACTCGCACGAACTATGTTCTGTGGCGAGCTCAAGCCCGATCTCAGATTATAGGAGCGGGCCTTCTAGGATACCTAGATCAAACAATCCCAGAACCACCAGCCACCATCACCTCAAAGAACGCTGAAGGCAAAGATCAGACCGTTCCAAACCCTGCCTACTCCGCCTGGTTGATCCAGGATCAACAACTTGTAGCCTATCTCCTTCGCAATCTCTCGAAAGAAGTTCTGGTACAAGTCGCCTCCTTAGAAAAATCCCACGCCATCTGAACTGCTCTTGCAAACATGTTTGCTGCCCAGTCCAGGTCGCGAGCCAACAACTGCCACGCCGCCCTCTCCAATGCCCAGAAGGGCTCTCAATCCGCTGCTGTGTACTTCGGTCAGATGCGTGCACACGCAGATGAACTTGCCATGGCTGGAAAGCCTCTTCTCGAAGGAGAGCTGATTTCCTTCCTCATTGCTGGCCTCGATATGGACTATCAACCCCTCATATCCGCTCTTGATGTTCGCACCGAGCCTCTCTCCGTCGATGATCTCTTCGGCATGGTGTCGAACTTCGATCAGAGAGTGGAGATGTTCCACAGCTCTGGATCGGGCGCCTTCAAGTCCTCCGCAAACGCCGCTGCTCGCAGACGTGGTGGCCCTCCCAAGGGCAACCGTGGCTTTCCCAAGAGTGGTGGCGGCAACAATGGCAGCAGCAACAGTGGCTTCAACAACGGCGGCTACCGCGGCGGCGACGGCGGCTTCAAAAACGGCGGCTACCGCGGCGGCGGCGGCGGCCATGGAAACAACGGTGGCAATGGCTACCGCAGCGGCGGTGGCGGCAACTACAACAACAACCATGGTGGCGGCGGTGGCTACTACAACAACAATGGCCAGCCGCGTTACTACAACAACAACAACCAAGGTCGCCACTTTGCCGGGTATGAGGAATATGAGAACAAGTGTCAGATCTGCAAAAAAACTAACCACATCGCAAAAGAGTGCAAATGGCGTTATGCAGAGGATAACTCCCAGAGGAAACGAGTTGCGGCTGCAACAGATACCTCCTACGGAGTTGACTCCAACTGGTACCTTGACTCCGGCGCCAACGAGAACATTACCTCTGATCTTGAGAAGCTGACCATGCATGAAAGATATCACGGCAAGGAGCAAATCAACACAGCAGAAAACACTGCAGGTATGATGATAAGTCATGTTGTTCAGTCTATTGTTAAAACCCCACATTGTGATATTCATCTCAAAGATGTCTTGCATGTTCCAAGTGCATCCAAAAATCTCCTTTCCGTTCATCGTATCACACTTGATAATGGATTTTTTATTGAATTTCACCCATTCTTCTTTTTGATCAAGGACCAGGTCACGAGGAGGGTCCTCTATCGCGGTAGATGTGTGCACGGCCTCTATCCGTTGATTCCCAAGTTTTCCAAGTTCAATAAGCAAGCTCATGGAGCCTTCAAAGTCTCTTCAGAAAGATGGCACAATCGTTTAGGCCACCCATCTTTTTCTATTGTTTATCAAATTCTTAGTAAACATAAGCTACCTTTTGTTGGTGAGCATGATCGTGAAACTATTTGTGATGCTTGTCAGAGGGCAAAAAGTCATCAATTGCCCTATTCTATTTCTACCAGTGTGTCCACAAAACCCTTGCAACTTATTTTCTCTGATGTATGGGGTCCAGCCCCCTCCTCTGTTGGTAGACACACATATTACGTGAGCTTTATTGATGATTATAGCAAGTACACGTGGATCTATTTGCTTAAGAAACGTTCCGATGTTTTCCAAGTTTTTCACAACTTCCAATCCCTAGTTGAGAGAAAATTTGATAGCAAAATTATTGCCATGCAATCAGACTGGGGTGGTGAGTATGAAAAACTCAACTCCTTTTTTCAGAAAATAGGAATTTCTCATCATGTTTCCTATCCTCATGCTCACCAGCAAAATGGCTCCGCAGAACGTAAACACAGACACATTGTTGATGTGGGGTTTTCACTTCTTGCTGCGGCCTCCATGCCCTTGAAGTTTTGGGATGAGGCCTTCCTAACTGCCGTTCACCTTATAAACCTACTCCCTAGTCGAGTTATCAACAATGAAACCCCAACTGAGCGCCTCTTTCACACCAAGCCAGATTATACTTCTCTCCGTGTTTTTGGGTGCGCGTGTTGGCCTAATCTTCGTCCTTATAACACTCACAAACTTAGCTTTAGATCAAAACAGTGTGTCTTTCTTGGCTATAGTGCCCAACACAAGGGAGTCAAATGTCTAGATGTAGCCACGGGACGTGTTTACATCTCCCGAGATGTTGTTTTCGATGAAACAAAATTCCCCTTTGAATCCCTTCATCCAAATGCCGGTGCTCTTCTTAAACAAGAAATACTTCTACTTCCACCTTCCCTATCCGGCGTTGATCACGGTGGTGAACACAATAGTACTGATCAACCTTTGACTACTCATCATGTTTTGCCTGAGTTTATTGCTGCAGATTCATCATCAGGAGAAAATTTGGATCCAAGTGGGCATCATTTTATGTGCCCCCCAGCAGGAGACACCGAACCACGAGGTGGATCCGCCTCGGGATCGCCCCTGCAGGCGGCAGACAGATCCACTTCGGGATCCGGTGCTGCAGCGCCTGATTCTGCCTCGGTGCCCGTGCGTCCTGTAGTGGACAGCGACAGCGTCACGGGTGGGTGCATGCAACCCACCATCCAGTGCCAACCGGAGGAGGGCACGTGGAGGGGATCAACCGCAGACTCGCCTGGCCCCGCATCGCCTGGTCCCAGCGCCAAGGCGGATCGGTCGCCTAGCCCGCGGTCGCCTGCGCCAGCGACAGGATCTCCCTCGGGATTGGGGTCGCCAGCACCTGAAGCTGACGCAGGAGAATCTCCACCTCCTGGATCGCCTGTGCAACAACAACTTGTGGTCTCCCCTGTGGCACCTCGCACCAGGCTACAAAGGGGAGTTACTACTCGTATGAATTACAAAAACTTCTCTAAATTTGGCATGTTATGTACTACTGGTGAACCTAATAGTTTGAAAGCAACCTTTGATGATCCCAGGTGGGAACATGCAATGGAAGAAGAGCTCAAGGCTTTGATGAAAAACAAGATGTGGCATCTTGTTCCCCCTCGGCAAGGCAGGAACGTGATTGACTGCAAATGGGTGTATCGAATCAAAAAGAAATCTGATGGCACAGTAGATCGTTATAAAGCAAGACTTGTGGCCAAGGGCTTCAAGCAAAGGTATGGCATAGACTACGAGGACACGTTTAGTCCAGTTGTTAAAGCTGCAACGATACGTCTTGTACTGTCAATTGCTGTGTCTAGGGGATGGAGCCTTCGACAACTAGACGTGCAGAACGCGTTTCTTCATGGTGTTCTGGAAGAGGAAGTGTACATGAAACAACCTCCTGGGTTTGAAGATAAAGATGCACCTTTTCATGTGTGTAAGCTTGATAAGGCCATATATGGATTAAAACAAGCACCTAGAGCATGGTACTCACGGTTAAGTATGAAACTGCAAGCACTTGGTTTTATTCCATCAAAGTCTGACACCTCCTTGTTCATCTACCATAAGCATCAAACCTTCCTATTTGTTCTCATATATGTTGATGATATTATTGTCACTAGTTCTTCAAATGGAGCAGTGTCAGCTTTACTCAGAGACCTAGGGTCATAATTTGCTCTCAAGGATTTGGTAGACTTGCATTTCTTTCTGGGTATTGAGGTAAACAAAATTAATAATGGTATTCACTTGTCACAAGCAAAATATGCAACAGAGTTGTTGAGCAGAATTGGCATCGCAACTTGCAAACCCTCACCGACACCCTTGTCTAGTTCAGAAACTTTGTCTTTAACAAAAGGAGAACCTTTGACTCAAGAGGACATTACTGGGTACAGAAGCTTGGTGGGTGGTCTTCAGTACTTAACTCTTACGAGACCAGATATCTCCTTTGCAGTTAACAAGGTGTGTCAGTTTCTCCATGCACCTACCACAGCCCACTGGACAGCAGCCAAAAGAATTCTGAGGTACATAAAGAATACTTTAACCACAGGTCTTGCGTTTCAGCAGTCATCTTCCACACTTGTGAGTGCTTTCTCAGATGCAGACTGGGCTGGTTGTTTGGATGACAGAAGGTCTACAGGGGGTTTTGCTATATTTTATGGTCCTAACCTAATTTCATGGTGCGCCAGAAAACAAGCTACTGTGTCCAGGTCAAGTACAGAAGCAGAATATAAAGCATTATTAAATGCCACAGCAGAGGTCATTTGGATTCAATCTATGCTTAAAGAACTTGGAGTATCTCAAGTTCAACCTCCCTGTTTGTGGTGTGACAATCTTGGTGCCACTTATTTATCTGCTAACCCAGTTTTTCATGCCAGAACCAAGCACATTGAGAAGACTTTCATTTTGTGAGAGAACGAGTTGCCAATAAACAACTTGATGTTAGGTTTATTCCTTCCAAGGACCAGTTGTAGATGGTTTCACAAAGGCCTTACCAACGAGAAGCTTTGAAGAATTCAGGCGTAATCTCAACTTGAGGCAGTTGTGATTAAGGGGGTGTGTTAAACATTGTCACGTATGGATATGGGTCACCTACGGTTGGTGGATAGTTAGAGGAGATCTCTTTGTTTTATTTTCATGTTTATCTCTTGATGTAATCCTCTCTATCCCCATGTATCTCTCTGGTGGTTTCAACTACCTTGATGTATGCCTCCTGCGAGAGCTGGCCTCGCCATATCAATATATATACGCGGGCTCCCATATTACGGGGGTTGAGACGCTTCTACAAAACCTTTGAGGCATTCTCAACCTCCAAAGAAGTTTAAAAGTAAAAGCAACAACTCTAGTTATAAGGCAATGAATAAAAAGCGGCTTATCCGAGAAGGATCCAGATTTACTTAAAAGCCATTTAACTTTGTGAGTCTCCTCCGACAAAGTAATCTAACTACTCATATAGAGTAATTCATTCCACATCATAAGAGTTTCTCCATGAAGACATCTCCTAAATCTAATACAATGAAAATCCTAGTTAAAGACTTTTAGCAACAGTAACATGCAACGCTACACTTTGATTACATAGAGGGGGGCCAAGCCCCCTCCCTTATACACCTCGATTGTATAGCAAACTGATGGATTGTTAAGCTCTCTTTTCTTTTGGTACAAGAGGCTTTCCCATTCCTCTCTTAACTCCCATGCCTTTGAGCCAATCAATAGAATTTATGTCCCACAGATCATAAACTCGCATTCTTCACCCGTTTTCATTTCCTAAAAAAGAAAAACCCTTGGTACCATGTGACCTCATTTGAGTACAAGTTACAAGTTAGAATTGATTGAGGCTTACTAGTACACTAGTAGAAAAGGGGGCAATGGTCCAGGCCGGGTCAGCCCATTGGTCCCGGTTCAATCCAGAACCGGGACCCATGGGGGCATTGGACCCGGTTCGTGAGCCCCGGGGGCCGGCCGGCCCACGTGGGCCATTGGTCCCGGTTCATCTGGACCTTTTGGTCCCGGTTGGTGGGACGAACCAGGACCAATGGGCCTCGCTCCTGGCCCACCACCATTGGTCCCGCTAGGTGGCTTGAACCGGGACCAAAGGATGCCCTTTAGTCCCGGTTCATGCGACGAACCGGGACCAATGAATTGCCTATATATACCCCTCGCCCAATGTGCGAGCACTTCTTTGCTCTGTTTTTCTGCCCGGCCGTTGGAGAGCTTTGTGGTGCTCTAGCTCACCTCCTATGCACACGAGGTGTTCGATGGAATGCCCGAGCCACACTACTTAACTTTCTCCTCTCCAAGCTCGACCTCCAAACTCCATTTCCCTCAATATTTGTCTAGGTTTAGCGGTCTGTCACGTCCCGTCTCCGTCTTCACCGCCGTCGATCGCCCGCGCCGATCTCATCGGCGGCACCACCGTGGTGAGCCTCTTGTTCTTATCTTCTTTCTGAAAGGAAAAATATTCTTACTTGTATGTTTAGATAGATACTTGTATTATTTTCTTACTTTTACTATGTATGTACTTTGGTTTTAATGTGATGATGAACTTCTATTAATTTGGTCACTTAATTATCTATTCATGATGTTCTGTAGTAGTTTTTGACACACTTAATTATATATAATGCATGCAGATGAACCGACAATGGATGTATATGTGATGACACACCTCCGAGTACATTAAGGCGTGCATGATTTTCTCAAGCGGTGAGGCAAACAAGGAAGGGTTTTATGTGTTGTCCATGCCCTATATGTGGGAATACGAAGTCTTACTCTGACCGGAAAATCCTTCACACCCACCTGCTTTACAAGGGTTTCATGCCACACTATAATGTTTGGACGAGGCATAGAGAAATAGGGGTTATGATGGAAGATGGCGAAGAAGAAGAGTATGATGACAACTATGTGCCCCCTGAATACGATGATGCTACTAAACATCAAGAGGAACCAGACGATGTGCACGATGATGCTGCAACGGGCAAAGCTGCTGAAGATCAAGAGGAACCAGACGATGTGCCCGATGATGATGATCTCCCCCGGGTCATTGTCGATGCAAGGACGCAATGCGAAAGTCAAAAGGAGAAGCTGAAGTTCGATCTCATGTTAGAGGATCACAAAAAAGGGTTGTACCCCAATTGCGAAGATGGCAACACAAAACTCGGTACCGTACTGGAATTGCTGCAGTGGAAGGCAGAGAATGTTGTGCCTGACAAAGGATTTGAGAAGCTACTGAAAATATTGAAGAAGAAGCTTCCAAAGGATAACGAATTGCCCAACAGTACATACGCAGCAAAGAAGGTCGTATGCCCTCTAGGATTGGAGGAGCAGAAGATACATGCATGCCCTAATGACTGCATCCTCTACCGCGGTGCATACAAGGATTTGAACGCATGCCCGGTATGCGGTGCATTACGGTATAAGATCAGACGAGATGGGAACACCTGCAGGGACGGATATTCTTGATCTCAAGCACACTACACAGTTCTACAGAACTCTACCTTGGTGACCCCGTATGTCGATGAACACAAGAACAGTTTGCGCCCAAACACCCGGAGCGGTCGACGATCGGATTACATGTGAACACATCAGGACTTTCAGCAGTTGGTTGGAAACACGTCTCAGAGGTGACAACACTGTTTGTGATGAGCTGTACTTGTTGTCCAGGGGACCATCTTCGATTGTAATGATTTGGAAAGGATACGAGATAAATGGGAATACATTTTACACGATCGACCAAGATCAAAAGAGCACCAACCAAAACAGCGATGTCCGCTTTGATGCAGCCACCGAGAGGGGAAAGGACACATATTATGGTTACATAGTGGACATATGGGAACTTGACTACGGAGTAGATTTTAAGGTCCCTTTGTTTAAATGCAACTGGGTCAATCTGTCAGGAGGCGGGGTACAGGTAGACCCACAATATGGAATGACAACAGTGGATCTGAAAAATCTTGGGTACACTGACGAACCGTTCGTCCTAGCCAATGATTTGGCACAGTTTATCTATGTGAAGGACATGTCTACTAGACCGAGAAAAAGAAAAGATAAGGAAGCGAATACATCATACGATGAGCCAAAGCGCCACATAGTTCTTTCAGGAAAAACGGACATCGTGGGAGTGGAGGACAAGACAGACATGTCGAAGATTATGAAAAGTTTCATGAAATTTCTCCTTCAAAGTCAAGGCTGACCCCACATCCCGATAAGCGATGAAGATTATCCATGGTTCTGGCGCAATAAGCAAATGACACAAGCGAAGAAAAAGTGAAGACTTTCTCCGCAACTATTATGATGATACCATGCCAACTTTGTAATGAGGCAGTATGATACCATTGTCCGTTTTGTACATGGACATGCTATGTGGGTGAAATTATGATACCATGCCAACTTTCAACTTTTTTAGAGTTCATTTGAAATGCTTTATTATGAATTTAGGTTGGATTTTCTCTATAGGCGCATCAATGTTCATTTTTTTAGTAAAGTTAATCACAACTTGTGATTCACACACATTTCAAAGAATTCAAATTTTAATTATTCAAATTTGAAAACTAATGGCACTAACAAAAAGTTTATAATTTTTCTAAAACTAATGGCACTAACAGAAAGTTTATAATTTTGCTGACGTAAAAGCAAAAAGAATTAAAAAATAAAGCAAAAAACAAAAGAAAATAAATAATGCAGAAAACAAAACAAAAAACTGGAAACAAAATAAAAATAGCAACAATAAGTATTTTGTTGTAAGTAGAAACAAAATAAAATAAATAAAGCAACAAAGAAAAAAAAAAAAAAGTGTTTTCAAATTTGAAAACTAATGGCACTAACAGAAAGTTTATAATTTTTCTAAAACTAAAAGCAAAAAGAATTAAAAAATAAAGCAAAAAATAAAAGAAAATAAATGATGCAAAAAACAAAACAAAAAAACTGAATAAAAAATTAAAAAAACTGCCACCTATTGGTGCACCACGGCGTGAATACGACTAGAAACCTAACCTGGGCCAGGATTCAGGCCCGCAGAAGGCCCAATAGGCCCACCGGAAGCACAGTGTGAGATTAGACCCGTAAGCCTGCATTTGGGAGGAGCTCGAGAGGGTAGCCGCAGTGGGGCTTATAAACCACTCCGAGCCCCTCTCAACTAGTGAGGTGGGACTAAAGTTTTGGCCGCGGGCAGCGCAAGGCCTTTGGTCCCGGTTGGTGGCACCAACCGGGACTAAAGGTGGCATTGGTCCCGGTTCGTGGCACCAACCGGTACCAATGCCTCCTTTAGTCCCGGTTGGTGCCACCAACCGACCAAAGGCCACCAACCGGGATCAAAGGCCACCAACCGAGACTAAAGGAGGCATTGGTCCCGTTCTCGCCACTGAACAGGACCAATGCTCTTGGTATATAATCAGGACTTGTGAAAATTTCAGTCTCTCATCTTCATTTGCCCCGACGCCTTGAGCTCATCGCCGCCAGCTGCCCCGACGCTGCCTCTGCCGCCCTTGTTGCCGTCGCCCGTGCCTCGCCGTCGCCGTCGCTGACGTCGTCCCCGAGCCCAGCGCCCTGCCTGACGTCGTCCCCCCCGCAGATCGTGCCCGGCGCCGTCGCCGCCCCAGATCGCCTCGACGCCATCGCCGCCCGACGTCGTCCCCCCCAGCGCCACCGCCTCGCCTCAGCCGCCCATAGTGAGCCGCCCCGCCTGCCCCTGCCCATATATATATATATATATATATATATATATATATATATATATATATATATATATATATATATATATATATATATATATATATATATATATATATATATATATATATTTATGTGTATGTATGCTTTTTAGCTAGCTAGGAAAGTATGTATGCTTTTTTGTATATGTGTATGTGTGTATGCTTTTTTGTATGTATATATGTATGTATGTTTGCTTTTTTGTATGCATATATGTTGATGAAATATGAACAATGCATTAGGCAAAACCTTTACTTTTTTTGAAAATTTCTATTTTAACATTTAAAAAAACAAGCAATACTAAAAGAATGAGAGAAAAAAGGAAAATAAGAAGAGGAAGAAAGGAGGACAAGAGGAGAAATAAATAAGAAGAGAAAAAAGAAGAAAAAGAAGAGGAGAAGAAGAAAGGAATAGACGAGAAGAAGAAAAAAAATTCTATTTTTTCTTCTTCTCCTCTATTCCTTTCTTCTTCTCCTCTTTTTTTTCTTCGATCTTCTCCTCTATTCCTTTTTCTTCTCCTCTTTTTATTTCTTCTTCGTTTTCTCATGTTTTATCGGGTCTGTCGTCGTCGATATACCCCTCCCGATAACTTCAATACGAGGGGGGGGGGAGGGTCGATATACCCCCTCCCCGATAACATTATTTTCCCATGTATATGTTGGTCACGTCGTTGTCGATATAACCCCCTCCCGGATAACTTCGACATGAGGGGCGGTCGATATATATACCCCCTCTCGACCGTGATAACTTATTCCACGGCAGCACCCCCCTCGGCCCTGTCGCTCGACCAAAACTCTCGAGGACACCCAAACCCTAGAGAAAAAACGATGTTGGTCTCCTACCCCCTCCCGCCGCGCCCCTACCCGACAAACTCTCTCGAGGCCACCCAAATTTACCAAGTTAAAAGAGCGTTATCGTCGAGGCCACCCCAAACCCTTGAAGCGTTGTGTCGAGGCCACCCCAAACCCTTGAAGCGTTGTCTAGGCCATCCCAAACCCTAGAGAAGCAGCGTCGAGGCCACTAACATGATTCCTTATTGTGATTAGCTAGCTAGTTCTTTGCCACTAATATATATCCATCCGTGCCATGTTTGAATAATAATTGGCATGTTGTAAATATTTGCAGAAACTATGGAGAACTCCCGAGACGAAGCAACAGAAGCGATGTTGGGGGAAATAGTCGCACAAGGAAGTGATGTCGTTGCGTCATTTCTCAACGACATCGATGGTCAGGAGAGACTAAGTGAAGAAGAGGGCTATGTTCATGATGGCTCCGGCCCATTAATCCGGTACAAGAAGAGGGCTATGTTCATGATGGCTCCGGTGACCCAATGGAGGTACAAGAAGGAGACTGTGCTGACTGCTCCGGTGACCGAACCGAGTCCGGCCAGGTATATATATTAGTTAAGCCCGTGCTGACTAGTTAATTGATGCATTCATTGTTTTGGTATATGTACACATATTAATTAACTCTCGTCTTTCTTCCTTTTTCTAGCCCTCCGGATCGAGCACAACTTCGGTAAGGAGACGAGGCCCGAAGAAAAAGTTGAGCTCGGATGAAAGATTTGAGATCACAGCAATCGCGCCCGACGGCGAACCGATTGAACCCATCCGGACAAAGAACGCATTTTCTGCTCAGTGCGGGGTTCTTGTTAGGGACAAGATCCCGATCAGCATCCAACAATGGTATAAGCCTAAGGAGGAAGACCCTGAGGTGTCTTATGTCAATGATATGCAGAAAGATGATCTTTGGACTGAGCTGAAGGAATTTCACCCTACCGCCAGAGGAGGATCCGGAGAAGCCAGTTAAAGAGCAATTAATCAAGTCTTGTGCTCTTAAGAAGATGGCAAGCCTATTCAGGAGGTGGAGGAAAGAGCTGAACAAGTTTGTCGACAAAGAAGAGACACCAGAATTCATTGGCAAATATGAGAAGATCAAAGATCACTGGCCCGCATTTGTGGCCCACAAGACATCGAAAAAGAGTAAGAAGATGTCGGAGACAAACAAGAAAAATGCTGCGAAGAAGAAGTTTCACCATCGCACGGGGTCAGGTGGCTACCTCAAAGCCCGGCCTAGGTGGTCCAAGGCTGAGAATGATCTGCTTGATAAAGGGATCGAACCAGAGACAATGAACTGGCCAGACCGTTGCCGGACTTGGTTCTTCGGGGTTGGCGGAACCTTGGACCCTGTATCAGGGAAGTGCCGTTGGACGGATGAGCAACTAAAAATACCAGTCACCAAGCTTCGGCACTATATCGATGCAGCGCAGCAAGGGACGTTCGTTCCAGACAGGGAGAAGGACGAGCTCACAATGGCCCTCGGGAATCCTGAGCACCCTGGACGGACACGAGGCACGCCAGGCTCCATTCCGTGGAAGGTTGGTTTTCCGGACGCAGGAGTTACAAAACCCGGAGAGGAGGAAGAAAGCGAGCAGAGCCAACTGCAGCGCTGCACGAAAGGGTAATGGGGCTAGAGGGCGAGAAGCGAACGCAGCAAGCGACACGCGAAGCTTCCCCGGCTACCCCGCCATCTCAGCGGAGAAGCAGTGTGGCTTCCACCGAGCTGCTTTAGCCGGAGCATGTCTTGACGAATCCTACCAGCTATCCCGTGGATGCTATCACGGAGTCTCAAAATTGCCACATTATGACGCAATGGATGAATTTGAAGGTCAAGGCGGCTGTTGGCTCTGTTTATCCTACTGAACTCGACGCAACTTATCACTGTCGGCCGATTCCAGAAGGATATGCTAGGGTGATGGTGGATGAAATAACGGAGGGATTTGAGGACCTCCAGCTTGACCACCCTACCGGTGAAGGGGAGACTAGATTGGGTTCTGCTCTGAAGACTCCATGCCTATGGCGGAAGGAGCTCATCAACCTTCCGAACTGGATGCCTCCGCCTCCTCCTCCTCCTCCTCCGGCGAGTCAGGGCACTCCGCCTCCTCCACCGCCTCCTCCTCCGGCGAGTAAGGGCACTCCACCTCCTCCACCGCCTCCTCCTCCGGCGAGTGACGATCAGGGCAGTCGGCCTCCTTCTCTGGCGCGTGGCGGCACTCCGCCTCCTTCTCCGCCTGCGTCGGGGCGCCCGAGCAGCCAACAGCCTCCTCCTTCTCCGCCTCGCCAGCAAGGGCGGAAGAGACCCGCCGCCGCCCCGGCTGCTCCGGCGTGTCGTAGTCCTTCTCCTCCGCCTCATAAGCAAGCACGAAAGAAGACAGCCGCCGCAGCTGCTCCGTCTGCTCCGGCGTCTAGCAGTATAGCCAGAGGCGGGAGGTCGGAAGAAATCTTGTCGGACATCAAAGGTCAAAAACGAGCAGCTGCGAAAAAAATTCACCAGCTCGGCGAACAAGCAAATCAATCGTGCCCCCCGCTCAATGTGTCTAGCGGCGACATCGTCGCTAATGCTCCGGGGATGGTGGCTGGTTATGGCAATCTTGCAGATTACACCGACGATCAACTTCCCGATTTCATGGAGGTGGACATACAGAGATCTGAGTACGGGAAGCCTCTCGTCAAAGATGAAAAATCTCTAACAACGATCATGCGAAGATTCCATAATTGGTACATGAAAACCTGCAGAGAGTCTGGGGGGACGAATTCTTTGTATCTGAACATTAAAGAGGAGCACGACCTCGTTGGAACTGATCTGTTGGCTGTTCCATTTGAGGAGTTCTTCGAGTTCTTCAATCAAAAGGCCCTCGATAAATTAACGGTCTTTTGCTACTGTCTGTAAGTACTATTTCTGTCATTAAGTCTCTATATAGCTCAGCTAGCTCTTTCATTGCATGTATTTATAATTAATTATCCTCACTATATTATGCAGATTGAAGATCGTCGAGTGCAGAAAACAAGAAATGTATGATATTGGGTTCATTAACACAAATATCATAGATGAAATTCAGGTTAAAAAGCACGCCGAAGACGCCGAGGCCAACTTGCTACAATCATTGATCAAAAATCAAAACAAAGATACCATACTCTTTCCTTACAACTTCAAGTGAGTGTTACTGTCGTGTGCATATTCGGTTTCCCTTATTACTCGGCGAGGTTATAGTAATGTAATTGATGAGTTATGCATGCGTGCGCAGCTACCACTATGTTCTTCTGGAGATTAAGCTTGAGCGGGGACTAGTAACCGTCTTAGACTCGAGACGAAAAGATCCCGAAACCTATGCGGACATGACTAAATTGCTCAACAAGTAAGTTCAATCGATCATTATCGCACCATATCGGCAACTTTTTGTTCATTTACTGATATCTCAAGTAATAATAATTATTTTCTTTGTCTTGCAGGGTTTGGAAACAGTTCACCGCAAAAGCTCCGGGACTGCCGAAGGAGGTGCGATATACATACCCGGACGTAAGTACTACTGGCTAGCTAGTTGCGCGCATCTCCCGTTGATTCTATAGCTATACTTTCATCAATGCCATTTATAATGCTTCATTATCAGTTTGATTGACCTCTATTTCTCGTAAAGTGCTTGTGGCAGGAACAAGGGAATGATTACTGTGGATACTACGTGTGCGAGTTCATCTACAACGCGACATTGAAAAATAAGCGGGGCTACTCTAAAAGAGAATATGAAGTGCGTAAGCAATAATATTCACTATTTCATTTTATTACACCATCATTTCTGTTGAGTTTCATTCATATATATGTATTAACCCCTTCTTCAAATTAGGCGTGGCAGATCGGAAAGAACTCCTATCACAAGATCGCATTAAAGCAATTCAAGAGGAATTGGCGGGATTCTTTCTTGACCACGTCATCAATAAAGCCGGAGAATACCATGTGGAAGTTGATTTCAAATGCTAGGGGATTGTAAGAGATCTTACATATTGTATATATAAGTATGTAGCCAGTAGCGTCGGATAGATAATACGAAAACTTGTTGTTCGACCAATCTCTCGGAGAAGGAGAGGTCGATCGATCACTTCTCTCAGTATGCATGACAAACTTCTGTACTTAATGGTTTCCTTCATTTTCTTACTAGCTAGCATGTCGAGGGCCTCTCTATGTATATAGTACGTAGCGTCGACCTAGCACGGACATAAGAGAGGACACTTCTCTCTCTATTAATTAGCTAGCTAACACAATATATGAAACACCTAAATTAACCCCCCAAAACCCCCAACCCCCCTTAAAAAAACAAAAACCCAAGCCACTAAAATGCTGACGCGTGGAAGCCTTTTTGGTCCCGGTTTATGTCACCAACCGAGACCAAAGGCCCCCCTACCTGGGCTGCGAGCAGCGGCCACGTCGATGCCCATCTGTCCCGGTTCGTGTAAGAACCGGGACTAAAGGGGGGAGGCATTAGTAACGACAAGAACCGGGACTAAAGGCCCTTACGAACCGGGACAAACGCCCTGTTTTCTACTAGTGGTAGCGAACGAGATGGTGTACATGCCCTCAAGGGCCAAGGCAAGTTCACGAGCCATGCACATTGAGATCCACCTTCCTGCCCACGGCCTATCCGTCAATCTGCACCTTCACCCGCTACCCTTTCTTCCTCTGAACCTTGTGCGAGTCAGATTCATTGGTGAGGACCTTGCTGGATTCGGGGTTCGAAGAACTGTCTCTCGCCTGGCCCAACACTGAAGAACTTGTTCCTTTGGGGCGTTTTTGGTTGCCGTGCACTACAATACCCGCATTGCATACACTTCTCCACCCAACCTGGCTATACAAATCCAGTCTCAAATGCACCATATGCATGTTGTTTGATTACCTGCATGCCCTCCTGCCTGCATGGGTAGAACCACACTGCCTGGTGTTTGGTTGACTGCATGTTAGTGGACAAACCCAAGGCATGGTGTTTGGTTGTATGCAACGCCTGGTGTGTGGTAACCTCTTTGGCTAGTTGGTGAGGTTACCACCACACTTCGGCAGCACACATCATAAGCACAACAGAGTATAAACAGAGCATCAACTAGCATAATTCAGATATACTCCCTCCGTCTGTGAGTAAGTGTATATCTAGCTTTTTTACTAAGTCAAAGCTTTAAAATTTTGACCAACTTTATAGAAAAGAGTAATAGCATATATGACATCAAATTAATATATTATGAAAGTACATTTGAAAACGAATCTAGCGATACTAATTTAGTGCCATAAATGTTGCTACGTTTCTTTATAAAGTTGGTCAAAGTTTTAAAACTTTGACTTAGAACAAAAGCTAGATGTACACTTATTCGCGGACGGAGGGAGTAAGCAGTACCACACTTCATAGCAGTTCAACGCCTAAACCATAAACATGTTCAAAGCAGACTCGATAGTACGCTGGAAAGAGGCGGCCCGACCCTACTCCTTGGCGGCGAAGGCTTCGTCGTGCTTCCCGCACTTGTTGACGACCTCAATGCCATCGTCGTCGAAGAGGATGACCTTGAGGGTGTCGGGAGTGAGGAGCTTGAACGTCACCATGTAGCCGATCTGATGAACAGCTGCGTAGGTGGCCCAACCCTGATCCAGGGCCACCCTGCCATTCATCAGCTTGACCGTCACCTTCCAGGAGCAGCCGGTGTTGTTCCTGAGCTTGAACTCCGTCGGCACCGCAACGAAGTGCTTGGTGAAGTCCAGGGGCATGGGGATGCACTCAAGTTTCGATGCAAGGATGACCTTGCAGAAGTGAGTTGGGTCATCCTCCTGATGGTAGTGGTCGTAGTTGTGGCGCTTGTTGCTGGGGGCTCCTCCATGCCCTCGTCGTCGCACCCTCAGGCGTCTTCGGGTCTTCCTCAGTGGTGGGCGGCAGCACAACCTCGTCGGGCATTGGGTGAAGGGGCTGCTTGCCCTTGTTGTCAAGGGCCGGGAGCACCTCCGTGCCCATCTCATTGCTCTCCTCATCTGCACACAATTCATGAAGTCAAGCACAGTACAGAGTTCATGGCTAATTGAAGAGCAGTTCATGGCTAATTGAAGAGCATGGGTTAAAACAGCATGACTGTCACTCTTCTCCTCCTCTCCATCCCCCTATATTTACTCACCCTGCCCACCACTACTTACCCATCCCTTCTCTTCTCTCACTGTCAACCTTCCTCCTCCCCATCGCCATGAGCTCTAGCTCCAGCTCCCACGCCAACCCCTTCCCTTGGGGTATTGGCTGGAGGGCCTTCTTCCTCGGGTGGTCGGCTGGTGATCGCACCAAGTTCGAGAACACCATGGAGGTGTGCTCGAACTTCGGCTCCATGCCGGACATGCAGAACGAATCTAATGCAGTGCTCATGAAGGCCACTAAAGAAGAGTGAAGACGCCGATTCTGACCCAAATGAAGGCGCGATGGCAGTTGACATCATTCGCTGGGCCATGAATCAGGTCGTCTCCGACGACGCTAAACAGAGGAAGAAGTGGTGCAAGTACAAGACCTACTGGGCTCCTAATGACCGTCGTTCCACAGTGTATTGGGAGACGACTATCGTGCCGCCGACGGTCATCGGTGGAGAGCCTAAGGAGGAGGAGGAAGAAGCGGTGCACATGCCAGCGAGGGCGCCGGAGCCAGCCGTCGTAACTGGCAGATCGACCTCGACTCCGCCGAGGACGACGACGACGACCCGCTGGCCCACACGACGATGAAGAAGAAGATGAAGGCCAGTGGCTCGACCAACTGCTCCGCACGCCGGTGACGGCCGCCGCGGTCAGCCGGTGTCCGTTGTCCACCCCCTATCCCCCAATCCCCCTTCTGCATTTTGATATTGCATGTATGGACTCGTATGAACTGCTATGAACTACCCCTATGCTTATCTACCTCTATTCCTCATTCCCCTTTGCCGTGGATCGAATCTATCGTGCATGTCGAAGAGAGAGAAGTGCTTACCGCTATTGATGGAGTCCGGTGGTCTTCTTCCTCTGTTCCGATCCGCCGCCACCGGTGAGTCCCGTGGTCTTCTTCCTCTGCTCCCAGGGGCGGAGCTGCATGGAGCTACCCTGTTGCACCGGCAACAGGATCAAGTTGGTTTCTACTGATACTGATAGTTTAGCACTTAGATCAAGCATGTGCATGAGTGCATCAGGCTAAACTAGCAATGGTGCAACAGGGTAGATGCAGATGCAGCTCCGCCCCTGTCTGCTCCGATACGCCGCCGCCGGTGAGAGTTGGGAGAGTGGGGAAGAGTGGAAAGAGGGAGCGGTGAGGCTAATAACTGCCGATGCTTCAGGAAGCAACGCGACTTTTCGAGCGTCGCCGCACGCGTGCAGCCGCCGCCCACCATCCACGTGCACCACTCCGGCCTGGCCCTAGAGAAACTGCCGATTCATGCGTTCTCGGTGAGCCAGGCCCAGAGGTACTTTAAGAAGCGTGCGATGCAGGCCTAACAGTGAAAACGGGCAATCAAACAGGTTTCTTTCTTCCCGCGCGGGCCTTGTTGGGCCCGATGCGGGCAACCAAACACGCCCTAGAGATCCCATCTTTACTTTATTTAGGTGCCTAGACTTTTCGGGTGTCTGCAAGAATGTCTCTCACCTGGCCCAACACGACCTTCTTCCTTGATCTTCCCATGGGTGGCCATCCCACCACCCCACCTCCAACTCCCCCAAACAAACACGATGTATAGGTTGAATAAGTGTCAAAAACGTTCCTATAGTATGAGACGGGGGAGTATAATTTAAAATTGATCGTTTTAAAATTCAAAATTCGTTTGAATAATTCAGGTGAAAAACCCTTGATGGCGTGCGTGAATGAGTGCCTGTTTATCACTATAGTTTGAATAATTCGGGCGAAAACCCTCCACAATTCTGATTATCACTAGCTATGATTATATAGATCATCAGGGGGGCAAGCCATGTACCAAACTGATGGATTGTTAAGCTCTCTTCTCTTTTGTTACAAGAGACTTTCCTCCGAATTTACATATAAAAAGTAAGAATTCAAGCTGCGACTCACTGAGCGCGAGTGCTTGACCGAAAGGAAAAAAGCATGGGCTCACATAGGAAAGAGACCCATCCTCACAAGTCAAGAGCCGATCCTTGCAGAATCTAACTAATCAACAAAGTCAAGCACATAGATAATTAGTGGCACACAGATTCGAGACACCGCTAGCTGCACCTGGAAGTACATCAAATCAAATGATATTATAGATCACGAAACAGGGGCAGGCTATTAGCCCATTACACTCATTTAGTTTCAATAAGTAATCCAAAACCCTTTGACGGTCTCGGACAAAAAACAGGCACTCACACACGAACGCCACGCTTAATAATTTTACAATTCTTCGCTGTATTCAGCTTGCACCATACGCGCTTGTTTATCTACAGAAAAATGATGCATCCGGCTCCGGGAATGGTAGAATTTAATAGGTTGCTTAATATAATAGGAGTAATTAATTAATTACTGAAGCTGCTGTCTTGCATGCTGCTTGGTGGGGCTTCGGTCTCCTGATTGATCACATGACCAGCTCCGACACCCACCCCAGGTCCGGCCCGTCGTCCTCCGTCACCGGCGGCAGAGCTCCCGACGGTGCCGATGGCGTTGCGTTGGCGAAGCTGAGCTGCTGCATTGCGAGCATGATCTCCTCCACCTCGGCGTCGGCGGCGGCGGCGTCGTCTATGGCGTCCAGCCACCTCATCCTGCCCTCCACCGGCGACACCGGGGGCGACTCCCAGAGCGCGGTGAGCGTGGACTTAGGCGACAGCGCCAGCGGCGAGTCGGGCCCCTTGTGGTGGGAGGCGAGGCGGAGCTCCCCAGCCGCGTGCGCGAAGAAGCAGACGCGGCGGCGGCAGGCCGGGCCGGCGCGGCAGGGGCGGGTGCGGTAGCGGGACGGGTGGAGCCAGAGCTCGAAGGTGCCGTGCGCGAAGGGGCAGGAGGACCCGCGCGGGCACGCGGCGCCCGGGCGGCGGCGGAAGTCCGGGCAGGGCTCCCCCGCGTAGGCCACGCGGCGCGGGTCCCGGCGCCGCGCCGCCTCCCCCGGGTGCGCGTAGGGGCAGGCGGTCCAGTCGTGGCTCCGCGCGCGCGCGCACCGCCGCACCTTGAACTCGTACATCATGAACTCGTCGTCCGCCTCCGCGTCGGCCTCGGCGTCGGCGGCGGACTGGTCCCCGTGGGAGCCGACGGCGGAGGAGGAGGAGGAGAGGTACTCGCCCAGCGCGGCGAGCAGCTGCGGCGGGATCTCCGGCTCGGCGGCCCAGGAGTAGGCCAGCGCGGCCGGGTCGAGCAGCAGGCCGTGCTCGTGGCCGTGGCTCGCCATGGCTGTCCTTGTCAGAGGGGGAGAGGGAAAGAGAGAGGTGTGATGACACGCCGTGACGGTAACCGGCGGTGGTGGTGGTGGTGTGAGGGAGCAGGGCGTGGGGCGGGTGGCGCGTCGCTTTATACCGGCGGGGGCGGGACGCGCGCCGGTGCGAGGAGGGGCGGTATCGCATGGACCGCTGTTGGTTGCGGGCAGGGGGCTATCGGGTGAGCGCGGCGTGGGGTGGTTTTGGCGCGGGGCGGGGTACGTGGGGGTGGGCGAGGGTACGTGGAGCGCCGTGGAGGCGGGTGCTGCATGTTGCCCGCCACGTCGCGCCCGGGATGGTTTCTCCCGGCCCAAGCCTCCTCGGCCGCCGGCACGCACGCAGCCCGGCCGCCTTTATTTTTGTTTCTCTTCTAGACTATGGAGTATGGACTAGATAGGCTTCTGGTGCTTTCGTTTACGGCTGATCAGGGGCGGTTTGTTTCTCCCTCTGGTTTCCCGTTTCCGGGAACACATGCCACACGGCGCAACACAGGACACGCCGGGCACAAGTTTACCGTACACCTCCTTACGTGTGATGAAGGTACTTGTGTTTCTGAGCAGTGCGTGTATGACGGTATTGATTACGAGTGCGTCTAGTTTGCGTGATTGCATCAGCTGAATGAGGAGCTTGCGAGGTTTCGTGCACAACAGTTTTCCCACGCAGTCGCATGCGGTGTGTGTCTTCCCGTGCTCACAGCTCACGGCCATGAATCCTCGCGCCTTTGGAAATTGGAGCGCAAACTGTGGTCGAGCGCAGCCCGGGGCTGTCCGCAGCGGACCGATGCTGCCGACTCAGAAACCCCGCTCTCCACGCGGGAAAATACCGCATAGAAACCAACATCTACAAAAAAGTAAAATCACGGAAATCATGTTTGAAAGGTTCAAAGAAATCTTGTTAAGAGGGTGATGTTTTATGTCCACGCGAAATTTCAAGTCAAAATGCATTACTAGATGTGAGCTATAAAAATTAATTCTTTTTCTTGCTAATGTATTAAAAAATAATTCAACAGTGAATAGTGTTACTCCCCCCACAAAAAAAAAAGAATAATGTTACTATTCGGCACTATTCAATGCTGATCTTGTTATTTTCATGGCTCACATTCTGTAATGTGATTGAATTTGGAATTTCACATGACAATAAAGCACCACCCTGTTGACATACCATATTTTTTTTTTGAAACTTCAAAATATCTTTTTCGTGTGGTTTATACCGAATGTTTGGTTTTCATATGATATTTTTCCATCTCCTCACTCGTCAAATTCAAACAAATTGAATAGTGTGCAAATATCCTAAATGCATACATATTTTTTTGGGTTTTGTGTTGTTTCATGTGTGCAAATATTATTGGGTCTGCATGGCAAGATACTTAAAGTACCTTTGGGTCTGGCTCTGGGGAACACTCAAGTCTATCGGTTTTAGAGCCACGACCGAGCGACATGGTGTCTCCAGTGGTGCCGTGATCCCTATTTTATTTCCCCACCAGTTTTCTTTCCCCTACTACCGCGTAGGTAGCAGGATAGCGATTTACTGCGTACCCTCCCACACACTCGTCCTCGCTATGGTTCAACCAAACCTGGTTTTCTTTCCCCATCGATTTTGGGAAGGTTCTAGAACATTCCTTGAACCATTTTTTCTTTGTTTTTTCTTCTACTTTTTTCCTTTCTCATTTTCTAAATCTTTGTATTTTCTTTAATTTTAATTTCTTATTCTTTTTGTTTTTATTTTCTTTTTCTTAACCTTTTCTTGTCATTTTTTATTTTTATGAATATTTTTTAAAATCGTGAATATTTTTTGTTCATAAAATTCAAAAAATCTTCATTGGATTCAAAATGAATTCAACAAGCTCAAAAATGTTCATCAATTTCAAAATTGTTCATCCATTTAAAAAATGTTCATCCAATTCAAAGATGTTCTTGAATTAAAATGTGTTCATCAAACTAAAAAATGTTCATCTAATTCAAAGTTTGTTCATCAAATAAAAATGGTGACTGAAATTCAAAAAATCATAAAAAATAAATTTTGTTTATAAAAATATAAAGAATGTTTATTTTTTTAAATCGTGAACACCTTTTGCATTTGTGAACATTTTTCTTTGCTCTGCTTTTCTCCACTACGATATTGGAGCCTGGACCATGATGTGTCGGCACGTCCTGAACACGGGTACATATGAACCCGCTTTTCAAAAGTGTACTTTAAACGCGTTTTGTAATGTCAAAAAATTCAAAACAAAATTTTGTGCATACATGTTCGCAAAAGTATGTCCGTGGCACAAAGTTTTGTGAACAAAATATATTTTTATTTTGTCTCCGTAAAAAGACAAATTTTAGTGCTTCTAAATAGTGATTCGCGGCACAATGTTGTCTTTTTTGCACAGGCCATAAAAAAAGTTGTTTTTGCGTGAAACTTTCTGCACACATATAGAATATAGAGATGTCCGTGTGCACCTTTTTTTACCCTTTTTCATAATTTTTGGCTTTTTCAAAATGTATTTTCCAGAGTGGGTTCAAATGTACCCGGGTTCATCAATGCACTTCCCTTACCATGACTGCACATTTCAGCTCTGACCTTCTGTATTATGTTCATCATTTACTTTATTTATGTTGTATTTTAGTTTTCAAGCACATAACTTTATTACACAAGATCTATTTTGATTTGCACTTCTTTTTAGTTGAGAATAAGTTTCTGTTGTAAAAACACTGCAATAGATATGTTGCGTTCCCCTTATTTTGGAAACTCGGGTGATTTTATGTGTACCATAGGTGCAAAATGTGATCTGGCATGGCTTGTTTCTGTTGCATGTTTGTGTGTTTGATTTTGTTAGCTTTTCTCCTTTTTATGTTTGCTTCTGCATCTAATATTTGTTAGGTTTATTCCAGGTCCATATTACTAAACAGTAAAATGAAGCTACCCACGCCCCTCCACAGCAGTTTGACGTTTCCGGCCGTCAGATTACGGTACCAACGCTCCGGATCTAACAGTCATAGCGATCACCGTAGCCGGGCCGCTACTCCGTAGGTCGACCTTGGGATCCTCTCGTTCTTTGGGCCAACTGACCCGCAATGGCCCAAAAGGAGAACCGCATGTACCGTGCATTCCCTGCCTCTCCATCGAAAAGTGCTTTCCTCTCCTCCGCCGCCGCCGCCGCCGCGGAACGTGATGTCGTCGTTCAACCTGCTGCTTCCACTCGTTGTCCAACCTGCCTAGGCGTGAGCGTCGTGTGTTCCTCTCCATGCCCCCACCAGCCTCGCGTGCTCCTCTCTCCGGCGGGCTAGCGGAGCTCGTCCCCATGAAGTCATCCAGTCGACGGCGCCTACCTGCAGCATCTAGAGATGGGGACGGCAAGCGTGGAGCTCCACACACCGCCACCACTGTTGCGACCAGTCCGAGCTCTCCCGTAGGTTCACTAATTTGCCGGCCTTAGGTTACAACGATAGCTCCCGAGCGTGGACCTCTTCCTTGACCCCTCCCTCCTGGTACTGCCTCACCACCACGAACTCACTATCTGCTGCGCTTGACACTGTTCCTCCCATGACAAGTCCTTTCCCGTGCGTCGTTGATAACATGAGCATCTTCCTTGAATTGGTTGATACACAGCATCTTTGGACTAATTGGCCGGTCCATTTGTTTGTTTAAGAGTTGCTAATAATATGGATTTGATGTTACTTCACATCTTCTGATAAAAAATAATACTCTAATATTTTCCAGCTTTTGTGCATCATCAAGTGGCTCCATTGGTGTAGATTTGAGCTGGGCTCTAAGTTATTCTGCATATCCCAAAAGTTATAGCTGCAGCTAAAATTATACACAATACTACGTGGCATCACATTCACATCAACTTATCAACAGGCATCATTTTCCTTTTAGCTAGGAAAAAATAATACTCTAATATTTTCCAGCTTTTGTGCATCATCAAGTGGCTCCATTGGTGTAGATTTGAGCTGGGCTCTAAGTTATTCTGCATATCCCAAAAGTTATAGCTGCAGCTGAAATTATACACAATACTACGTGGCATCACATTCACGTCAAGTTATCAACAGGCATCATTTTCCTTTTAGCTAGGAAGCACCGTAGAATTGTGGACACCAGTAGCATCGTTCTCCATAGATATTACAGTGGTAATCATGTCCATGTGCTCTACAGTTGATCATGCATTTAGTTATTCTTTAATGTAGCATATAGATTGTGATGGTAAGTTTGCAGCGATTTCAGTATTTCCATGGCGCACCTATAAATAATAACGTAGATTCTGCAAAGACTGAAACAAGCTTGCCAGATATAACTTTCCTGTCACATTTCTTTCATCTCACCAAAAATCACGTTCTTACTTCCAAGTTGCACTTTCATGATTGGAAAATCATTATGCACTTCAGTCGTAAATCATTTGATATTGAAAGCTATAATAGCTTATTGACAGAATCTACCTTTTATGGACTTCTCTTCTTCTAAATGTGATTATGTTTCTGCACTTTGTAAATCACTTACGATTCCTTCTTGTTCTTTTGTTTCTATAGGTATACACCGAGAGGCAGAAGAACAGCAGGTGTGTCTTCGAGTAATTTGCTTCAGTCATGTTTCTGGCTATGGTGTTACCTACCTCTTAATTTTTTGTAAAATTCATCTGATGTAGGTATGCATGCCATTACTACAACCAGGCATAAGTCTTTGGCATTTTGCTTTCCTATACCTTGCATACTACGAGGTTGTTGGTACCTTTTTCTTTTGCAATAAGATGGTATCAGTGTGTTATTAATAGAATCCTATTGTCCAAGGTAAGGTCTGTAAGGGCCACTTAATGTAAGTAAACTACCAAGTAATCAAGTGTCGTATGCGTCTTCCATTTTTCAATGCTAATAGCATTTTTCTTGCTGCCCTAGGAACTCCATATGTGACATCAATAGCATGATATTAGAATGGATATTTTTTATATCTGATTATGAATAATGATTTGCACAAAATACTTCAAATTTGAAGCATGTAGTCTCAATGGAGCAAGTGCACACGGCATCTGAGGCTCTCCTTCATGCCCGGTTGCTTCAGGATGAGAGGATTAATAGAGTCGAGTACGCAGCAGCAGCAGCAAGACCACTTTCCAATCTTAAAATTCGGAAGCTTTGCTTTGGACAAACGTGTAGAATGGGCCAAAAAAATGTTAGTGGCAAGTTTCTTTGTTCAAGAATGTACTTTAATCAACTTGTATGCCAATTTCACCGAGGGAAAAAAGCTTGTGAACTTATCTTCAAAAAAGATTTTCATTGAACTGGTGCAGTTAGATTTTCTATGGGATAATTAATAAGTATATGTGTACTCCCTCCATTTCGAATATAAGTCTTTCTAGAGAATTCAATATGAACTACATATGGATGTGTATAGACATATTTTAGAGTGTAGATTCACTCATTTTGCTCTGTATGTAGTCTATATTGGAATCTCTAAAAAGACTTATATCTAGGACGGAGGGGTACTATTGTTTTCATTGTTATTAAACATGGTTGTGTATATTTATTTATGGAACTATCAAAGTTACATACTTCTCATTTGGAGAAGACGATCTGATCACCACAATCAGGTTTAAACTTTCCCCTTCAGTGCCGATTTTGTGCCAATCACTCAGAAATTTATTGATAGAGTTATGTTCTACACTTGTGTCTCTTTGGTATTAAAAAAATATTGGAATCCCATTTTGCTTACTGACAAATGTATATATCGGTATTTATATGAGTCTGATTTTCATGTTTTATGTTTCATTTGTTTACGAAAATTGCTGTCATGTTTTATATAAATGGACGAGCGCGCCAACGCGCGCCATCATGGTCTAGTAATTATGATGACTTGGAGGATATGAAATTCGACAGCATATCCAAAATAATGTAAGGACGTAGGGATTTCTATGTAAACAGAGTATCCTATTTCCATAGGCTCGAATGACCCCTTCTCATAATAAGAATGTGCACGGTCTGGTTCGATATGGAATGAACTTATAATCTGATAATCGAGTCGATTCCATGATTATAAGTTCATAACCCTAGCGCCCATTCCCATTTTGGGCGGAACAGATCTACTAATTCTTTTATTCCACCCCGTGTTGAGAAAACTTTTCTTCTTCCAATTCTTCTTTTCTTCATTCAACTCAGTTCAAAAAAGATACCTCAAAATACTTCAATTGGTACGCGCAAGAAATAGGCCAATTCGGCAGCTTTTTGTTCAATTTCTCATGGAGTAAAAAGTTTATCATCAGTACGAGTCAAGGGAATGATCCCCTGGCCCCGGATTTCCATATAAAGAATACGACGAGGATAAAGACCCTCTTTAACCTGAATTCTAATTGATTGGATAGGCGTTCTCAATTAGGGGAAATTTTTGAATTAGACCGGGCTACTTTGAAATCTGATGGTGTTTTTCGCAGCAGTCCAAGGGGTTGGTTCACTTTTGGTCCCTTTAGCTAATTTAGCTCTTAATACAGGATCATTTAAGTCTGGTTTCTTTGTCCATCAATGCTGACTTTGAGGATGGTACCCTTCATGGTGAATATGGAGAAGGCCAACTCTATGCTCAACTCTATGCTCTTAAGTAGGCCTGGATCTTTGAGAGTATCCTTCATGGTGAATATGAAGAAGTAATGAATATCCGAGGAAGTACTTGTTGTGGCTGAAAGGGTAGACCTGCTCTAACCGAAGGACCTTCAGATGCTTGGCCCAATTCACCCATTTTATTTGACTGTCACTACTGCAGTTTATATTGTCATTTTTAGAAAACTCTGTCCATATGTATTTCATTTATTAGTTTAATTTTCATGCACAACTAAATATTTTTGTACCAAACCTGCCAAAGGCAATTCCTACAAATTGTGGGCCTATGCCACAACCATATTTTGCTTACTTAATTTACTAATAAAGATTACCGCTTCCGTACTACATTGTTGAGTGATGCAAAGAAATCACATATGGTTGGAAGTTCTCCGATGATGCTATATAGTGTTAAGTCATCGTTCCTAAACACAATTATCTATGCAATCTTGCAATGTGTATTTTTTTATTTTTTGTCAATGAAACTTGACTTTCTCAGTGATATATTTTCAGATTTTTCATGGAAATGATGGGAATACTTGACTTGGATCAAGTGATACATTTCATGTGTAATGATATTACTTCAGTGACAATAGCAAATTTCTCAGCCCAACTCTATGCTTGCTTGTCCAGAATGGTGATGGACATTTTAATATATTTTGATTTTCCTAAAAGGATATCCTGAATTATGAATAATTATGCACTTCACATCAAATTTCTAATATAGTTATTCAGGTATTTTGATGAGAATGGTTTTGGTTGATATGTATTAGATTTTTCTTATATTATGTTATTCTTAATTATTATATATTGGTAGAGACGTGCATTGCACGTGCACACTTAATAGTTTAGGCAAAAGAGGGCACACGGTTTACGGCTAATCAGGGGCGGTTTCTGTTCTCCCTCTCGTTTCCCATTTCTGGCAGCAGAAGGCCACACGACACAACGCAGGGCAAGCTCACATTTTTTCTTTGCTCTGCTTTTCTGGGCAAAAGTTTACCGTACATCTCACGTAATGTGAAGGTACTTATGTTTTTTAGCAGTACGTCCGTAATGGTGTTGATTACGAGTAAGTCTGGTTTGTGTCTGTTGAGTATAATGTTTATTAAAAAAGATGAGATAGACTAGGATTTGTTCCGGCTTGTCTTGTACTGAGTAGATCATTGTACTCCTATATATATGCCCACGAGGCTCAAGCAATACAACAAACTATTCTACCAATCCCTCTCTCCCTTCTAACATGGTATCTATCACAAGTCGATCCTAAACCCTAGCCGCCGCTGCTTCCGCACCTGCGCGCCGCCCCTGGGCGGTCGGCCTCCATGACCGCCGCCGGGGGCCGCGCAGCCCGTACCTAGGGTTCGTCCGCCAGCCGTGTTGGCCGGCTGCCCTAGAGAGTCTTTTTCCCGATCCTTTGATCCGAGTTTTCTCTCTCTCGCCGGTCGCTTTGATCGGCGTCTACTTTTTGATTTTCTGATTCATTGGATCGGTTTGCGTCGCCCATCGCCGCCGTCGACACCTCGCGCCTCTACTCTGACATAGGCGCGACCAGCCGGCTACTTCACCGACCCGGCGGCCTCGCGTGACAAGCAGCCCTCAAGGCCGTCGTCCGCGCGCCGGCCCGCCCGTCGCCCTGCTCCGACCGGGACTCTTGCATCACCCGACCCGGCGGCCTCGCGCCATGCGGCAGCCAATCATAGCCGCCCTGTCGCCCGCTGTCGCCTGGCCTCATCCAGGACTCTGCCGCCACCACGCATCCATCGAGCGGCGTCCCCGTCCTCGCGCGCGATCGGCTTGATCACCCGCTTGCCGCCGTGATCCACCTCATCTACGCGGCGCGACCAACCTGGCCCGTCGGTTGTGCGCGCCTCCGCAGGTCCCGTGAAGATTGTCCCGAGTTCAGCACGCCCCTCCACCGATCGAGCAACGGGTTGCCGTTGCGTCGCCCCGTCGGGCCACAGCGCCGCCGCCCGTGGTTCTCCTCCGGCTGCACCGACCAGCGTCACGCTCGCCGCGTCGCCCGCCGAGCCGTAGTCTGCGGCCCATGGTCCACCGCCGCCGGGGTCGTCCGCTCTAGGCCGTCCCCATGGCTGCACCGACCCTCGCGCCGCCGCTGCGTCGCCCGTCGGGCCGTAGCGGCGTGAACGCGGTCCCCGCCGCCGTCTCGAGGCCGCCCCGCGGTTGCACCGACCAGCGCTCCGTCGTTCGCCGCCGCCTGCGGCGGTCGCGCGCGCGCGGTCCCCGCCGCTTCCCGAGGTCTTCTGCCGTCGCCGGACCTGCCCGCCGCGCTGCGTCGCTTTACGGGCCGTGGCGCCGCTGCCCACGGTCCACTCCGCCGTCACCGCGCGTCGACCTCCCGTGGTATGCGCTGCGCCGTCTCCCTTGGCGCGGGAACACCACCGTCCGCGCTGTTCTTCGTCACGCTGTCAGGTTCTTCGCCTACTTCGAGCACCGCCGCCGCGCTCCTAACCTAGCCGCCGCCGCCGCTCTTCTTTGGCCGCCGCCGCCGCTACCCCCGTAGCCGCCGCAGCCGCCTGTCCACCTCCTTCGTCTTCGTCCAGCACCAGCCCGTCGCCAGCGTCGTCGTCATCTACCCCGACCGCTTCATCTACTCCAACAACCGCGGGCGACATTGGCCCCGTGCCGATTGGCGCCGCAACCGTCGTCGAGTCCTTCTCTGCTGGACTCTCCGACTTCTTCGACATGGCGACAGCTCGCAGGGTCCTCGCTCACGCATGCCCGGTCTTGGCAACACCGCCACGTGCCTTCGCCCACGACGTGTCCCCGGCCCGCAAGCCTGGTGCGGCGCTCGTCAACCGTCTTCGTCCGTTTCACGCATGCCCGGTGCTGGCAACACCGACGCGTGCCTTCGTCTACGATGTGTCCCCGGGGTTGGCAACCCCGGCGCGACGCGTGGTCAACATCATCTACTTCCTGGCGCACCACTACTTCGACACCACTGCGCCCACGACTAACTCGGCGCCTTCTTGCGCCCGCGGCTCCACGGCGATTTTCTCGACACCGGCTACCCCGACTCGACATCGACCACGGCATTCTTCGCACGGCTACCTCGACCACGGCTCCACCACCCACGCTCTCGGCTACATCGACAAACGGCACAAAGGGCTACCGCCTGCTTGAGCATCCTCGTCGGTTTTCACTCCAGCCACAACTCCGCGATGCATCGACCGTTACGACTGTGGGGGGTGTCCGTCGGCTTGCCTTCGGATTCTTCTCCAGTCTCATCGTCTGCGTCGCTCCCGTTGTGACTGCGGGGGGATGTTGAGTATAATGTTTATTAGAAAAGACGAGATAGACTAGGATTAGTTCCGGCTTGTCTTGTACTCCAAATAGATCATTGTACTCCTATATATATGCCCACGAGGCTTAAGCAATACAACAAACTATTCTACCAATCCCTCTCTCCCTTTCAACAGCGTCGTTGCATCAGCAGACTGAGGAGGGCTCGAGCTTTCGTCCCCCAGGAATTCACACGCGGGTGCACTGTCTTCCCGTGCTCACGGCACACCACCATTGTTATTATCCTCGCGGCTTTGGAAATTGGAGCGCAAGCTGTGGTCAAGCGGAGCCACGGCTATCTGCAGAGATGCAGACTGAAGAAACCTGTTCGCTGCGGACATTGCCACCCGGTTACAATGTACTGGACATTTTTGCGGGGAACTTTAAAGAGCTTTTTTCCTTTTTTTTGCGAGAAGGCATTCGCTGGGCAGTCAGCCAGAAGCCTATTGAACAGGAAGCTAGGAGTGGAATTCAGCCAGCTTTCAATCCCATTTAGCGTACATGCACGCTTAGCACACAAGTGCGCGGAACCATTAGCGGATCGAGTTACATGAAAAATACTGAAGAACAAAAAACTATCGGATAGCTCTCTAATATTAGACAGAATTGGTGCTACGAACGAGCGATCGGTGTAGCCAGAGTTCCAGAGGTCAACTGCCTCTAGACAGTCGGATTCCAGTTGCACGTGCGTGTAGCCACGAAGCCGGGCGAAGATGGTACCCTCGCGCAAGGACAGCACCTCGGCAATGAACGGATCTGTGACCCCTAGACAGGGCCGGCCCTGTGTTTCGGGAGGCCCTAGGCAAACTCGACGACATGGACCCTCTAAGTTCTAAGACCATATATATATGTATGTGTTTGCTTGATACATATATATAACTTCATTTGCATAATACTAAAAGTAAACTTTCAACCACACATCTTTAGTTTGAAATTTGACTACAATAGTTGTTGGACAATGCAAAATAAAACAAACATGACATGATTACCTCAAATAGGAAACAAATTTATTTGCTCCTCTGTATACTTTCACAATCTTCATTGACCTTGACATCTGAATTTTCATGCTCGGGATTAGTTCCTTGCCTATGTTCTTCACTGACATCAACAATACTTGAAGATGTAAAATACTTCGTCAAAGAACCCCTTAGTGGTTGAATTTTCAGATGTATTTCTTTCTTTCTTTTTCTTTTTTCAGCACCCGACAAATGCTTCTTAGGCAACATGACATGCTAATATCCTAATATTACGAAGCAAAGAGTAGACAACGAATTATAAATTTATAGATCGGATGATCAGAACCCTAGACATGTACAGAGAATGACAAAAAAATAGGATGTTTGAATACATACTATGAGAGATTGAATTAGAAAATTATACATAAAAAATTAGATACTTCATGGGGATGAATCATGGATGAATAGTTTAATATACATACTACAGAGACTACTGAAATTGGGGATGGATGAATGGATCAGGAACATCCGAACATGGATATTGGGTACGGACCTGCGTTCATACATATGTATTCCTGTATTGCTGGAAGGCTGAGTTGTCGGATTGCTGCGTGCCGCGGCGGTAACGAGCGGCTGAGGCACCGAGCGAGGAACGACGGAGCGACGGGCTGATGAGATGACGAAGAAGAACCGACGAGCGACGAATGGGAAAAGTCAGATTTTTTATTTTTGAGAAGAAAGGAAAAGCTAGACATTCCGATTGATTTGTTTCACACGTACGTGTGCATCGAGCGGCTGTGACTTGTGTGCGCGACGCTTCGCTACGCATTACCGGGCGATCCGATGGGCCGAGCCCATCTTGTTTTCATCCTCTCATAGTTTTTCCCTTGTCTATTTTTTTGCTGGGCTATACTGTATGTGTACTACATCATGGGCCCCCCTCCGGCCTGGGCCCTGGGCCGTCGCCCCTCTGCCCATGCCCCAGGGCCGGCCCTGCCCCTATATGGGGTTTGCACCATGCACCCAAGAATGTCGAGCAAGAACGGGCAAGGCCTCCAATGCCTGCAGTACCAGTATCTCGGTGGATCGCTGCGTCGGTGTTGATTTTGATGTAGTTTGCTTCTGGAGGTCGCCAACCGTGGCCCGACAGGGGTTTGAAGGTCTGTCCGGGAATGTCCAGCAGCGCAAGATCTTCTCGAATTCGTCTGATCGAGCTGGCTGAATCAATGATCTCCTGATCATGCGTACGCCTGTTGTGGGACATCCATATCGCCCACATAACCGTAATGATCGTGGCGTGATCCTTGTCAGAAAAGCGCTGATCACACAATATATCTCTTGCCCATGAATTGGGATGAAGCCGTGGGAGTCTGATCTCGAAGAGCAGCCTCGCCTCCTCCCAGAACCTCCTTGCATGAGAACAATGGATAAGTGCATGCATCATGTCCTCGTCCATTCCAAGGCATAACTTACATATACTTGTTTCTTTGATATGTCGATGTTTGAGAGTGCATTCATCCGGGATAATCCCGCGGATCACTCTCCACCAGAAAACCCTGACTTTTGGGACCACTTTGAGTTTCCATAGTGCACTCCACATCTGTTGGTCATTCGTTGATGATTTCGCTATCTGCCCTTCTTCTAGAGCTAAGCGCTCTTTCTGATTCACTAGAGCTCGATAGGCCATTTTTACAGAGTAGATGCCAGATCTCTCATGTGCCCACGCTAGCTAGTCTGCACCGCCGCCTTGTCGGAGAGGGATGTTCAAAATTGCCTCTGCATCCGTCACGATGAAAGTTGAGCGGATGAGGTCGCGTTTCCAGGTCCCCGTTCTCATGGTCGATGAGGTCCCAAACCGTAAGAATCGGGGTAGTAGGGGGCCTGAATAACGGCCTCATGGAGACAGTCGATGGGATCCATTGGTCATTCCAGACAGAAGTGGATGCGCCATCACTGATCCGCTTGATAAGGCCAACCTTGAGAGCTTCTCGTCCAGCGACAATGGCTCTCCAAGTGGCTGATGCTGACTTCGGGGTAGTAGCTTGCATAAAATCTGAGTCCGGAAAATATCGCCCCTTCATCACTCTAGTACATAGGGCCTCCGGGTTTGTCATAAACCTCCATCTGTGCTTCCCTAGCAGGGCTAGGTGGCGGAGGTCGCGGAAGCCCATTCCGCCCTTAACTTTAGGTGTAGCAAGCTTATCCCAAGCTATCCAATGCAAGGAGCGCCGATCCAGAGAGCTCCCCCACCAAAATTTTGCCATACTTGAGGTCAAGTTCTTGCACATCTTTTTTGTAAGGAGAAAGCAGGTCATGCTGAATGTTGTATTGCCTGAGCGATAGATTTGATCAAGGTCTCCTACCCGCACAAGCAAATAATCTTTCTGACCAGCCCTGCTTCTTGTCCCTCGCCCTGTCTACTATATGGTCGAACGTTCCACTAGTAATCCTTCCAACAGCAGTGGGTAGGCCAAGATATCTTTCTGAAAAAGCTTCTGAATGCACATTTAAAATCTGTTTCAGATTACCTTTGAGAGCAGCCTGCCGGTGTTGTTTTTCCGTAGAAACCCAGGACCTACCGGTGGTATTCAAACTGCAGGTGAATGTAGGCAGCCCAAATCTGAGCCCACAAAAAGAGCATTTGTGGACATCCGCCTAGGGTCAAACACTGCATGGGAGCTATTTTCTCACCTATTGGGAGGGCGCAGCTTTACCTCGCTTCTAGCGAGCTAGAAGAGCGTCGCCTACAACAGACGACTACTGGGCCGACACAGGAAGGAGACGTTCGGTTGCGCTTATCCCGAGTTTTTTTTGGTTCGTTTTGTAGTCTGCAGATCAGTTTTTCTTCACCATTTTACGTTTCGTCTAGTTTTTTCTCTTAGTTTTTCAGGCGTTTCCTTTTTCAGTTTTTTTACTTTTGATCATGTATTTAAACATATGTAAAATATCTGGATACCTACTAAAAATCTGGAACGTGTATGAAAAACTTAGACTGGAAAAATTATTTTTTAATATGTTAAGCACGTATTTAAAAATATTAAACATGTATAAAATATGATCTTGATTTAAAAAATAATGTCCTTGAAAAAGGTAGACATCAAAACATATATTTAAGAAAATATATAATTATGTATTTAAAACATGTTAAGGTGTATAAATAATGTTCTTTATGTATACAAACAATGTACAATGTGTACAAAAAGTAGACATCGAACATATTTAAATAAATTATAGTGTATTTAAAATATTAAATGTGTATAAAAATATTACTGATATATATGTAAAAAGCATATTGTGTATGAAAAAAGTAGACATGTGTTAAAAGAACAAGAAAGAAAAAGCCAAAAAGCAAACAAAGAAAGAAAAGCACAAAAGAATACCAATGATAGCCTGAAAAAACACAGATAAATAAAGTCAAAACCCAAGAAAAACCGGTGAAAACCATTACAAAAACATATTAAAAGAAAAAAAAATGAAAGCCAGACTAGTCATGCCACCATACAGCGGCTCACAGCCACCAAACTAGTGAGCGCGACCACGTAAAGGAGAAAAAGGGCTAGGCCAGAAACGCTGCGACCGCGAAATCCTTGAGGTGGGATGGAGCTCTGCCTCAGTAGTCAGTAGGCAATAAATAGCTCATGTGCATTCTGAGAAGCTCCGTCTCGCAATAGGCGAGCGTGCTATGGTTCCAGCGCGAGTGGTTTTTTGGGCGTGGTTTTCTTTCTTTTTTTTTCAAGTGTGTTCTTCCTGTGTTGGTTTTTATCGTTTTTCAAAAGGTCTTTTTGATATTTTGATTTTCTTTAGTGGTTATATTTTATTTTTATTTTTTATTTTATTCGGTTTTCTTTGGGTTTCATTGGGTTTCTTTGGGTTTTTATTATTTATTTTATTGAACACATGTCTATTTTTTCAGTGCACATTCTACACTTTTTATATGCGTAATATGAAACACCTTGAATATTTTTCAATACAAGATGTACATTTTCAAAATCATGCTAAACATTGTTGAAATATATGTTGAATACTATTTTTGTGGCACGAAGCATATTATTAATTTTCATGAACATACATTTTTTAGTGGTAGGAACTGTATTCTTTTGAACTACGAAACATTTTATACTATTGTATAAGATTTTAAGAAATGTCACATACATTTTTGAAACCATGTGAACATTTTATAAATGTCACGAGCATATTTAATGCCATTAAAATTTCTTCACATTTATGGTACAAAAATGACACTGTGCTAACATTTTTTAAATTCAAGGTGAAGATAAAAAAATGTAAATTATGGTTGGGGAATATATTCATTTATATTATTTTTGAAAAAAGTGAACAACAATTAAAAAATAAAAAACGAACAGAAACTAGTCCATGTGCCTACGTACGTGCCATTGTGTACGTGCGTTATTATGTGCTAGCCCATTTTGAGCCGCACTAAACCGAGGAAGCGGAACAAAGCGGTGCGGCTCCTCCTCTTGGAGATCCCTATTTGACGCCCGTGTGCGTCAGAACGGCGTGGCTTCGCTGAAGCTTCGCCTAGCGACGCCAGCTTTTGGGCGGGCCCATGGTTGTTTCGCAGTTGCTTCGCTGTTTTTTTCTCTTTTCTGTTTCTGTTTCTCTTTCTTTTTTTCTGTTCCTGTTTCTATTTATTTTCTTCTCCTTTTTATTCTTCATTTTTCCATTTCATTGAGTGTTACAAAAAAATTCCATCATACATTAAGGAAGTGTTCACGTTTTTATTTTTACAAAAGTTCATCATGCATTATAAAAATGTTCATCGTATGTTGGAAATTGTTCAATGAATATATAATCACTGTGTCTCTGAATTTGCTAAGTGTATATTACACAAACGTTAAATGTATATTAAAAATTGTTGAACTTATATTACGAAATGTTCAGTGCGTTTAATAAAATTATTCAACGCATATATTCATATATTTTTCAAAAATGTTCATCGTATATCAAAAAATCGTTCATCTTATAATAAAAAAAATGCGTCATGTATTATTTTAAATGTTCACCCTATTTTAAGAAAAACCTTCAACGTATATTAAAAAAAGTTCAGTGTGAATTTTTCAAAAAAGAGTCAAAGTAGTGCGATTAATACTTAATACATCGCGCAACAAATCTATCACTAGAACTCATTAGGTCTAGCGATTAGTAGCACACTGTCAAGAGAGAGAGCGAGCGAGTTTGAGCTATAGCTCGCGCGTTACTTTTTGGCATTTTTTCTACGCGGCTGGAGCTCGTTGCCTCCAAATGGGCCGGCTCATTCACCCCTAGCTTCAGCAAAGGGTTGACAATTTGCCGCACGTGTGCGTCGAGCAGGAGGTCTCCCTCCTCTTCGGCGCCCGTTGCGCCAGGAAATCTCCCTGGCGCACACAACCGATGGTTTTGGGCCTCGGCCCATTACTACTCCTACGCTCATTCACTTTCTCTCTTGCCCGTATGTATCGTTCATCTCAGGTTTTTTTAGGACGTGGTTAGCGGGCACCCGTGCGCTCGGTGGTGGGATTGAGCGCTCTTCCAAATATGGAAAGAGCAGCTGACGCGCACGATGTAGTTCATTAAAAAAGGAATCTTGTCTCACATGCATTTATTTATGGTTCCATAAAATTAAAAACCTGTAACATTTGATTTAAGCGTCGAAATTCAATTTCGTTTTCATAGCTGGGTTTCTCACAACGAGATCTTCAAAACTAGATCTCACATATATAGGTTTCGTCGAACTTTTTTTCGAGGCAACTTTGGGTACGATTGTGGCAACTTTAGTGATATAGGAAAGCAATAGGTTGGTTTGTGTAAAAATAAGAAAATTAAACAAAACATGATGCACCTTTAATGCTACAGATAAGTAACTTCATTGCACTATGTGTATCAATGAATTTTGCTAACATTATCACGACTTGCCTATCATGGTTGCTCAGTTGCCTACCATGGATATTCAGTTGTCTATCATAGATGCCCAGTTGCCTATAATACTACGAAATTGGCCTACAATTGATGTTCAGTTACCTGCTATTGATAATTATTTACCTACCATTCCTGCTTAGTTGTCTAACTTTGCAAATTAGTGACCTACAATATTATAAAGTTGCTTATCATTGTTTTTTCTAAGTTGCCTAAAACACTATGAAGTTGCCTATCAGTGATGCTCAGTTAACTGGCATTACTATTTCAGTTGCCTACAATTCATTAATAAGTTGTCTGTCAATATTGCTAAGTTGCCTATATATGAAACTAAGTTGCTTATTACCACACTGAAAAAGCATTGTATGCAACTCAGGATAATGTTATCCTACTAAAAAGTCATGGCAGGCAACTTAGGACGATGTTAGGCTACCTCAAAAAGTATGTTTCCTATAGTACTATCAACTTGGAGATGAAGCTAGTTATGGTACAATACTTGTGTTATGCACTCGAGTTCCTCACAAAAAATGTTAGCAACTTTTGGGTGTATCTATCAACTCTAGTACACTCATCAGACAACTCATGTGTACTCTGACTTGGTATCTAGAAAAAAAGAAACCACATATGAAAAGTCTAAGTTCATCATTGATGGGGCTATTGGAGGTAAAACAAGTACAATAATTTTAAGATCGTTATGCACTCGAGTATCACATAAAAGTTAGCAACTTTTGGGGTGTTCTTGTGCAACTCTAGTGCATTCAACAAGCAACTCACGCGTGTTTTCCATCATTATCAGGAAATTTCAATGATTTTTGTGGGCAACTCATGCCAAAATTATGAAAAACTTGTGTAGGTTTGCGGACAACTATCTAATCCAACCCGTATAAAACTTCCAATCACCCACTATGCAAATTCTCATATATCCCTACTTATGCAACCAGTCAAAACCCGCGACTTGGCTAGCCAACACCCGTGCGCTCAATGGGCAGACTCCCCAGAAAAGGAAAAAAATCTATCATACCATCCACCCCCACATAGTTTCAAAATTTGAAATCATGATAGGCAACTTATATCCGACAAAAACTTTTCAACATTGTAGGCAACTTAGGTCCCTTGATGGACAACTTCCATAGTATTCTAGGCAATAGGGGATTTAGGAAACTTCATAGCAATATAGGCAACTTGTTTTTTGAGGCAGACAACTTAAAAACCATGTTAGACAACTTTCCACTCTACGGTAAGCAACTTTCACAATATCATAGGCAACTAAACTATCTACAACTTAGTTTTCGATGTATGCAACTTAGCAACTAAGGTAACCATCTATTAGACTGCTGCACACAACTATTAGTAGGCTAGTAGATGAATTTACTAATACACGACACAATTCATCTAACATCGAAGTTGCTCTTGTTTAGCACTAAAGTTGTCTCATTTAGCATCAAAGTTGCTTTACAAAATACATCAGAACATATTCATATGGGATCTAGTTTTGAAGGGTTCGTCATGAGGAACCCAATGGTGAAAACGGATCATAATTCTAACACATGGTCTAAAAGTTATAGCTTTTTAAATCTTCTCGTACTGGAATTAATGCATGTTACGTCATCGTTGGGTTCATATGGTTGGTCGGACGAGCTGAAGAAAAATTGACGTGCTATAGTAGAGGAATCTTTCCATATATGGGCAACTTAGAATGATGTTAAGCTACTCGCTAGTCATGGAAGGTAACTTATGATATTATTAGCCTACCTCGAAAACTAAGTTGCTTATAATTCTATCAACTTGGAGACGAAGCTAGTTATGGTAGAACGCTTGCTAGTTATGATGAAAACTTAGAGGTGAAGCTAACTAACCTGGTAATATGGTAACCAACTTTGAAGGAATTTTTGATAATAGACAATCATACTACACAGACTAACACGATGTTGCTTCTCTATAGAACTAGAGTTGCTTCTTTAGTATCCAAAGTTGCTCGGAAAAAAAGTTAGTCAAAACATACTCATATGACATCTAGTTTTGAAGAACTCGTCACGAGGAACATAGCGGTGAAAACAGATCTTAATTTCAATACTCGGTTCAAAAGTTATAGATTTTTAAAAATCAAAAAACACACATTAAACGCATGCACGTGGGATGTTGGTAAGAAAATCGCGGGGCGGGAGGGTGCAAGGATACAGTGGGGGACCAGATGCTTTTCATGTGAGTTAATCCTCTCTGTGGGTCTTGAGATTAGGTGGGTTTAATTGCACTGTGCATTAATGATCGCGTGGGGAAGAAGATTGGGGAGACACGAGCGTGCGCTCGAGACAACAAAAAAGAACAGCTGCGCGTTTAAGTATTTAGGGTTTTTTTATGCTCGATTTTTCTGTTGTCTACTGCAGTCAGACAGTTTATATGGATTTTAAAAACAGAGGAAAAAACCGGATAAATAAAAATGTTTACAGATTTATAAAAATGTTCATGTATTTCATAAAATAAGTTCACAGATTTGAAAATAATTCATCGATTTTGAAAAAAGTTCATCGAATTTAAAAATAAGTTTATTAATTTAAAAAATCATAAAATAAAAAAAAATAAATTTTGAAAAAAAGTTTGTGATTTGGGAAAAAAATGTAAAAATTGAGAAGAGCTCTTGTATTTGAAGAAGTTTCGCTCATATGAAAGAAAAGAATAAAAAAGAAAAGAAGTAAAGAAAAAAGATATAAAAAACATCCAGCGAACCGGGAAACGAACTAAAAAGAAAAGAGATGAAGGATGTAATTATTTCACGGCAGGTGAGTTGTCCTAGTTGGTTGACGAGTAGGTCGCGGGTTTGAACCTTGATATGACCCAAATATCAGCTATATCGATTATTGACATTGTTCGGTCAGAGATTGCCATTGTCCGGTTAGAGGTTCAAAATATTTACGTGCCACAGTACTTTGAGTTCTACCATGGAAAAGACCTCGTGGTCGTCTCCGCTATGAAGCACAGGCAGGCGCACTAGGATTTGCCTGGTTGCTACTTTGACAAATCACGACCACCAGAATTGAAGTCCTAAATTTGGCATTGGTACTCGTATTAATCCTAAATTTATTTCCGGCGATGTTCATTCACTTAGAGGAGACATTCCCGTCGCTTGCGATGCGCCTATGATGACTTCGTGAACTCTTAAAATGCTATGTCGGCTTAGTCTGTCGAAGGTGCTCACAGGGGTATGGTGTATGTGTGTGCATTTCAGGCTTCCAATTCAGTGGGTGAAGATGTTCCCGTCGACTACGAGACGTCTGTGATGACTTCGTAAAATCTCAAGATGCTATGTTGGCTCAGTCTCTCAGAGGTGCTCATAGGGATAGAGTTTGTGTGTGTGCATTCATACAGGTGAGTGTATGCTCATGTATGTGAACGACTTCAATTGTAATGTGTTAAAAAAAAGCCACGACCACCAGATTGCATGCAATCATAGTATAATGCAAGATGGAAAGAATACACCATAGAAGCTAATATTCGCTCCGCTCCGCTCGTCAGAAATTAGAATTTATCTTTATACTTGAATTTAAATCACAACATAACAGAAAACATTTTCTCTTCCTCCGTTCACGCTCCATCAGAAAGACAAGGATCAAGGGCGCCTAGGTTCTACCTTCACATCCTGCCACTCTCCAACGACTCAACCCGGTCTGCCGCACCCCTTGCCAGGCTCCCACACCCCATCCCACCGACTCCCATCTTCTCTGCACCAGCCTCCCCTTCCATCCCGCACCTCGGTCTCCTCCACTGCGACCCAGCTTTTCCCAAATTCCCATCCCGCGGAATCCCCTAGATTTGTAGCTACGTCGCCGACTTCCCATTCCCCTAGATAGGTAACCTCTCTGCTATCGACCCTTCTCCCTCCCATCCCTTGTTGTGTGATGTTAGTTCTTTCTTTTTTATGATGTTCTCTTTCTATAATTATGCAATTGTTGTGTTTGTGATTTATGCTGATTACTTGCAATGGAGTGTATATTGTGAGTTTATTCCCTGGAATGGAGTTTATTTGCAAGGTGTCTGAGTGAACGCTTGTATGGTAAAAATGTTTGTTTTGTATTCTACAGAAATTGACGGTCGAAACTTGATCTATCACATGATGTGTGATCTGCTGACCACGCCTGACAAGTCCAACCCCTAACGAATGCACTATACAATTAACCGTCGTCGGCCTTAGTCGAGCACTAGAGTAGGGAGCACTATGCGTCCGTACCCTCGAATCCAAATAGTTCATTAGTTATATGCTCCAGTTATTGCTTCTTTAGTTATATGAAATTTTGAAAACTTATGGTCTTTTTGCATTTCACACCGGGACCCAAATTCTTGGAGATAGCCATGCACTTAGGCCAGCTTGATCGTTGTGCTATGTGTAGTGGACATGAAAGAATGATTGTTGAATCTTTGTAGTTGCCTTTGTACTAACCTTTCTATACCGCAGGACAATTCTTTCATGTCCAGTGCATGCAGTCATCCAAGCAACCCAGGACATCCTCGTTCTTCACTAAAAGACAACAGCCTCTCGCTGTCTTTATCGGTGGGTGCCCTCAAGTAATTCGGCCCAAAGATCTCAATCATGACTTTTGTGTACCTTCGAAGACCTTCAAGATTGTATCTTCTCCAACACGGGCACATTCATCAATGGTGTCGGTCGAACACCCATAGACGAGCACCCAAACAGTCATGATGCACTTCATCGAAGCGCTCGCACTTATCTCTTCGGATGCACTCCTCCCGAGTTTGAACCAATTATCATGCTTCTTCACAGATTTTGCGATGGCGAGAAAGAGACTTGTGTGCATTTGAAATCATCAGCGAAAAAACTTCTCCACATAGGTTGGATTGGTGTTGAAATAATCTCTCATAATCTGGGCATGGCCCTCAGCTCTATCTCGGTTGATGTGGATGCGACCGAATTGTGATCCTCTCCTCGGCCACCGGAAATCCTCATTGAAGATCATGCCAATGGCCATTTCAAAGTCGCCGTCTTCTTCCTCCTTCTACGAAGAGTCTTCAAAGATCATCTCTCTCAACCTCTTCACCTTGAGTAGAAAACCCGGTTCAATTCAATTGACAAAAGAAAAAACGAGATGAAAAAAGCAAAAAAGAAAAAGTCACCTAGGCAAACAGTTGAACAATTGAAGGACGGCGGAGGTGTCACGGACGGCCAGCAATGTTGAGCAGCTGCTAGTGGTCGGTGGGGCTTCGAGATGGCCGAGAGTGGACAGAGATGCTCGGAGAAATAAGATCTGGTTCGTCCTTCTGGGACGGGATCGATGCGGGACCGGCGATGGAGCTCGAGTCCCATGACAGTAATGTTGGAAATATGCCCTAGAGGCAATAATAAAATGGTTATTATTATATTTCCTTATTCATGATAATTGTCTATTGTTCATGCTATAATTGTGTTATCCAGAAATCGTAATACATGTGTGAATACATAGACCACAACATGTCCCTAGTGAGCCTCTAGTTGACTAGCTCGTTGATCAACAGATGGTCATGGTTTCCCGACTATGGACATTGGATGTCATTGATAACGGGATCACATCATTAGGAGAATGATGTGATGGACAAGACCCAATCCTAAGCATAGCACAAGATCGTGTAGTTCGTTTGCTAGAGCTTTTCTAATGTCAAGTATCATTTCCTTAGACCACGAGGTTGTGAAACTCCCGGATACCGTAGGAATGCTTTGGGTGTACCAAACGTCACAACGTAACTGGGTGGCCATAAATGTGCACTCTGGTATCTCCAAAAGTGTCATTGGGTTGGTACGAATCGAGGCGGGATTTGTCACTCCGTATGACGGAGAGGTATCTCTGGGCCCACCCGGTAATGCATCATCATAATGAGCTCAATGTGACTAAGTAGTTGGTCACGGGATCATGCATTACAGAACGAGTAAAGTGACTTGCGGGTAACGAGATTGAACAAGGTATTGGTATACCGGCGATCGAATCTCGGGCAAGTAACGTACCGATTGGCAAAGGAAATTGTATACGGGATTGCTTGAATCCTCGACATCGTGGTTCATCCGATGAGATCATCGTGGAACATGTGGGAGCCAACATGGGTATCCAGATCCCGCTGTTGGTTATTGGCCGGAGAGTTTTCTCGGTCATATGCGCATGGTTCTGAACCCGTAAGGTCTACACACTTAAGGTTCGATGGCGCTAGGGTTATAAGGAAGATTTGTATGTGATTACGAATGTTGTTGAGTCTCGGATGAGATCCCGGACGTCACGAGGAGTTCCGGAATGGTCGGAGGTGAAGATTTATATATGGGAAGTCATCATACGGTCGCGGAAATATTCGGGGTATACGGTATTGTCTGGGACCACCGGAGGGGTTCCGGGGTCCACGGGAGGGTCCACCTGCCGGAGGGCCTTATGGGCTGTAGGTGGAAGGAACCAGCCCCAAGTGGGCTGGGCGCCAACCCCTAGGGCCCATGCGCCTAGGGTTGGGGGACCCTAAAGGCGCCCCTTGGCTTGGGGCAAGCCCCTCCCCTTGCCGCCGCCCCCTCTAGATCCCATCTAGAGGGGTCGGACCCCTTCGCCCTTCTCCCTATAAATAGAGGGGCGAGGGAAGGGCTGCAGCACCACATCAAAGGCGCAGCCCCTCCCCTCCCCAACACCTCTCCTCCTCCGCAAGAGCTTGGCGAAGCCCTGCCAGAGAACTGCCACTCCATCACCACCACGCCGTCGTGCTGCTGTTGGAGCCCTCTTCCTCAATCTCTCCCTCCTCCTTGCTGGATCAAGGCGCAGGAGACGTCACCGGGCTGCAAGTGTGTTGAACGCGGAGGCACCATTGTTCGGTGCTAAGATCGGATTCGGCCGCGATCTGAATCGCTACGTGTACGACTCCCAACCGCGTTCTTGCAACGCTTCCGACTCGCGATCTTCAAGGGTATGAAAATGCACTCCACTCTCTCTTGTTGCTAGTTACTCCATAGATTGATCTTGGTGATGCGTAGAATTTTTTTAATTTCTGCAACGATCCCCAACAGTGGCATCATGAGCTAGGTCTATGCGTAGTTTCTATGCACGAGTAGAACACAAGTTGTTGTGGGCGTAGATTTTGTCAATTTACTTGTCGTTACTAGTATTATCTTGATTCGGCGGCATCGTGGGATGAAGCGGCCCGGACCGACCTTACACGTACGCTTGCGTGAGACAGGTTCCACCGACTGACATGCACTAGTTGCATAAGGTGGCTAGCGGGTGTCTGTCTCTCCCACTTTAGTCGGATCGGATTCGATGAAAAGGGTCCTTATGAAGGGTAAATAGTAATTGGCATATGGCGTTGTGGTTTTGGCGTAGGAAAGAAATGTTCTTGCTAGAAATCTATAACAGCCACGTAAAAACTTGCAACAACAATTAGAGGACGTCTAACTTGTTTTTGCAGCATATGCCGTGTGATGTGATATGGCCAAAAGAATGTGATGAATGATATATGTGATGTATGAGATTGATCATGTTCTTGTAATAGGAATCACGACTTGCATGTTGATTAGTATGACAACCGGCAGGAGCCATAGGAGTTGTCTTAATTTATTGTATGACCTGCGTGTCATTGAGTAACGCCATGTAATTACTTTACTTTATTGCTAAACCGTTAGCCATAGTGGTAGAAGTAATAGTTGGCGAGACAACTTCATGAAGACACGACGATGGAGATCATGATGATGGAGATCATGGTGTCATGCCGGTGACAATGATGATCGTGGCGCCCCGAAGATGGAGATCAAAAGGAGCAAAATGATATTGGCCATATCATGTCACTATTTGATTGCATGTGATGTTTATCATGTTTTACATCTTATTTTCTTAGAACGACGGTAGCTTAAATAAGATGACCCCTCGCAATAATTTCAAGAAAGTGTTCCCCCTAACTGTGCACCGTCGCGAAAGTTCGTTGTTTCGAAGCACCATGTGATGATCGGGTGTGGTAGATTCTAACATTCGAATACAACGGGTGTAAGCCAGATTTACACACGCAATACACTTAGGTTGACTTGATGAGCCTAGCATGTACAGACATGGCCTCGAAACACGGAAGACCGAAAGGTCGAACATGAGTCGTATAGAAGATACGATCAACATGAAGATGTTCACCGATGATGACTAGTCCGTCTCACGTGATGATCGGACACGGCCTAGTTGACTCGGATCATGTATCACTTAGATGACTAGAGGGATGTCTATCTAAGATGGAGTTCATTAAATAATTTGATTAGATGAACTTAATTATCATGAACATAGTCAAAAGGTCTTTGCAAATTATGTGGTAGCTCACGCTTTGGTTCTACTACTTTAGATATGTTCCTAGAGAAAATTTAGTTGAGAGTTGACAGTAGCAATTATGCGGACTAGGTCCATAAACTGAGGACTGTCCTCATTGCTGTGCAGAAGGATTATGTCCTTAATGCACCGCTTCGATGTGTCTTGAACCTCGAGCGTCGGTTGTGGATGTTGCGAACATCTGACATACATGTTTTGATGACTACATGATAGTTCAGTGCGTAATGCTAAATGGTTTAGAACTGAGGCACCAAAGACGTTTTTGAAACATCGCAGAACATATGAGATGTTCCAAGGACTGAAATTGGGATTTCAGGCTAGTGCCCACGTCAAGAGGTATGAGACCTCTGACAAGTTTCTTAAGCCTGCAAACTAAGGAGAAAAGCTCAATCGTTGAGCATGTGCTCAGATTGTATGAGTACTACAATCGCTTGAATCGAGTGGGAGTTAATCTTCCAGATGAGATAGTGATGGTTCTCCAAAGTCACTGCCACCAAGCTACTAGAGCTTCGTGATGAACTATAACATATCAGGGATAGATATGATGATCCTTGAGCTATTCGCGACACCGCAAAAGTTGAAATCAAATAGGAGCATCAATTGTTGATGGTTAGTAAAACCACTAGTTTCAAGAAGGGCAAGGGCAAGAAAGGGATACTTCATGAAACGGCAAATCAGTTGCTCTTCTAGTGAAGAAACCCAAGGTTGAACCCAAACCCGAGACTAAGTGCTTCTAAAATGAGGGGAATGGTCACTGAAGCAGAACTATCCTAGATACTTGGTAGATGAGAAGGCTGGCAAGGCCGATAGAAGTATATTGGATATAAATTATAATGTGTACTTTACTAGTACTCCTAGTAGCACCAGGGTATTAAATACCGGTTCGGTTGCTAAGTGGTAGTAACTCGAAATAAAAAGCTACGGAATAAACGGAGACTAGCTGAAGGTGAGATGACGATATGTGTTGGAACTGTTTCCAAGGTTGATGTGATCAAGCATCGCATGCTCCCTCTACCATCGAGATTGGTGTTAAACCTAAATAATTGTTATTTGGTGTTTGAGTTGAGCATAGACATGATTGGATTATGTTTATTGCAATACGGTTATTCATTTAAGGAGAATAATGGTTACTCTGTTTATTTGAATAATACCTTCAATGGTCTTGCACATAAAATGAATGGTTCATTGAATCTCGATCGTAGTGATACACATGTTCATGCCAAAAGATATAAGATAGTAATGATAGTACCACATACTTGTGGCACTGCCATTTGAGTCATATTGGTATACAACGCATGAAGAAGCTCCATGTTGATGGATCTTTGGACTCACTCATTTTTTGAAAAGTTTGAGACATGCGAACCATGTCTATTGGTTTATACGCATGAAGAAACTCCATGTAGATGGATCGTTTGGACTCACTTGATTTTGAATCACTTGAGACATGCAAATCTTACCACATGGGCAAGATGACCGAAAGGCCTCGTTTTCAGTGAGATGAAACAAGAGAGCAACTTGTTGGAAGTAATACATTTGATGTGTGCAATCCAATGAGTGCTGAGGCACGTAGTGAATATCGTTATGCTCTTACTTCACATATGATTTGAGTAGATTCTAAGTATATTTACTTGATGAAACACAAGTCTGAATTATTGAAAGGTTCAAGTAATTTCAGAGTGAAGCTGAAGATCGTCGTGACAAGAGGATAAAATGTCTATGATATGATCATAGAGATGAATATCTAAGTTATGTGTTTGGCACACAATTAAGACATCGTGGAAATTATTTCACAACTAATACCGCCTGGAACACCATAGTGTGATGGTGTGTCCGAACATCATAGCTGCACCCTATTAGATGTGGTGCATACCATGATGTCTCTTATCGAATTACCACTATCGTTTATGGGTTAGGCATTAGAGACAACCACATTCACTTTAATTAGGGCACCACGTAATTCCGTTGAGATGACACCGTATGAACTATGGTTTAGAGAAACCTAAGCTGTCATTTCTTAAAAGTTTGGGGATGCGACGCTTATGTGAAAAAGGTTTAGCCTGATAAGCTCGAACCCAAAGCGGATAAATGCATCTTCAATTCTTCATAGGACACCAAAACAGTTGGTTATACCTCCTATTTCGGATCCGGAAGCAAAAGTGATTGTTTCTAGAAACGGGTCCTTTCTCGAGGAAAAGTTTCTCTCCAAAGAATTGAGTGGGAGGATGGTGGAGACTTGATGAGGTTATTGAACCGTCACTTCAACCAGTGTGTAACAGGGCACAGGAAGTTGTTCCTATGGCGCATACACCAATTGAAGTGGAAGCTGATGATAGTGATCATGAAACTTCAGATCAAGTCATACCAAACCTCGTAGGTCCACAAGGATGCGTACTACTTCAGAGTGGTACGTAATCCTGTCTTGGAAGTCATGTTGCTAGAGAACAATGAACCTATGAGCTATGAAGAAGCGATGGTGGGCCCTGACTCCGACAAATGGCTCAAGGCCATAAAATCCGAGAGGATCCATGTGTGAAAACAAAGTATAGACTTTGGAAGAACTACTTGATGGTCGTAAGGCTATTGGGTACAGATGGATTTTAAAAGGAAGACGGACAATGATGGTAAGTATCACCATTAAGAAAGCTCGACTTGTCGTTAAGATGTTTTCCGACAAGTTCAAGGAGTTGACTACGGTGAGACTTTCTCACTCGTAGCGATGCTAAGAGTCTGTTTGAATTGTATTAGCAGTTACTGCATTATTTATGAAATCTTACAGATAAGATGTCAAAACATTGTTTCCTCGACAATTTTCTTGAGGAAAGGTTGTATGTGATACAACCAGCAAGTTTTTGTCAATCCTAAAAAATGCTAACAAGTATGCAAAGCTCCAACAATCCTTCTAAGGACTGGGGTAAGCATCTCGGAGTTGGAATATACGCTTTGATGAGATGATCAAAGATTTTGGGTTTATACAAAGTTTATGAGAAACTTGTATTTCCAAAGAAGTGAGTGGGAGCACTATAGAATTTCTGATGAGTATATGTTGTTGACATATTGTTGATCAGAAATGATGTAGAATTTCTGGAAAGCATATAGGGTTATTTGAAAAGTGTTTTTCAATGGAAAACCTGGATTAAGCTACTTGAACATTGAGCATCAAAATCTTTAAGGATAGATAAACAATGCTTAATAGTACTTTCAAATGAATACATACCATGACAAAATTTTGAAGGAGTTCAAATAGATCATCAAAGAAGGAGTTCTTGGCTATGTTATAAGGTGTGAGCATTGAGTAAGACTCAAGATCTGACCACAGTAGAAGAGAGAGAAAGGACGAAGGTCATCCCCTATGCTTTAGACGTAGGCTCTACAGTATGCTATGTTGCCGCACCTGAAGTGTGCCTTGCCATGAGTCAATCAAGGAGTACAAGAGTGATCCAGGAATGGATCACATGGCAGCGGTCAAACTTATCCTTAGTAACTAGTGGACTAAGGAATTTTCTCGATTATGGAGGTGGTAAAAGAGTTCGTCGTAAAGGGTTACGTCGATGCAAACTTTGACACTAATCCGGATGAATCTGAGTAGTAAACCGGATTCGTAAAGTAGAGCAGTTATTTGGAATAGCTCCAAGTAGCGCATGGCAGCTGCATCTACAAGATGACATAGAGATTTGTAAAGCACACACGGATCTGAAAGGTTCAGACCCATTGACTAATATCCTATCTCACAAGCGAGATATGATCAAACCCCATGTCCATAGTGACGTGAACTAGATTATTGACTCTAGTGCAAGTGGGAGACTGTTGGAAATATGCCCTAGAGGCAATAATAAAATGGTTATTATTATATTTACTTGTTCATGATAATTGTCTATTGTTCATGCTATAATTGTGTTATCCGGAAATCGTAATACATGTGTGAATACATAGACCACAACATGTCCCTAGTGAGCCTCTAGTTGACTAGCTCTTTGATCAACAGATGGTCATGGTTTCCTAACTATGGACATTGGATGTCATTGATAACGGGATCACATCATTAGGAGAATGATGTGATGGACAAGATCCAATCCTAAGCATAGCACAAGATCGTGCAGTTCGTTTGCTAGAGCTTTTCTAATGTCAAGTATCATTTCCTTAGACCATGAGATTGTGCAACTCCCGGATACCGTAGGAATGCTTTGGGTGTACCAAACGTCACAACGTAACTGGGTGGCTATAAAGGTGCACTACAGGAATCTCCGAAAGTGTCTGTTGGGTTGGCACGAATCGAGACTAGGATTTGTCACTCCGTATGACGGAGAGGTATCTCTGGGCCCACTCGGTAATGCATCATCATAATGAGCTCAATGTGACTAAGTAGTTGGTCACGGGATCATGCATTACGGAACGAGTAAAGTGACTTGCCGGTAACGAGATTGAACGAGGTATTGGGATACCGATAATCAAATATCGGGCAAGTAACGTACCGATTGACAAAGGGAATTGTATACTGGATTGCTTGAGTCCTCGACATCGTGGTTCATCCGATGAGATCATCGTGGAACATGTGGGAGCCAACATGGGTATTCAGATCCCGATGTTGGTTATTGGACGGAGAGTTGTCTCGGTCATGTCTGCATGGTTCCCGAACCCGTAGGGTCTACACACTTAAGGTTCGATGACGCTAGGGTTATAAGGAAGATTTGTATATGATTACCAAATGTTGTTCGGAGTCCCGGATGAGATGCCAGACGTCACGAGGAGTTCCGGAATGGTCCGGAGGTGAAGATTTATATATGGGAAGTCATCATACGGTCGCCGGAAATATTCGAGGGTATACCGGTATTGTACTAGGACCACCGGGAGGGTCCACCTGCCCCGGAGGGCCTTATGGGCTGTAGGTGGAAGGGAACTAGCCCCAAGTGGGCTGGGGCGCCAACCCCCCTAGGGCCCATGCGCCTAGGGTTGGGGGGGAACGGGTTGGGGGGGAACCCTAGAGGGGGCGCCCCCTTGGCTTGGGGGGCAAGCCCCCTCCCCCTTGGCCGCCGCCCCCCTCTAGATCCCATCTAGAGGGGCCGGCCCCCTTCCCCCTTCTCCCTATAAATATAGGGGCGAGGGGAGGGCTGCAGTACCACATCAAAGGCGCATCCCCTCCCCTGCCCAACACCTCTCCTCCTCCGCAAGAGCTTGGCGAAGCCCTGCCGGAGAGCTGCCACTCCATCACCACCACGCCGTCGTGCTGCTGTTGGAGCCCTCTTCCTCAACTTCTCCCTCCTCCTTGCTGGATCAAGGCGCGGGAGATGTCACCAGGCTGCACGTGTGTTGAACGCGAAGGCACCGTTGTTCGGTGCTAAGATCGGATTCGGCCGTGATTTGAATCGCTACGTGTACGACTCCTCCAACCGCGTTCTTGCAACGCTTCCGACTCGCGATCTTCAAGGGTATGAAGATGCACTCCCCTCTCTCTCTTGTTGCTAGTTACTCCATAGATTGATCTTGGTGATGCGTAGAAATTTTTTAATTTCTGCAACGATCCCCAACAAGTAACGGTCGGCGACGTTGAGCAGCTGCTAGTGGTCGGCAGGGCTTCGAGATGGTCGAAAGTGGACAGAGAGGTTCGGGGGAAGAAGATCTGGTTCGTCCTTCTAGAGACGGGATCTATGTGGCGTCTGCACTGATGGAACTCGATTTCGGCTACGCTAACGGTCGGCGACAAGCTCGGAGTGGGGCAGAAGGGCGGTGAGTGTGCCGAAGGCAGTGGGTGTCAGCAGAGGCGTTGGGTAATCAACGGAACCAATGTCGGCGACGGCGCGACACAAGGTGGGACAACAGACACTACAAAAAAATACACTTCCGTGATGATACATGTTTGTCACAGTAGGTCGTGTTTTCTGTCATGCATGTACATCCATGACAAATTTATGACAGAATCAAGATAGTCATACTGCGGTCTTTGTCGAGAAGTGTTCCATGACATTACGAAAATTATCATCACGAAGTGTCCACTTCCATGACGATAAATCGCGCGTCACGAAGTGCTTTTCGTCAAGGGTGACCGACACGTGGCATCCACCGTAACGAACGCCGTTAAGCTATCCGGTTGGGTTTTGGATCCGATAACCGTTAACAGCCCCGACCAATGGGGATTTTCCACGTGTAAAATCATCATTGGTGGAGGAAACACGTGTCGGCTCACGGCGGGACAGATGTCATCCACTCATTGGACGAAGGCGCCTATGATACATCGACCGTGGCACGCCTAACAGAGGCCCATTCTTTGTGAAAAGGCCCGCCGTTTGACTTGGTCAAAAGGTGGCGGGCGGCCCATGGAAAGCCTTGTTAACGGCTGCTCGCATATAGCCCATTTACAACCCGCTAACCCAAGGCCCGTTACACCCTATTGAATTAGGCCCAAGAGCATCATCCGGGCCATCCAATATGATTCCGGCCGTTTTCGCCGGCCCATGTATGGCCCATGACATCTTTCGCCCATATGAGGCCCTATGTAACTCTTGGCCTATTAACGGCCCGTGGTGGCGGCGGCCCGTAATGAACGGTGTATCACTTTACACCCATTAACGGCCCGTGGTGAAAGCGCCCGTATAGAATAGTGTATCACTTTATACCCATTAACGGCCCGTTATTCCGTTGGGCGTTTCACTTATGTTATCTTCGGCCTTCTCGAGCCCATTTATTCTTGGGCTCATTTCAAAGATTCGCTTACTTACGGCCCATCGCTCATTTTTCGCTTGTGGGCCAAATTCAGCCCGTGGTGACGATCGGCCCGTTTGTGGTCCGTTATCGTTGGGCGTTTTCATAGCGTCATCAACATCGGCCTATTAATGATGGCCCGTTATGGTCGGCCCATGAACGGCGATTCAACTCTAGCCCGTTTACGGCCGAATGCGGTCTGTTTGGCCCATGTTTCGCCAATCGATCATCTGCCCGTATAAGGCCCATTGATGATCTGCCCGTAGAAGGCCCATTGTTTCTACGGCCCGTAGAAGGCCCATTGTTTCTCTGACCCATAGAAGGCCCATTGCTTCTCTGACCCGTAGAAGGCCCATTGTTTCTCGACCGTAGAAGGCCCATCGTTCTCACGGCCCGTAGGCCCAAAGTGTCACCTCTTGTGGCGCTTATTGTGGCCTAGTTTTAAAAAATAGGTTATTGCAGCCACTAGCAAACCGCAGAAAAAGAACTGCACCGACTACAAGCAAACAAATAAACAAGACAACAAGGAAATAAATAAGCAAGCAACTTACACTAGGCTATCACGGCTATTACATATTACATCCCTTTGGGCATCAAAGTTCGCCACCGGTGCAAATATAGGGAACACATCAACATATAAAGCCACAGCAAAACAAGTCCGAACTGAAACCACTTCGAAAAGCTCAAGAAACAATATCCGGTACCCATAATGCTGGCAAGATGCTTAGCAAGCTTATTAACTTTCTCTTGTTTGGCGCTTAAGTCCTCCGGCTCTTGTTGTTGCACCGTAAAGTATGCATCTGAATTCTCGCAGGACTTCCTCCGGTCCTTGACTTCTCGTCGATAACATCGATCGATGTCTTTCAACTTGAAGTTGAGACTCAAGAAGCCGAACTGATTCAGCAACGAGTTCAAGAGCTGGTGCCAAAGAAGATGGTAGCCGAGAACTTCGAACACTACATCAAGACAAGACTTTGGGGTTGTCTCAATGTCTTCAATATAGTTTTTATCAGCTTTCTTGGAGACCAACAGGATGTCTCACTATCTTGAACCTTATTTGCATTACTTCCTTTACCATTGCATAACAGGTACTCTTCTCCAATATTTTATCCGCGTTCTAAAGAGAAACAAACAAACACATCTCAGGTTTACAATGTAGTATATGAAACTCATTTTGGTAAACCAGTTCAGAGTAAGGTGGACGGGATAACAGCATGAAACAAACATATATCTATGTAGTATGGTCCTTGTATGGTCTATGTCATTCTAGTTTATGTTGCCAAATCAAGATGGATATAGTTTGAATCATATCTATTTAAGACAAAGCAGCATAGACAGAATATAAGTGTGGAAACTACACAAGAATAACAACACTTGTAATGTGCATGGCATGAGAACATAACTGTTTATTCAATTGAAACTGAAATCAACATAGAGCAAGTTACAACAGCAAACAGCCAAACACGTTGAAGAAACAGGTTTAAAACATACCCGTTGCGCCATTGGACTTTCAATTGCATCCTTCAAATTTGAAATTGGTTGGTATCAGTAAATACAGTGATGCAAGAGCAAAGTAGTATGAACCATAGCTACGGAACCTGACCTGAGAACAATTCTTCTTCTACTTTAAGCGTTGACTTCGGGTTCGGAGTGGTAGTCCTCATGATTTGGGCACTGCAGTTGCCTTACTAACTGCTCGTGTTTGGGTGTCTGTGGTGGAGACGGTCTTTGTGTCAACGGAACCGGTGTCTATCTGCTGGGGTTGGGGTTAGAAGGGGTGTAGCTGGTTCTCTGTCCAACTGGGTAGGGGTACAATCTGCATGAGTGTGGGTTATGTGTGGTGGGGCTGGTTCTTGGGCAAGTACAACCGTGGTTCTATCTGCATCGACATGTAGCACAATCTTTTCTGAAGACCGTGTTTTTACTCCCACGGATACTGCCACCACTCCCTCCAATTGAAATGGCTGATAAACAACAAAAGTAATTGAATATACAGACATTGTAAGATAGACAGGTGCAATGGATAGTAGGGAAGAAAATAGGGCATGAAATAATTCACATTTATGTTGTCTAAGCAAACAGAATAGCATGACATAATTTCACATATATGATGGCTAATTAAACAGGATAGCATGACACAATTTCACATGTATGATGGCTAACTAAACAGGATAGAATGACATACTTCAAAATATGATGACTATGTAAACAGGATGACATGATATAACTATACGATGTGTCTATTAAAGTGGTTGGCATGCCATAAATCAAAAACATGCCATCGATGGAAACATGATGGCATGATATAATTCACAGATAGAATGACATAATTTAAAATATGATGACTATGAAAACAGGATGAGATGATATAACTATATTATGTCTTTATAAAATGGGTTGGCATGCCATAATTCAGATACATGCTGTCTATGTAAACATCATGGCATGACATAATTCAAATATATGATTTATATACTAAGGAAGTGAGCAGAGGGCAATCACATATATGATGTGTCAACTAAGGAGATGGCATTCAATATTGTGTATATGATGTAAAAACTAAGCATTGCAATACAACATATGCATTATATGAGTAATATAACCCTGCCAAGTTTGAGCATACACCTCAGGGGGATGATAGGACTAGTCATCTGCCTCTGAATCCTCCTCTGAAGAGCTATCTGTAACCATCAAGATATCTGCTTCAGCAGGTAGCATTGTCTGCTCTGAAGACCTTGTTTTCACTCCAGATTTCTCCATCACCAATTCAAATGGCTGATGCACAGGAAGAGCAGTTGAATATACAATCATTGTCAACAAAAGCAATGAGAAATACAAAAAAAAAGGACGACATGATATAATTCACATATATGATGCTTGCCTAAACAGCATGGCATTGCATAATTCACATACATAATGCCTTGCAACAAGATAACATTGCATAATTCACATATATAATGTCTTGCAACAAGATGTGTCGGGGATATACCCCGCGGTGTTAACCCGCCGGATGTATGACCCGGCTGGAGCGTGGCGACTCACTGGTGACCTGCCTGGAGCTTGGTGATTCACAGATAACCCGCCCGATGATGGCGACTCATTAGTAACCCGGCGGGCGGGTCAGATGGACAACAAGGCCCAAAGCCCAGAAGGCCGGCCCACATTATGATGGGCCGGCTTAAGAGGAAAGGGAATGACGAATATTTCCTTTACGCGGAAGCAAGACCCGGACTTGTATTCAACTTGTAAGAAAAGATAGACTAGCCCTAGTCCTACTAGGACTCCATATGTAATCCGCCCCTCCAACTTATATAAGGAGGGGGCAGGGCTCCCCAAAGGGGGACAGGCAAGAAGAACAATAATCTCTAGGGCTAGACACCACTAAAGGGGAGCCGGCTTATGCGGCGTCTCCCTGATGAGCATAATGAGATCTAGCCACAAACAGCATGTAGGGCTATTACCGGATGATGTTTCCCGGGGCCCGAAGCTGTCTAAATCCTTGTCTTGTGTGTTGTGTCTCTCGTACCGATCAACCCCTCTCAAGCTACCGCATAGATGCGTTGGCCTCGCGACTAAGTCCTCACACTAAGGACATCTGCCGTGACAAATCCACGACAGTTGGCGCCCACCGTGGGGCTTGCGCACGGTGGTGTTGAGTTCTTGAAGGGACCTTTCCCAGGGTTTCGAGAAGTTCACAATATCCGGATAAAAAAGAGTCAGTCTGAAAGGGTTGGCATCAGCTTCAAATTCATCAATCCGAATTTACAATCTGCGAAGATTTGAGGTCAAGAGAAAATTAGGGTTGCGCATTGTGCTGTGGATGAACGCGACCCGGCGATCTGTTGAGTCGGGAGGCAAATCAATATCCGGCCGTCATGCGAGCCAAGAAAGTTATCTATTCCAGCGAGCCGCCCGTGTTCTGTGCTTGAATAGCAGAGTACCACGACCCGGGCGTGCATTGTTCAAAACCACTACAACCTGAAGGAGCTCAACTTTTCACTGCTGCTATTGTGTGTCGCCAAAACAGTCAGGGGATAGCACTCCGGGTCAAAGTCAAAATCCATCAAAATCATCTCCATGGAATACCGTGTGAAATTGCAAATCAGCGTTACCAAAAAGAAAAAAGGAATTTGGCCGTATGAGAGCTAGGCACTAGATTCTCCCTGGAGTTACGCCGGGTTGATGACATCTGCTAGACCAAAAAGTAATGGCAGCTATGGTTAAAAAAAGGAGGCACGGGCCCATGACCTGGAGGACACGGATCGGGGATGGCAAACTGACAACAACCCGGATGAACACGGAGACACGGGGATCGATGCAGACTTTACGACCTCGCTGTTTCGCCTCCATCGCTGGGCTCCGCCCACGCCGCTGCGCCTCGAGCCTTTGCTTCGCTGTGGGCGGCTTGTTGGTGCGCCGAGCCGCCTCCGCTAGGCCTCCTCCAGCCGCCCGGCCTTGCCGCTGCTCCATCGCCGTAACCGCTTTGTGAACCGCTGCGCAGCAGCCACATCCGCCGAGTCGCGGATTCAAACAGCAGGCGCCCATTGGTTCTAAACCGCCATGGCTGTAACAAGCAGTGCTATTTTTCTAAACTCTTATTTGGTATAATTAAGTATCATCAAAAGATTCTTTTTCGAGGTGTGCTATTGTATACACAGATCAATCACCTCATGGCTAAAGTCTGATCTGGTCCTCGCACGCTGTCATTGGAGGTCGCGTCTACATCCGCACTATATCAAAATTTCTTAACGGATGTGCGCAAATCGCAGCCTCAGCGGTCCGGTCTACATCAACTCACCGGGACCGTGCCTACAGTCGGTTCATTCGACCATGCCCGCGCCGACTTAACTGTCCGCGCCCACGGCCGACTTGTCTGTCCACACAGCTTACAATACCGCGGCCGACTCACGTGTTCGCTCCAACTTCTAAATGTTGCGGTTAACTCCGACATATATATCAATAAATCAGAGCCAATGGACATATGCGGGCCGCCCCGCCGCGTTGAGCCGCCTCTGCCGCGTTGAGCCGCCAGGGCTATATTGAGTCTCCGGTCTGCTTGAGCCACCTCTGTCGCGATAAACGGATCATCTGTCGTCCAAACAAATCAGGTAATATCCATCCAAGTTTGTTTTATTAGCACATGTTGTTTTTGTCAAAGAACAAGTTTATCTTTGCCTTGGTCTGCAATATTGTTTATGCAGGGCAATTATTTATGACAAAAAGTGATATTATACCACGGAGATGGAGGCACGCCAACATCTTTTGGCACAGGTGGTCGTTATTACTCAACGGACTCCTGCACCGGCTTACAACGCCGTGACCGTCTCTCGCGACCACGTCGGCTTACAAAAAGGAGGACAACTTGCCTGTCCGCACCGGCTTATAACGCCATGGCCGGTTCATCTGTCTATGCCACCTCTGTTGTTACGGTCGTCTTTACCGTCCGTCTCTCGTGGCCTGGTTTACATCGACACACCGGGCCGCACTTATCTGGATGAGCTATTTATTGAGTATGACCAAGTCACTACTTGGGAAGCCCGGTTTTCTTCCAACAAATTGGAGGAAAATTACCATATATTATCAGCCGCCGTCTGCACTGGATGGTTCAATGGGCAGGCGTACAAGCCGCCACTACAACAGTTGCTGACACGGCTCATACGGAATCATTTATAACCCACCGCAGTTACCTCAAGTTTCTGTGGATTCACATTGCGCTATCAACGCCAATGATATACACCTTCTGCTATGGTCAAGTATGGAGAATCTCAAGCCAACTCCTTGAGTCGCCTTGAGACTCGGGGGCTACAATGGTATGGCTCGGCAAAATTAGCCGGTTTCAATAGCGTTCACAGCCTCTGGGTTATTGAAGGGAAAAGTAACCCGGACCCGGAGATTACTGCTAGATCGATGAAAATTTAAAGGCTGTCAGAAGATTTCTGGCTCAAAATAAGGATTCTGGTTTAAAATCCGGTTCAAGAGACATCTTTATCCCACAAAGCATTGAAGCTTTCAAAACCAGTTCGAAATCTGGCCCAAGGTAAATTTGTCCCTCACAAATTTTTGAAGCTTTCAAAACCGGTTTAAGTTCCGATTCAAAAAAGAATTAATCTCTCGCAAGTTCGAGTTCTAAGAAAAATTAAAGGTTGCCAAAAAGAATTTATTGCCATGATGCGCGGTTCAAACATAGGTATCCTGCCTTACGGCTTATCTTATTATGGTCACTTGGGGGCTTCCTGCTCATCGAGCATAGATGTCGGTACCCTCTTGATCGGTGCAATGCTAATATATGGTCACTTGGGGCTTCTGTTCAAACATAGGTCGATATTGAACCAAAGAGAACATAGCTGGCGAAACCCTTTTGATCGGCACACTGCCAAACTCACTAGGGGGCTTCTTGATCGTATCCGAATCATAGCTTAAACTCTTTTGGGTCCGACATGGATCGTATTCGAATCAACGTCGCTAAACAACTCTCAAGGTCATTTGGGGGCTTCCTGTTCAAACATAGGTCGTATTCGAACCAAAGAGAACATAGTTGTCGGTACCCTCTTGATCGGCAACGCCAAAGCCACTGGGGGCTATATGACCGTATTCGAATCTTAGCTCAACCCCTTTGGAACGGTTTTCTGATCGTATACGAATCAGATGCCTTAAATTTTTTAAGTCTTTTTTGCGAACAATTTTGGATTTGACTTGAGACCTTTTTTGGATTATATCTCAAATATATATAAGTGTTTTATGCTTAACCCGGCTTGACTTTTGACTATAAGTCGCCAGCTTATGACAATCATCATCTATGTGGAAGCATTGGTTCTAAGGATTGGGTTATCACCCTTACTACACAGGTCATGTAAACCGGCAGTACAAATTCAATATCACAGTGGTTATATGTGAGGTATTATGACCCGCCGTGCGGCAAACCGCCAAGGGTTCTTGGGATCTACTTGTGTGCAGGGTAAGACTACATTTGGGTGGTTACCATACAGCTCTTGACGTTAAGTCACCGGGGCATATGTTGTTTAAACTACGTGCGATTTGCGAGAACTACTGTGCAGGATTTTGCAGCCGTTGAATACGAAGTCAAGGGCCTGCGGTTCATCTTCAACCACCACCCCCCTGAGCCGCCGGCCACCACCGGCCAAACAGCAGCCCCGCCGCCAGCGGCGGCAAGTCGCCACCCCGCCCGCCAAAACACTCCCCACCGCCCGGTCCGCGCCGCCCGGCCATCCTCTAGGCCCCCACGTGCCAAGCTTTTTCTCCGTGATCCCACGCTAACGCCCGCCCTGCCCGCGACCACCGCCCCATCCTGAACCCTAAGATAGATGGTGGGTACCTCTCCCATGAGCCCCCTCCTGCTGCGGCTGGTTCTTCCTTCACCCAATGAGCCCCCCACCCCCACCCCGAAAATCGGTGACCCAAAAGTCGATTCAATCGTCAAGTGTAGCTAAATCGAGCAACATCGCAAGCAAGAGCAAGAGCAAGAGCGAGAGCAGCAAGCAGTGAGCAAGAGCAATAGCAAGAGAGACCAGGCAGGGACGGGGAGCAAGAGCAAAGTAGCAGCGAGAGCTAAAGCAGCAGCAGCTCCTACTGATGTGGACGTCACCGCCGAGGGAGCGACACCGTGGAGGAAGTGGCCGGCGATGCCGTCGTGGATGGAGCAGCGCTATGTCATTTTCGGGACCGGCGCCGCAGCACCGTGAGATCGAATCAAGAAGAAAATCACGGTGATTAGTGTACAACCTCTTTGGTGGCGCCAATTAGGCCACAGCTTCATCCGAGGAAGCGGTGATGATGATGCTCTTCGGTGGTGCGGTGAAGATGGCGGTGTGGGAATGGAGGTGGCGCGAAGACGAGCGGAACGTCGGGCAGCTCCTTGGAGGTGGAGGACGGGTGGCTGAACCAGCGGAGGATGAGATCGACGATCGATCCTCATCCGCACGGTGGATGAGGGACGTCGATGTGTTGTTGTGGGCGGCGCCTGTCGGGGAAGAGGCTCCGGTGGGTGGCGGACGGAGCGGGTGTGGGGTTTCGTCTCGGTTTTCGTGGCCTCGGTGTGCGAATGGGTGGGCGGATGGGATGGCGATGGGGAACCATGGCTTAGAGACGCGCTTGTCCGAAATATGGGGTAAGTTCGAAAGTACCCCCACCGATTTGAGGCGGTTCTTTCGGTTCGAGGGTACCACGGGCATTTTTGCGTGTCGGGATTTCACGGGAGGTGGGAGTTTTTCGCGTTGTAATTTCGAATAGCAAGGCGCGGGTTGAGATGGAGGGAGTTGTTTGAGCACAACGAGACAAAGATATATCTTAAATATTTCGGGCTAACAAGGCGCGAGTTGAAGAGGCGGGAGTTTCGCAGCACGATAGATAGAGACGCTAGCTTGAATTTTCGGCATAACAAGGCGTGGCTTGAAATTTTGGAAGAACAAGCTTAACGTATACCCAAAAAAAGACAATTTGCACCTCAACACGCATAACACACACACAAACACCATTTAGACTAGAGTAAGGTACACGTGCATTGCACGCATGAGATTTGGCAACCAAATTATGAATAAATACCACATTATAGCATGCAAGCTTTGAGTCATATATGCATGATGTAGTTGTTTGTTTAATTCTTATAGTTCATTTCATTCAAAATCATCTAGTTTTTATAAGAAAGCTAATCTATTTTAAGATTCATGGAATTGTGCGTTGTAAGACATAAAGTAAAAACAAATAATGGCAAATCATGTAGAAAACATTTGGGCAATTCGATACGGAAGATTCTAGAACAAATAAGAAGTGCTTGTGTTTTGATATTTGTGCATTATGCTTAACTTCAACCATGGAGTCTTCTAGATTATACATGTGGCGAAATCTGGTGGAATCTAGATGATATCCAACGCCAATAGTGCTCAAATTTGCCATCTTTGGACCATCGGATTCGCCTCATCCAACGACCATCTTTCAAAGTTAAAGTTACCCACACAATATAAAAAATATAAAAGATAATATATATAGGGTATAGATATAGATATGTGATGCGAAGCGCCCATCATCTCCAATTAGAATAGTGTGTCCATGCACGGATGCGACGTGGCCAAATAATGTACGCCATCGTTATCTCAAATTCAAATCAGTCGACCTTGTTCAATGTGTATACATTACAACATGCTCGCTTCCAAACCACACCGCTGCAGATCTCCGTTATATTCATACATGCATGGGTTTCAAACATCAGGATCTCTTATTCAAATATTTGAATTCAACTTTACATTGATTATGACCTCACCTATTCTTTTACACCCCACAGTAGTCTTCTCTTTATAATTGTACCACTAACTTTCTCTCGTGCATGCATGCACACACACTACCAATCGGCATTATCCATCGTGACGATGCAATCTTTTTTCTTCAGGTCGGTCTCCCATGAAGGCACACACCCACACACATCCCCCTCTCCATCATATCGGGCATTCTTTATCTCTCACGCGTGCATGCGCAACTGTCGGGGAGGCTGATCGGACCCACGAACACCTATGGGACCGGCGGACCGAGTCCCTTTTGGTTCGGTGGGGGGCGGAGATCGCATGAAGAGCAGATCGAGGCGAAGCACACGAGCAGATTACCCAGCTTCGGAGCTCTCCGGAGAGATAATACTCCAACTGCTGCTTGTCTGATTGTATTGTGTTCTTGCTAGAGAGCTATGAGAGCTACAAGACCTAGCGTGAGTGTCTCTGGTTTCGAATGAGCTGAACCGAACCCGAACCCCCCCTACATTGCGCATGGGCCTCCTTTTATATGCTCAAGGGGTCTCCGACAGGTGGCAACGTAGACGAGGGCAAAAACGGAAAATGAGTTGCGGTTGGTACAGCTACTTGTACAGTGTATGCTACCTAACTCTGACGGCAAGGGACAAAAGCATTAAATGCCCGTCCATGTCGCCTAAACAGTGCAACAGGGACCGTCAGGAGCGCCATCGCTGCCACGATGGCAATCTTGTCGCCGCCATCACCGCTGCTCTCCGCTGGCTGCACAGCCTCTCTGACACGCCGCTGGAATGATCCCATGGCGACATCGCTGGTGGATGAGCTGGAGCGGGAAAAAGAGTGGTTACTGCCGCGGCAAGTGCCTTGCCGCTGCTGAATCCTTGTCGCGTCCGGAGGCTTGTCGCCTCGGGCCTTCCCGGCAAGCTCCTCTTGCCGGGGTCTTGTCTTCTGCGTGCCTTGAGCGGCCTTCCCGGCAAGCTCCTCTTGCCGGGGCCTTGTCTCCTTGGCTTAAATACTTTGTTCTTGAATGGCTCCAGAGGAACCACGGAGGATCTTGGCGGCGCATCAGCAAGCCTTGCCGCGGGTGTCAGAATCGCCAGGCACGAAGTTCGGGATACTAGGGTACCCTACTCTAGTACACCGACAGAGCCCTCGGCTGGGCCACACACGGTGCCGAGCGTTGTTGGGCCAGGCCCAAAACAGTGCACGGGCACGCGCCCAGATCACGCCGTAATCGACTCCGGACCACCACGCCCCCATTTAACAGCACGCGTCGACGCGCGCCGTGGGAGAGATCGTGGGGTGTTTCTTTATTTGAAAAGGAACGTCCGCCCCTCTCCCTCCTTATAAACAGGGGAAACAGGGGCAGGTCGCCCACCTCGCCATTTGTTGTCTCATCTTGAAAACCACCCCGCTCCCCCCTTCTTCTCTAGTCTGAAGAGAGCAGCGCTCCGCTCCCCCATCGCCACCAGCGCCATCAACGCCGTCGGCTTCCTCCACCGCCTCCGCCATGGCTCCGAAAGCCGATAAGGGGAAGGGCGTGAAGTCGGCCTAGGAGCAGCGGCTCGCAGCGCTGCGAAAGGAACGGGCCATCTTCTCCCCCCAGCTCGACGCAAAGGAGCTGAGGGAGGGCTACTACCTCTTCTGGTCGACGGAGACGCGGGCGCATCCGCGCACGAAGGTACTCCCCGCCACCGCTTCGGAACTAGCCCCAACTGGGTACCCTTTCTTCGCACTATTCTTCTATTGCGGGCTCTGCCCGCCCTTCTCTGAATTTTTCTGCGATATCATGAACACCTACGGGCTCCGCCTCCTTGATTTCACCCCCAATGCTGTCCTGACCATGGCAGTTTTCGCACATCTTTGCGAAAACTTTGTCGGAATCCACCCAAACGTTGCCCTCTTCCGCCACTTCTTCATGCCCCGCGTCGAGAGAGGAGAGCCACTTGCCGGAGGGATTGCTTGGATCTCCAGGATCGGCAAGAAAGAAGCTTATCTGGAAGGAGAGCTCCGCAGCAAGTGGGAGGAGTGGAGGGCCGATTGGTGTTGGATCGTTGAGGAGAACCGCAGCCCTTCGCGCAAATACGCTAAAACCCCAATAGTGCGCGGCAACGACCGGAGCAGCTTGGCGCCGAAGACACTAGATTGAAGATTGCCGTCACCCGGATCCTGCGCCTCCAGCTTGCCGGACTTCATCAGAGGCGCCACATGAGATTTTTCGCGCCAGATAGCCCCTTTGCAGAGAGGAGGAGACCTGCATGGGAGTTCCAAAATGCGGCGGACATCATGAGGTCGTGCCTGTGCCTCAACTGGAATTTCACCGCCTTGGAGTTGGATGCGCGTTGCCGAGCTGTTCAAGCACGACTCGATCACCCCGAGTGGTTTAGGTTGCCGAGGGAGTCGCCCCATTGTGCAACAACTTCGCCGACCGCATCCGCGTTAATGATGCCGCAGCGATTCGCATGGGATCGCTCCAACCCGCAAGAGCCTTCAGACGACGCCGCGCGGCAGTTCTTCGACAGCTTGGAGGAAGTGCCGATCCGCCCGACGAAAGCGTAAGAGGCTCACCCGCGACACCACCGACGATTTAGATGCAGCAGATTGCCACCAAGTTGAGGAGGCGGCAGCATTCTTACCGGGCGATTCGGGTTCACCGTGGAGGAGGCAGATAGCAGAGGCGCAAGCCTTGCCGAGCGAAGGAGTTCGCCGGTGAGGAAGAGCTTGTCAACCCGGCCGAGTCGAGCGAACCAGCCGAGGGCGCTTTTCCCCACCATCCAGCAGCTTGCCGCGAACGGAGCCCCCTGCCCACTAAGGAGGCGCCTCCGCAAGGCCGAGACGAGACGGGCGCAGACGGGCTAACAGTCAAGCACGCACGCGACGCTTTCATCAAGGTAAGCATCATGCCAGCGGAGCACCCCACACCGCTGCAATAATCGGGCGGATCCTCCTGCCATCACGACACCTCGCCAAGCGGTCAAGAGAACCTACCTCCGCTGCCGCACCGGAGGCGAGCCGGAATTTGATCTCTCCGCGCCAGCTCGACGAGGAAGAAGAAGAGTAAGCTTCTATATTGTGCTTGTATTTCTTCAATTTTGTTGCTTCTTCTTGTATCTGATTTGCTTTATTCTCAACTCTTTCCTTTTCAGTGACGCTGGCCCAAAGAGCGCCGAAGAGAGCCAAGACCCCGTGGTCGCCATTGAGGACGATCCACCCGCGGGCAACAGGAGGCGCGTCTGAGACCCCCTGCTGCACCCGCAACCCTTCCTCAAAGCAGCCCCCAAAGACAGCCCCCAACAGAAGTATACGGTCCACTTTTATCGTTAGGTCCGCATGGGTGCTCCTTCTGGTTGATATCTCGATCGCTGGTTTGTGTAGGAGCAGAGCAGCCTCATCAGAGTGCCCGGAAGCCGCCTCCCAAATACCATCTGCTTCAACCACGCCGCCAAGGGAGGATTCTCCGCAAGGAGTTGCCTCCGCAAGGGAGACTTTCCAGCAAGGGACAGCACCAGTGATCCTCCGGTGGTCGAGACCATGGCTGCAGATCCCATCGCAGTAATCTCTTGCGTGAAAATTTCCCTGCTATTTTTCCTCTCTTTTTTTTTGAACATTTGCTTGACCGTTTTTTCTTTTCTCGGTCGCCGATCCATCCGCCGCAGAGCCGATGGAGACCGAGGCCGCCGGCGAGGAGGACGCTACAAGGCAACACCGACGACGCCGCCACCATGGAGGAAGAGGTCGGCGCCGGCGGGTTCGCTGCCAAGAGGCCGCCAAGGCTGCCGCCGCAAAGGTCGGGCGAGGAGTCTCGCGATCGTGACCGACGCACTCGAGGTCCGCAGGAGCGCCAGCGCCACGCCGATCGCCGATCCTCCGCCATCGGTGCAGCGTCAGTTCAAGAGCCCCAACCCGCACCTATCTCAAGGCCGGCGATGGCGTTTCATCAAGCTCCCACGGCCGCCGAGCCTCAGGGCGCTGGTCAAGGTGAGACCTTCGACGAAGAGCTGCTCGCCTCCGCTGGCCGACGCTGTGGACGCGCCAAGCAGCAGTAAGGCGAAGTTCGAGGAGGAGCAGCCGAAGAGCTGTTGTCGCTCTACCGCGCCCGGCAAGCCAAGTTGAGTCTCGGAAGCGCTTGTCGCGAAGGCGGAGCGGACATTGAGAAGCTGGAGGAGCTCCGGAATCAATCAAGAAGCTCTCCGTCCTGGCGAGGAGCGGAGCAAATTGTTGAGGCGCTGCAAAGCCTTCATCCCTCGAGAAGGCAGAGGTTGAAGAGCAAGAAAGGCTCGCCGCCGAGAAGCTATCTCAGGCAGGAAGGCGAGCTGGCTCAGCGGAAGATCAACCTTGACAGCCACGAGGAGGAGCTTGTCGCATGAGGAGTCACTTGGCGGGCTCTAAAGAAGCAAAGGATGTTGCCGCAGCTGCCGAGGCCGCCAAGAAAGAGTTGGAGACAAAGGTGACGCAGCTGGAGGCCGCTTGAAGAAGAGCGGCGAGGAGCTTGCTGCACTCAAGCACGAGCGAGAAGGACGCCACACTCTTGGCGAAGCTGCAGGCTGCCTCGCCGAGAGGAGCAAGGAGCTCAGCGCCGCCAAGGACTCCAAAGCAGATCTTGAGCTGAAGCTGACCACCCCGATGCAGACGTTGGACGGTGCAAGGAGCGGAGGTGGGCCTGTTGGAGAAGATCAAGGCCGACGAGGCGCCGTCGGGCGAAAGTGCTACGCTACCGTAGCACCTTTCAGGAGAACGTGGAGCACCGGATCAAGGTCTTGTGAATATCGCCGCCGCCATCGACAAGGAGCTGATGGAGCCGGGATGGTGGATCTCGTGGTACTCCACCGACGAGCACCTCCAACCCAGCGCCAAGCTCAGCTTGTTCCTCAAGGGCGCAGGACGGCTCTCCAATGACTCCGGAAGAGATCCCAAAGCAGCTGGCCGAGGAATCGCGCCAGATCTGTGCGGGAGCTCTCCAGAAGGTGTTGATGAAGGTGGCCTTCCGCAATCCAGGCCTTAACCTCACCGGTGTCCTCAAGTCCTTGCCGTCGGATGCTGATGTGGAAGCGCTCAAGGCCCTTGTCGCATCCATTGTGGACAAGGTGGGCAAGATCAAGAGGGTTGAGGGCGACTGAGTGGATTAGGCCGCCAACTTTATCTTTTCCTTGCCGCCGCTGGTCATGTCATATTATGAAAACAATCTATTAGAGCTGCGACAAGTTATCTTGTAATATATACTTTATTTCGAGTGGTAATTGCAATGTTATTTCCTTTACTTGATTCCTTCCTTTGTACGTTTTTGCCCTACGCTTTTAGGGAACTTGTCGGTGCAGCACCTTCATTGCGGAGCGCTGAGTGCGAACGTCGGCAGCCTCGTCAAGCGGTACCGCTTCCGACAAGCAACCTTGTCGCGACTAGTTACGGCTCACTTAAGTTGTTGAGCGGACTCGAAACAAAGTAAGGGCGCGACTAGCTACGAGTTGGTTCCTCCGCGCATAGATTTTCCATACAAAGTACTATCGTTTGAGGAAAATAACTTAAATATTAAAAACTGATTGCTCAAACTTTGGCAACTTAGCTTTTCTGTCGTTTGCTTCCCGATAAGGTGAAACTTCCTCGAGCAATGCTTGGTCCACGGCATTATCTTCTCCTTCCCCCCTGGTTAACTTGTGTGCGAGGGAACCTTCCTTTCTTTGAGAAAGAGAAAGAAGAGAAAAAAAAAGTCATGGAGCCTTGCAGCTCGTTATTGCTTACCGGGTAGGTGCTGCACAAAATGTCAGATAATGCATGCAAAAAAGAGTATAAGGCATGAAATTGACAAAATGTGCAGAACACATGAGCTTTACTTATGCACGGGGTCTGCGCTCGGCTTTGTACAAAGGATTACATGCAACATCGGCAAGACTTGTACAAAAGGTGGTTGCCGGAACAGTTCCGCAACGCGCTTCTCACGGGTAAAACTTACGAAGATGCTCGATGTTCCAGAGTTGCTCACCGGAATGCCATCTTCGGTCTCAAGGCGGACAGCGCCAGCCTAGTGACTCGTTTCACCCGATAAGGGCCTTCCCACTTCAAGGCCAACTTGTTGGAATTCTTGGCGGACTGAACGCGCCAAGAACAAGGTCGCCTCGAGGCTTCAGGCGCTTAACTCATGGGCTATGGTAGCGATTTAAAGCTTGCTGGTAACGAGCAGCTCAGACAATGCTCGAAGACGGTCCTCCTCAAGGAGCAGCGCGTCATCTTGTCGCAGCTGCTCTTGCTCAAGCTCATCATAAGCGAGTACTCGAGGTGACCCGTGATACGAGTTCCGTGGGGAGAACCGCCTCGCTCCATAGACTAGAGCGAAGGTGTCTAGCCGGTGGCTCGATTCGGCGCCGCCCCGATCGATTAAAGAACCACCGCAGCTCCTCAATCCAGTTCCTTCCAGACTTGTGCAGCTCTGTCGAAGTTCGGTCTTGAGCCCGCGCAGACTTCAAGCATTTGCCCTCTCGCTGACCGCTGCTTCTGATGAGCAATGTATAAAGGCACCTTGGCGCCAAGATCTTGGACGATCGCATGAAGGTGCGGCTCGTGAATTGTGTGCCATTGTCGTGATGATCCTGTTCGAATCCCAAACGACAAACAATCGACCAAGAACTTGACTACTAATCGTCGTTGTCACCTTCCTCATCGCTTCCACTTCCGCCACTTTGTGAACTTGTCGATTGCAACGCATAAGTACTCAAAGCCCCGACAGCTCGGGAAAGGGGCCGAGAATGTCGAGCCCCTGCACAAAATGGCCGTGGATAAAGGGATCGCCCGGAGAGCTTGAGCTGGTTGGTGTATCTGTTTGGAATGGAACTGCACGCTTCACACTTGGTTACTTGTGCAGTTGCATCTCGGAGGGCTGTCGGCCAAAAGAAACCTTGCCGGAAAGCTTTGCCGACAAGTGCTTTGGCGCCAATGTGGTGACCACATATGCCTCCGTATCTCTCGCCAACATTTTCGGCCCATCTTCCCGTGAATACACTTCAATTTCACACCGCTGAGTCTTCTTCAGACAGCGTCTTTGTCGACAAACCGGTACATACTTGACCGCCGGGCTACTCTTTCAGCTTCTTCTTGCTCTTCGGAAGTTCTCCCGTCTCAAGGAAATGGACAATCTGTTGTGCCCATGCCGGAGCTTGTGGCTCAACAACAAGGACTAAAGGCACATATGTTGCTGCGGGAACATCCGCTTCCACAAGAAGAACCTCGCGGCTCGGCCGAGTTTGATGTTCCCGGCTGCTTGGCGGAGCAAAACTTGTCGGGAGCGCCCGCTTCAACGAAAAAACCTTGGGCTTGTCGGAGCAGCATCGCTCCTCAAAGATTCTTGGTGTTGATCCCGGGACCTTTTTGGTGGCGGCTTCGGAAGCTCTGCCGAAAATAGTCACCGAAACCAACTTCCTCTTCTTGTTCTCGGCCCAGCTTGATGGCGCATAGCTTGGTTGAGTTAGCTTGAGCACAAAAATCCTGGTTACATTGTGTAACTTGAGTGCGGCGACTTTGACAAAGCCATCAAGAATATCATTCTCGAGCTCTTGGAACATGTTCCATTTGTAGGTCGTCAAAGTGCTCTTCTAGCTTTCTCACTTCGTCAACGAAGCTTCCATCAACGGCTCGATAATCCTTGTTCACTTGGCGACGACAAGCTGTGAGTCACCCCCGATAATGAGCTTCTTTATCCCAAGGTCTATCTGTGATCTCGAGACCGCAAGCAAACCTTCATACTCTGCTGTATTGTTTGTTGCTTGCTCCTTGGGAAAGTACATCCGACTACGTACTTGAGGTGCTCTCCGTGGGTGCGACAAGTAGCACGCCAAGACCGGGCGCTCGAGCGAGAAGGGCGCCAAAGTACATTAGCCACTTTTGCTTGCCTCCTTGACGGGATGCTCGTCTCGAGTTTCTTCATCTTATGCTGGGGTCCATTCTGCTATGAACTCGCCAATGCTCGCTTTGGATAGTTGATGTGCTTTCAAACTTGAGGCCAAAGCTTGACAGCTTCCAGGCCCACTCGACAATCCTGCCTGCCGCTCGGATTTTGCAAGATCCTCTTTAGCGGAAAGTGAGTGACGATCGTTATTTCGCGGTGCTTGGAAGTAATGGCGCAGCTTTCGAGGCTATGAGGAGGCCGAAGCAATTTCGCACACCGTAGTACCTTGACCTAGCCCCTCGCAAGAGGGAACCGACAAAGTAAACTGGGCGCTGCACCATCCTTTTCAGATCTTCTCGCACGCCTTGCAGATCCGTCCTTGTCGGGACCAGAGCTTGTCGGTGAAGCCCCCTGCTTGTCGCTGGATGCATCTGCCATGGTTGCCGGCTCATCATCCGCCTCCCTCTCCGCTACTAACGCAGCACTAACCACTTGATTGGTTGCCGCTATATATAGCAAAGCAACTTCTCTTGTGGCTTAGGTGCGACAAGTATTGGAGTGGAGGACAGTACCTCTTTAAGTCCTGCAGCGCAGCCTCCGCTTCGGAGTCCATTTCATTGGACCTGCCTTTTTCAAAATCTTGAAAATGGCGTATGCTGCTCAGCAGACCTAGAGATAAACCTCGCCGAGAGCAGCCACGCAACCGCAAGTCTTCGTGACATCCCGACGCGCTTTGGTGCTTCAATCTGCTCAATGGCCTTGATCTTGTCGGGATTGGCTTCAATTCCCGCCGAGAGATGAAGAACCCGAGAAGCTTGCCGGAAGGGACTCCAAACACGCACTTCTCGGGTTGAGCTTGAGGTTGATCTTGCGCAGATTTGCAAAGGTCTCATCTAAATCTTGAACCAGAGTTGCCTGCCTTTTGCTTTTGACCACTATGTCATCCATGTAGGCTTCTACATTTCTGTGCATTTGCGGCTCAAAAGCCGCCATGGACTACTCTTGCAAATGTTGAACCAGCATTCTTCAAACCGAAGGGCATCCATATGAAACAAGACGTGCTACATGGGGTAATGAATGCGTTTTCTCCTCATCCTCTTCTCGCCATGAAGATTTGATGATATCTCGAGTATGCATCAAGAAATGAAAGCAAATCACATCCAGCCGTGGAGTCAACAATCTGGTCGATGCGCCGCAAGGAAATGGGTCTTTGGGACAAGCTTTATTAACATCCGTGAAGTCGATACAAAGTCTCAATTTCCCATTTGCCTTATGCATAACTACAGGATTGGCCAACCACGAGGATGGAGTACCGACAAGGCCTGCTGCTTCCAATTTCTTGATCTCTTCGCAATGAATTCTTGGCGCCATCGCCGCTTCTCGACTTTCGCTTGACGGGCGCAAGATGAGGACAGATAGCTAGGCGATGCTCAATTACTTTCCTGGGAACACGGGGATGTCGACGGTTGCCATGCAAACACGCCGACGTTTCGCCCAGGAAAGCAACGAAGCGCGCCTTCCTATTTAGGGTCGAGAGTGGCACCGATGGTGAAAGTACCACCGCTGCCGCCCTCCTTGGCGGCACCTTCTTGGTCTTTGGCGGAGCTGCCATCGTTTCTTGCACTTGCCGGTGGAGCTCGATGGTGCGTCCTCGACGGTAGCGCAAAGACCAAGAGGTGCGCTGCGGAGTGGGCATCGAGCTCTTGCCGGACTTGGTCTTCTTCTTCCCGGAGCTTCAAATGCAAGTGACTTGCTATCTGCTGCAGTGCTGCCGCTTCCCGGTGAATCTTGTCGGCACAGATAAGAGCATCCTTCTTGTCGCCATGGACAGAAATGACACTTATCGGGCCTGGCATTTTGAGCAAGTTGTATGCATAATGAGAGGCTGCCATGAACTTGGCGAGTGCTGGACGGCCAAGTATCCCATTGTAAGGCAATGGGAAATCAGCAACGTCGAATGTGACCCTCTCAGTCCTAAAGTTCAGCTCGCTGCCAAATGTTACCGGCAACGTGATCTTCCCCTTCGGCTTGCTCCTTTCCGGATTAATTCCTTGGAATGTGCCTGTCTCTTCGAGCTCGCTGTCAGGATCCAAGCTTCGGAGCACCGCGGAGGAGATCAGGTTTGCCGCCCCGCCATCAACTAGCATCTTAGTGACCTTGAGGTTGCGGATAGTTGGTGAGACCAACATCGGCAAGCACCCGACCGCAGTTATGCGATCAGGGTGGTCCTCAATATCAAAGATGATAGGCTTGATGGACCATTTCAGAGGCTTGCGTGACTCTACGGATGGTTCTGCTGCATTAACTTCCCGCATCCACTACTTGAGTTGGCGGTGTGAAGTATGCAGAGAAGCACCGCCGTCAACGTAGAGGACCTCGTGGCTTTCAAACTCCCCGCTCATCGGCCTCGCTGCCTTCCATATCTTCATCCTTGTCGCGCCACGGGAGGTCTGTCTCCTTGCCGCTGCTTGGCCTTGCCATGGCGCCCTCCTCGGCCGGTCGCTTGCTAACTCCCCAAAGACCTTCCTGGCCTTCTCCTTGTCGCGCCCGCTCGACTCAGCCTTCGCTGTTCAACAAGCTGCTCGACCTTCTTGCAGCTCTCGAGGTCATGGCCCTTGGTGCGGTGGATCTTACAAGATCGCTTGTTGAGCTGTCCCGCTTGTCGGGCGTCGCCACAGTCGGGCAATCGGTGCCAGCGGCAACCTCCTTGCCGGAGCTACCAACCTTGACTTTGTTGGTGCCACCTCCGCTGCGGACCGCTCGACAACCAGCACATCTTTGCCCTTCTTCTTTCGTTGTTCCGCCGCCGCTTTTTTCGCCGGGCGGTCTCCTCACTATCGATCCTGCTTCAGATTCTCTCCCGGAGCCTCCTCCCTTCCTCAAAGACGCGCACACTTGTCGGCCGGGGCATACAGCTCATCGACATCCTTGACTTTGCACATCGCCATCTCTTCCTCATCCCGCGGTTCCGACGTTTTGATGAAATGCGCTGATTACGCGGCGCAGGTGGACATCCGGGATGTTGTAGTGCACACGGCTGAATCTCTGAATGAACTTGCGCAGGATTCTCCTTCCTTCGGGCGAAAGAGATGAAGGTCGCTCTCTTGGCCATGAGGCTTGTGGTCACCGTGAAGGCGCCGACAAACCGATGGCATAGATCTGCCCAAGAGGATATGGAGCTGTCCGCAAGTGCATGAGCCAAGATCTCGACGTTAGGCTTGAGTACCAGCGGAAGTAGTTGGCGAGGATTTTGTCGCCTCATCCCCGCAGCTCGCACCGCGATGGTGTAGATGCCGAGGAACTCCGACGGATGCGCCCCGCCATCGCATTTCTCTCGTACGTCTCGCTTGAAATTCTTCTTGCTGGGCCATCGACTTGCCGCAGCTCACGAGTGAACGCAGGGCAACCTACCGCGATACGGCAAGTCGCTCGTTCTTCGGGCGCATGCATATCGACAGAGGGCCCAGCGCGCTGGTCGGATTGACGTCGCGCTTCTCTTCGGCGCTCGATGCAAGTTTGAGCGTCTTCTTGTTGTCGTTCGTGAAGAACTTGGCGTTGATCGCGGCGAGCTCGTGGATCCGATGACGCGGTGGAGTCGCTGTCGAGGTGGATCCGGCGAGTCGGCGATCTTGGCCTTCGGGGTGGAGAGTGCATGGTGGTTGCACCCCCCACAGGTTTCGTCGCCACCGGCTCGTGCCTTGTCGTCTTGCCGCGGCAACGATGTAGTTGGTTGCCGCAGAGCGTCGCCGTTGGCAAAGCCGATGAGACTCTGGATGGTGGCCCTCCATTCGTCGACCTTGTCGGCTATTGGAGGGTAGTCTAGGAGCAGTTGAGCTCTCACCAAGGCTTCCGCTGGAGTGGCGGGTGGCAATGGTGAACGGTGCGAGGAGCGGGATATGCTCGGACTTCTAACTACGTTAGAAGGAGCAGCATCCCGTCCAGGCGACCGTACCTCGCTCGTGACAGCATGTTGACGTGCACGCTGGTCTTGAGGGCCTCGAGATCCTCCAGCTCGGTCTTGATCCAACGAGCGTATGGTATTGTGAATACCATGACGCTGTTGGTCCCGCGCCTCCTGAGATGGGCGCGGTGTGTGTACGGACGCCGAGGTTTGCGCGGCCTTGTCCTTGGACTTGGCGGCGTCTTGAACTCCTTCATCGGCGCCCGTTCTTCCGCCAGCGTCTACTCCACCACCCGTTTGCTCCGGTGGTGGTGGGTTCGACGCGGAAGGAACGTCTGCCGCCGAAGCCTTCTTCTTCGGTGGCATGTTGATGAAGATGATGAAGATTTGCTCGTGTGAACACCGGATCAGGTTCACACAGCCTCGACGCCCCCTACCTGGCGCGCCAAAGATGTCGGGGAGGCTGATCGGACCCACGAACACCTATGGGACCGGCGGACCGAGTCCCTTTTGGTTCGGTGGGGGGCGGAGATCGCACGAAGAGCAGATCGAGGCGAAGCACACGAGCAGATTACCCAGCTTCGGAGCTCTCCGGAGAGATAATACTCCTACTGCTGCTTGTCTGATTGTATTGTGTTCTTGCTAGAGAGCTATGAGAGCTACAAGACCTAGCTTGAGTGTCTCTGGTTTCGAATGAGCTGAACCGAACCCGAACCCCCCCTACGTTGCGCATGGGCCTCCTTTTATATGCTCAAGGGGTCTCCGACAGGTGGCAACGTAGACGAGGGCAAAAATGGAAAATGAGTTGCGGTTGGTACAGCTACTTGTACAGTGTATGCTACCTAACTCGACGACAAGGGACAAAGCATTAAATGCCCGCCCATGTCGCCTAAACAAAGGCAACAGGACCGTCAGAGCGCCATCGCTTGCCACGATGGCAATCTTGTCAGCGCCGCTTACCGCTGCTCTCCGCTGGCTGCACAGCCTCTTGACACGCGCGCCTGGAATGATCCCATGGCGACACGTTGGTGGATGAGCTGGAGTGGGGAAAAAGAGTGGTTGCCTGCCGCGGCAAGTGCCTTGCCGCGGCTGAATCCTTGTCGCGTCCGGAGGCTTGTCGCTCTCCGGGCCTTCCCGGCAAGCTCCTCTTGCCGGGGTCTTGTCTTCTGCGTGCCTTGAGCGGCCTTCCCGGCAAGCTCCTCTTGTCGGGGCCTTGTCTCCTTGGCTTAAATACTTTGTTCTTGAATGGCTCCAGAGGAACCACGGAGGATCTTGGCGGCGACCAGGCAAGCCTTGCCGCGGGGTGCTGCAACTGCCCGTGCACGAGTTCGGGATACTAGGGTACCCCTACTCTAGTACACCGACAGCAACGATCGATGTTCCTCTATGTATATGTGTATATAGCTAGGTCTTTCATAGTTTTCCACACAAACCGATCAATTGATATATCCAGTGAGGTCTCACCCTCTTTCCCACGTCCACATCGATCAATCTATACCTCTCTATATAGGATTAACATATATAGCTAATACACCCACATTAATTATATATCCAACGTCCCCTCTCATCATCCATGCCTTCCGCTTCATCTCTCGACGCATGCACAATGGCGAAGACAGGCGATAAGGGCCCCCCCCCTAACATCACTATATATCGAGGCTAATATGAATGTGATCATTAGACAATTGCTGCTAAAAAGGTTTAATTTCATGAATTGACCCTCCTCGTAAAGAATTAGCAATGCTTGGCCCCTAGCTCATTTATTTTTCATGGCTTCGCCATGCGCAGGCAACAAGACACGTGTTCGCCCCTCTCTCTAAATATCGATGTCGCACTTGTGCATTCCTTCATAGTCTCCTCCACTCGGCCCCTCGCACCATCTTCTAGCCCCCCACCGGATTTTGTCACATGTACAATCTAGCAGACTCCATGGTTGAACTTAAGCATAATGCACAAACCTCAAAACAACAGTGGTTATCTTTTGTTCTAGAATCTTCCGTATCATAACTGCCCAAACTTTTTTTCTAGTTGAATTGCCATTATTTGTTTTTACTTTATGCTTTCCAACGCATAATTCCATGAATCATAAAATAGATTAAGGGCTTCTTTGATTCAAAAGATTCTCAAAGGAATTTTGGAGGATTCTAATCATTAGGAATTTTTCCTATCTTGGTTGTTTGATTCGTAGGATTGTGAACCATAGGAATTTTTTCATATGATTCATTTGCACTAGATTTCATAGGAAACATCCCATCCACTCAAACCTCTTTGAAAGAATTCTGCGTTTTTTCCATGCACAATCAAACACTCGTACAATCTTGTAGGATTCAAGACGACATTCCACTATAATCCCATGTTTTTCCTATTCCCGCGTTCTTAGCTTTTTTTTATAAAAACTAAGAGGGTGCTTGGATCCAAGGGACTTATTTTAGTCTGACTAAAAATAGTATCTTTAAGATACTAAAGTTCCAAGCACCCCTGACTAAAGAGGGGCTAAAACTAGTCTTGAGACTAAAAAAATTTAGTCAGGGGTACCCCTACTAAAATGTGGATTAGTCCTCTCTCTCCTCATTTAACTCCTCTCCTTTAACACGGGCGAGTTCTGGATTGGAGGGTTTGGAGGATAATAAGTGCTCATTAACTTGATTTTAGTCTCCTTAGTATTTGGATCCAAGCATGGATGAGGCTAGCATGTTTTAATCTCACTACTTTTAGTCATGGGACTAAAACGTGTCCAAGCACCCTCTAATTGATTTTGAATGAGATGAACTATAAGAATTAAACGAAGGGCTACATCAGGCATATATGACTCAGAGCTTACATGCTATAGTGTGGTATTTATTCATAATTTTGTTGCAAAATCTGATGCGTGCAATGCACGTGTACCTTACTAGTACTTCTAGTATGTGCAAAAAACGTAAATTAGAATACCAATGGCACGCTACACAGTGTCTCTCTTACAGTTCATGAAGCCACGTGGCACATGTGGAGGCGTTGTCGCGACCTCCTTGCGTGGATTGATCACAGTGACATGTTGCTGGTTCCAGAAGAATGTACTCGTCCTCCCTGAGTCATACTGGCGGTACATGCACAAAGCGAAGATGTGCACGCACGCCACGCATGCACTCATTCCCTCGCACACACACGCGGGTACACGGGCGAACGCAATTTTGTACCAAGATCCACCCCATGTGATAATTTGACTCGTGTAAAGTCATTCACTTCATTGATGGTCAATTAATACAGCGCATGCAAATTGAGTGGACGTGAGGGCGAAAGAAAGACATTATTACTCCACTGCGCGCATGCGAGTAGTTAAATCTTGGGTTGCTAAGTAGTACTCCCTCCGGTCCTTTTTACTCTGCACATTGGATTTGTCGAAAGTCAAACTTTGCTAAGTTTGACCAAATTTATATTAGAAATTATTAGCATCTATAATATCTAATAAATATAATATGAAAATATATTCCAAGATGGATCTAATGATATTGGTGTTGTTATGTGAATGTTAATAATTTTTTGTATAAACTTGGTCAAAGTTGGAAGAGATTGACTACAGACAAACCTAATATGCAGAGTAAAAAGGACCGGAGGGAGTACTTCCATTGGTCTCCTTCGTATTTGTGCCAATTTTTGACAATAACATAATATTTACACATTTGAGCAGTGTAGTACTTGAAATTTATGTTTCGCTAAACTCATCGGGAGCCATTTCGGGCCTCGAAACCAAAACCATCAATTAATCTTTACCTTGTTCCCATCACATTCGAAAGCCTGCTCACACCTACTAGTACGTACCAAACCTGAACGTGCTCCCACTATGCAGGTATTAGTACTAGTGCTAGTACTTAGGTTATAAAAGGGAACTACCTAACCGAAAATTACTCTACCTTTCCTCCTCATAAGTGCTTCTTCTTCGTCCGTCGTTGCCATGGCGGTGAGCAGAGCTCTAGGTCGAGAACTACTCGTAACAAAGGAGCGGCAACCAAGGCCATGGAAAAAGAGGGCTCGCCGCCACACAGAGACCTCGAAAGATCTCTCACGGGTAGGCGATGGCTCCCAGGAGCGCCCTAGCCGCGGAGGCGAACATGCCGAGCCGGCGGAGCTGGAGTCGTTATCCCTCGACAGCATGCCCGATCAGCTCAATAAGCACCTCAATAAGCAGAAGGAGTTCATCCAAGGCTTGATGGAGTTGCTGAAGGAGAGCCTCGACGACATGCCGCTGAGCTCAATCAGCAGGGGGAGTTGACCGCCGGCTTGGTGATGCTGCTGAAGAAGAGCATTGCCTCGGAGAAGAAGGTGACCGGCGAAATCCTGCAACTTCAGGAGGACAAGGCGAAGCTCTGCCACGAGATCAACCTGTTGAAGGAGAATAACGCCGGCTTGAAGAAGCTGCATGAGAATAGTAGTTCCTCGATGAAGATGCTGCAGGCCCTCGTCATGGAATAGAAGGAGGAGTTGGCAAAGCTCGGCATCAAGCACCCGGCTGCTGTCAAGGTACGTAATGCGGCCGTGAAACAGATGATGAAGGCTCGCGTTGAGAAATCCCGCGTCATTGACAGAATGAAGAAGATGGCAGAGGAGACGCGCAAGGAGATGGAGGTCGTGGAGGCAATGAAGAAGCAGTTACGACTCTGCGGCGAATTAGATCATTTGGGGTGATAATCTTCCTTCTTCTTTTGCTGCTGTGTTTCATCTTTTGCTTCGGGTGTTTCGCCGCACGTGTCACGTTCTCTGCGAGGCATGAATAGTACAATGTTTTTTTGAGGGAATGAATAGAACAATGCTAACAATGAGATGACTAGCAAATTAGATCATTTTTTCCATATGGCACTGGGCTGCCGTGTTTCGTGCTCCTCCGTCGAAGTACTACTCTAGTGGAAAACTTGAGTATACCGCACGGTTCTTTGCTCCTCCTCGATCAGGTCGTCGGCGCATTTATACGAGCAGTCAAATCACAAGGCCCCGCCTTCCTGCAGTAATGAGCCGTCAAATCACAAAGGCCCTCGCCTCTCGTGAAACCGACCAAGCTAGACTGCCCCGCCCTCTAGCCTTTTAAAAAATGTATACTTTTGTACAACAGTAGTATCGATGGATTGCTCCATGGAGCAAAACTTGAAATTAAAAAAAATGGTACATATAGAGAGCGTTGGTCACCAAATTATGCATATAATACTATTAAAAAGGCTAGTCACAATAATGGTGTCCAGCACAACCCACCCCTCAAATAAAACTAAGCACCCTGGAATTCTTTGACAAAACTAAGCACCCTGAAATTCTTTGACAACTAAACTGCTGGCTATATGATGTTGGCCATATATATTGTACGTATATAATGTGAAGAAACGAGTGGTAGTACTATACCAACTAAAAGATGAAATGTAAGAAATACTAGTATGTACGTCTTTCAAGAGTTAAAGTAACAAGAAGAAACATAACATAGTTTTTTGGGGCTCGGCACAACACACCCTCAAATTAAATTAAGCACACCTGAAATTAAACTTTGCAACTATCCCGTAGACACTGCATTAGAACCACCAGGAGCAACAACACTGCCACCTTACTCGGAGTCCTCGTCCACGTCCTCGACTTCGTCCTTGTCCCTCTTCCTCTTGGCCGATACTTCTTTGCTTGAACCGCCAACTTGGATGTTGCTCTTCATCCAACCCTTGTAGATATTGAAACAAAGGTAGCCATCCATTGCAGCGTAGTGGATGTGGTCTATATCTAGTACATTCCGCTGCCATGCATGACGATGAAACGTGTATGGAGGTTTCTCCAGTTTACCGTACGAAGGATGAACCATGGCTCCTGCCAGGGTCAGCATTGAAGGCTGACGAGAGGACACCAGCGATTCTTTTGGAGGTCGAAGGTGTTGCCTACAACGAGGCCTATCCGACGCAGGACTACTTTGTCGTTACCAAAGTCTACAGTAACGAATATGACTAGGTTGCTCTCGAGGAAGTCCTTCAAATCCTGGCACTCAACGTCGGCATGGCATATGTGGTAGACCAAGCATAAGTCATGCACGCAAACCTGGATCACGGCGGGCTTCTTCCTCTCTTCGTCCTTTAGATCCTTCTCTCGTCCCAGGACTGTGGTGTACTCAACATCTAGCCCAGCGACCCACTCATCATCTGAGTCTTCGAACATGCACCTGAAGAGAGAAAGGCATCCTTTCACCGTCGCAGAAGAACGGGTGTAGATGACGTCGAACTCATCGCCGGTGATGGTTCTGACCTTGTACTCACCGCCGATCGGGGAGATTTGGGACGCCATGGATTTGGGAGGAGGGTTAGGATTAGTGGAACTGTCGTAATGTGAATGGACGGGACGACTAGGAGCGAACCGCCGTAGTATTAAAGGACGTGCGAGGACGAGTAGGAGCGAACTGCCAGCGTGCGAACGGCAGGGTAGTGGCTTTCCATTCTCCCATGATACGGGCTTCCAAGAGCCCTTGGGTCTGAGATCGAACGGTTGCATGGCGTGATTCTACACCTATGGGTGAATATCCTATCCTGGAGGGTTATTCTGCAAATTTTTAGCAACTTAGCATGCGACCATTTGATCTCAGATCCAAGGGCTGCCAGCAGCCCGTATCATGGTCGCGCCTACCACGACCGTCGCGCGTCGCTCATGGTCGCGCCTTGGAGATTTAACACGGTGCGTTAGGCTATCTGATGTTGGCATGTCATACATAGTCATCACTTAGTGACTCATACTACAACAAGGTTGGCTATAAGTGTATATTTTTACTCCTCTCTATCTCTTTCTTCGTACTCCCTCCGTCCCATAATATAAGAATGTTTTTTACGCTAGTGTAGTGCCAAAAACATTCTTATATTATGGGACACATGGAGTACTAGTATTTATTGCATTTGCCAAGGAGTGACCTCTTCCAATGAAATGGGTTGCTAAGTTTGCTTCATTTAATTAGCTATAGACTCAAAATTGTCTTTTCACCTAGGTACACACGCTTAGAACCGTTTCTTCCTTGGGTCACCAAACTAGTCTCTCACTTCTTGATTAACTTGCCACATCAGACTTTATGCCTATGTGGCAAGCTTAAGCACCTGTAGGAGCAAGTAAGTACAATATGCACTTTACATGGCATTTTTGCATATGTGGAGGAAAGAGAGGCAAGGAAAAAGTGGAGAAGTGGGCTCTCATGCAAGAGCCAGCCTCTACTACATGGTGGAGCATTGGGAGAGGCACCTGTATGGAGGTGGTCAGAATCGGGAGACTCACGCCGGTCGTGGCCGCATGATTAAAATGATAATGGCAAGTCAAATCACAGAGCCCCGCCTGTCCAAAGATAAATCATTTGTCAAATCACACAGCCCTACGTTTGCAACAGCCTACTCCCTCGTCTTCTCGCGTCTCTGTCGAACCGACTAGGCGGAACTGCCCGCCGCCACCGCGCAGGAAAAGCCCGCCTCGACTTTTAAATAGTATACAGATATACTAATTTTGTATCCATGGATTGCGCCCGCACCATGGAGCAAAGCGTCTAAGCGGCGGTACACATGCACGAGTATACAAGACCGCTGTCGCGTTCGCGTCGCACCCCAGACGGTCGGTCGGTCGGTCTGGCACGCTGCTCTCCGAATGGAACGCGCGTCATATTGCGTTCGTACACACATGTGGGACGGCAATTGAGAACCGACCATAGGCACACTCCCCGGCCCCGCAAGTCGGATGACTTAATAGAAGAGGGAGACGAGCGATAGTACTAGAGAAGTGTTGTAGTACTACGTTGGTGCCTGGACGATCCCTGCAAGACACGGAAGATCAGTTCATCCATGCATGTGACCAGACTCCAGCAGACACGCCTGGATTGGCTATCGTCTACATATCGTGCAGGCTGTGTTGTACATGGCTATAGTTGTGGTGAGAAATCTAAAAAAAGGTTTCTTGTCATCTCGCAAAATTAGGTGTCATGTGCTTCGGACCACTGCGAGGGTTAAACAGCGACAACTGAGTTGGGCTAGTCATTGGGGGCACATGCACGAACAGTGACTACCCGGCTGCCATCTAGGTCAAGCCGGCTATGTTAATTAGGACATCTATCGACAGACCTCTTTTCTACGAGTTTATCTTTAATTTGAGCTTTGTTCCTCGTCTAGTTTGTCTGTCGGGATTCATGTTGTCTCCTTTGGGCAGTGAGGTTATGATTTCTTGTCATTTGGCATTTTTTTCATGTTATATGTTTTAATCCGGCGCTTCAGATCAAAATGACGACAACTGCGCCTTCGGGCCACGTGCATGAAGACTACTCGACAGTCATTGACGAGGTCAAGCCGGCTCCGGTAGACAAAAGAAAACTAGTACTACTCCACTATATAGGCAGGAGCCTCCGCGCTTGCTTGCTAGTGTTGCTCTCTTCACACTGTCTCGGCCTCTCCAGATCTAAACACGACAGCGGTGGCCACACTCTCTCTCTTTCTGCTCACTGCTGGTCACAGATCTAGCCGGATCCTCTCCACCGGGGAAGGTGAGAAGGTGCAACGTTCACGTGGTCGTCCTCGGCGACGGCTCTTACCCACTGCTGGGCGCGTCCCAATCAGCCTGCCTTGCCGTTCTCTCCCAAGCACCGCTGGCGAGGGAGGGCCTCGACCCTTCTTCCTCGCTGCCGTGGTGTGGGCAGATCCGGCCTCCGCCGCCCACCTAGCGACATCCCGCGACCATTCAAAAACCACCGCCCGGCGAGTGAAGGTCTTGTGGAGAAGTAGATCGATGGAGGAGTACAATCGACACGTGAGGATCGCATGACGGCGACCACTGTGAAGCTAGCTAGGATGTTGGAGATCTGATCTTGGTTTGACAACAAGGACCAACTAGCGGCGACGGCGACATCCATGGCCAAATATCTGCAACAGAAGCGAAAGGCGGCGATACTCCGGAGGGAGTCGCGCCGAGTACATAGAGCTGCTCCTCCGGGCCATGGAGCAAACAGATTCACGAATCTGATCATGAGGGAGCGGTGGTGGAGTATCGATCCCGGATGAAGCATCCACCATAGATTGAAGGATCGAGCATCTGAGGTGCCGTTTGTGGCGTGTCCTGCCAGAGCGAGCGGTGGAGTCTTCGTCGACCGAACCCAACTGCAAGAGGAGAAAAGCAGTTGGCCCGACGACGCTTCCCCGCCATCGTCTCCCTCGCTGTTCACATCGTCTCACGAGGCGGCTGTCTGCCGCCGAGGAATAGGAGGGGGCTGCCCCACCACCCCCAGCCCAATAGTCGGGCAGGTTGTGAATTGTCAGGAGGAGCTTAGGGTTGTCAGTATTTGCAGGTTGTGAATTGTGTTTTGTGTTGTGTATTTTGGGAGTACTTTCAGATATGAATGTCTTTTGAATTTCAGATTTGCAGTATTGAGCATATGAAGTACTTTATGAATTCTAGAGATCTATTTTTAGCACTTAAAAAATGTAGTTTCATAGGAGTATAAAAGTGCAGACAATGTGATTCTCAGAGAAGAAACTGCAAGTTTCAGTTTCAGATTCAGATAAGAAACTGCAAGTTCAGTTTCAGATAAGAAACTGCAACTTTCAGAGGCAGAGCATTTATATTAACACGGCATTTTCAAACAGGGTTAACATCATGTTGAAAGTTTTATTCATGGTCAAAAATGGAACTACCAGCCAGTTAACATCATGCTGATCAACATTCATGCATAGCACATCTTCATATGATGCACAGTCAAAATGCCCACACAATGTCGAGTGTGCGAAACACAGAGAAAACGAGGGACGAAGTTTTGGCAAGTGTTGGACGTGGTTTTTGGCTGCCCCGTCTAGGCTTTCATTTTTAACATGCGCAGCCCACGACCTTGGATGGGAGGTCTCTACCGGCCTATGGACCTCCCATCCGAGGTTTTATTTTTGGCAGCCCAATTTATGTATTTTTTTGAAGAAAACGCAGAGGTCTGTTCTATTTTTCTATATAAGAATAGGAACGCCAGGTCCAACTTATGTTTCCCTTCTAACTATATTATATATATTTAAATTATTTTATATGTTGACTATTTAGTTCACATAATTGGCAAATAGATGACCGCTCGCGATCCCTTCGCCCCGCCACCACCTCCACCCTACGCCGCCATAGATCTCGCCGCACCCCCGCCTCCCGACTCGAGCGCCGCCCCCTCAGCAAGTCCGCTCGCGCGCCCCATGGAGTCGTCGGCCATATCCACGGGGGAATGGCTGGAAGACAGGCAGATGTACAAGATGCATCTCCCACATGTCTACAAAGCCTTCCCGCGGATGCTCCAGCCGCTCGACTCCGTCGCGCCGGCGGTGCTGCGGGAGACTCGAGGGAGGAGATGGAGGGAGCGGGCGATGCGGATCCGCGACGACGCTCTCTCCTGGACCCAGTGCACGCGCGAATGGAGGGAAGCAGAGGAGGAAGCTGCAAGGGAGGAAGCCGAGGAGGGACCGAATCCGTTCTCTCACTCGCGTAGGTATGCTCGAATGTGCAAGGATCATGTGGATTGGGAGCTGCTAAATCTAGCCCTGCGGATCTACTTCGAAGGAGATTTCTCGGAGAAGCACAGGATGCCCCACCCCAGTGAGCCGCTGATTGCGTTCGTTCGATGGGCGAAAGGAGAAGTGAATTCAGGAGATCCACGCCATCTTGCGAGATGGGAATGCTTGGCGGACTCCTGCCCACCAAAGACGCCACGGAGCCGGGCAGGTGGATCCCTATCTTACCTCTCCCCAAACCTGCGAAGATTGAAATTAGGCTTGCAATCTGCTTCAATTGAGCTGTCTGGTGGTTATTTCTGCTTCCTGAGAGACAACATCTGGCTGGAGGATGAGAAGGAACCAGGAACTCCGATGAATTTCCCCTATCACAATGGGGGAGCGCGGTTGGGCGGTGGTACGGCCCACCTCCGCCCCAAATGGGGGCACAATCTGGGCAGGCTCTGTAATTGCCCAAGATCAATCTGCTGGTGGTTCGACTCTCGGCTCGTGGGAAATCTCAAGGCAAGAATCAGCAAAGAAGAGATAGGACATCCAGAAAACTGCTCCTGCCCCTGCTTCGGGCCTTATGGCATACTCTGAGGTGATCTGCTACAACTGTGGGGAACCAGGGCATCATTTGGATAAATGTGTCAAGCCCAAGAGTTGTTTTATCTGCAAAATGGTTACCCATAAAGTTGAGAATTGCCCTGTCAGAAGGAAAACCCACAGTTCTGCTAGATATGTTGGAAGTGCTGCTCGAGGATTATGTCCATCATTGATGAATTTTTCGTGACACGGAATTAGATAGTTTCTTTCCCTTTCTAGTTGTAGAGCTCGCCTGGATGTGGTAGTGAACACACTCCTTTGCTCTGGAACTCTGGTCTTAACCAAACTCCAAAGAGCAATAGTTTTAAATTTGAAAAGTGGTAGTTGCTTAGAGAAGATTTTACTGAGCTAGTCAGGAAAATCTGGAATGAGCCTACTGGGAGCAGCTGCCCCCTAGAAAATTGGCAGATCAAAATCAGGAGATTTAGAAGAACTCCCAAAGGGTGGAACTCCAATGAGGAAGCTAATCTTAGAAGATACAAAAGGCTTCTCCTCCTTGAGTTTGATTCTCTAGATATTAAGGTAGAAACCACTGACCTCTCTGAGTCTGAGACTAATAGATTAAACTTTGTCCATGGAGAGCTCAAGAAAATTTGGCTTCAAGAAGAAATCAAAGCCAAACAAAGGTCTAGAGATAGGAACATTAAGGAGGGTGATAGAAATACTGCTTACTTCCATGCAAGAGCTAACCGGAGGAGGAGGAAAACCCTCATTCACTCCTTGATGGCCCTAACGGCCCTATTCTTGAGGTAGATGAGATCTTTGAAAGTGGCTAGTGACTTCTACAAAGACACATTTAAGAAACAAAACTCTTACGGTTCTCTCTATAAAACAATTTTTCTCTCGCGAAAAAGTCTCTCCTGCTGAAAATGAGCTGCTAGAAGCCCCTTTTTAGAGGCAGAGGTGAAGGAAGCCATTTTAGCTCTTATCTGATGGGGCTCCTGGTCGATGGGATTCCTTCTTGTTTTACCAGCATTTTTGGGACTTGGTGAAAATGATCTCTTAGATCTTTTCCAAGCCTTTCATAGAGGAGAGTTGGATCCAAACAACTTACTCATGGGGGGTCTGTTGGGGTCAAGTTAAATAACTGTGAAAGTGATTTTTTCCTTGCTGGTAAAGGTCTTAGGCAAGGTGACCCCATCTCCCCTCTTTTGTTTAATTTAGTAGTGTACGTTCTTACTAAAATGCTGAGCAAAGCTACTGATCATAGTCTGATTGCAGGGCTCTGTCCTGAGGTCTGCCCTGGTGGCATCATCTTCCTTCAATATGCAAATGATACCATCCTTTTCTTAGACAATGACTCCACACATGCTAGCAATCTGAAAACTGTTCTAACCTGTTTTGAACAAGTCTCAGGCATGAGAATCAACTACTCTAAAAGTGAACTCATCCCTATCAACATGGATGATCAGGAGTTAGCTGACTTCCTCTCTATTCTAGTATGTAATAAAGGTAACTTCTCCATTAAGTACCTAGGTATCCCTCTCCACTATGATAAACTGAGGAGAGAGGATATCTAACCCCTTCTGGATAAAATCATTAAAAGGATTGCTGAGTGGAGGGGCAAACTTCTCTCTTACAGAGGTAGATTGAGCCTCATACAAGCTTGTTTGGCTAGCATTCCAGTGTATCTCCTCTCCTTCTTCAAGTTCCCTAAATGGGCAATGAACCTCATCAATTCTCAGATGTCTCATTGCTTGTGGAATTATTTTGAGGGAAATAGGAAGCTACACCTTGCTAATTGGGCCTAGTCTCTATGAAAAAAGATTTTGGAGGCCTAGGCATACCTAACCTTCAAGAAATTAACATCTGTCTTCTAGGGTCTTAGATTAAAAGATTCTATGAGGAAGACCTGAAACCCTGGAAGCTTCTTATTGCCCATAAATACCTAGGAAATAAACCTAATATTTTTGTCCCTTCCTCCAACCCTAAGACCTCTAGATTCTGGAAAGGATTAAAATATATTATGCATGCTGTGAAATTTGGCTACAGATGGAACATAGGGGATAGGAGCAGAACTAGGTTCTGGGAAGATACTTGGTTTGGCACATCCCCCCTAGCAGTCCAATTTTGGCCTATTTACTCTGTCTGCAATGAGCTTAACAAAAGTGTCAATGAAGTTTGGGACGGTCAATGCCTAAAACTCTCTTTTAGAAGGAACTTTAGTGATAGTCTCATGGAACAATAGTTCCAGTTGGAGGAAATTGCCAAAAGCATTACCTTTACTGTCGAGCCGGATGCCCTGATTTGGCAGCTGGACAATAAGGGGAAGTATTCCTATAGCTCCCTCTATCATGTTATCAACTTTAGAGGGGTTCAACCCATGTTTATCCCTGCTGTCTCGAAATTGAGAGTTCCCCTAAAATTCATGTATTTCTCTGGCTTCTCTCAAAAACAAATTGATGACTAGGGATAACCTTAGGAAGAGACACATCATCAAACCCCTTGATTGTGTTTACTGCTTGGAACAAGAGTCTTGTTCTCACCTATTTTTTGAATGTATAGCTGCTAAACATCTCTGGGCCCACATTGAGGAATATTTCTCTAGTCAGATTGGCTCATCCTTCGAATCTGTCGCCAGATTCTGGATTGCTACCAAAAAGTGCTCAGTTTTAAACACTGTTAGCTCAGCTGTCCTTTGGTGCCTCTGGAAATATAGAAATGCTATGATTTTCAGTAACACCTCCTGGATTTCCATTCAGCAGGTCTAGAGATTGATCAGGAACATGATGAGGAACTGGGCGATTCTCTCCTCCGGATTGGACAAGGGCAAGTTGATGAGCTTCGTGGAAACCCTAACAAGATCCCTCCAGAAACCGTTGGCGATCACTTGTGGCTGAACAAGGCTCGGCCTGCTCTGGGGCTAGACCCGTGGGCTCGTCTCAAGATCTCTGATGAAGATGATGGGCACCTGGCGCCGAAAAAGAGGGACATCCAACATGCAACACCTTCCAGTCCGGTGTCTCCGCTTGCTTACTGGTCGCCGCGGGCTAACACGGCCCCTCGGCTGAAGACCATGAAGGCTTCGCTGGACCCTCCTTGTGTCATTTGAGTGCTCTATCCGCTCTGCCTTTGGCACCGCTCGGGTGATTTGTGTTATTCAGAGAACTTGTTCATCCACACCCCCCTAGTTTGTAGTTTTTCTACCTTTGCTTTCGAACTGCTCTTTGAGCTGCTGTATCGGAATATGTTGTGGTTTCGTTCTCGGCAATGGAACCGGGGAGATGCTCCCTGTTTTTCTAAAAAAAATATTTTATATGTTATTATATACTCCCTCTGTCCCATAATATAAGAACGTTTTTGACACTAGTGTAGTGCCAAAAATGTTCTTATATTATGGGACAGAGGGAGTATTATTTTTATTGTCATCATATATTTAACAGATACTTATATATGCAAGAAAACAATATCCCACATCTTATTAACTTATAAAAATAATTTCTTAACAAATAAAATTCTGGATTGTTTTGGCACAATAGTGATTGTGTACAAAAGCTTGGTAAGATTTAAGGACGAATGTAATAACATCACTTATTATTTAAATATATTTATAACAAAATGCTCAGCCTCTTTTTATTTTTTGATAACATTACTGGCCCAACCCAACATTATAATTAGAATCAGCCCAGCAAAATTGTGTATTTCGAGAAAGTGCAAATGGCCTGTAATTTTTTAGAAAATAAAATAAACGGGCCGCATGGACGATACATTATTTGTTCACCCAGCCCAGCTAATGGGTGTAATTCAAAAAAAAAGATCAAATTGACTGTAAATTCTACCGCGCAAAAAAAGGCTGTAAATTCTGAAAAAATGGGTTGAATATGTGCCACATTTTTTGAGGCTGAAATGTGGGCCAATAGGTCGAAGCCAACGCAAGTCGTTGTCAATTTAGTCAACAAATGATTCTGACATGTTAGCCGTTGGATTTACATCCAACGACCGGCATCCATCTTCAATCTCTCGTCTTCTTCCTCCAGCGCCGCCGGCACCACCTCCCGCCTCTTGCTGCTAGCAGCTGTGCTTAGCACGCTTTGCTATGAAGCGCTACTCCACCGTTGGCCAGGCCATGCTTCCACCCCTTCACACCTCCTGTTCTTCTCCACCGATCGCCGAACCACACCGCACTAGAACGATTAACCTCGTACACCTCTCCGTCTGCGACTCTACTCCCGCGTCTTCCCATCTCCGGCCGTTCTTGTCCGGGGCCTCGCCGTCGTCCACCACCTTGGATGCGCTTCGGCGGCGTGGTCAACATGGTCAACTAACGACACCATCGAAGTAGATCGTGCGTGGAGAGGCCGACACTGGGTCCACGGCCGCACACAAGGAAATGCCTCCTTATTACGCGCAAAATAATGATTTCTCCACTTGACATCTGGGACCCACCGGAAGGGCCTCTGTATTCCGCGAAAAAAATGTGCCCCCCGCTGACATGTCGGACCCACCAGCTATCTTCGCACGCAAGGAAATGCCTCCTTATTACACAAAAAAAAATGAATAATCCCCCTGCCAGCTGGAACCCAGCATAGTGGGAGGCTGACTTGTGGGCCTACCAAGTTGACTGGGACGGAGGGCTTTGCCAACTTAGTCAATATGAATGATTCTAGCTCCTGCTACCGTACGATGTTCATCCAACGGCCGTAGTGCTTCTTCAACCTCTGGTCTTCTTGCTCCAGCCGCCCAAACCAGCGCCGGTCGTGCCGCGTGCTCCTGCCTCCCGTGGCCGGCTGTGATGCCGCGGAGGCCTCACCGCCCCCTACTACTCCCACCGCTGGCCAGGCCATCCCTCTACTCACCCACACCCCTTGTTATTCTGCGGCGACAACAGCCTCACACTGCAGCCGAACCAGTGGACCCTCATACTCCTCTTCACGTGGGCATCCACTGCTGCGTCTTCCCCGGCTCCGAGTCGTCCCCTTCCTAGGCATCACCGTCGTCCACCGCCGTGGTGCTCTCAGCGCGGCGTGGTCAATGTGGTCAAGGAACGACTTCCATCGGACGTGGACTGTACATGGAGAAGCTGACAGCTGGGTCCATGGCCGCAGCAAGGAAGTGCCTCCTTATTACACGCAAAATAATGATTCCTCCACCTGACAGCGGGGACCCACCGGACGGGCCACCGTATTTCGCGAAAAAACGTTTCCCCCTGACTGCTGGGACCCACCAACTACATCTTCGCACGCAAGGAAGTGCGTCCGGGCAAAAAAAGATTCGCCCTCCTGACTGCTGGGACCTACCAGCTACATCTTCGCACGCAAAGGAAGTGCGTCCGTGCAAAAAAAATTACGATTCGCCCCTCTGACTGCTGGGACCCACCAGCTACATTTTCACACGCAAGGAAGTGCCTGACAGTCGGGACCCACCTGATCGAAGCGTACGTAGCGTTATCATTCTGGTCATGAACGTGTACGTATATACTGATCGTTGTAGAGGCGCGCACGTGTCGTAGTAGAGGCGCGCACGTAGCATGTACATGTACGTACAGCGGCCAGGGTGCAAGAAAGAAAATACGGCCACGTACGTACATACGGGCAGGGTCTCGAACGCCTACTCGCGCATACGTATGGCGAGGGCTCGTGTACATGACTGGGTCGGAACGGAGAAACAGCGTCGTCGTCGTGTTCATGGGGAGGCAACGGAATGCGTCGTGTTCATGGGGAGGCAACGGAATGCGTCGTGTTCATCGGGAGGCAACGGAACGCGTGGGAGCCAACCGGCTGGGTCGGAACGGAATGCGTGGTCGTGTTCATCGGGAGGGCTTGGACGGAACAGGCGATGGAAACGAGGCCTGGCGTACCGCAGAACGGAGGAAACGGCCTTGTGTTCGACCGGCCACGTTCGAAACGGGGTCCTGTTGATCGGGAGGGGTGTGACGTACCGCAAAATGGAGGAATCGGACCTCCTACGGTCGAAACGGGGGTCCTGTTGATCGGGAGGGGTGTGGCGTACCGCAAAACGGAGGAAACGGGCCTCATACGGTCGAAATGGGGGGTCCTGTCGATCGGGAGGGGTGCGGCGTACCGCAAAACGGACGAAACGGACCTCCTACGGTTGAAACGGGGGTCCTGTTCATCGGGAGGGGTGTGGCGTACCGCAAAACGGGACTCCACGGGATATTGTTCATCTCCACCGCCGACCTCCTCCAGCCTCCACGGGCTACCGTCGACCTCCTCCAGCCTCCACGGGCTCCTGTTCATCCAGCCTCCACCGCGCTTACTCCACCGCTCTTGTTCAACCACCCCTCCACCGTCTACTGTTCATTCAGCCCTCCACACCATGGGGTCCTGTTCAACCACCCCTCCACGGGCACCCCTCCACCGTCTATTGTTCATCCAGCCCTCCACCACACCACGGGGTCTTGTGCATCCAGAGGCAAACGCCACCGCTCACTGTTCATCCAAACACCCCCCCAACACTCACTGCTCATCCCGAGGCAGCATCGATCGGCTTGATTAGCAGCGAGAGCGAAGAATCGCTCGATCGGGTTCGATTAACAGCCATCGATCGATCGCTCGGGTTCGATGAACGCGTTTCTGCGGTCAATCGCCGGGTTCGATTAGAGCCCAACGCCTCGCTTCGGGTTGATTAGAGCCAACGCCCGCACACACGCAGCAGCACGTGTACGAGAAAGCAGCGCATCGCTTCGGCCCCGACCTCCCACCGTAACCGGAACTCCCGAAATTTTCCTTCCCCTCGCTTCTACCACGGTTTTTTCCTTCATGGACGACCCAAAGAATGTCATGCAGCTGCGTCTCCGGCCCGCCCAGGACGAAAAGCCCATTTTCTGTCATGATTTTTTGTCATAGAAGTAGGAGCCCACCACATCTATGATGTTACCGGGTTCTGTCACAATTATCGTCATAGAAGTGTCATATGTATGACAGAAAAAAAAAATCGTTCGGCCCAAAATGTCACGGATGTGTCATTTGTTTGTAGTGAAAGTGGAGGAGAGGCCAAAAGTTTTACTCTGTGCGTGGGCGGCCGAGTATATTTAGGAGTCCAGGTGGCCGAGGAGGATACATTTTACTCCACTAAGGCGATAGGAGTTCGGTTTGGTACCGGCTAGAGGAGGAAAAAGAAATTTGTCGCCCTCGGATCGGTTACAGATTGTAATGTACAACAACTTTTGCTTGCTACAGTCCCCATACAGTAATAACATCACTGCAGAGGAGCCGAATCCGTCTAGCGTCGTGAGAGGGTGTGTGGAGTTGTGTATTCGACGTACCTCATGGGATTCAGTTGGTGTTTGTCTCCGGTAGATCTACCACGCCCCAGATAGTTGTGTGGCTGGGCGCGGATATGAAGAAGGTAGTAAGGGCATCTTCAACGGCGACCTGTTAATTTACTCCCGCATTTATCGGCGGATAGAGGGGACTAGTCCGTGGACACGGATACGGAAGGCCGCCATCCAGCGCTGCCCGTATACGTTTCAACTACCATCCAAGCTAACCAGACGAAATTTGCGCAAACACGGCCGGATTTCATTCAAGTCCGTGTATGAACAGTGTAACAGCTACGTGACTGATACAGGTTCCACTTTTCCCGAAAAATAAAAAAAGAATTTGTGGATATGCACAGTAGAGGGGCAAAACAGTTCTCGGGGTGCAGCTATACTCAGTATGTACTTCAGAAGGTACCTGATATGCACAGGGAAGGATAAGCTGTCAGCCTGGAGGTGGTTTCATTTGTTCTTTGTTTTGTATCCGCGTGAGCGCTATTTGCCCTAATTTTGAGACGGAACCAATCTGCGTTTGGTCGCTGAAAACGACCCGGGCACAAGAAGTTTCTCAACATGTACAATTCCCCAATACATACAAGGGAGTTGGCAGTTGGTTGATGGTTCACCATCAGCTAGCCATTTCCTAGTCAATAAACCCATTGGATTGCACTGATTGATTGATTAGTTTAGGTATTGCACTCTAAAGAAAACAGACACTTGCTTGATCAGGTCACAGGTAACGTTGAGCTAGTATTGTTTAAGTTCTCTCTAAGCGCGTCAAAATTTTGATTTGTTGCATACCATCGTTCCACTTGTATATTACTCCCTCGTCCCAAAATATAAGAACGTTTTTGACTCTAGATATTTTGGGACGGAGGGAGTACTATGTTGCTATCGTTGACTAACGGAAAGATCTGCCAAATTGCAAGATCTAACCACACCTTTACAAAGAACGCTTGGTTGGGACGGAACCGGAGAAGTGGGATCAACTTGCTCCCAGGGACGGCATGGGCAAACCCTAGTCGCTGCCGATCTGATGCACTTCGCTAGGGAGGATGAGGTCGTGCAGTTAGAGGGGCCCCTTATGTGGGATTTTGGCGACGCCGGCTACCTTCCTCTCTCGCTAGATTGATGCTCGTGTTTACAATCGTTTAAGTGTTATCGATCGCCTGGTATGTCCACATCATGACCAACCGTGTGAGCAATTATCTTCATATGCGTATAACATGGGTTTGAAGTAGGCATGTAAGGCAGAAACACATGGCGATGGTCATTTTGTGGTTCTCTGAGTACCAGCCTCGAGCTCCAGGGTGAAGATATGTATCCTTGATCTTAGTTGATTGTATCTGGCAATGATGGTGCTTACACGTTAATCCTTTTCTTGAGGTATTGCTTTGAGTTTGCTCGAACTTGCTCAGTGATTTTAATATGTCAATGACGACGCGGGTGCGTCTTGCTGTTGGAGAATCTCTCCTGTAGTTTTATTTGTTGCCAAGGTGATGATTGGTGTTGTTGCTTGTTGCTGGCTGTTTCATATTGTCATCTCCTTCGGCATGACTTTTTAGTGTCATGTTTTTCCTTTTTTTCCTTGTTTTAATTAATTTGGTTTGTGAATCTTCAATGTGTACATGTATCTTCTTGATTTTAATGAATTCCCTTTATAAAGAAAAATATGACAGCAGGTAAGCAACCCAAACTATTTATGAACAAATAAAAGGAAAACTATGGCAACTAGTACTTCGTATCAAGTTTTGATTGCTCACCACGTAGCACGGCACGGAGTTAGTTGCGTGGCTAGAGTTGGCTCACACGCCATCTTCGCCGTTAGTCAACTGGTGGATGGAGTCAACTACATAAAAGCATGGTCCTGGTTCAACAAAACATGGTCGTGGAGGGTAATTTACAGTGCAAATGTAGCTCAACTAAAAGGCTATTAAACCGTGTCCTTGTTTGCCTCTCCTCCCACGCTACCACATCACTTTTACCTTCCTCCGATATCCAGAAATTTCAGATAGTAGCAGAAGGCAATGGAGGCTGCTCTTGTGGGCGTTGGCGTGGGGGTGATGAAGCCGCTCCTGGAGAAGCTCTTCAAGCTGTCGGAGGAAGAGTACGCACGTCTCAAAGGCGTGCGCAGGCAGGTCGAAGCCACGAGAGATGAGATGTGCAGCATGAAGGCCGCGCTAGAGGCGCTTGAGGATGCCGAGCAGCTGGACCCTGAGATGATACCTTGGAGGGACGACGTCCGCGAGCTGTCCTACGACATGGAAGATTGCCTTGATGACTTCATGGCGCGTCTTGACCACAAGGGCGGCGGGCATACAGGCCTCAAGGGGTTCTTTGACAAGCTAAAGAAGCTCAAACCAAGCCATGAGATCGCTGTCGAGATCGAAAAGCTCAAGGCCCGGGCTATCGAGGCAAGCAAGAGGCACAAGAGGTACAAAAAGGACCTCCCAATATCCAACTCTATCACCTCTGAACTTGACCCCAGGCTGCACGCACTTTATGTGGATGTTGCTAAGATTGTGGGCATGGACGATCCTAAGAAGCATATCGTTGAGCGGCTCAAGAATGAAGATTTTTCTACACCGCTTCAAGTGGTGTCGATTGTTGGTACAGGTGGTCTTGGTAAGACTACCCTAGCAAATGCAGTCTACCAAACCATTAAAGGTGAATTCTCATGTTCAGCACTTGTGTCGGTTTCTCGAAAGCCTAACATGAAAAATGTTCTAAGAGATATTGCTGAGAGAGTGGGGATCTCTCACAGCACTTCCAATGATGACGAGCCGCGACTTATTGATCGGCTCCGAGACCACCTTCAGAACGAAAAGTAAGCCTCATGTTCATGTATGTATAACGTAGTACAATGTCTGTGTAGTTTGTAAGATTTTTACCAATTCTTTATTGAAATGTTCTTCCAACAGAATATGGCAACGCTTGGCTAGAAAGGGCTTTAATTTGCTAATGCATCTATTGGTAACAACCTGCAATATTCTGAAGCAAATGATTTGCCTAGCAAGCACTATATCTGATTCAGCTAACTAATGACATGATTTAGTAAGTAATAGAGTTGAGTGACTAGTAAACTAATGACAATGTGGCAACTAGTTAAATGGCCAAACCTTGGGAGGGATGGCTATCATTCATGTTGTCATCCTCTACAAGATTTTAGTGATGGCTAGCCTAGCAAATCTCACTGCATGCGTAAGCAACCTTATATGGCTTCCCTCTCAAATGCATATATGTTTGTTAAAAATCATGTGGCAGGTACCTTATCGTGATCGATGATATCTGGAGCACTGAAGCATGGGAAACCATAAGGGATGCCTTACTGAATAATGATCGTGGGAGCAGAATTATCACTACAACACGTAATAATACAGTTGCATCATATTGTTGTACTGGAACCGGTTATGTTTACAAAATGAAACCCCTCAGTCCAGCTGACTCCACAAGGTTGTTTTTGCAAAGAGCATTCGGTTCCGAGGATTTATTTCCCCGACATCTAGAAAATGTATCTAAAGGGATATTGCAAAAATGTGAGGGCCTACCACTGGCTATTATTACCATGTCTAGTTTGCTGGCAGATCAAACAGCCGAAGAAGAATGGAACAGAGCGCTGGCTGCTATTGGTTCTTCACTTGCAAAGGAATCTCATGCTGAAGCCATGACAAAGATATTATCTCTGAGTTATTTTGATCTTCCTCACCCTATGAGAACTTGTTTGTTGTACTTCAGTGCATTCCCAGAAGATCATATCATCAAGAAAAGAAATCTGATACATAAATGGATCTCCGAAGGATTCATCCATGAAGAACCACATCGGAGTGCATACGAAGTAGGGGAGAGTTATTTTTATGGTTTCATCAACAGAAGCTTGATTCAAGCACATGATGTAGAGTATGGCCAGGTGGAGACATGCAAAGCTCATGACATTATCCTGGATTTCATCACATGCAAGGCCAATGAAGAGAATTTCATGACAACATATGGTGATGCTGAGCATAGGAAGAAACACAAGATTCGCAGGCTCTCTGTCACGAGCCGCTATAATGAAATGGCTGCTGTGTCAGGGGATCTCTCTCATGTTCGATCACTTGCTATATTTGGGAATTTCGGACAAAATTCTCTGTTGTCTTTTCCAGCTCTTCGTGTGTTGGACCTGGGAGAATGTCGGGATTTAGAAAACAGTCAGCTGGCAAATATTGGAAAGTTTTGTCTTCTCAAGTACTTGCGTCTTGGATCAGATAAAATAACAGAGCTTCCATGTAAGATTGGAGATCTGCAGTATTTGGAAACACTGGACATAAAGGGTACCAGAATTGCAAGACTACCGTCAACTATTACACGGCTTCAAAGATTGACCCGTCTATATGTTGACTACATGAGTCCATCAGAGTCAATGGAAAATTGCGCTAATTTATCTGATGGAATAATTGCACAGTTGCAGAGCTTACAAGAACTAGAGAATGTTCATGTCTGCCCCTCGCAAATAAAGATGCCTCTGCTAGAGCTCGACAAGTTAACCAATCTAAGGACGTTGAGTGTAAGTATACTGTATCCGCTTCATTTCTGTCATGCTGATGGGGCTGAGGATGTTGGGAGATTTGTAGGAACTTTAATATCTTCATGCAATCTTCATCATCTACGGATTGATTATATGGCTGAACTTACAATTTGGGGCCTACTGTCCCTGGAATCATGGCGCCCTACTACTCCTTCTGTACTCCGGGAGATCTCCGTCACCGAGTACCACATCGACAAGGTTCCGAATTGGATGATCTCCCTTGTGAATCTTAGGGCGTTAGGCATATCCTTGTACCGTATGGGACCAGAAGATGTCGAGATCCTTGGAGCTATGCCCGCTCTGGTTTTTCTGAAGCTCAAGGCTTATTACGGCAGAAATGGAAGGATCAACATCCGTGGGTTCAGAAGTTTGAAATATTTCAGCTTGGATATCTTTCTTTGTGGAACTGCACTGGAGTTCGAAGAGGGATCAATGCCTAAGCTAGACCACTTGGAGCTTAAATTCCCTGTGCATGACGTCAAGTGCGTGAATGGTGCTTCAGATTTTGGCATCCAGCACCTCTCCACCCTGACCAGACTGGATGTCCACATTCATGGCTTAGCTGCCTATCTTATCAAAAAAGTACTCAAGCTTTCAAAAGAAGACGACTTTGTAAATAAGGTTAATAGCCTTATCAAAATTGCAGTGGGGCAACTTCACGATCGTCCCACTTACACATTTAAACGTCCTAGAGGATACACTACAGGTTGTCACCATTTTGAAGAGCACGTAAGTTCTCTGGCAGCACTGCTGGTGCTGATTACTTTATTTCACCCTCTGAGTACTACTACTACTGCTATTGTTATTTCTTTCATCACGCAAATTCTTGACCAATTATTTACTTTAGTTTATTCAGTAATCTCTTGCTGCTCTGTTTTTTGAGCTTTGCTTTTGTTTTAATTTACTGTGTTTCGGCAGTTCAAGAAAAAGTATGGAGATCTAGTCAGGAGTAGTCGTCAAAGTGGAGAAAATGCCTTTTTGTCCTATATGGATCGAATAGTCGAAGAGATTGACCAAGATGCTACGTCAAGGTGTGTCACGCTTCAGGATGAAGAGATTGACCAAGATGCTACGTCAAGGTGTGTCATGCTTCAGAATGAAGATATTAATCAAGATGCTATGTCAAGAAGGTGTGTCACGCTTCAGAATGTTGTGTCATGGTCTACTATGTGGCATCGCATCTGGACAGGACCTGCAAACTCCTTCATCAAATGGTTCTTTCTGCTAGTAGTACTACCTCTATTTCTGAGCTATGTTTGTTTTTGCTGGTTGTAATTGTAAGGCACTTTATGACTTTAATCTCGTTCAGTCCATGCCAAACGTAGCCAATAGTGCATTTATACAGTTCTCGATATGACACCGGTAGCTTGTTTTAAGCAATTCAGATGAAGTAATCGTCATAATCCACTCATCCTTTTGAGATGGGTAATTGAAGCTTATTTTGATAGACCCGAGAAAAAAATAATCCTAATAAAAATAATAATTTGGGCGAGAATATGGTGTGCCCTCTATTGTATAAATAACTAGGGACCAGCAGAATCAGCATTTTTTGCATGATGCTCATGTGAACATATCATAAGATGTGCTTCAGTCATAGATCATCCTGTCTGGATGTTACTTTGTGCCCACCTCCAAGCTTTTTGTTTAAGCTATCTCTGTGTATGTGGACTTCTAAGAGGCTTACTAGACATTCAGGTAGCTCCAAGTGCAAGGCACTTCGGGAAAGTTCGTTTTCGACGATTCAAATTTTTGAATGTAATCGGTACTACTGAGAAAAATCTTTGATATTTCTGGGCTAGTTGCTCTTTCATGTACAACGGTCACATTTCTGTTTTTCCTATATATAGACCCCACACCCTTGAGAGGGTGAGCACTTGATGGACGTTTTGAAGCTGATTTTTCAGAGAGTTTGAAGACCAAGCTCTTACCCTCTTGAATCTCTTCTTTGTGGTCAATCTCTCTAGTTCTATCATTTCATTCTAGGTGAGAGATAGATGATATAGGTTTTTGTAAGAGTTCATTGGAGACCTTTTGAGGAGTTCGTCCAAGTGTTATTGCTTTGCTTGTTACACTTGGAGGCAGTGGCGGAGGCTGGCAACCAAGACTACAAGAGGGGGCGCAATTTCAAACTAAAAGCAAAAATATGCATGGAAACAAGAGCAACTGACAACATAAACTGAAACAAAATATGCATCTTACACATATCTTGTACTACACACTTTCTTCGCCTCTCTTTCTTTTGGGAAAAGGATTGCATCATTGTTACTACCTGAAACGAAAATTCGAAAATCATTGTTACTTCTTCTCCGAATCAGTGCATGGCTGACTGCCTGACTGATTTAACATCTGAATCTAGTTTCTTTAACTGACACTGAATTACTGATACATGGCGATCGAAATTGGCAATCTGAATCAAATTAACATGGCAATGAAAATCTACCTTGCTTGCTCCTTCGGCGCTTCCTCCTTCGGTTGTATCGGTCGAGAAGAGAAGGGGAAGCAGCAAGCAGCGCGAGAAGAGATGGGGCGGCAGCGGTGGCGTCCAGATTGGATTGGATGCAGCAGCGAGCAGCCGGCACAGCGGGCAGGCGGGTGGCAGCGGTTGGTAGACGGTGCGGCGGGCCGAGCGGCGGCAGTGGATGCCTAGATGTATCAACAGAGATGGGAAATTGGGAAGACTAAGAACTAATCGCCATGGAGGGGAGGCAGTAGCGCATGGAGGCGAGTGGGGAGAACCAGAGTCTGTCGAGTGTCGACTCGGGAGAGACGAAGGGGGGAGACGGCCGCCAGCGGGCGTCATATTTATTTTTCCCAAATGATGAATTTCCCGACGCTCCAGCCACGGGGATCTTGGCTGAAACTGTTTCTTCTCTTCTTCTGTTTCGTTTGTTTTCTTTTATTATTTCTTTTTTTATTAGTTATATTTTTCTATTTCCTTTCTTTTTATTTTTACTTTATTTTTATTTGTTCTTTTTTTTCCTTTTCTGTGTTAAAAAAAATTCACTATTGTATTACAAAAATGTTCATCGTATATTAAGAAAAAGATCACGGTATATTACAAAAAAAGTTCGTGGTGCATTATAAAAATGTTCATCATATATTAAGAAATTTTTCAAGGAATACTAAAATGTTCATTGTGTACTTGAAATTAGCTAAGTTTATATTACACAAATGTTCAGTGTGTATTCGAAATTGTTCAACATATAAAACAAAAATGATCAATGTGTATTTGAAAAAAAAATCAGCGTATATATTAATATTCTAAGAAATGTTCAAAATAAAAACCGAGCAAAAATATGTTGCCAAAGTGGGGGTTCTATGCATTTTTCGTTTTCCCTTAGTCAAACTGTGGGCCGACCCAATTGCATCACCTCCATAGGAAACCAGTGTTGGACGCAAGCGGTGGTTGTAGAAGAGCTCTCCAAAATCATTAATTCAGAGGTACTCCTTGCAAATTTATATTTCTCAGGGAAGCACATATTTGCTTTGGAATCTATGCTTCCATGAGAAGCAAATCTGTGCTTCTCGTGGAAGCATCATTTTTTCTTCTTGTTAGCACATATTTTTATTCGAGAAGCACAACTGTGCTTCTCGTGGAAGCATCGTTTTTTTCCTAGGAAACACAACTCGTGAAAGCAAATTGTGCTTCCATGAGAATCAAATACGTGTGTCTTGTTAGCACATATTTTTATTCGAGAAGCACAACTGTGCTTCTCGTGGAAGCATCGTTTTTTCCTAGGAAACACAACTCGTGAAAGCAAATTGTGCTTCCATGAGAATCAAATACGTGCTTCTTGTTAGCACATATTTTTATTCGAGGGGCACAACTGTGCTTCTCGCGGAAGCAAATTTGTGCTTCTCGTGAAAGCACACATTTTTTTTCCAAGAAGCATGATTGTGTTTAACAAAAATAAATCTCCAAACCTAGGAAAAATCTCAGGTGAAAACCAAAAAGCCAAAAACCTAGAAAAAAACTCATCTAAAACCAGAAAATGCATACAGAAAAGTAAAATTCAGAGGGAGCACCCACCACGCGACATGTAGCAGCGGCTGGATGCACCACTGATGTAGGAAGCTCTTGCCTCCGGCACTTCCTAAATGACCCAGTCCAGCGTGAGAGGAGTGCTTCCTAAACATTTCTTTATTTTATTACTTATATTTATATATTTTTAATAAAAAATTACTTAAATTTTAAAATACATTCATCGCTAAATTTAAAATATGTTTTTTCATTGTAAAACAATTGTTCATGCAACTTTAAAGAAAATGTCTATAGCATCCAAAAAAAATTGAGATATTTAAAGAATGTTCTCACATTTCAATGTTTGTGACATTTGAAAAAAAATGTTAATACAAATGTAAAACCAATGTTCACATAATATTTCAAAATATTCCACACCATCCCAAAAAAGTGTGACATTTAACGAAATATTCATGCATTTCAGAAATACGTTCATGACATATTTAAAAAGTATTTATGCAATGTAAAAACAATGTTTGCCTAAATTAAATAAAAATGTTTTATACCATTAAAAATGTTCATGTATTTCAGAATATGCTCGTAAATTTTTTAAAATGTGTTAATACCATGTAAAAGAGTGTTTTGTAATTTTAAAATGTTTCATGCCATTCAAAATAAAGTTTGAACGTGCGTTAAAAAAATGTTTAAGATGTATTGAACAAATGCTCAAAGATGTATTTGAAAAATTGTTCGCCATGTTTGCAAAATATTCAACGTGTATCAAATAAATGTTTCATGTATATACAAAAAATGTATACCCCCTCTGTTTATAAATATAAGATGTTTAGGGTACTTTAATATGAAGTACATACGGACTGACCTTAGTGAACGAACACACTAAAATATTTTTATATACATCAGATTCAAAAAAAAATTAGAACATCTTACATTGACGGAGACGAAGTGTCAGAGGCTACGCCTATCGTATTGCGATTTTATGTCCTCATATTTGTTGTTGAGTATATTGCTAGAACTAGAATCATCTTTTGTTAGGCTCACTCTCATCTTTCACGACATTACCTGAAATTGCTAAGTAATAAATAAATTTTGTAATTGTACGCATTCACCCTCCCGTCTAGGTCCATCTAGATCCTTTCAGTATGCCACATGTGCGCCCCCACAACCACCACCGGCACCAGAGAGCATGGTCCCCGCCATAGAGCCGTCGAGCTCGCGCAGCGTTGGATCCTATCACCACCATTGGGCGAGGGAGAGCGCTACCTCATTAAGCTCCAACGACAGCGGCGGCCAGGGAGGGCGCCGAAGGAGGGGGTTGTCGGTGATGGGAGGGATCTTGATGTGGGCTTGGGATTGTAGCCATGTCCTAGTGTATAAGGTTTGGTGTGCTATCAATGTCATGAGAGTCGAGCAGTGACCAGTTGGTTAGAGCACACGTCCAAAGCTCAGCCAACCACGTCTAAGACTCAGTCCGGCTGTGTGACTTGCTTCTTAAGGTACGACAGCTATTGAGCACATTTTTTCTAGCAGTGTCATCATGGCAGTGGAGCTGAGATACTTTGGATAATAATGTCAGTGTTCTTTTCCGCGTCTTATGTGCTTTCATTGATGTTTGTTAAACAGCAACCAAGGTCTGGCGTATTTTTCTATGGTTTGGCTAATGCTCGGGCAACTGAAAAACTGTGGGAGGAGGAAAATGATGCCAATCCAATGACTCAGGCGAACTGAAATATAAGAAGAATCAAACAACTTAGCATAGGTGGTCCCATTCTTGCAAGGCTTCCTCCAAAAATAATTGGTGAGAAGATTTTCTTCAATTTAATCCTTCACTAGTTAATTGCCCCGTGTGTTGCAACATGAGTAAACATACTTTAGTGATTCAATAGCAATTGCAAGTGGCTCAACGGAGACACTGCTAGTGCCTTTTATTTTTCCTATGGCTCATCCCATATCGACGTCATCGAGTAGGATCCTGTGGCAAAACATGAATATGATCAAAAGGGAACGAGATATTTTAGGAGGAACCCACATAAATGATACTTTGATCCTTGCTTGAGGTATTTAACCACACTACGCATGCTATTGTTAAATAATAAAAGAACGATGCACTTTATAATTACTGTAATTATTCTCTCCAATGCTAGATGATATGTTTTCATATCATAAATTAATGGATGTTGTTTTTGGGAAATGTTAACTAGCGACCGTCATCCAGGAGGCTACCCCATCCTACCGTCTGATCTGTCCGCTCGAATCTCAAAGCAGGGCGGTTGTGACGTCAGATTTTGAACTAGTTAGATGGCAACATGGCAGTTTAACCATGATGGGATTTTTTTAGAAAAAAAATGACTTTTTAACCTTGATGGCATTTTTATATTAAGAGATGACATTTTTATTAAGAGATGGCATTTTTTGTTTATTAAGAGATGACATGTTTATATTTTAGGAGATGGTATTTTTATATTTTAGGAGATGTCATTTTTATTTTAGGAGATGGCATTTTTTATTATTAAGAGGTGGCATTTTTATATTAAAAGATGGCATTTTTATTTTTTGTACTGCCACTTTTTGTTTTTTGTTACACAGAGGTTTATGGATGGTGACTAGGAAGGTGGCAACTTTGTGGCGTTTTTCATTTAACGTCGCAATTTTAAATAAAATAAAAATACTTTAACTAAGCCTTTTTGGGTCTCAGAGGCGCCCTGGCTCAGCCCCGGCGAAAAACTGTGGCGTTTTTAATGAAATGTGTAGGACAAGAAAAGGAAAGTATCGAATCGATTCAGATTATTCAAGTAATTCTGTATACATTGGTTTTTGTTTTGTTGAACACCGGTTGGGATTGCCGAAAAATCTACAGAAAACCAAGCAGAAATGGTGTGAGGAGGAAAAAAACCGGAGGAGAAGGTGTTTCGATTTAGTTTGCACCAGTTTCCTTATTTCGTAGTAATATCTTATGATTTTTTTTCACGCAAAAAAAGTTTGTGAATGAAGGTTGAGAGTCTTGCATAAATCTGAGTGTGAAAGGTTTTGTGTTTTACACCCCAAAAAAATGAGTGTGATAGGTTTGATCCCAAACCTACTGGTTTGGGGTAAAAAGCCCTACAAGACCAAGACTGCTCCAGCGAAGAAGAGTCTGACGCACCATGGGCAGATAAGGCGTACTAGAGTATTCTCTCAAAAAACCGCTCTCAGGAACATCATCTCTATAACATTTCCATTGAATGAAAGGTGTTTGTTGCTTTTTTCCATGTCTTAAATATGTGCTCCCAGTGATGCCGTCAAAGAGCTAGTAGCCTACTATTAAGGTATTCCTTCGTGAATCAAGGTTAAAATTTCTCAGTATCGAAGAAAAGAAGGTTAAAATTTCGAAAATCTGAAACTGAAGCTAGAAGATTCAGAAACCTGACTGTGAAAGGTTTGATCCTGCCCAAAACTAACTGGTTCTGGGATAATAAAAGGTACTACAGGACTCGTAGAGATCGCGTGCGCTTGTAAATCGAGTCGATGCACCAAACCATGGGCAGATAAGGCGCGCGCCACTCCCACCACACGCAGGGCGTCCAAGAAAAACCCCATCGTCGGGCATGGGGACAGCAGTGCTGCCCGTCGCCCACAAGCTCTCGCTCGCCTCCCCCTTCCTCCCGCGCCACCGCCGGGCCTGCCGTCCCCCCGCCCAGCAGCGCTGCCGGCGCCGGCGCCATGGGGCGGTGGTGGCGTACATGGAGCCGGACCCCAACTCACCGGCGGCCATCCTGGGGCGCATCGTCGGGGCCCTCCCCGTGGTGGGCCTCGTGGCGCGCATCCTGAGCGACGACGGCGGCGTCGGCGGCGACACCGTCGACTTCGCCGAGTTCCGCCGCCGCGTCAGCAAGAAGTGCACCGTCATGGACTCCCAGGCCTTCTACGACTTCAACGACCGCCGCGGCAAGGTGCGTCTTCCTAATCCTACATGCCCGGCTCCTTTCCAGACCGTGGCGGGGAGTCATTGATTTGCCGCGTGCGTGCGTGCGCAGGTGGGAGACCCCTTCTACGTCCTGCTCTGCTGCTGGCTGGCCGCCATTGGCGCCGGGCTGCTGAAAACGGAGGAGATCCTGGAAGGCGTGGCCCGGCTCCGCATGTCCAACGACATCGAGTACGAGGAGGAGACCTTCCTCGACATGATGAAGATTGCAAGGGAGGTAAAGCTCCCATCCATTCACCACATCAACTCACTCTTTGCAATTCCGGTGCCAATTGGTCCCTGGCCCCTGAGCGGACGGCATGAACCGCGATGTATGTATGTGTGCAGAAACGGGCCAAGTCGAAGAGCCAGGCGCCGGTGATACCGATGGAGGCGCGGGCGGAGAAGGCGCTGGAGGCCATCTACGTGTGCTGCTTCGGGCAGGACATGGTGGAGCCGGAGGACGAGCGGCTGCTGTGCACCATGCTGAACGCGGTGTTCCCGTCGGTGGGGAGGCCGGCGGTGGAGAGGATGGTGTCCACCGTGGCCAAGGAGGTGGCCTCCGGCGAGAGGAGGGGCCCCGGCGCCAAGGTGGTGCCCAAGGACGTGGCGCAGCGGCAGCTCAAGGACCTCGAGTTCCTCAAGCAGAACAAGCTGGACTCGATATGAGGAGGGGGCTCATTTTTGGCAGGTAGATCCATGGAGGAATGAGAAGAGAATGAATTTTGATGTTGCCACGGTACGTAGGAGGAACCAGATGCCATCGATCATGCTGCTGCAAGCAACAAAATTTTACACGGTCGAGTCCGTGCCTGCTATCTCCTTATTGCAGTGTTCTTGCAGACTTGCCGTGTGATGTGAGTGGCACTATGCACACCAGAAGCTTGTAAGATGGCACAAGATTTGACTCGTGCTCCTTGAAAAGAATGTTACCGGTTGTGGCACATTCTCGATTACTAATACATGTTAATGATGGCATTTGTAATTTGTCACTAATTATGTTTGCTCAGACAGAAAAGGTAGAAAATCATTGCTAAATTAGCCATATGTGGCATGCACTTTTTTTTTTGAGCATCAGTACAAACACAGGCGCTCATATACACGCGCATACACTCACCCCTATGAACGCACACACGCACACCCTACCCCTATGAGCACCTCCGAGAGACTGAGCCGGCATATCATCTTGAGATTTACGAAGCCACCTTAGGCGCCTCGTCGTCGACGGGAACGTCTCCTCCCACTGAAAACGCATCGCCGGTTATCCTGAAATAAATTCAGAAATAATGCGAGCACCAGGATTTGAACCCTGATGGGTTGGGGATACCACATTTGTGCTTGAATTTTTACATGATGTTGTGCTTGGTATTATTATTTATACGAATTACTTGATTGAACATAATGCTGATTTTAATAATGGTTACGTGTATCCTTTAGGTGCATAGGCAGTTTATGGCATCTCCTTGGCATAGCCATTTCTCCCGCAAGGATTGTCTGGACTCCCCCAAACTCAGTCCATATGTAAGAAAGGAATGGAGTTATCCAGACTGTCTATCGGGCCAGGCCAGACATTCGATCCTCACCCCAAAGCCCCACCCCCGTAGCCACCTCTCCTCTCTTCCTCCCCACCCCGCGCTTGATTCCCACCCCCAGCACCGTTCTTCACTACCTGCCTCTCTTGTAGTCGTTCCCCATTGCGTCATCACTGTTCTTCGACGTAGCTCCTCCGGACGCGAACACCTGGATCTATGAATGCCAATAGTTCGAGAAAATGCTCCCTAGACCGAGGTAGTTTTTTACCCACTATGCATATGTAGGACCAATATTTATGATGCGAGGGCTCATTGTGGTGCATATTTAGGATAAATTCATGATGGGTATGATCAAGAATGGTCAAGTGCCTCCAACATTTGACATTGGTGATCAAGATTAGCTGATGTATGATGTTGGGGAACCGACTCAAACCAAAAAGGCGGCGAAGAGAGGTAATACATACACCGCAAAGGAATATGTGTTGTTGTGCCATGCTTTGTTGTGAATTAGCATGTACCCTATATGCGTGGAACAGACAAAAACGGTTTGAAATATTTATCGAGAGTTTGACAACTACACATTGCATCAAACGATGATATGACATCCAAGAAATAGTTAATTATTTTTTGGTGTGCATATATGCTCATCTGACATGGGAGTCAGAAGCCATGAACTTTTTACTTTATTTACATTGATCATTTTTGTTGCTTTATTTGTCGCATAATGTTGACATGTGATTCATTTGGCAGTTGCGCTCGGCGATGGCATTGTACCAACCAAATGAGAAGAGAAGTTTTACTCAATCCATCCAGTTGTTGCTTTTCGTATGAGCTCCATGGTTTACCAAAAAAGAAAAGTTTGGCAGGAAAAAAAGAGTGAGCTCCACAAAGTTTTGAGCAGAGAGCAAGCTCTGGCTGTCAATGGGCTGAACAGCCATGACGGCCCATCAATCATGTAGGCCCCCTACACGTTCTATCACGTGTTCTTTCGCTAGACTGCTATGATCCACTATACTTGGACATGGGCGGCCTAGCCCGGACAACCCAAAAAAGCCCGACCCGGCCCGGTCCGACCTTGCCCACGGGTTGGCCCTGGGCCTAGATTTTGAGCATGATGGTCAGGCCGGGCTTGGGCTTGTCGTATTTGCAATTTAAGGAAGAGGCCAGAGGCCTAGCAGGCTTTTTCACTGATGGGCTGGGTTTGGGCCTGAAAACTAGTCCCTGAACAGCCGGGTCGGGTTGGGACTGGGCCTAGATTTTCTGCCTCTAGTTAGGCCCGGCCCGAGTTATGCCCAGGTATACGATCCTACGCGACACCCAAAAACAGGCAAAGATTAGTGGAGCCCGGCTCCGCGAGGCCGTGAACGGCGGTTGGCGTGGCGTCGCGTGGCGGCCGGGACGACGAGGCGACGGCGACGTGGGGCTTCCACGCGCCCAGCGATGCCGGTGCGGCGGCGGGCGCCGCGGCCGCAGGACACGGGGGTGGTGAAGAGGTACGCGGAGATGGGGATAGCGGCCGCGCTGTCGCGGCCGTGGGACTACCCGACGGCGTGCCGCGAGCTGGCCGAGCTCCTGCGCCACGGCTACGCGGGCCTCCCCAAGGCCGCCCAGGCCCTCGCCGCCGCCGACGTGCTCGTCGCGTTCCGCCTCCTCCCGAGTAAGCCCCCCTTCCCCCTCCTCTCGCGCCCCAGATGCGCGCGGCCTCGTCGAATTCCCCGCGCCCTCACCTCACCTCGTGGGGCCGCCCGCCGGTGCGATTCGCGACGGATTGCTGCGTGGTGAAATTCGGATTGGCCCCCTTGAATATAAATGGTGGCCGTTCTGTTACACTGCGTGCTAAATTGCTAATTCGTACTGTTATTATGTTGGCCTCCAGCTCCAGAAGTATTTATGTGCCTAGATTTCGTTGAATCGCTCCGGCATTATCTTGGCACGAGTTATCCATGTCCGCTTCATACTCTGTCGATTCTTGGAATTTCAAGTAATTATGTGCCAGTGTCAACATTCGAATACTTATGCAGCTTTGGTAACCGATGAATCCACAATCATATGAAAAACAAAGGTCGTGTTGATACTTGATGGTCTGTTATTTTAGATGACATCGCATTGGCTTTTAAATTTGTCTGGTGCAAAATTGAATATTGATTCTGCGCAAAGTTTGCCCAAGGAGATATGCACTTAGGTTGATATGTTATTGACCTGCACAAATTTTCTTAGAATCAATATGTATAGGCTGAAAAACCAAAGCACACCTCGATCATGAGAAGGGCCGAAGGAGGCTTAATAACAGGATGCCATAAAAATGGTTCAGAAACGACTGTGGCATGCTTTTGCACAATTACTCTGACCCCCCACTCCCTCCCTAGAGCTAATCTGTCTTGTTCCACCAATTCTGTGGCAGAGCTCTTTGGGTATCATTATAGTTTAAAGCATGTTAAGTTGATAATCTTGTCACTCTGAGAATCCATTGCCTTGTATTATCCTTCCACAGGTTCACTGTGTCATGCTTGTGATCATATCAAGCGGTTTCTGCTTGACTTGTTATATACTTACAGATATTTTTTTCATATATCATAAAGATCAGTCATCTGTGTTGTCAAAATATGCATGGAATCAAGTGGGAACTCTCCCATTAAACTTTATTCTTTTTCTGAAATACGTGTTTAGTTTTTTACTTAACTTAAAGCTTGCATGGTATTTCCACATGATAGTCTGTAGTAATCCATTGTTTCTTTCCCATAGTGTGCAGACAGAATATGCATTAGCGGCAGCCAATGGTCTTCTCCTAGCGGTAGAAACTTCCCTGCCAAAGCAAAAGAAGTCACAAGCTGTTTCAGAGTTCAAGTGTTCTGTTATTTTACATAAGAGGCGGGCTAAAGTCCAACAAGAGCCTGGTATGTAGGGTATTCTTTGGTGTGCAAATGCGTTGATGTCTTCCTGCTTAGCAAACTCAAGTCTTAGTTACACACATTAGATAAGTGTGGGGAACTACTGTGCCTTTTCAGCATTCATTATAAAATGTGTGCATTTATTATTCTAGGTGCTATGAAGCGACTCGACTATTCTGTTTGAATGTTCTGCTAGGATGATAAAGTCCAGCTTAAATAAAAGCTGATGATTGTCGTCATGTTATATTTATACTAGAGGATACCCCATGCGTTGCTGCAGGAATTGGTTGATGAGAATTTGGGTTAATAACATGAGAACCAAAACTAAAAATACATGTGACTTATTATATTTGATTATGTATAGTTGTAATGATACTTACTGAATATAAGTAGAATAATTAAATGGAAACACTTTCCATGCATGGTTGAATGTTCTGGTGGGTCTTCTCCCATGCATGATTGCATTGAGGTGGGCCTTATCCCATTCATAATTGTATGGTGAGGTGTTATGCTTGCACGTTGAGATAAATAAGTTAGTGTGGATGACTCTCTTAGGTATATAGGATACACTTTATGCCCTCCCTAGTTTTACATGTCTCAGTATAACAGTATACACTTCAATTTGCAGCTTCCTGTCAATATTTATGGGGTGAGCTTATAAATATATATTAATACACTAGTCATCGTGACATTTATTTTGAACCTCTTTGACAGACCCCCCAGACATACCAAATGATGTGCTTGTTCATATCTTTAGTTTCCTGGACACGCGTTCTTTGGTGGCTGCTAGTCTTGTTTGCTGGTATTATTCTTCTTCTCTCATACCCATATACTATTTCCAAACATATGCTAGTTCCTTTTGTTGACACTTGCATATTCCCTAGAAGGTCTTGGAATTCATCTGCAAACGACAACAAGCTGTGGAGAATGAACTACTCCCTTTTCTTTAGCACGTCCCATTTGCGCTCCAACAGCACACTTGTATCCAGTGGTGTACAGAATAGTCATGGTATTCTTGCGCAGAATAATGTGGATCCAGTATTTGATGATCCCAATTTGAACTGGAAAGAGGTTTTCCACAAAAAGCATGCAGGTAGTGCTCCCGTATGCTAGTATTCTCAATGTTAATTACACTCGGCACCGTACAATGTTCCCCTCTAAACATGTCTGAATTACCATTAATACAGAGCACATAAGCTGGAGTGCCGCATCAAATAGAGCAATATGCCGGCAATGCCGTTCAGTTCTCTGGCTGAGCAACTTGACGTGTGCTGCTCCTCACCATTGTCCTAAGAAAGGAAAAGATGAAATAAAACTAATGCCCCTGTTACCTTATGCAGTAAGTGCTTCCATCTTATGGTCAATACTTTGTATGATGGGTTTTTGCATGCAATAATTCTGTTTTTTAATCACAATATATCCCCCAAAAAAATTTGATTGATCAGCCTTTTGGATGTAGTCCATGAGTCATTGTTATTTTTGTAACTTTTGCTTTCACTTTCACTTGATATTCCATTGTACATTTGTCGGACTGATTTCACTCTTTCATGTACCAGGTTGCTTGTTACATATTAAATGCTCAAGATCGACCATCTTCATCGTCTGACAGTAGCGATTCAGATAGTGATTCTGAAAACAATGTGCCCAGACGACTTTGGAATTCTCGTGTTTGAGTGAATTCGATTGTATAGCTGTGTAAGCTAGTTTTGTTGTACCATCCCAAACTCTGACGATTTTGGACACCAAGCATTCACGCTGTTGTAAATTCACCATGAAATGTTCAATGAGAACTTGTAAATTTAAAACGTTCTGATGGAGCTTAGTAATTTGGTACTTCCTCCGTCCCAAAAGTAAAGTTGTAGAGTGGATGGTTAGCAAATGTGTGTACCAATGAAGACCTCACATTTAATATAAGAGAACAGATTAAAGAACATACATGCTCCCTACATTCCAAAATACTTAAGTTCTCCTAGTAGATTTATCGTAAGTCAAACTTCTTGAAGTTTGACTAAGTCTATAGGAAAATATATCAACACCTACAATGCCATATTAGTTTTGTTAGATTCATCATAAAATATATTTTCATACTATATATATTTGGTGTTGTGGATTTACTAATTTTTTCTATAAACTTGGTCAAACTTGAGTAAGCTTGGCTTAGGACAAACCTAGAACTTAAAGTATTTTGAAACTAGCGATGCTAGACGTACGTAGATATTTTAAGTGTTTTAACAGGAAGACCTACGTGGAAGATTAGGATTGGGCCTAAGGGGAATTTTTTTCAATGTAAACCAACAGTAAAACTATTGTAAGTTTATGTAGGTGTAGAATTATTGTTATTCTTTACGAAGCAGAGGCCTGGTCAACTAGACACTGCACTCTTATGACAAGACTATATACTTCCTCCATTCCTAAATATAAATCTTTCTAGAGATTCAAATAGGGACTACATACGGATGTATATAGACATATTTTAGAGTGTAGATCTACTCATTTTGCTCCGTATGTAGTCCCTTTTGAAATCTCTAGAAAGACTTACATTTAGGAACGGAGTAATATACTGTATTTGAGATGCTGCAGTACTACACCCAGTTGCATATACTTGCCTTGTGTTGGAAGCAAATAGGTTGCTTCACCAAGCTTTTACTCATGTCATATGCTTAACCTGCAATGCACTACTTCTCTTCGAAGTTGAAACTTAACTACACCTCAATTAGCAACTAAGGTATGCAGATTCAGTGAAAGAGTAGTGACATCCAACACTTGTGCGGTCCGGTAAACTGAGGTGCAGCTAAATTTCAAGGTAACTTTCAACTCATGTCATCTTTTTTAGAGAATATGATCCTAGGATAATCTTTTGTCATTTAGAGAATGTGACCCTATAATTTTTTTTATTTTTTTTATAGAATACAACCCTAGGATAATCCATGCAACAAACCTGAAACAATCATATCTGTTTTCATAGCCTGAATCAGAACAGTATATTGAGTGATGATGTACTGCATTTTTTTTCCTTTTCAAATTACAATTCAACAGAGCAATCAAAAGCATTAGTCAAATCCATTTACAATTACAACTCCATTTACCATACCCCTCACCTCACACTCACATCCTTGTGCATGCCCTTCCGTTTGAAACCAAAAAGAGCAAAGGAAGGGCCCTCCAGTAGCTACACACAAGTTAACACAACCAAACTATCAAACAGCTGTAGACATGGTGGTTTCCAAAACATTTGAGCACCAAACAACTAGCCAAAATCAGCCGTATGCAATCTGTCTGTATGCAGTAGTATTTCTGTGAGCTCAGGTCAAGCATGACATCCTTCTCCTGTGCTGATGCAGGGGAGCTCTCAGCTGTACCGGCCTGGAAACAAAACCCTCCCTTGGCCGAGGCCGAGGCGCCGACGCCGCCGTCGAATCGATGCTGTTACTGCTCACGTTGATCTGATCAGATTTGACAGACAAGTATTTCAGCCTAGGCTCACCGGATGAGAATGCCGCTGACGACCTAGCCTTGGATGCGGAGTGGCTGAAAGACTGGCTCCCACTGGGCTTAAACGAGTGCGTGTTCACTGATTTCGTCAGCCTCGGTTTACCGACGGAATCGGCTGCCGCGCCGTGTCTTTGACGGCTGCACACCGTTGCGGACATGAAGTGAGGGACTGATCCATGATGGACCATCCTGCTCTTGGCCCTCTCAGTTGCCCGAGGGCTGTCCGCTGCCACCAGAATGCTTCTGGGCGACCCCTTCTCGTCGCCGAGAGCCTGACAGGCGACGGAGGGGGAGAGCTTCTTCCTCTCCTCCGCCGACGTCTCGGCGCTCCTTATTTGCTCATTCAGAACCCCGAGCTCCTGCTCGGCGTCGCGCATCTCCTTGTCAAGCTCCGCGAGCCGCTTCCGCTTCAACATTTTCAAGTCCTGCATCAATACAAGGAACGCCTTTACTACATGTGCTCTACGTGAATATGGGGCCCTTGGTTCTTCATTCACCCTCTTAGTCTGCTTCTTACCTCTGAAAGCTCTCTGCTGGATTCTATCAGCCTGGCTCTTTTCGCAAAGCCCAGCGAACAGATCGTCTCGCCCACGTCGTCCTTGGAAGGGCTGATGTGCACCACCATCACAACTTTTGAGCCATCGCCTGTTTTTAGCAGATCAACATAAGCATGCATATATATGTATATAGGTTTCCACATTTGATGCTTCAAATTGATCTGAAGTTGGTTTTTTCCGTACCGAGAGAGTCACTGAGAATCTGGGTAAGCTTGCTATTTCTGCAGAATTTGGCAAAAACAAGGTAAGGCCTAAGTACTACTGAGGTAACTTGAAGCATCAAAATTAACCTGTTAAGATACGAAGGAACTACTAGTCCGTTTACCCATTTTTTATTAAAGAGAAAAAAGAAAAAGAAAAAAAAACTAGTCAGTTTACCTGTATGGAACATGGCTTCTCTTTCTCCTTAGTGCAGCGATGACATCTCCAAGAGCTGACAGAGACAGGTTTATAGCCTTGCCCTCATCCATTGTCAACCCAGATGCGCCAGTCTTGAGCAACCGCTCGCTACCACCAAGATCCACGAGCCACAGCTTGCTGACTTGCTCACTCACACCTCCACATCTCCTTATGGTGATTCTTGTCAAGCTACACACAGACAGAGCTAAGACAAGATAAAATTGGGTACTGCTCAAGTTACTACCACATACTGCGCAAGCTGAAACTCTGTGTAGACCAACCCACCAGTGCGATCGGCTCGAAACATTGTTGACATTTGTCCAGGATGTCGACCGGGATCGCCGCCCTCTGCAGTACCACTGGTTGGCTTTCTTGAGGTCCGGTACTGCGACATCGGTAAGCCCCTCGACTTGCACGGAGCCACTTGTGCTTGCTAGAATGCTGAGGTTACTAAAAACAAAAACAAAACAAAAAAGGCGCATTTGCTTCACTTTGAGAATTGAAGGCAATAATATACTAAAGAGTGTCAAAAAACGTCTTATATTAAGTTACAGAGAGAGTACTAATTTACAGGTGCATTGATGGATGGGTCTTTACCAAGTTGTATTGCCTTCTGTGGACCTGAAGAGAGGCTGCTGCTGCCTTGGTGCCAACAAGTCCCTGAGGCTTCCCATGTAGACCTCAAGCATGCTTATGGAGAAAGAATATGTGGATGAAGTATCTTGAGCAGCATGAGAAAAGAGCTCCTGAATCGCCCGAGGCACGACGCCGAGGTTATTGCTAGTTCCTTCCTGCAAGCAGTCAGCAGTTTCCAAGGACAGGTGAGATGCATGGAATACAGACATTGCCTTGAATTCAGTTCAGCTCAAGCACCAACTGACCATTGTATGGGTCTTCCCGGTCCCAGTTTGGCCAAAAGCAAGGATGCAGACGTTGTGCCCGTCAAGTGCAGATCGGAGGACTGGCTTCACGTCATGGAACACATCATCTGCATCATCAACACGATCCGGCTGACTAGTTACACACCTACACTTGAAAAAGATAGATACGCGGTGAAAATGTAGTGAGGCAAGATCGAATCGAGAAGCTACCTTGCGTTGACTCCTGGTCAAACACCCGATCAACACTGAAATCTTTCTTGATCCCCGCTGCCCGAACTAGGATGTTCTCTTGTTCGACAGTAACTGGTGATTTGATCTTGATGTTGCTGGTTGAGATCGACGGCCGGACTCGGCAGAACACCCTGATGCTTCCTGAATTTTATCCAAATTCAGCTTCTTAGAGACTCTAAATCTATGCTGGGGAGAACACCGACTGATATCTAGTTCTAGGATCAAAGGCGGTACCTTTCAGGTCTATGAGCTTGTCCAGCGCCTCACGTCTTCTCCGGTTGAGATGCCTCTGCCTCGATCTCAGAGCGGAAATCTCTTCTGAAACACCACCGAGCCGAAAGAATTATTTAGCCGGTGGATCATCACATGAATGAACTGAATAAACAGGAGAGTGGTGGTCTCAACCATGCAGAGCTGAGATCTCCTCTTCCTTTTCATGGCCAAGTACGACTCCACCGTTGGGGAGATCCGAGCTCAGGCTCTCCAGTGGCAGCATTATATTTACATGCCCCCCCATGGCCTCCTTCTCCATGCAAAGAAATCAAGAGCTTCTTCTTCCTTCCTTCCTTCCTTCCTTCCTCAGAGAAGCTTCATACTGAGAGAAGAACTGGGAAAGGAACCAGAGTATCAGCACTATCTTTGTGAAGGAATATGAAAGAAGTCATTACAAGCAAAGAATGGCAAGAGCAGAGGGAATATATTCCAAACACCTTTGCAATGATTGGCCCTATATGTGTACTTCAAAGGGAATCTACCCAGCTAAATAACATTAAGTACATAATTTCTCCAATACCTTGTGATTGTTGCATCTATAGCCCCTCTTGGACCCAATTAATATAGGAACTTCTCCCAAATAGCTTCTTCAGAACAAGATAGAAGAATATGTTGGCATGGAAGTTAGCACATGGACAAAAAGAACACAAGAAAGATCACCAATCCAGCATAATTTACTACTGGTACCTTGAGGAGAATCTGCTGCTGCTTGAGCCTCCTGTCCCCGATTCCTTTTCTCCTCGGGAAACAGGGAGTTGTGTTCTTGATCTCCTGATCTGGTGCCAGAGTAAGGACAGATAATATGAGGAATTAATAAAGAGCGAGCCAAGCTAGGGGACTATCCCTCACTACAATGCAGCTCAAGACTTTTTGGTCCTGGATCTTTCTTGGATCTTGTTGGCTAAAGCTGGGACTGGGGGTGGCTGGAGCCTAGAAGCAATTGCCAAAGCTCAAAGCTGCATGCAGCACATGGCTGTGGAAGAAGGAAGAAGAATCCTACCTATCCCAGGCCACAAGAATGCACGCTCTAGCTTTATTCCACTCAGGAACAGCACACAAGCAAAGCAAAGGTAAGCTATACGCCGGAAAGTGCGTCGCACCACACTGGAGAGGGAAAGCCTGAAAAAAAGGGCTTCTTTTCTTCCCAAGATCACCCACCAAGGGGATGATGTATCAGAGGAAGAAACCCATCAAGAAACAGTTGTGCAAGATGCAACGGTTGTTTGGGGATGAGAGGGGGGGCATGTGGGCACTGGTATAAATAATTAGCACTGCAGGTCTGCTACTGCTGCATGTCTAGTCCAGGCAAGAGACAGTTAGGTGGGCTGGATTTAGAAAAATCCAGGGGATGAAATGGTGTGATCAAACAGCCCCCGCACCACTGGCTGGAAAACCAATTGGGGAGGAGAGCCGGTGGCCGGATCGTCTGTGGTGCCAGCTTTTGAAGGCATTTGCTGTGTTGTCTGCTGGACATTTAAGTGTTGGTAGCTCTGTTTTTTATGAAGATGATCTTTCTGTTAAATTTTGTTGCTGACACCAGTTAATGGGGTTTGCTGATAGATTCTTGCCTTTGGGTCGATAGGATGGATGGCGCGCGGCGGCGCGGTGGGACTCAGGGTGATGACACAGAAAATCCGGGCGGGCTGCCAAGATAAAGTAAACTATCTAGTTCTGTGTTCCATTGACAAATGATAGTATGAGTAGATGGTCCCATGAATTTGACTGCAGAACTGCAAATAGTTCCGAAATTCAGTAAAGGCTTTCTTTACCCATGAGAATTCTACCGGCCGCTGCAGTGTTCTTCCTCCATGCAGAGCTGTAGTTCTCTACTGAAGTGTGTAAGAAATGGCCCACAGACAGATAGACCAAGTAAAGGTTCAGATTTGTTTAGCCTGTTTGAAACGCTATTCTTTTTGGCGGAATTTGACTGGTTAGAATTTTATGAAATTCTTGTGTTCCAAACGGGCCCTTATTTTGTGCTAGTACTAGCAGCACGCAACAGCGACATCCTATGACATCTGATAAGCCCTTTTCCATGCCTATGACACTTGAAAAGCTATTTTTATTTTCTAGTTGGAGAAGTCCTAAATGGGGCACAGTTTGCATAGCAACTGAGTACTGACAAGGGTGGAGCAAAGCACACAAGATCGATGAGGGAAGCATTCTCCTCAAATTTGCCCCGTTCAGAAAAAAGCTCCAATCATCTGGACGTCATTTTGTCTACTATGCTAGTGGTATGGGTTAATACTTGGCAAGTCTCCATCTCAAGAACAAAATACACATTAAGGAGCCCAAAGCAAATGCCACCATAATCAGGCTTCTCCTTGGATTTTTGGTAGCAGGTCATGTCATGCAGGGCACTGATCCAATGTTGGATATGAAGAAATCTTATTCATGGCTTCTTGGATTCTTGCAATAAGATTCAGAGGTACAACTCTCTTAACCATCTTGTACTCTTCTCCTCCTGAACGAGAATTATATATCCTTTGATGGGAATCCTCTTCTACAAAAATATTTTGTAATTTGTACCGCTGACATGTTTGGCGCTTAACCGCTATTGCTCACCTAACAATCTGCTTGCTACTAATTAAAAAGGGTGAAGATTCAGATTGCATCTCCTGTGTAAGAAATGGGATGTGGTTTGCATGATAGTGGACGCCAACTACATCTCTCCAATAAAATACAGGTTATGCCTGCTCGCAAAGCCGAATAGGTCCAAGGTTTCAACTGATCTAGCTAGACAGACCAATAATATGTATACTTATTACACCCTCCGTTACTAATTGTAAGTCTTTTTTAGGGATTTCACTATAGACTACATACGGAGCAAAATGAGTGAATCTATATACTAAAATATGTCTATAATGAAATCTCTAGAAAGACATACATTTAGGAACGGAGAGTGTATTAGAAAAAGGGCAGGTGATGCCGAAGTTTCAACTTCCAAATGGGTATCCGATGCCAAAGACTAGGTAGGTACGCCCTGGAATGGTACAAGATAAATCTTCGGCATCGGATACCAAGTGCATATAATAGAACTAGATACCAAATGAGTATTAGAAAAAAAAAAGAGTATGCCCTGGAATGGTACAAGATAAATCTTCGGCATCGGATACCAAATGCATATAATAGAACTAGATACCAAATGAGTATTAGAAAAAAAAGTTCAAAACGCCCATGTTCTAAAGATTTCATTATAAACTACATCACCTGTTTGGTATCGGATACCCATTTTGATTTAAACTAGGTACTCTTTTTTCTTTATCTGGGTGAGCGTTTTGCACGTTTTGTTTTGATGATGATGTGGCGGCCACCCCTTGACCTGATTTTGACGTGCCTCACATACGTTTACCGTGTCTTTGACTGTTGGGCTCTTCTGTCGACACGTTTCAGTTTGTAGTTCAGCGGGCCTTCTGGGCTCTTCTTCCGATGCCACGGTTTCTAGAGTGATCAGGGGTATATAAGCGTGTGTTCTCTGCCTCCCTCTGCATCTCTCGCTCCAATCCGTTTCTCTCCTCGAAAATTGCTGCCGCTAATCTGGACGATTCCGTCGATCTTCCCAGCCAAAGTTCTTGCATATGTTGTATTTATTTTCATGTTCTTCTATTTTATATGGTAAGTATTACTTTAAAAATGGTTACCTTTGCATGTTCATATAATTTTCGCACACCTGGTTTTTTAACCAAGAGTATTGTTTGACATACAGCGCCCAGTTGGAGCAAGGAAGGATTAATTACATTTGCTTGATATGATTGAGGGTACAATACTAGATCAAGTCAAGTGAAGAAGTAAAAACTTATGTGCAACTGAAAATAGTATGCCATGGCTGCTTTTCAAACACAAGGGATGTCCATTGCTCTCCAAAGGTACAATTCTCACATTGCACTCACTTCTGAATTTGTGTGGTTTACTATACTGAGTACTCCCTCCGTCCGAAAATACTTGTCATTAAAATGGACAAAAATGAATGTATCTAGAACTAAAATACATCTAGATACATCCCTTTTTATTCATTTTGATGACAAGTATTTCCGGACGGAGGGAGTATAATGCAATTTTACACTTAGGGTTGATGTGGCATCTTGCTTTGTTGTGAGCTGCCAACTTCCTAGTGCGAATCACGGTCATGAGGGAACAGGTGAGGCTGCTCGTCCTGACAGAGTAGCTTGCTGAGCTTGGTTCTAGGAAGATTTGTGCATGCAAAGAAGCAGTAATTTTGGCTGAAGGCCTAAATTCTAGGAAGATATATGTGTAACCTGGGACTACTTAGGAGTTGTCAAGGAGATAAATCAAGGAGGAAGGCCATGGAATTCATCTGCAAACGACAACAAGCTGTGGAAAAGGAACTACTCCCTCTTCTTTACCACTCCCATTTGAGCTCCAACAGCATGCATGTATCTAGTGGTGTACAGTGTGGAAAGTGGTGGAAGCGTTCCTACTCCCCATACAGGGAGAGACGCATGTTTTATATTGATATGGAGCGAGAGGCGTCTCGTGGCGTTACAGTGTGCGGTCGTAAGCTAACGATCGAGAGATACAATCGAAAGAAGAGATAGAAAGATAAGAGAAAATTAAAACAAACTCTATCTCTAACTACCTAAGATAAACATGGCGCATATGTAACATAACCAACGTGACATGATGTTTAACACTCCCCCATAATCAAAACCGAACTAGGTTGAGATTACGCCGAAAATCTTCAAAGCTTCTGGTTGGTAGTGCCTTTGTAAACCCATCTGCAATTTGATCCTTGGATGAAATGAATCTGATCTCTAATTCTGTGTTAGCAACTCGTTCCGTGACAAAATGAAAATCTATCTCGATGTGTTTGGTCCTGGCATGGAAAACTGGATTAGCAGACAAATAAGTTGCACCAAGGTTATCGCACCAAAGACAAGGCGTTGGGGTTCTCAATATTCCCAACTCTTTCAGTATTGCTTGGATCCAAATGACCTCAGCTGTAGCGTTTGCGAGGGCTTTGTATTCTGCTTCAGTGCTCGACCTGGAAACAATGGCTTGTTTCTTTGCACACCAAGAGACTAGGTTTGGGCCATGAAAGATGGCAAATCCCCCGGTGGACCTTCTATCATCCAAGCAGCCAGCCCAATCCGCATCAGAGAAGGCACTAATGCCCATGGAGGATGATCGGTTGATGGAAAGGCCCATACTGACAGTGTTCTTGACATACCGTAAGATGCGTTTTGCTGCTGTCCAGTGAGCTGTGGTAGGTGCATGCAAGAACTGGCAAACCTTGTTGACTGCAAATGAGATGTCAGGACGAGTAAGTGTTAAGTATTGAAGTGCACCAACTATACTTCTGTAACTGGTGCTGTCATCCTGATTCAGGAGTGTTCCCTTTGTGAGAGACAGGGTTTCTGAACTTGACAGAGGGGTCGGTGACGGTTTGCAATCCTGCATGCCAACTCTGCTCAACAAGTCAGCGACATATTTTCCTTGAGAAAGATGAATGCCATGATCAGTTTTCTTAACTTCAATGCCTAGAAAATAGTGTAAGTCTCCCAAATCTTTGAGAGCAAATTCTGACCGAAGATCACTGAGTAAGGCTGTAATTGCTTCATTGGACAAGCTAGTCACGATTATATCATCAACATAAATAAGAACAAAGATGGCAGTTTGAAACTTGTTGTAAATAAACAGAGAAGTGTCAGACTTTAATGGAACAAACCCAAGTGCTTGCAACTTCATACTCAACCGAGAATGCCAAGCTCTGGGGGCTTGCTTGAGTCCATACAGAGCCTTGTCAGGCTTACAAACATGGAAAGGTGCATTTGGATCTGTAAACCCAGGAGGTTGTTTCATAACACCTCTTCTTCCAGAACACCATGAAGAAACGCGTTCTGTACGTCTAGCTGGCGAATACTCCATCCCCTGGAAACAGCAATAGAGAGGACAAGACGAATAGTTGCTGCTTTGACAACTGGACTGAATGTGTCCTCATAATCAATACCATACCGTTGCTTGAAACCCTTTGCAACTAAGCGGGCTTTGTAGTGATCAATAGTACCATCCGATTTTCTTTTAACTCGATAGACCCATTTGCAATCAATAAGATTTATACCTTGTCGATGAGGAACTAAGTGCCATGTCTTGTTACGTTGCAACGCAGATATTTCGTCCTCCATTGCTTGTTTCCATCTAGTGTCCCCAAGAGCAGCAGCAAGCGACTTTGGTTCACTGGATTCCCCTGTCAAACACGTGAGGCCATACTTGGAAATATTTTTGTAATTAAAACTCCCTTTTGCAACCTGGTTCGTGTAGAACGGACTCCAGAGGAGGGAGCCACAGAAGATCCGGGCACCTGAGGAGGATCAGCTGCAGTAGATCCCGAGGGAGATCCTGGTGCGCTGACATCGCCCGATCCCGAAGGCGCCTCGGGATGAGGCGAGGCGACCAGGCCCACGTCGCGGGCAGGCGCGGCTGTCTCTCGATCGGGGGAGACCGCGGGAGTGGCGGGCCCAGGCGCAGGGGGGCGTGGAGAGGCGGGAAGGCCAGGCGGTGGCCCAGCTGGTCGCGCCGATCCCGAAGCAGATCGGGCGCCCAAAGCGGACGTCGACAGAAGCGCTGGGTGGATCCGGCGGATTGCATGGCAGAGGGGGGTGATCCCGATGAGCATCCTCCAGGGGATTCCGTGCACATGAAATGTTGCACTGTAGCGCCATTTTGAACACCATTTGCACTATTTCTTTCACTGTTTATTGCTGAAACACAAAGCTCAGGTATAGAGTTAGGAGGGTTAGGCAAATATTGATCATCACAATTATTTTCTTCCCCATTTGCACCATTGGATAGACTAGAGGGCAAAAGGAGAATTTCTTTGCGAAGAAGGGCACCGGCATTGGGATGGAGTGTGGCAAAGGGAAACTGAGTTTCGTCAAAGACAACATCCCGGGAGATATACACTCGACCGGTAGAGACATCTAAGCACTTAACTCCCTTATGTTGTGTACTATAGCCAAGAAAAACACACTGTTTCGAACGAAACGGTTATTGTATGGACGAAGATTGGGCCAACATGCACACCCAAAGACACGAAGTGGAGCATAATCTGGTTTGACATGTAAAAGATGCTCGGTGGGAGTTTCATTTTTTATGACGCGGCTGGGTAGAATATTAATGTGATGCACAGCTGTGAGAAAAGCTTCATCCCAAAACTTTAATGCCATGGACGCAGCGGCAAGCAAGGCAAGGCCTGCCTCAACAATGTGTCTGTGTTTGCGCTCTGCCGAGCCATTTTGCTGGTGAGCATGGGGGCAGGAGACATGGTGAGATATTCCCAACCTTTGAAAAAAGGAATTGAGTTTTTCGTACTCACCACCCCAGTCGGATTGAACAACAAGGATTTTGCTATTAAATTGTCTTTCAACAAGTGCTTGAAAGTTTTGGAAAACTTGGAACACATCACATCTTTTCTTAAGAAGGTATATCCACGTATATTTACTAAAGTCATCGATGAAGCTAACATAATAAGCATGTCTACCAACAGAAAGTGGAGCAGGACCCCATACATCAGAGAATATGAGCTGTAAAGGTTTAGTAGACACACTAGTTGAGACAGGATATGGCAACTGATGACTTTTAGCTCTTTGGCAAGAATCACACACTGTTTCAGAATTATGCTCTCCAACAACTGAGAGATTATTTTTGCTAAGAATTTGCTTGACAATAGAAAAAGAAGGATGGCCCAAACAGGCATGCCATCTCTCTATAGAGAGTCTAGTGGCACTACACACTTGTTTATTGAATCTGCTAACTTTGGGAATCAAAGGGTAGAGTCCATCCATGCATCTACCTCGGTAAAGGATTTGCTTCATGACCTGATCCTTGATCAAGAAAAAGAATGGGTGAAACTCTAGAAAAACATGATTGTCAAGAGCAATACGATGTATAGAGAGAAGGTTTTTCGATGAACTAGGACAATGATGAATATTGTTAAGATGTATATCTCTATGCGGGGAATGAATAATTGAATGACCAATATTGCTTATCTCCATACCTGAACCATCAGCATTATGGACTTGATCATGCCCGTTGTATCTTTCATGCATGGTGACCTTCTCTAGCTCATGGGTGATGTGGTCGGTGGCTCCAGAATCAACATACCAATTTGAATTTGCACCATAGCTTGTGTTTGCCGCAGCAGCAATTTTCTTCTTGCGTGAGTTATCTTCAGCATATCGCCACTTGCATTCTTTTGCTATGTGATTAGTTTTCTTACAAATTTGACACTTGCCCTCGTACTCATCATACCCTCGAAAGTTGTTGTTGTAGTTGTTTTGACCGCCCCTATTGTTGTTGTAGAAGGGTCGGCCTCCTCCTTGGTGATGGTTGTTGTAGTTGGAGCCGCCGCCGCCGCCGTTGTTGGGGTAGTGGCCGCCACCACCACCCCCGTACTGGTTGCCGTTGTCGCCGTAGTGGCCACCACCACCACCGTTGGGGTAGTAGCCACCGCCGCCGTGTCCATCACGACGAGAGCCGCCACCACCGCCACCGTTGCCGCGGTAGCCCTTGGGCGGGCCACCTCCACGGCCGTGCGATGCGGCGTTGGCCGACGACTTGAAGGCGCCGGCGCCCGTGCCCTGGAACATCTCCACCCTCTGATCGAAGGTAGCAACCATGCCGAAGAGCTCATCTACAGAAACATCATCAGGGCGAACATCAAGGGCAGAGATGATCGGTTGGTAATCCATGTCTAGGCCAGAGATGACGTGGGAGACGAGCTCATTTTCTGTGATAGGTTTGCCGGCTGCAGCTAACTCATCGGCAAGACCTCGCATGTGACCGAAGTATGTGGCGGCAGATTGGGTTCCTTTCTGGGTGGTGGTGAGGGAGATGCGAACGTGGTTTGCTTTGGAGCGGGATTGGGCGGAAAACATATTGGCAAGGGTTGTCCAGATTGCATGAGATGTCTCTAGGGAAGCAACCTGGACTATCACCTCCTTTGAGAGATTGCGGAGTAGATAGGCAATGATTTGTTGATCTTGGATCAACCAAGGAGCATAAGCAGGGTTAGGGACGACCTGATCTTTGCCCTTGGAGGTTTTGCTGACTAGGGTTCTTGCTGGTCCGGCGATGGTTTGGTCGAGGTATCCAAAGAGGCCGGCCCCCATGATCTGGGAGCGGGCTTGAGCACGCCAGAGAACATAGTTCGATCTGGTGAGAGGTTCTGAAACATTGTTGTTGAGGCCGGAGGAAACTACAGCGGTGGAGGTCGACATAGTCGAGTTTTGGAGGAGGATAGCTAGACGAGATGGAAGAAGATGACTCTGATACCATGTGGAAAGTGGTGGAAGCGTTCCTACTCTCCATACAGGGAGAGCCGCATGTTTTATATTGATATGGAGTGAGAGGCGTCTCGTGGCGTTACAGGTGCGGTCGTAAGCTAACGATCGAGAGATACAATCGGGAGAAGAGATAGAAAGATAAGAGAGAATTAAAACAAACTCTATCTCTAACTACCTAAGATAAACATGGCGCATATGTAACATAACCAACGTGACATGATGTTTAACATACAGAACAGTCATGGTCTATTTGTTCAGATTTTTGATGATCCCAGTTTGAACTGGAAAGAGGTTTTCCACAACAAGCATGCAGGTAATGCTCCCGTTTGTTAATATTCTCGATGGAACTTACAACTTGGCAACTTACAAAGTTACCCCCAAGACATGGCTGAATTATCATTAATACAGAGTGCATAAGCTGGAGTGCCGCAACAAATAGAGCAATTTGTCGGCAATGCCGTTCAATTCTTTGGCTGAGCAATTCGACGCTAAAATTTGTAATCATAATATCCATTTCGCGATTGATCAGCCTTTTGATTGTAGTCCACAAGTCATTGTTATTTTTGTTACTTTTGCTCTGCACATTCACTGGATATTCAGATGTACATTAATTTGTCGTGCTGATTTCACTCTTTCATGTACCTAACGGTCTTATATTTCTTTACAGAAGGAGTATATATTAAATGCTCGTGGTCGACCGTCTTCGTCATCTGGCAGTGACGATGCAAGTAGTGATTCTGCAAACAATGTGCCCAGACAACTTTGGAATTCTCATGTTTCAGTGAATTTGATTGTACAGCTGTGTAAACTAGTTTTATGGTACCGTTTCAATTCTGACGATTTTGGACACCAGCATTCGCCCTGCTGCAATTCACCATGAAATGTTCAATGAGAACTTCTAAAATTAAGCGTTCTCCTCCTACACCGCTGTCAACAGAGCACTAAAAGCAATAGCTGTTGATACTACGAACAAGTGCTCATATGCCCAAATGATTTTATATATTTCTCATGTTTCAGCGAGTCTTTGTTAATACCATTTTGATTTCTTGTAATTTCCAAGATGTTAATGCTGTACTTCTCCATCACAGGCTCAATACCCATGAGAGAGCGTTGAAATTCAAGGTGGTTTATACACACACAAGTCACAAGTGATACAACAAATTTAACTGGACGCTTCAGCACACAAACACGATAGACAAAACAAGCCTCACGAATGCATAGGGATATCAACACCAACAAACGATATAAACCCCACGAATGACATAACACCCAAAAGAGCCACTTCATTGTGGATATGAACCCCTGGAATGACATAACACCCAAAAGAGCCACTTCATTCATTGTAACAAGTCTACTAAGGTCGCAAACATCACTGCCATATTACACCAACACGACTTGCAAGTGAGGATGCTACGTTAAACATAGAATTGGAAACAGGATATTGAGCAAAAGCTGGCATGACTTTTAAGTTCGTAGAAGTTGCACGTCACGACTACTGACCGTGCCAGGGTTTTGACCAGATAGTGGTATCTACTATCAGCTACCGACACGGAATCACAACCATCCTTGAAAACCGACGAGTAGTGATCAACTTTGAAGACAAATCTGCGCAGGGTACTCTCTACCGTTCTAATGCTGCTTCTTATCCTTGGACGGACCCTTGGGAATCTTGGACAGGCACTTCTCATCGAAGATGGCGTAGTACTTCTTCAGCTCGACCATGGCCTTCTCTCCAAAAGCATCGATCTTGTCCTCGTACTTCTCGTACAGAACAGGCACGGTGTAAAGCACCATGAAGACTGCAAACAAGAAGGCATGATCAGTGAAACAATGCTAGGCAAGCTTATTGCACACATGTAATGATGTAAGTAACAAACAGACTGTAGCAAGAAACCACATTTACCTATGTAGACCAAGGTCAGGAAATTGCAGCAGCTGCCAAGAAAAGAGAGGATCCACAGGCCTGCAACCACCTGAGAACAAAGATATGACACAATAAGCGACTGATCACATAGACAGGGTTTAAGCAGTGAAGGCTAAAGGAAACAAAATCACGCAACCAATCAACGTACAATGAGGAATTTCTTCAGGTCACGGCCTTGACCAATCGCCCTCAGGCTAGCAAAGCCCCTGTTGATCTCGTATCGCAGCGAGCGGGCAACATTGACAGCCAGGTCCTCGGGGATCTTCACCTCTGGAATGTTGGGAGGGCACCTGAAAACAATTGCAGGCAGTTGTTTACAACCACAAACTAGACCCATTGCTAAAACTATGTGTTAGGATCATTGTAATTACACAGCATTCATCCATACGCGGAACTGAAATTCAGGTTGGATTAACAAGGCATTGTCATCCTATGTAACTGATCTGGGCGCAAATAACAAGGAAAAATAGAAGAAGCTCACTTGTTGACGAAGGCAGAGGCGTTGGACCAGAGGAAGAGGATGCCCAAGGTGAGGATGAAGCCGTGGCAGAGGAGGGTGAGGAGATGGTACTCCAGGACCTCAAACAGCAGCCAGATGGCGGTGGCGCCCGCGAGCACGCCCCCAGAGATCTTCTTGTTCCTCCACAGGAAGAGGTCGGCAGCTGCAAATATAACAACACATAAGCACAGCACATCAGAAGCCCAGATCAACAAGCAATCTATCTACTCGCAGAAAACAAACAAAGCATCTTAGGGTTTAAGCTAGTAGCACTAGGATGCAGCACTAGTTTCGGCTGCTTCCTCTGCAAAGCAGCAGAATCGCACAATCACTTCAATCACAAATAGTACTAATCTGATGTATGCTACCCTATTCACATCCTGCGGACGGACAATGCCGCGGAAACTGGGGCCGGAAAATCGCAGATCGGGACGCTTCCTACACACACAGTAGCAATCAGCAAGGCCTATCTCGACGAACACGAAAATTTCCACGCAGACCACCAGAGCAACCGCAGATTTCCTCGCTCAGACGAGCCGTTGAGCCCGGGCAAGCCCCAGGGAAGCGCGAGACCCCGATGCGGCGGCCGGATCTACGAAACCGCGGGCGCGGCGGAAGCGAAGCGCGGGGAGCACGCGAGCGGGGGCCGGGGGGACTCACGCTTGCCGCCGCCGAGGACGGAGTGGACGGGCTTCTCGCGGCCGAAGAGGCGGTAGATCTTGGCCTTGACGGACGACGACGACCCCGACCTCCTCTCGTCGTCGTCCGACGACGACGAGGAGGAGGACCCCCCGTGGAACTTCTCCGTGATCTTGTCCATCACCGACTCCTCCTTGTGCTCCGCCATGGATGCTTCGCTCGCTCGCTCGCCCGCCGCTCCCTCTCCCCTCTCTCTCTCTCTCTCTACCCAACGCGACGCTTCCGTTCGGCAACGCCTTTTCTGCCTGCCGTCGCCGCTGGAATCCCTCTTCCCTTTCCTTTCCCGTGCTTCGGGGCCGCGTGTTTTGTGGCCCCGCGCGGCGCGCCCCCGGCCGTCCATCTCGGCGCGGACGGCTCCGCGAAAACACCCGCGCGGGGCTGGCGCCTGCTCGCGTGGGCCTCCCCGGGGCGTGGGGCCTACTGGTCAGTGAGTGTGGGGAGACGGAGTGGGTGCACGGGGCGAGTGCTTCTCGGCAGCAACGGCCGCGACAGGGATGGAGTCATTCCTGCCGTGGGGCCCACGCAGGTGGGGGCCGGGGCGATAATAATGAATGGGACGGACTGGTGGAGATCGCGAGGAGTGATGGGCGGCGGAAGCTGTGTGGGCGACGCGTGGCGGGGCCCTGGCATCCGTCGGCGGGGACGGGGTCGCGGCTCGTGTAGGCCGGAAGCTTCTGGATGGATGCCGGCTAGGTCGGGTCCCGTCTTTTTGATGGGCCGGAGTGCACGGCTGCCGCAAGCGGAAGCCTTTGAAATTTTGTCCGGAGAATTCTTTTTTGCGAGCTTTTCGGGCGGTTCAGCGTCGTGAGTAGCACGTCAAGATTGTTTGTTTCTAAGCATCGTGATTCCGTGCTTTGGCATGCAGGCATCAATTTTTGCCACTCTTCTGAAAGAATCAGATCCACTCTTTCATTCTTTCAGCAAGTATGAAAACCGAACGAGGTGGCATAAACCTAAGCATCAGAGTGTGAAACTACCCTTCACTCATTTCCAGAAAAAGTTATTTAGCTCATTAAAAAAAAAGGCTGATTTCACTCGATTCGGAAAACTGACTCGGTTTGGTAAAATAATATCACTCATTTTGAACCAGCTTCGCATATATTGGTCGATCTCACACATTTCAATTTTTCAGTTATATTCCCAAAAAACATCATATTCGCACACCAAAGTGATCGGCTTCACAGGAAAAAAAAACAATTTTACAAACAGAGTGTGATGAAAATACGTGGATTGAAACGTTGAATTTAAATGTGTTTGAAACTTTGAAATGTATCCAAGATTGGTCTTTTTCTAAAGGCCTTGGCGCCAGGAGTTCAAATGTATATAATTTTTTAAAAATAAAGTACTGTTTAAGGGATATGAATGATTGAAACTGTCAAATAGAAAATAAAAAGATTAATTTGTTGGATGAGAGATAAGAGAAAGAGTGAATGTTTTGCACTTAAGTTAGAGAGAGAGAGAGAGAGAGAGAGAGAGAGAGAGAGAGAGAGAGAGAGAGAGAGCTCCATGCAGGACATGGAGTGAGTATTTGCACGCGAGCACAAATGGACCCGGATGAACGGTAAACTCGAAACAAATGGTGAAAAATATCTGAGTTTTTTGTGACAAATATTGACAAAAATTTTGATTGCTTCCAAAATTTCATAACGGAATGACATTCGTTGAAGTCGTGGCAAAAAAAAACGATGCTCCAAAAGTGCTATTTCCAAAAGCATTTTGGAGTGTTGTTTTTTACCACGACTTTCACAAATGTCAATTCGTAATGAAACTTTGCAAGCATTCAAAACATTTGCCAATGTTTGCGACAAAAAAATCAGTTTTTAAAAAAGAATCAAATATTTTTGGAATTTACTGTTCATGCCGAGCTCATCTCAGCTCGAGATTTTCCGGACCATGCATGCATCCTTTCTTTGCACATGGTGGGACCTAGGAATGAAAAATAACAACGTGCAAAATTAGGAACGGAATCAAGTGAAGTAGAGGGCTAGGATACTTCACTAGGTGTCGTGACCTTATTGGCTCGTGGGTTGCCGGTAGCTACTAGCACTGCTAGAAATGTCTTTGCGGCCTCCGAGGGGCGAGGTATTTTTTGTAGGGGAGCAAGTGATATGGAGGGATTAGAGCATCTTCAATAGATGATGTCTTATAGGGATCTTAAAAATAGGACACCAAAATGTGGGTTTTAGGGCATTAGAATTCTTTTGATGAAGTAAATTTTCTGTCGTAGCAGATGATGTAAAATAGCATCCGAACATTTTCTGTCGTAGCAGATGCACCGAAATAAACATGATCATTGCATATTTCAACATTTTTGAACTACCAAATGTTCAAACTTAAACACGAATTTAAACTTAAACATGATAGACTCACTACGAAGGTACCATGACGGACTCACTGCTAAACATGCACTACTCGCCATCGTCCTCGTGGATCAGGTCGCAGAGTGGTGCGGCAATGGTCGTGGTGGTTGGAATCAACAGCGACACCGTCGGGGCAAGGGAAGCAGATGCGGTGTAGAAGGGTAGTTTCACGCGGTTGTTGGTCTGTGCAGCTACGATTTTTGTTTTGTAGCAGCCGCGCGGCTGTGGTATATTGGAAACACGAGAGGCCAAGATACACACGTGTCCTAAATTAAGAACATCTGTCGGAGCACCGTTTTTGCATTCAAATGCCCTAAAAACTGTTTTTTACAGCTACCTTATTATACATCATCTGCTGAAGATGCTCTTGAAGGAAATATGCCCTAGAGGCAATAATAAAGTTGTTATTTATATTACCTTATATCATGATAAATATCTATTATTCATGCTATAATTGTATTAACCGAAAACTTGATACATGTGTGGATACATAGACAAAACACAGTGTCCCTAGTAAGCCTCTACTAGACTAGCTCGTTAATCAAAGATGGTTAAGTTTCTTAATCATAGACATGTGTTGTCATTTGATAAACATGATCACATCATAAGGAGAATGATGTCATGGACAAGACCCATCCGTTAGCTTAGCATAATGATCCTTAAGTTTTATTGCTACTGCTTTCTTCATGACTTATACATATTCCTTTGACTATGCGATTATGCAACTCCCAGATACCAGAAGAATACCTTGTGTGCTATCAAACGTCACAACGTAATTGTGTGATTATAAAGATGCTCTAGAGGTATCTCTAAAAATGTTTTGTTGGGTTGGCATAGATCAAGATTAGGATTTTTCACTCTGAGTATCGAAGAGGTATCTCTGGGCCCTCTCGGTTATGCACATCATAATAAGCCTTGCAAGCAATGTAACTAATGAGTTAGTTGCGGGATGATGCATTACGGAACGAGTAAAGAGACTTGCCAGTAACGAGATTGAACTAGGTACGAAGATACCGACGATCGAATCTCGGGCAAGTAACATACTGATGACAAAGGGAATAACGTATGTTGTCATAACGGTTCGACCGATAAAGATCTTCGTAGAATATGTGGGAACCGATATGAGCATCCAGGTTCCGCTATTGGTTATTGACCGAAGAAGTGTCTCGGTCATGTCTACATAGTTCTCAAACCCGTAGGGTTCGCATGCTTAACGTTCGATTACGATTTGTATTATGAGTTGTGTGATTTGGTGACCGAAGGTTGTTCGGAGTCCCGTATGAGATCATGGACATGACGAGGAGTGTCGAGATGGTCGAAAGGTAAAGATTGATATATTAGATGATAGTATTCGGACACCGGAAGTGTTCCGGAATGTATCGGGTACATATTGGAGTACCGGGGGGGGGGGGGTTACCAGAACCCCCCGGCGGAAGATATGGGCCATATGGGCCATAGGAGGGAGGCAAGCCGGCCCACAAGAGGTGGTGCCCCCCCAAGGGAGGAGTCCGAATTGGACTAGGGGAGGGGGCGGCGCCCCCTTTCCTTCTACCTCTCCTACTCCTTCCCCCTTTCCCCCTCCGGTAAAAGGAAGGAGGGGCAAATCCTACTATGACCCCAATTAGGACTCCTCCTACTTGGGGGCGCGCCTAGGGCCGGACGCCTCTCCCTCCCTCCTTTATATACGGGAGGGGGGGGGGGGCTAGAACACAAATTGTTCCAAGCCGTGTGCGGTGCCCCCCTCCACAGTTTACGCCTCCGGTCATATTCACGTACTGCTTAGGCGAAGCCCTGCGTGGATAACTTCACCACCACCGTCACCACACCGTCGTGCTGATGGAACTGATACGTCCATTTTGCATCATGCTCTTATATCGATATTTATTGCATTATGGGCTATTATTACACATTATGTCACAATACTTATGCCTATTCTCTCTTATTTTATAAGGTTTACATGAAGAGGAGAATGCGCAAACTGGAATTCAGGGTGGAAAAGGAGCAAATATTAGAGACCTATTCGCACGACTTCAAAAGTCCTGAAACTTCATGGAGGCAGTTTTTGGAATTAATAAAAAATACTGGCGAAAGAATTAACCAGAGGGGCCCACACCCTAGCCACGAGGGTGGGGGCGCGCCCCCCTGCCTCGTGGGCCCCCTGGCAGGCCTCCGGTGCCCATCTTCTGCTATATGAAGTCTTTAACCCTGGAAAAAATCAAGAGGAAGCTTCCGGGACGAAACACCGCCGCCACGAGGCGGAACCAATCTAGGGCTCCGGTAGAGCTGTTTTGCCGGGGAAACATCCCTCCGGGAGGGGGAAATCATCACCATCGTCATCACCATCGATCCTCTCATCGGGAGGGGGTCAATCTTCATCAACATCTTCACCAGGACCATCTCCTCTCAAACCATAGTTCATCTCTTGTATCCAATCTTTGTCTCAAAACCTCAGATTGGTACCTGTGGGTTGCTAGTAGTGTTGATTACTCCTTGTAGTTGATGCTAGTTGGTTTATTTGGTGGAAGATTGTATGTTTAGATCCTTTATGCATATTAATACCCCTCTGATTATGAACATGAATATGATTTGTGAGTAGTTACATTTGTTCCTGAGGACATGGGAGATGTCTTGCTATAAGTAGTCATGTGAATTTGGTATTCTTTCGATATTTTGATGAGATGTATGTTGTATTTCCTCTAGTCGTGTTATGTGAACGTCGACTACATGACACTTCACCATTGTTTGGGCCTAGAGGAAGGCATTGGGAAGTAATAAGTAGATGATGGGTTGCTAGAGTGACAGAAGCTTAAACCCTAGTTTATGCGTTGCTTCGTAAGGGGCTGATTTGGATCCATATGTTTCATGCTATGGTTAGGTTTACCTTAATACTTCTTTTGTAGTTGCGGATGCTTGCAATAGGGGTTAATCATAAGTGGGATGCTTGTCCAAGAGAGGGCAGTACCCAAGCACCGGTCCACCCACATATCAAATTATCAAAATAACGAACGCGAATCATATGAGCGTGATGAAAACTAGCTTGATGATAATTCCCATGTGTCCTCGGGAGCGTTTTCCTTTATATAAGAGTTTGTCCAGGCTTGTCCTTTACTACAAAAAGTATTGGGCCATCTTGCTGCACCTTGTTTACTTTCATTACTTGTTGCCCGTAACAAATGACCTTATTACAAAACTATCTGTTACCGATAATTTCAGTGCTTGCAGAGAATACCTTACTGAAAATTGCTTGTCATTTCCTTCTACTCCTCATTGGGTTCGACACTCTTTTTTATCAAAAGGACTATGATAGATCCCCTACACTTGTGGGTCATCAATACTCTTTTCTGGCGCCGTTGCCGGGGAGTGAAGCGCCTTTGGTAGGTGGAATTTGGTAAGGAAAAATTTATATAGTGTGCTGAGATTTACTGTCACTTGTTACTATGGAAAGTAATCCTTTGAGGGGCTTGTTCGGGGCACCTTCACCCCGACCAGTAGAGCAAAGAGTTGCTCCTCAACCTACTGAAAATGTTTACTTTGAAATTCCTTCGAGTATGATAGAGAAACTGCTAGCTAATCCTTTTACAGGAGATGGAACATTGCATCCCGATTTGCACCTAATCTATGTGGATGAAGTTTGTGGATTATTTAAGCTTACAGGTATGCCCGAGGATGTTATCAAGAAGAAGGTCTTCCTTTTATCTTTGAACGGAAAGGCATTGACATGGTTTAGGCTATGTGTGATATGGGATCATGGAACTACAACCGATTGAAATTGGAATTTCATCAGAAGTTTTATCCTATGCATCTTGTTCATCGTGATCGTAATTATATATATAATTTTTGGCCTCGCGAAGGAGAAAACATCGCTCAAGCTTGGGGGAGGATTAAGTCAATGTTATATTCATGCCCCAATCATGAGCTCTCAAGAGAAATTATTATTCAAAAAAATTTATGCTCGGCTTTCTCTCAATAATCGCTCCATGCTCGATACTTCTTGTACTGGTTCTTTTATGATGAAGACTATTGAATTCAAATGGGTTTATTGGAAAGAATTAAACGCAACTCTGAAGATTGGGATCTCGACGAAGGTAAAGATTCAGGTATAACACCTAAGTTTGATTGTGTTAAATCTTTTATGGATACCGGTGTTTTCCGTGAATTTAGCACTAAATATGGACTTGACTCTGAGATAGTAGCTTCTTTCTGTGAATCCTTTGCTACTCATGTTGATCTCCCTAAGGAGAAGTGGTTTAAATATAATCATCCCATTGAAGTAAAAGTAGTTGCACCTATTAAAGTTGAAGAAAAGACTATCACTTATAATGTTGATCCTGTTGTTCCTACTGCTTATATTGAGAAACCACCTTTCCCTGTTAGAATAAAGGATCATGCTAAAGCTTCAACTATGGTTCGTAAGAGTAATACTAGAACACCTACACCCCCTGAGCAAATTAAAGTTGAACCTAGTATTGCTATGGTTAAAGATCTCTTGGGCGATAATATTGATGGGCATGTTATTTACTTCTGTGATGAAGCTGCTAGAATTGCTAGACCTGATACTAAAAATAAACATAGACCTATTGTAGGCATGCCTGTTATTTCTGTTAAAATAGGATATCATTGCTATCATGGCTTATGTGATATGGGTGCTAGTGTCAGTGCAATACCCCATTCCTTATACAAAGAAATTATGCATGATATTGCACCTGCTGAGATAGAAGAAATTGATGTTACAATTAAGCTTGCCAATAGAGATACTATTTCACCAGTTGGGATTGTTAGAGATGTTGAAGTCTTGTGTGGAAAAGTTAAATATCCTGCCGATTTTCTTGTTCTTGGTTCCCCACAAGATAACTTTTGTCCCATTATATTTGGTAGACCCTTCTTGAATACTGTTAATGCTAGGATAGACTGAAAAAAGGATGTTATTACTATTGGTTTGGGGGATATGTCTCATGAGTTTAATTTTGCTAAATTTCGTAGACAACCCCATGATGAGGAATTGCCTAGTAAAGATGAAATTATTGGTCTTGCTTCTATTGTCGTGCCTCCTAATGATCCTTTAGAACAATACTTGCTAGACCATGAAAATGATATGTTTATGCATGAAAGAAGGGAAATAGATGAAGTATTCTTTAAACAGGGACCTATTTTGAAACACAACTTGCCTGTTGAAATCCTAGGGGATCCTCCTCCACCCAAGGGTGATCCCGTGTTTGAGCTTAAACCATTACTTGATACTCTTAAATATGTTTATCTTGATGAGAAAAAGATATATCCTGTTATTATTAGTGCTAACCTTCCAGAGCATGAAGAAAAGAAATTATTGAAAACTCTGAAGAAGCACCGTGCTGCTATTGGATATACTCTTGATGATCTTAAGGGCATTAGTCCCACGTTATGCCAACACAAAATAAAATTGGAGAAAGATGCTAAACCGGTTGTTGATCACCAACGACGGTTAAATCCTAAGATGAAAGAAGTGGTAAGAAAAGAAATACTAAAGCTTCTGGAGGCAGGTATAATTTATCCCGTTGCTGATAGTCAGTGGGTAAGTCATGTCCATTGTGTCCCTAAGAAGGGAGGTATTACTGGTGTTCCTAATGATAAAGATGAATTGACCCCCTCAAAGAATCATCACAGGTTATAGAATGGTAATTGATTTCCGCAAACTAAATAAAGCTACTAAAATGGATCATTACCCTTTACCTTTTATTGATCAAATGCTAGAAAGATTATCCAAATATACACATTTTTTATTTCTAGATGGTTATTCTGGTTTCTCTCAAATACTTGTGTCAAGAGAGGATCAAGAAAAGACCACTTTTACTTGCCCTTTCGGTACCTTTGCTTATAGACATATGCCTTTTGGTTTATGCAATGCACCTGCTACCTTTCAAAGATGTATGATGGCTATATTCTCCGACTTGTGTGAAAAGATTGTTGAGGTTTTCATGGATGATTTCTCCGTTTATGGATCTTCTTTTGATGATTGCTTAAGCAATCTTGATCGAGTTTTGCAGAGATGTGAAGAAACTAATTTTGTCTTGAATTGGGAGAAGTGCCACTTTATGGTTAATGAAGGTATTGTATTAGGGCATAAAATTTCTGAAAGAGGTATTGAAGTTGATAAAGCTAAAGTTGATGCTATCGAAAAGATGCCGTGTCCTAAGGACATTAAAGGTATAAGAAGTTTCCTTGGTCATGCCGGTTTTTATAGGAGGTTCATTAAAGACTTCTCAAAAATTTCCAGGCCTCTGACTAACCTCTTACAAAAATATGTTCCTTTTGTCTTTGATGATGATTGTGTAGAAGCATTTGAAATACTTAAGAAAGTCTTGATTTCTGCACCTATTGTTCAGCCACCTAATTGGAATTTACCCTTTGAAATTATGTGTGATGCTAGTGATTATGCCGTAGGTGTTGTTATAGGACAAAGAGTTGATAAGAAATTAAATGTTATCCAATATGCTAGTAAAACTCTAGACAGTGCCCAGAGAAATTATGCTACTACTGAAAAAGAATTTTTATCAGTTGTATTTGCTTGTGATAAGTTCCGACCTTATATTGTTGATATTGTAAAGTAACTGTTCACACTGATCATGCTGCTATTAAATATCTTATGGAAAAGAAAGATGCTAAACCTAGACTTATTAGATGGGTTCTCTTGCTACAAGAATTTGATTTGCATATTATTGATAGAAAGGGAGCCGAGAACCCCGTTGCAGACAATTTATCTAGGTTAGAGAATGTTCTTGATGACCCACTACCTATTGATGATAGCTTTCCTGATGAACAATTAGCTGTCATAAATGCTTCTTGTACTGCTCCATGGTATGCTGATTATGCTAATTACACTGTTACTAAATTTATACCACCTAGTTTCACATACCAGCAAAAGAAAAAAGTTTTTCTATGATTTAACACATTACTTCTGGGGTGACCCACATCTCTATAAAGAAAGAGTAGACGGTGTTATTAGACGTTGTGTACCTGTGCATGAACAGGAACAGATCCTACGCAAGTGTCACTCCGAGGCTTATGGAGGACACCACGCTGGAGATAGAACTGCACATAAGGTATTGCAATCCGGTTTTTATTGGCCTACTCTCTTCAAGGACGCCCGTAAGTTTGTCTTGTCTTGTGATGAATGTCAAAGAATTGGTAATATTAGTAGACGTCAAGAAATGACTATGAACTATTCACTTGTTATTGAACCATTTGATGTTTGGGCTTTGATTATATGGGACCGTTTCCTTCCTCTAATGGATATACACATATTTTAGTTGATGTTGATTACGTTACTAAATGGGTAGTGTCGGTGTCAAAACCGGCGGATCTCGGGTAGGCGGTCCCGAACTGTGCGTATAAGGTCGATGATAACAGGAGACAGGGGACACGATGTTTACCCAGGTTCGGGCCCTCTCTATGGAGGTAATACCCTACTTCCTGCTTGATTGATCTTGATGAATATGAGTATTACAAGACTTGATCTACCACGAGATCGTAATGGCTAAACCCTAGAAGTCTAGCTTGTATGACTAACGTAATGAGTATATCTCTTTCCGGACTAAGTCCTCCGGTTTATATAGACACCGGGAGGATCTAGGGCTACACAAGGTCAGTTACAAAGGAAAAGAATATACATATTCGGTCACCAAGCTTGCCTTCCACGCCAAGGAGAGTCCCATCCGGACACGGCTGCAGTCTTCGGTCTTCGTATCTTCATAGCCCATCAGTCTGGCCCATGGCTAACAGACCAGACGCCCAAGGACCCCTTAGTCTAGGACTCCCTCAGTAGCCCTTGAACCTGGCTTCAATGACGAGGAGTCCGGCGCGCAGATTTGTCTTCGACATTGCAATCGGGTTCCCTTCTTTCCGAACTCCAAGATAGTCTCCGGACGTGATGATTGTATCCGGACCTGTAACACACACCACACACAACCGCAGAGAGAATATAATATTTCACGGGTCCAATCCACTAACAACTTTTTACAACGTGACATCACGCCTGTCCGGTCATAATTTCGGACCGTTTTGTTCCACCATTCCACGTTTCGAGACGCGGTTGCCATTGGCACGTCTTGGCGAAGCAGAGATCGTGTCCCCTTATTGCGGGATTCTCATCAATACGGGTATGGGTAACCCAACCGTATTGTTTACATAGCCCTTGGGAATAGGCGAGTTTTAAGGCGAGTAAGGAGGCGCTTGATATTCGTGACCCTTTATAAGGGGATAAGAATTCACCCTTGTCTACTCACGCCTTCTTCCTCTGCCCTTCCATCCTTGAGCTCCAGCACCCAAGTTCCCATCTTTCCCCATCTTCGAAAAGCACCCGACCATGTCCGGATCCGGAGGTCAAGGCAAATGGATGGTCTCCTCCGTCAAGGAGAAAGACATTGCCGAGCTTCGGGCGGCCGGGTATTTGGCAAAGGAAATCGCCCACCGTCTTCCAGCCCGGGGGTAAGTCGTCCCCATGCCGAAGCCTAACGAGAGGGTGGTATTCATCCCTCATTTCCTCTACGGGCTAGGGTTTCCACTCCACCCTTTCGTCTGCGGGCTGATGTATTATTACGGGATAGACTTCCATGATCTATCCCAGAACTCTTTCCTCAACATCTCGGCGTTCATCGTTGTGTGTGAGGCCTTCCTCTGCATCCAACCCCACTCCAGGCTGTGGCTCAAAGTATTCAACGTGAAACCGAAGGTAGTGGACGGCCAGCACGCGGAGTGCGGAGGAGCCATGGTGAGTAAGCTGGCCAATGTCTCCTGGCCAAAAGGCACTTTCGTGGAGACTGTTAAGGAATGGCAAAAACAATGGTTCTACATCACATAATCCCACGGCACAAGCTGGGCCGCGGCTGCCGAATTTAACTCCGGTGCTCCCATGCGACTCACCTCCTGGGTAGAGAAGAGCTCGAACTGGTGTTCGCCAGACAAGCTAATAGCGCTACAGACGCGCGTTCAAAGCATGGTGGACAAGAACGTCAAACTTGTCGATGTAATCCAAGTGATGCTGGTTCGCCAGATCCTCCCTTGCCAAAGCCGAAAACGCCCCCTTTGGGAATTTAATCCGAGGAGGCACCAAACCCTGGAGAGGCTCTTCGGAACGACTCACGAAGATACCTGGAAGTTTCTCTTCAAGGGCGACGAGATACCGCCAGCCACGGATTCGGATCGGGGGCACGACATTAGTCATCCTGCTAGCGAGGTAAGTTTCTATCGTGTCCTCTACTTGTTTGCTTCAAGGAGGATATCTGAACCTTTACTGTCATTGCCTCTTCAGGAATGGATGGAGAGGGCGAAGCAAATCCAGTGTCTGGCTCCGCTACCTGAAGAACCAGTCATTCCGCATTTAGCGAATATGCTGGTGCCGGCACCCTATACAGCGTCGGCGAGGAAGGCCAAGGGGAATGCCAAGGGGGTCCGGAGTGGCCCCCGTCGCAAGAGTGCTTCGGACGCGACGTCTGAAGACAAGACCCGCTCCTCCGCCGCCGAAGATGACGACGATGAGGAGGAGGAGGAGGAGAACAACCCTTCCCCTGATGGGGGAAGGAAGAAGAGGGCGACCTCCACGAACCTGGAGGCAGGGACGTCCAAGAAGGGGAAGGGCTCCTTCGCGGATAAATCCGCGTGGGACGTCAACAGTAGTCTGGAGAGACACCCCCGCACCAAGCCTCAAGCTGCTTCGTAAGTGCTATGACTCCCGCATACCCATATGTCCAGCCTCTCCATTTCAATGTATTGACATGGCTACTTATGCTGTTGCAGTCCGGCCCACGACAGTTCCCAGCGACCCTCATCAAGAGGTTCGTTGGACCCAAAGGAGATGGACAGCAAGACGCCGCCAGCCGCTTACTCTCCCAAGGCCAAAGGGGACGACGAGGTGCTCTCCCAACGGACCTTCCCAGGCCGGGGAGAGGCTCAAGAAGCGCCCGAAGGCGAAGCCCCCGTCGCTGAACACCAGGGGGATCCAATTCCCTGGGAGACTGGGGAGGAGGGCCGTACTCAGTTCGGCCCTCAACCGGACTTGATTCCGGAGACCGATACGGCTCCGGAATCCGGCACGCAACATCCTTTGAAAGAAGGGGGTATGCCTATTCCACGGGTGACCCCTGTCCAACTAGGGGCACCAGATGATCTGCTGGAAGCACTGCGAGGCGCTTCCATTGTGGACGAGCATCATGTTCTTATGGGCACGATGATTGAAAGGGTTCAGTCTGCCAAGAGCGGACTAGCAAAACTGCGCAGACCTGGCACGGCAGGTTTTGAGGTAAGCGACTCAAAAAGAGAAAATCCCCATATAGACAGTAGCCCCTGAGACACTGTCCGGTGTTCGGAAAGAAAAGCCGGACAGAGGATCATTCCTTTATTGCAGGGAACTAACTAAATTTTTCTGGATTGCATATGTAGGCATCGCTGTTGGCCGCGGCCTCACATGCTGCCGAAGTCTCCGAACTTAAGCGGAGGCTGGAGCGGGCCGAGGAGGAGCTCGGCCAGGTGAAGAGGCAGCTCCAGGAGAATCAAGGTATGTAATAACCCAAGAAGTACTCGGAAAGAGTAAGATGTTGTATATTGACCGAAGTGTCTTGATATAAATAGGAGCCACAACCGAGGTCGAGGCCCTGAAAAAGGCCCTGGGCGAAGCCGAGGGGAAGGCCGTCAAGGAGCAGGCTGCCTGTAAGAAGCTCAAGGCCCGGGTCAGCAAGGTCCAACAAGAGCTCCATGACGCGGTGAAGAAGTGTGAGACCTTAGAGCGTGACGCATCGGCTAAAGAGGCCGAACTCTCCAAGGCTCGTCAGAGCGCGGAGACGGCCCAGAACGAGGCCCAGGGCGCCCTCCAAGAGGTCCAGGAGGCGAGGAAGATTGCGGCAGGTAAGGCATTCAGTATGCAAAGCAAATATGCGAAGAGGAAGTATCTTTTACTAAAACGGATTCGGGGTTCTCCAGGGGCTTTTGCCGATTTTCCGCGAAGTGTGTCCGACACCGCGGAGTTCTTTCGAGCCGAAGAAGGGAGTTCTACGGAGAAGCTATTCTGGTCGCAATATCTTGTGCCAGAGCATCCCGTGTCCTTCACCGATCAGCTGAAACAGCTGGTGGAGCTGCATAGGGTGGTCGAACTAGCCATGAAGGATTTGATAATCCGGCTATGGCCAGCCAAAGCTATGCCCGGCAGCTACTTCAGACTCGTGAGGCGGATGGTGGACACCTGTCCTCGGCTGGATATCGTCAAGCGATCTGCCTATATTGAGGGTCCTCGTATGGCCTTCGCCCATTGTAAGATGTGGTGGGCGAAGATGAACGTCGTCGAGCTGGCCCGAGGGCCGCCAGAGGGCAAGGAGCACCGCACACCCGAGCGCTATTTCGCGGATGTCCTAGAGGGGTCTCGCATTTTAGCAGCGCAGTGTGGGCAGGACATTATTTTTGAATGAATACATTCATGTTGTCTTTGCCTTGTATGACGAAACAAAGTAGGTTTATAATATAATGATTGTTATGTTTTTAATTTTACCTCCTGTGCGGCCGTGTTTATACGAAATCTGAGGGTTGGCCAGTCGTCGGCTTCATGCCCCCACGTAGGTAGTATGGGGGTGTTCGGGATGGAATCTAAACAATCTTGATCCAATTATATGGTCCTTGAAGGAGTTGTTTAGTGCAACGAACCAGACAATCATACTATTCGGCTTTAACGCCCTCACTTAGCCATAGGAGTTTGACAATAAAAACATTGACGCAGCCCCTAGTTTCTGAACTAGAGTGCTATAAGCGTCTGATCGGGAAGTGTCGATCCTTCGCGCAATGCGAAAGAAATCTCCAACGATTTGTAACCACCGAACAGCTGATCGGCTCTCGCTGCATCATGACAGTTAGTTTTCGTCTTTCTCTACTGAGGTTCTCCTTTGGATAAACCAGGGCACAATCGCAGTAGTTCTCCATTTACTACCTTAGCCGATATAGCGGAACCTAAGGTAGCAAGCACAGGAGCCGGGCAACCCAACTATTGACCAAAGACATGATTCGGAGCCAATGCATATAATGCTAAATTCGTGGTGCCGAACTATACTATAAAAAGTGTTCGAACTTTGTTGCCGTATTGTAGGGCGCCTGGGAGCCCCTGGCAAATATGAAACATACCAAAGTGTACTGGTGCTAAAAGATAAGTCATTAAAGGAAAACATAAAGAAAGCAGAGGTGATATCTTGGGCCCTTAAACTTGAGCCACGAACTGTTTCCATTATAATTGGGTTAATGCGTCAAAGCGCATGAATACAAATAGTGCGATAAGCAATCCGGCTATTTAACATGCCATGACCAAGGGCGAGCTACGTGTGGGTCCTGACAACAGGTAGAGTGACCTCTAGAGCTTCCCCTATACGTATGTGCTTCTTTCCATCCTGGTATTTTTATCCTTTTACAGGACTGATAATCAGGCCGTCCAAGAAGGCCTATGTAAAAGAAACCTGGAAAAGGAAAAAGGAAATAGTGAAAGTATATGCGTGTCCAGGATCGGTCGAGCCGAACTGTGGATCAAAAGCTTTCTGTGCCTCCGTCGATGCCCATGGAATTTTGAGTGCGTAATTATGTACGCATGGTACAAATGCCACTGCCTGATCGGGATGGGGACGGAGGCCAAATTGCTGATCGAGCTCTTGACGAGCCGAGCTGTTCTGCTGCAGCATAGTCCGGACCTTCTTAACAGTGTCTAGGGGCTCGGCAGCCGGATTACGGTTCTGCTTGAGAAGGCCATTCTGTAGTTCTGCTGCTAGGGCGGCGGTGTGCTCCTCTGTACAGAGGGAGCGTTCCGTATTTCCGTTGACCGTGATGACGCCGCATGGACCGGGCATCTTGATCTTAAGATAGGCATAGTGTGGCACTGCATTGAATCGAGCGAACGTGATTCGTCCGAGCAGTGCGTGATAGCCGCTGCGAAAGGGGACGATATCGAAGATTAATTCCTCACTTCGGAAATTGTCCGGAGGCCCGAAGACAACTTCTAGCGTGATTGCGCCCGTGCAGCAGGCCTCGACACCTGGTATGACTCCTTTGAAGGTAGTCTTTGTGGGCTTGATCCGTGATGGATTGATGCCCATCTTTCGCACTATATCCTGATAAAGCAGGTTGAGGCTGCTACCTCTGTCCATAAGGACGCGTGTCAGGTGAAATCCATCGATGATTGGGTCGAGGACTAGTGTGGCTGAACCGCCATGGGGGATACTGGTCGGGTGGTCCCAACGATCAAAGGTGATCAGAAATGACGACCATGGATTGAATTTTGGGGCGACTGGCTCTATTGCATAGACGTCCCTTAGTGCGTGTGTGTGCTCCCTTTTGGGGATGTGTGTAACATATATCATGTTACTGTTTTCACTTGAGGGGGAAACTTCTTTTGTCCCCCCGTGTTCGGTTGCCGGGGCTCCACGTCGTCATCCTCGCTTTGAGATCCCTTTTCCCTGTTCTCGGCGTTTAATTTGCCGACCTATTTAAAAACCCAACAGTCTCTGTTGGTATGATTGGCTGGTTTTTCTGGGTGCCATGTATCTGGCACGGGCGATCGAGTATGCGGTCCAGGCTGGATGGTCCGTGATTGTTTCTCTTGTATGGTTTCTTCCGCTGGTTGGACTTGGAGCCATTGAATCCAGCGTTGACTGTAGTGTCGTCGGTATTATCACCATTGCTTCGGCATTTGTGTCTGTTACGTCGGAGCTTGCCGTTGTTGTTCTTAGCCTCGGAGGGGCCTGCCTCACTGGCTGTGTTTTTACTGCGAGCCAACCAACTATCCTCACCCGCGCAAAAGCGGGTCATGAGTGCCGTGAGGGCTGCCATAGATTTTGGCTTTTCTTGGCCGAGGTGGCGGGCGAGCCATTCGCCGCGGATGCTGTGTTTAAAGGCCGCTAAGGCTTCGACATCCGGATAGTCGACGATCTGGTTCTTTTTAGTTAGGAACCTAGTCTAGAACTTCCTGGCTGACTCCCCGGGCTGTTGAACTATGTGACTTAAGTCATCGGCGTCTGGCGGCCGACCATATGTACCTTGGAAGTTGTCAAGAAAGGCTTCTTCCAGGTCCTCCAACCTGCCAATAGAATTCTCGGGCAGACTGTTTAGCCAGTGTCGGGCTGGCCCTTTATGTTTTAGTGGGAGGTATTTGATGGCGTGAAGATCATCCCCGCGGGCCATGTGGATATGGAGAATAAAATCCTCTATCCATACCGCGGGATCGGTTGTTCCATCGTACGATTCGATGTTTACGGGTTTGAACCCTTCTGGGAATTCATGATCCATTTCTTCGTCAGTGAAGCAAAGTGGGTGCACGGCGTCTCTATATCAGGCCACATCGCGACGTAGCTCTGATGGAGTCCGTCTGCGACATTCGGCTCGGGCGTGACTAGGTTTGTCACGCCCGAATAAATAGCCGTCCCCGCACGTTAAGTCACGTCCTCGTGATCCGTAGATCGATCTTGTATATTCCGCTCTACTGTCTAGGTCTTGGCGGAGGTCATATGTATGGCCCCGAGTTGTCTTATCCCTGCCTTTACAACGGAATGGGACAGTCTGGTTTTCGGCTCCGGTTGCAATTTTATCCCGACCGCGCGGTGGCCGATCAGCCGCGTTGCATGATGCTGGTGCGGGATCTGGCGCCTCATCATCGAACTGAGGTAGTAATCTGCGCTTCGGGTAACTTTTGGTTGGGCGTTTAAGGCCGTATTCCTCGGCTGCCAGGACATCGGCCCATCTGTCATTGAGCAGGTCTTGATCAGCTTGAAGCTGCTGCTGCTTCTTTTTTAGGCTCCTCGCAGCGGCTATTAGCTGAAGCTTAAAGCGCTCCTGCTCCAAGGGCTCCTCAGGCACGATAAAGTCTTTGTTGCCGAGGCTCATCTCCTCCTCGGAGGGCGGACAGTAACTACCGTCCTCCGAGTCTTCTTCTATGGCCTGTTCGTCAGGGCTGACATGCCCTGATTCCCGGTTGTCTCATTCGGCAGTTTGTTCATCGGGTTCTTCTGTGTCTTCGGCACCATCCGGAGTGTTGTCGTGTCCTGTGCCGGTGTTGCTATCCCTGCTGTGGCGGGATTTAGAGCGGCGCCGCTGACGCCGGTGCTTTGGTTGTGTTTTAGGAGGGTCCTCCTTTGCTGGGTTTTCCTTGTCATCGCCGCTGTTATTTTTCGGCGTATCTACCTAATACGTCTCCAACGTATCTATAATTTATGAAGTATTCATGCTACTATATTATCCATCTTGGATGTTTAATGGGCCTTACTATGCACTTTTATATTATTTTTGGGACTAACCTATTAACCCGAGCCCAGTGCGGTTTCGTTTTTTCCCTTGTTTGATGTTTCAGAGAAAAGGAATATCAAACGGAGTCCAAACGGAATGAAACCTTCGGGAGCGTGATTTTTGGAACGAACGTGATCCAGGAGACTTGGAGTTGAAGTCAGGGAAGCTTCGAGGTGGCCATGAGGCCGGGAGGCGCGCCTGCCCCCCTGGGCACGCCCCCCGCCCTCGTGGGCCCCTCGTGGCTCCCCTTACCGACTTCTTTCGCCTATATATATCCATATACCCTAAAAACATCGATGAGCAGAATAGATCGGGAGTTCCGCCGCAAGCCTCTCAGAGCTACCAAAACCAATCGGGACCTGTTCCAAGCACCTCGCGGAGGGGGATCCTCACCGTGGCCATCTCCATCATCCCGGCGATCTCCATGACGAGGAGGGAGTAGTTCACCCTCGGGGCTGAGGGTATGTACCAATAGCTATGTGTTTGATCTCTCTCTCTCGTGTTCTTGAGGTGATACGATCTTGATGTATCGCGAGCTTTGCTATTATAGTTGGATCTTATGATGTTTCTCCCCCTCTACTCTCTTGTAATGGATTGAGTTTTCCCTTTGAAGTTATCTTATCGGATTGAGTCTTTAAGGATTTGAGAACACTTGATGTATGTCTTGCATGTGCTTATCTATGGTGACAATGGGATATCATATGCTTATCTGTGGTGATCAACTTGCGGGTTCCGCTCATGAACTTATGCATAGGGGTTGGCGCACATTTTCATCTTGACTCTCCGGTAGAAACTTTGGGGCACTCTTTGAAGTACTTTGTGTTGGTTTGAATAGATGAATCTGAGATTGTGTGATGCATATCGTATAATCATACCCATGGATACTTGTGGTGACATTGGAGTATCTAGGTGACATTAGGGTTTTGGTTGATTTGTATCTTAAGGTGTTATTCTAGTACGAACTCTATGATAGATCGAACGGAAAGAATAGCTTCGTGTTATTTTACTACAGACTCTTGAATAGATCGATCAGAAAGGATAACTTTGAGTTGGTTTCGTACCCTACCATAATCTCTTCGTTTGTTCTCCGCTATTAGTGACTTTGGAGTGATTCTTTGTTGCATGTTGAGGGATAGTTATATGATCCAATTATGTTATTATTGTTGAGAGAACTTGCACTAGTGAAAGTATGAACCCTAGACCTTGTTTCCTAGTATTGCAATACCATTAATGCTCACTTTTATCATTAGTTACCTTGCTGTTTTTATATTTTGAGATTACAAATACCTATACACGCTTAACGAGATCTTGGTATTTGATCTGAGTTGGGTCGTTGACCTTATACGCACTAACCGCCACGTGGGACAAGATATGGGCAACCGGCGCCGTGGTATCACCAAGCTCTTTTGATGTCACGATCGAGCGGCGCTGCGTCGCGATTGGACCGTAAGCTTCGGCGCTTGTATTAAGGGGCTAGGTCTGCTTCCGGCACAGACGCAACATGCAGGTGTGCAATGGGCGATGGGCCCAGACCCCTGCGCGCATAGGATTTAGACCGGCGTGCTGACCTCTCTGTTGAGCCTAGGTAGGGCTGCGATGTGTTGATCTCCCTAGGCCGGGCATGACCCAGGAAAGTGTGCCCGGCCTGAGGGATCGAGCGTGTCGGGTAATGTGGTGCACCCCTGCAAGGAAGTTTATCTATTCGAATAGCCGTGATCTTTGGTAACAGGACGACTTGGAGTTGTACCTTGACCTTATGACAACTAGAACCGGATACTTAATAAAACACACCCTTCCAAGTGCCAGATACAACCCGGTGATCGCTCTCTAACAGGGCGACGAGGAGGGGATCGCCGGGTAGGTTTATGCTATGTGATGCTACTTGGTGAACTTACCATCTACTCTTTTCTACATGCTGCAAGATGGAGGTGGCCAGAAGCGTAGTATTCGACAGGATTAGCTATCCCCCTCTTATTCTGGCATTCTGCAGTTCAGTCCACCGAGATGGCCCTTTACACATATACCCATGCATATGTAGTGTAGCTCCTTGCTTGAGAGTACTTTGGATGAGTACTCACGATTGCTTTTCTCCCTCTTTTCCCCTTTCCCTTCTACCTGGTTGTCGCAACCAGATGCCGGAGCCCAGGAGCCAGACGCCACCGTCGACGACGACTCCTACTACACCGGAGGTGCCTACTACTACATGCAGCCCGCTGACGATGACCAGGAGTAATTTAGGAGGATCCCAGGCAGGAGGCCTGCGCCTCTTTCGATCTGTATCCCAGTTTGTGCTAGCCATCTTATGGCAACTTGTTTAACTTATGTCTGTACTCAGATATTGTTGCTTCCGCTGACTCGTCTATGATCGAGCACTTGTATTCGAGCCCTCGAGGGCCTTGGCTTGTATTATGATGCTTGTATGACTTATTTTATTTTAGAGTTGTGTTGTGATATCTTCCCGTGAGTCCCTGATCTTGATCGTACACGTTTGCGTGTATGATTAGTGTACGATGGAATCAGGGGCGTCACAAGTTGGTATCAGAGCCAACTGCCTGTAGGAATCCCCCTTCCACACTCCTTGGCCAAAGTCGAGTCTAGTCATTGAAAAAGTTTTTACTAACATGGTTGTGCGGCTTACGGGGCCACGTCGCCATTGGGTGGTATTAGGATCTTTTATTTCTCGACCTATACTCTGGGACTCTGACATCTCTTCTATTCGGGTTAAACGATTTTACTTACTTTGACTCTAGGTTCTCGTAACTACTTCCACCCGGAGAGCCCTTTATTACAGATGATCGCCTGTTGCACCAGAAGTTTCTGAAGATGCTATTCGATGTTTTACCGAGACACTTATGCCCACCGCCTTTGTAAATTCACTACCACCGAGACATCCCTATGGAGAGCTACTTATACTTGCCATCCATATCTTCATTCTTGATTACTCTTGTTAGTACAAGATACCCTGAACTACTTCCCGCTGTTTCGAGAATCCTTTGTGCTTACTGCCTTGCAGCTCCTTTTCCTCATGAATACATGTATGAATAATTCCTCACTCTTATTGGGGATTTGTTCATTCCCAGTTGTTCAGGTGTTCCGCAAAATTCTTTGAAATGCCATTCGATCTTCCGAAATCCTCAGTAGCCTATTGCTCTTGATCTTCTTTACCTGCTTGCATAATGGTTACTTCCATATGTCAAGCAATATTCATTAAAATACTTTGCGATCGACATTCTGATCATGTTGATTCAGCATGTGTGTGAATGCGCAAATCATCATTATTCCTTGAAAATTATCCTTCCGGCTCGGACGTCATTTTGAACATGACCTGGTTGTCGACCAATCGAATTGCCACCGTTTGTGCCTCTAAGTCTATTCGACTTACTTATCTTTTCATCAGAGCATCTGCTTCTGTTCCCCCAATTTGGAAATCATAATTCCCTGTATTTAAGCTCTCAAATTATCAAGATATTTCTATAATCTGATGCCTTTTGCATTATTTCTTCTTCTGGTTGAACATATATGCTCATATCAGATTCTTGGCGGTCCGCCAGGTCGTTTGGTGGATTATTATCCGACCGTTCCTGCATATTCTCAAAACCTTGAGTTCTTCCCCTGATACATAAGGCCTTTGGTAAATTGTATCATTTGCCTTGTCAACTATGCTCTACTTTCGAGCTTGTATTATTTACTCCTAAAGATATGTTTCTATGATGCCCGATGGGTTGAACCAACGCCTTCCCTAATCTGTGTGAACCCGCAAGATTTCACGGGTCATACATAACTGGTATTGCATCAGGTAAAACTTTCAGCAACTAATGTCATTTTTGAAACATGAGAAGTGAATGGAAGGTTATGCATCAAAGAAGTGGAAGTCGACCTTGAACTTTGTGTTCATGCCCATGGACACGATGTAGATCTTATCATTAAAGCTTCTCTTAAATTAATTATTCCCTGGGTATAAGTTCATCTTATATATGGGATCTGGCCTTTTGCAATCATGGTTCCGACCATGTTCTCCTTTAAATACCATTTCTCGTGCAAGTTAAGCTGCTTGTCCTCTGCAGATCAATGCACCCGTCCAACCTCTATTATGATCTACCTTTGAGTATTACCCCGTGGTATCTCGATAATATCACAGAACCATATTACTTCTTATGAGTTCTTCAAGTACTATTTCTCACCGACTCCAATTATCCCCCGGGTTCTGAGATAATAGTCACTCGAGAACACCGATAAGTGAATCGATTCTGCACTCCGATTCAATAACTCTAAGTAATTTTTGTTGCTTATGAGTTTAATAACTCTTCAAGTCATTTCTAGCCTGATTGGCTATATCATTATCGTGCAACTTTTTAACTGTGCTACCTGGTTCTTCTTCCCGGAGCACAATTTTCGACGATGACCTAAGCTTACGTCGATCTTCCTCATCATTTCATTTTGCCTTGAACAACAAGCTTGATTTCGAGTTGTGTCGCACTCTTGGTTCCAATAACCTTTCACTCCATCATTCCTTTGACTTGATGTCCTCGCCGATCGATTACATCTTAATGAAATCTCTCGACAAATGTGTCGTGATCATCATCAACAATGATATGCCTTCTTCCATGTGTGAATCGAATTCATGATGGGAAATACCATCCTTTCCCCTCGATGATTGGTATGAACATCGACAACATTCTTGCATTCCCTCCAACACAAAACTTGTTCTTGTTTTGTGTAATAACTTGAGTTCCTTGTTATCCGACTTATGTTATGTTCTACCTTGAAGTAGTACTGTCTTCTATGCCAAGGATGTCATGAGAATTTCACCACTTCTTAAGAATTCTTGATACAAGTGATACTTCTTGCCATCTCCGTTCACTCCTTGGTCCCCATGTTGTTTCTAACCAGGAATATCGACAAGTGAACGATGCTGCTTGGACTCTGTAATTCAAGCAACCCTGTTGCTTTGAAATTAATGACTATTGGTTGTTAAACCACCATTCTAACATTGATCATGCTACCTAAGCCCATCTTTTGGGTGCACCTTTCAACTTACTGGTGTATGTTTTCCTCGAGCATACCTCATTATATCATTTGTTCCGGCAAATGTTATCTCCTTGTTCACACAACTGTGGAAATCCATCATTTGGAGATCTTAATGAATTATCGTTGAGTCCACCAGCCACCTTCTCATCCTCTCCTTGGTTTAATGATGAACTCTTGTTTGACAACTCGCCTCCATAGTTCATTTCCGAGAATCTAACAATGTCATATCGTCAATTTGTGTTGCACCTTTCCTTCTCAGGCATCCAGAGTCTGATTTATCCTAACACCAATCAGATCTGAATCTTGGTCAGATATGATGGTTGGGACATATTTCCAAGAGTTATAACAATGGTCTTTATGAGACCCGGTAAGGTGAAGGTGATGTCATCCTAGCACACCTGGCCGGAGGACCTGTTGTTATAGTTTCCTTGTTAGCAATGTTAACCATTCTTCCATGTGAAAATTGTAAGACTTAGTATATAAGTTGTTCCTGATGAATCCATTGAGTATCCAAGTCTGACCTTTGCTTGAAGACCATGCCAATGTTATCTCGAAGCATGTCTGTGATACTCCGATTTTCAATAAGTATTTTTATTTGTCCACTATCCAAACACCGTTGTTTGGGTTATGTCATGAAATTCCTCTCCCCTTTCCTAAATGGTTTTCTACTTTCTATCCTGTCATGGATATCATGCTCTGCTTGTCCTTGGGAAGGATATACCCCTGAAACGTGTGTTTAAACACATTTTCCTTTACATTGTTCTGTTTAATCTGATAATCACCTTTTCCTTTCCATTGTTTTGTTTAACCTTACTGGTGATCTATATGATCTAAGCAGTAATATTCTCCTGCTTAGGTAAGCACCTCGTTGAACCACTCTATCAGTAAGAGCCTGTTAATATTGTTGATAACGTTCTGGTAACCACCGATGGACGGGAACTTTACCTATTGGTCCGCCTCGTTCCACGAGCAGGAAGATGGTTCTCTTCGTTCCTCGCCCTTGGTACCGACGTTGCCAACATAATTGATAGGCTATCCTCTGACATGCCTTGCTATCATGATCATGCAATATGTCACTGCTCCTTCTACTTTTAACCCACATGATGGGCCCATAACCCACAGTTCCACATGATCGAAACCTGACTCTCCTATACCCCTGTACCCAAGGTTGTTCCTCACGCGTGGCCTCATATGTAATTCATGAGCCACCTTCCAAGAGATCATCAACTTTGGCATCAGACGCAATACTTATTCTTGTTGCTCTGAACCCCTTTCACCTTCTGATTAGGACATCGAACTATTGCTTGCCATTGGAAACTTCTCATGGTACCTTCTTACTTTACTCTCGATATTTTCTTAAGTATCTATTCGAGGGTTACTTTCTACCACATTCCCTGAGTTATCTGCCAGATAGTTGACCTTGAAGGTCCGTTCTTCAGAAGTTACCCCTTACCATTATCGTAAGTACGATGGAGTTCCTGAAGGAAGGACGACAACCTCATCATGATGCATTGATGCATAGGAATGAAGACATCAGCGCTATGGATCGACCACTTCGAGAAGAGCAACCAAGACCGAGAAGAATCGTTAGAATTTCGTAACCTATTCTTGGACGAGATTTCTTGTAGTGGAGGAGAATTGTGACGCCCGGATAATCAAGCTACAGTAATCCCACGTTAATGATGCCACGTCACCACGGTTACAGTTGCTAATCTCGCGCTAGTTTGAAATCAATTCGAATTCAAATTCAAATTCTAGCAAACAACAAAAGTTTTCTAACAATAAAACTAAAATGTTCGAGTTGTGCCAAATAATGCATAGGTAATTATGTTGGAAAAACCACACTTTTATAATGTGTTTAAATACTCAAATGTGAATGAAACAACAACATATCCAATTTAATAAATACATTATAATAGTTATAAAATTTTAAACTATTTTATTTAGTTACCCAAATTAATGTGGCAGTAGTAAATATAGTAATACTAATTTAGGAACCATTTTTATTTTATAAAACTATAACCATTATAGAAATAAAAGAAAACAGAAAGGGAAAATAAAGAAAAAGAAAAGAGCGAACCAAAACAAATGAAAAGGAGAAGACCCCCCCCCCTCTTGGTCGTAGCCCTGCTGGCCACCAGGCCAACAACAGCCGCCCAGCTCCTTACCCTCGCCCATCCGCCCCCACTCCCCCATTAACCCAGCCGAAACCCTAACCCCCCTCCCTACTCACTCCCATTCCCCCCACGTCGTTCCCTTCCCCCCCGATCCAGATCGGATCGGGCTCGACGGATCGACACCGCCGACCTCGACACCGACGCCTTGCGCCCCAGCTCCGCTTCGTTGTTGCCGTGCCGCCCCGACCTCTTCTCCCTTCCGCGACGTCGTCCGCCTCCTCGACTCCTCGCCGGACGCCATCGCCGCCGTCGTCCCCGTCAACGTCGTCATCTTCGTCCTCCTCCTCGACACTCGCTGCCTAGTCCCTGCGCATCGCCGTGAGCTTCCTCCCTTCCCCTCTTTGTCACCGGTGCCGTTCCCTGCGCGCCCGGTGCGGCGTGGCGCGCTCAGCGCGACCGCTCCTCGCCCGCTGCCAGACCCGCCCGCTTCGCGGGCGCCACTGGTGCACGCCTTTCCCGCATGCGCTCCACCCGCACCGGTCGCCCCATCGTCGCGCGCCCGTCGCTTTGCGCCACCCTGCGCTGCGCGAGCCCGCTGCCCGCCATAGTCGTTAGCGGCCGACCACGCACGTCGCTGCTGCATTCACCGCGCCGTCCGCCGTCCGCTTGAGCCGCTTCATGGGCGCGCCTGCCTCATGGCCTCCCGCCCCGCCACTCGCTGTCCTTGCCCCACTTCACATCCCTCCTCGCGCGACTGGCCACTCCGCCAGCAGCTCGGCTGCCTGCCCAGCCTCGCTTCATTGGCGCTCTCGCTTGGCGACGCCACGCCTGGGCCGCGCCCATAGGGCGCCCTGTGCCCATTCGTCCGCAACGCCCGACCCGTTATGGCCCCTAGGGCCAATGACATGGGGACCCCGCGCCCAGAAAAAAGAGAACTAAGAAAATAAATTAATAAATAATAATTAAAATTAATTAAAATATTAATTAAAGAATTAATTAATTTAATTAATCCTGATTAGATTAACCTAATCACATAGTTTAGTTAGTTATTCTATTAGGTTAGTTAATAGAGTATGACAGCTGGGACCCACTCGTTAGTTTGACCCAGTCAACGCCCTGTTGACTGCTGACGTCAGCTTACACAATTATGGATAATGTTGATTTTAAAAAATTAAATAAATTCTAAAAATAAATAAAACTTTAGAAAACCATATAAAATAATCCGTAACTCGGATGAAAATACTTTGTACATGAAAGTTATTCAGAACGACGAGACGAATCCGGATACGCAGCCTGTTCGTCTGCCACACATCCCTAGCATAGCGAACACGCAATTTTCCTCCTCCGGTTCATTTTGTTCGAAAACGCGAAACACCGGGAATACTTTCCCGGATGTTTTCCCCTTCATCAATATCACTTACTACCGCGTTAGGTCACCTCTAGCACCACGCATTGCCATGTTATACTTTGATTGCTCTGTTATTTATTGTGTTCCCCCTCCGTTACTTATTTCCAGTAGACCCCGAGACCGCTGCCGGTACCCCTGTGATCGACTACATCGACGATGAACCCTTCTTGCCAGAGCAACCAGGCAAGCGCCCCCCCCCTGATCACCAGATATCGCCTATTCTTCTCTGTACTGCTTGCATTAGTGTAGTGTAGCATGTTACTGCTTTCGGTTAATCCTATTCGATGCATAGCCTGTCATTGTTGCTATAGTTGTTACCCTTACCTGCTATCCTACTCCTTAGTATAGGATGCTAGTGTTCCATCAGTGTCCCTACACTCTTGTCCGTCTGCCATGCTATACTACTGGGCCGTGATCACTTCGGGAGGTGATCACGGGCATATGCTATATACTTTATCTTGTTACATTACTTATGATACTGTTAGGAGATGGGGGTGAAGGCGGTGGCTCCATCCCGGTAGAGGTGGGTGCAGGTTCGATGGCCCCGATTACTTGTGGCGGAGCGAAGGGCAGGTTGAGACCACCTAGGAGAGAGGTGGGCTGGCCCGGTCGGCGCTGCGCATTACTTCATAATAACAGCTTAACAAGATCTTGGTATTTGATCTGAGTTGGGTCGTTGACCTTATCGCACTAACCGCCACGTGGGACAAGATATGGGCAACCGGCGCCGTGGTATCACCGAAGCTCTTTTTGACGTCCACCGGCGAAAGGCGCGCCGCGATTGGACCGTAAGCTCGCGCTTGTATTAAGGGGCTAGATCTGCTTCGCCAGCGACATAGCGTGCGGTGTGCAATGGGCGATGGGCCCGGACCCTGCGCAGATAGGATTTAGACCGGCGTCTTGACCTCTCTGTTGAGCCTAGGTAGGGCTGCGGCGTGTTGATCTCCGAGGCGGACATGACCCAGAAAGTGTGCTCGGCGGAGGGATCGGCGTGTCGGGTAATGTGGTGCACCCCTGCAGGGAAGTTTATCTATTCGAATAGCCGTGATCTTTGGTAACAGGACGACTTGGAGTTGTACCTTGACCTTATGACAACTAGAACTGGATACTTAATAAAATACACCCTTCCAAGTGCCAGATACAACCCGGTGATCGCTCTCTAACAGGACGACGAGGAGGGGATCGCCGGGTAGGTTATGCTATGTGATGCTACTTTGGTGAACTTACCATCTACTCTTTTCTACATGCTGCAAGATGGAGATGGCCAGAAGCGTAGTCTTCGACAGGATTAGCTATCCCCCTCTTATTCTGGCATTCTGCAGTTCAGTCCACCGAGATGTCCCTTTACACATATACCCATGCATATGTAGTGTAGCTCCTTGCTTGCGAGTACTTTGGATGAGTACTCACGGTTTCTTTTCTCCCTCTTTTCCTCTTTCCCTTCTACCTGGTTGTCGCAACCAGATGCTGGAGCCCAGGAGCCATACGCCACCGTCGACGATGACTCCTACTACACCGGAGGTGCCTACTACTACGTGCAGCCCCCTGACGACGACCAGGAGTAATTTAGGAGGATCCCAGGTAGGAGGCCTGCGCCTCTTTTGATCTGTATCCCAGTTTGTGCTAGCCATCTTATGGCAACTTGTTTAACTTATGTCTGTACTCAGATATGTTGCTTCCGCTGACTCGTCTATGATCGAGCACTTGTATTTGAGCCCTCGAGGCCCCTGGCTTGTATTATGATGCCTGTATGACTTATTTTATTTTAGAGTTGTGTTGTGATATCTTCCCGTGAGTCCCTGATCTTGATCGTACACGTTTGCGTGTATGATTAGTGTATGATTGAATCGGGGGAGTCACAATCTACCATCCATATTGCACTTGTATCACCATCTCTTCACCGAACTAGTGCACCTATACAATTTACCATTGTATTGGGTGTGTTGGGGACACAAGAGACTCTTTGTTATTTGGTTGCAGGGTTGTTTGAGAGAGACCATTTTCATCCTACGCCTCCCACTGATTGATAAACCTTAGGTCATCCACTTGAGGGAAATTTGCTACTGTCCTACAAACCTCTGCACTTGGAGGCCCAACAACGTCTACAAGAATAAGGTTGTGTAGTAGACATCAAGCTCTTTTCTAGCGCCGTTGCCGGGGAGGTTAGTGCTTGAAGGTATATCTTTAGATCTTGCAATCGAATCTTTTAGTTTCTTGTTTTTTCACTAGTTTAGTCTATAAAAGAGAAGTACAAAAAAATGGAATTGAGGGTACCTCATATGCTTCATCTTTTTAATATCTTTCATGAGAATAAGGATTCCGATAATTGTGCTCAATTGCTAGAGGAAGAATGCATTAGAATGTTGTGCACTAAATCTTTGAATGATGAGCATGATTGCAATGTTGTTAGTATGAATTCCTTGAATATCCATGATGCTAATGATATGCAAAGCCACAAGCTTGGGGAAGCTATGTTTGATGAAGATGATATTTTTTGTCCCCCAAGTTTTGATGAGAAAAGTTATTATGATGAAAGCATGCCTCCTATTTATGATGATTATATTGAAGAAAGTGGATTTGGAGAGGTCATGACTTTATGTAGTGATGAATCCACTATTTCGGAAGAGGTTCCAATTGATTATGAGAACAAAGTTGCTATCTATGATGATTATTGTGATGACTTGTATGATATTAAGAATAATCATAACCATGAAACTTGTCATCATGATTTTAGTTTTCAGTTGGATTATGCTTCACATGATAGTTATTTTGGTGAGTTTGCTCCCACTACTATTGATGAGAATAAATTTGCTTATGTGGAGAGTAGTAAAATTTCTATGCAAGTAGATCATGAAAAGAATACTTTATTTGCTGGTTATATGGTTGAATTCATTCATGATGCTACTGAAAATTATTGTGAGGCAGGAACATATGCTTGTAGGAATTGCGATAATATCAAGTTTTCTCTCTATATGCTTAAAGTTTTGAAGTTATGCTTGTTTTGCCTTCCTATGCTAGTTGATTATTGTTCCCATAAGTTGTTTTCTCACAAAATCCCTATGCATAGGAAGTGGGTTAGACTTAAATGTGCTAGTCATATTCTTCATGATGCTCTCTTTATGTTTCAATTCTTATCTTTTATGTGAGCATCATTAAAATCATCATGCCTAGCTAGGGGCGTTAAACGATAGCACTTGTTGGGAGGCGATCCAATTTTTATTTTTGCTCCTTGCTTTTTGGTTCTGTTTTGTAATAAATATTTGATATAGCCTCTGGTTAGATGTGGTTTTATGTTTAATTAGTGTTTCTACCAAGTAAGACCTATAGGATCTTCTTGGATGATAATTATTTGATCTTGCTGAAAAAGACAGGAACTTTCTGCCCACGAAAACAATTGTTAAAAATCACCAGAAAGTGATAAAATACTGATTCCAGTTGCAGTAGATCATTAATCAAATTTCCAGGTTGTCCTATTATGGCAGATTTTTCTTAGTTCCAGAAGTTTGCGTTTGATACAGATTACTACAGACTGTTCTGTTTTTAACAGATTCTGTTTTCTATGTGTTGTTTGCTTATTTTGATGAATCTATGAGTAGTATCAGAGGGTATGAACCATAGAGAAGTAGTAATACAATAGATATTACACCAATATGAATTTAGAATAAGTTCACAACAGTACCTAAGTGGTGATTTATTTTCTTATACTAACGGAGCTTACGAGTTTTCTGTTAAGTTTTGTGTTGTGAAGTTTTCAAGTTTTGGGTAAAGATTCGATGGACTATGGAATAAGGAGTGGCAAGAGCCTAATATTGGGGATGCCCAAGGCACCCCAAGGTAATATTCAAGGACAACCAAGAGCCTAAGCTTGGGGATGCCCCGGATGGCATCCCCTCCTTCGTCTTCGTTCATCGGTAACTTTACTTGGAGCTATATTTTTATTCACCACATGATATGTGTTTTGCTTGGAGCGTCATTTTATTTTGTTAGTATTTGTTTGCTGTTATTTAGAATAATGTTTTTCATCTTTATTTTTAATAAAAATGTCAAGGATAGCCTTTACCATGCTTATTTTGCAAGTATACATGTTGCTGTTTCAAAACAGAAAGTTTACCGTTGTTGCAAAAATTCCCGAGAAAAGTCAGAATGTGATAAAATGTTGAAACCTTTTGCATAATAAGCTCTTATGAATTTACTACAGTGGAAATCTTCTTTCATAATTTTGGAGCTAGGGAAGTATGGATCTTGCTGCATTCTTTACAGACTGTCCTGTTTAGGCAGATTGTTGTTATGTTTGCATATGTTTGCTTGTTTAATGGTTCTATTTGAGGATAGGACTATTAAATATGCAGAGGTATTTGGTATGCAATGTTGAATAATAATTTTAGTGATTTGCTACAGTAGAGTATGATAAGGTTTTTTCAGTGGTTTATACTAACTTATCTCACGAGTTCTTGTTGAGTTTGGTGTGGATGAAGTTTTCGAGATTTAGGAAACCGTGATATAAGAGGAATTAAGGAGACACAAAAGCTCAAGCTTGGGGATGCCCAAGGTGTTGGGGAATGTAGTAATTTAAAAAAAAATCCTACGCACACACAGGATCATGGTGATGCATAGCAACGAGAGGGGAGAGTGTTGTCCATGTACCCTCGTAGACCGAAAGCGGAAGCGTTAGCACAATGCGGTTGATGTAATCGTACGTCTTCATGATCCGAATGATCAAGTACTGAACGTACGACACTTTCGAGTTCAGCACACGTTCAGCTCGATGATGTGCCTCGAACTCTGATCCAGCCGAGCTTTGAGGGAGAGTTCCTTCAGCACGACGGCGTGGTGACGATGATGATGTTCTACTGACGCAGGGCTTCACCTAAGCAACGCTACGATATTATCGAGGTGGACTATGGTGGTGGGGGGCACCGCACACGGCTAAGAGATCCAAGGGATCAATTGTTGTGTTGTAGCGACCATACCTCAAACAGTCTGATCTCTGTGCATCAGTGTCATCCCTGGACCAGTAATGCTGACACGCACAATACTTGAAGGATCTATAACAGAGTAGCAATCACACACTTATTACATCGAATGTCTCAAAAGAGAACTTATTACAATAAATATGGCTTAAGGCCATCTAATAACGATAACATCGGAAGGCTTGGAAGATAAGCGAGTCCATCAACTCCAACGGCATCATCGAGTATAGAACCACGACCTAAGGCACCTTACTGTGTAAATCGAAAAGTCGCAACATGAAAGTTGCAGCTCAAAACGGTCAACACATGGAATATGCTGGCAATGTAACACATAGAGAGCAATATGAAAGAGTAATACTATACTACATGCATATATGGCTGGTGGAAAGCTCTATGGTTACAGCTTTTGCGTAAAGCCAATTTTCCCTCTCGCAAAGGAATAAACTTTGTTTAACTATCTTGGTGGTTGTTAAACATTGAGAATGGTTGATAGCATTCTCAATCCCAATTAAGCATCATCATTAAAAACCCAACAATATTAATTAAAGTAACATGATGAGATTCACATGATAATCCAAGTACTAGATACTCAAGATGTCCATAACCGGGGACACGGCTAACCATGATTAGTTTGGTACACTCTGCAGAGGTTTGTGCACTTTTCCCCACAATACTCGATCTCCTTTGTTTGATTTCTCGCACTACATGGTGTTTGAGAAACATATGACCGAGACATTGTCTTTCAGAAGCGCTAGCACCTTACGAACGGGTAGACCGTACCAACCTACATCCCCTACATCAGCTAGTCTACCACTGTAAGAGTTCGCACGACTTAGTCAACTATGCTAGAGCCCATAGTAGCTTGTGGCTGCACACGGAAGTTTCTAGCACGAATAATCTCATGATCCCTTTGAGCCTGGGTGGCGGTCCAAAAAGAAGCAGGCAATCCTGGAATACCCAGGTACCTTAATCCACCCAGATGTGTGTTTAAGTTGCCACCTTAAATAAACCATTAATTAACAATCTCACATCTGTCATGGATACACTCACCCATTCCACGTCTACTAGCATAGCATGGCATAATAAGCAAACATAGAAGTAACTCCCAAGGGTTTGATAATAAAACAGGTAATAGGTACTACCTCAACTACTTTCCCAAAACCCACAATTTAATTAGATCCTAGTCATGCAATGTTTGAGGATTGATCTAATGCATAAAAACTGGGTAGAAAAGGGAATATGATCAAAGTGTTACTTGCCTTGCTGATGATCTGCGAAACCTAGAGATTCAAAGTAGCAAGCGGCGCACTCCGGGTACTCTATCGCAAACAAACAAGCACACAATAAGTACTCATCTAATGCACAGGTAAAGCTCAAATAAAAGATCTAACCAGAAAGTTCAACTTAAGAACTCCAGTTTGCAAAAAGAAACAAATCAAACGAAGCAACGAAAGTCAAACTACGAAAGAAACAGGCTTCGTTTTACTAATCTGGACCTAAGTCAAATTTCACAGTAGCAAAAACTTGTTTGAGTTGATTATCCGGGAAGAGGTTTTGAGATGAAACTCTAGGCGCTTGAATCGCCTGATTCCGATAAACGAGCGAAAAGTTATACTAGACCGAAAATCCGATCAGAAATCGCGATCAGAAAAATCGCGGAATAAATCCAAGAAAAAGAAAAATGACGAACAGATTAACAAACGGAAGTTCATTAACTGCAACTAAACGGTGAATGCGTTCGTAAAAACGAACGAACGAGCGAACACTCGCTAAATAAATAAACCGATAAAACCGGTTTAAAAAAACGAAAACCTAGGTTTTCTAAAAAAACCGGATTGGTTTTTCTCAGAAAACCGGGGCGGCGGGCGGCTATACCTCGCGAACTCCGTGGGATTCCGGCGACGACTGGTGGTGGTGGCGGCTGGGGGTGGGTGGGCGGCGGCAAGTGGCGGCGGCAAGGGCGGCTCGGCAAGGGAAGTGCGGTGGTGGTGGCTGCGGCTTGGGGCTCCCTAGGGGCCCGGGCTGGGTATTTAAAGGGAAGGGGCTGGCGGCTTGGGGAGGCAAGCGGTGGCGGCGGGAGGCGGAGTCCGGCTCGGACTCTGCGGGCTGTGAGGGAAGGCAGCGGCGCTGGGTTGGGCCGGCCTAGTTGGGCTTCGGCCCGATCAGGTGCGGGCGCGGGTGCGTTTTTTTAAACAATTCCGCCGAGACTTAGGAAAATTATAAAAAAACAAATAAAATCCAAAAATGCCAAAACAAATTTTCACCGCCTAAATAAAATATTTAGAACGAGGTGAACATTTTCTTGGCCCTAAAATGCAGTTTTGAAAACGTGCAATTTTTCCTAGATCCAAATAAAATAGCGAAAAATTCCAAAATAAAATCTTATTTGATTTTTTTTATTAAATCTTCAATATTTCTTTATTTTGGGAAAGTCATTTTATTCCCTCTCTCATATTTTGACAATAGAAATAATTGAAGATTAAATAAATAAAATCAAATGATCCTATTTTCAAAATTTGAGAAAACTCAAATATGAAAATAACGAAATCTCCAACTCTCTCCGTGGGTCCTTGAGTTGCGTGAAATTTCTGGGATCGAGCCAAAATGCAACAAAAATATGCTATGCAATTTATGATCTATGTATAACATTCCAAATTGAAAATTTGGGATGTTACACACCTACCCCCCTTAAGATGAATCTCGCCCTCGAGATTCGGGTTGGCTAGCAAATAGGTGAGGGTGGTCCTTCAGCAGATCTTCCTCTCGCTCCCAGGTGGCTTCATCTTCGGTGTGGTGGCTCCACTGAACTTTGCAAAACCTGATAACCTTGCTGCGGGTGACTCTGCTGGCATACTCAAGAATTTTGACTGGTTTCTCCTCGTAGGTCAAATCATTACCCAACTGAATAGCTTCCAACGGCACAGTATCTATCGAGGTATATCAGCCATCTCTGCATGGCACTTCTTCAACTGGGAAACGTGGAACACGTCGTGAACTCCTGACAATCCTTCGGGTAATTCCAACTTGTAAGCAACTTCTCCCATGCGCTCCAAAACTTTGTATGGTCCCACAAAACGTGGTGCTAACTTTCCTTTAACTCCAAAGCACTTAACTCCTCGAAGTGGTGATACTCGAAGATAGACTCTACCTCCGACTTTGAAAACTGTTTCCTTGCGTTTAGAATCCGCATAGCTCTTCTGCCTAGATTGGGCTACCTTGAGCCTATCGCGAATGAACTTCACCTTCTGTTCAGACTCCTTAATCAAATCTGGTCCAAACAACTGGCGGTCTCCAACTTCATCCCACAACAGCGGGGTTCTGCACCTCCTTCCGTACAAGGCTTCGAAAGGGACCATCTTCAAACTGGATTGATAGTTGTTGTTATAAGAAAACTCCGCATATGGCAAGTTGACGTCCCAACTTGATCCATAATCCAATGCACGTGCTCTCAGCATATCCTCCAAAATCTGATTGACTCTCTCGGTCTGTCCATGTGTCTGCGGATGAAAAACTGTACTAAACTCTAGCCTGGTTCCCAAAGTTTCATGCAACTGATTCCAAAACTTTGGGGTGAATTGGGTTCCTCTATCTGATACGATACTCCTCGGAACTCCATGAAAACATACGGTCCTGGTCATGTATATCTTAGCCAACTTGGCACTACTGTAGGTAGTCCTCACTGGGATGAAATGAGCTACCTTCGTCAAGCGATCAACTACAACCCAAATCGAGTCATAGCCTGAACGAGTCCTGGGCAATCCCATGATAAAATCCATGCCTAACTTTTCCCACTTCCATTCGGTTATCGGCAATGGTTGTAACAATCCAGCTGGCTTCTGATGCTCTGCCTTCACTCTCTGACATACATCACAAACTGCTACATACTCTGCAATATCCTTCTTCATTCCGGTCCACCAGAAAGTGTCCTTCAAATCCAAATACATCTTGGTATTTCCTGGGTGAATCGAATACGACGAATCATGGGCCTCTTGCAGAATCAACTTCCCGATCTCCGGGTCATTCGGCACGTAAACACGGTCCTCAAACCATAGGGTATCGTGTTCATCCTCACGAAATCCCTTAGCTTTTCCCTTGCTCATTTTCTCTTTAATAGAGGCAATCTCCTTATCAGTCTTCTGAGCTTCTCTGATCTTATCCATCAAGGTAGACTGTATCTCCAATGCTGCTACATAGCCTCTCGGAACTATCTCCAAACATAGCTCTCGAAATTCCTCGGCTAACTCCTTTGGTAACCCTCCGGTCATTAGTGTGTTGACATGGATCTTGCGGCTCAACGCATCTGCTACTACGTTAGGCTTTCCGGGGTGATAATGCAATCTCATATCATAATCCTTGATGAGTTCCAACCATCTCCTTTGCCTGAGATTCAACTGCTTCTGCGTGAAGATGTACTTCAAACTCTTGTGATCCGTGTACACCTAACAGTGGTTTCCAATGAGAAAATGTCTCCAAGTCTTCAATGCGTGTACTATGGCTGCTAACTCCAAATCATGTGTAGCATAATTCAGCTCATGGGGCTTAAGCTGTCGTGAAGCATACGAAACAACTCTTCCCTCCTGCATAAGCACTGCTCCAAGTCCTCGACGTGAAGCGTCGCAATACACCTCATAATCCTTGCGCTGATCTGGCAGAATCAACACTGGTGATGTAACCAAACGTTTCTTCAACTCTTGGAAACTAGCCTCACATTCCTCAGTCCAATTGAACTTGGTATCCTTCTTTCATAACTCCGTCATAGGCTTCGAAATCTTCGAGAAATTCTCTATAAATCTCCGATAGTATCCTGCCAGTCCAAGAAAACTCCGGATCTCTCCAACTGTCGTTGGTGCTTCCCAGTTTGTCACCGTGACAACTTTAGTGGGATCCACTGCTATACCTTCACCGGATATAACATGTCTGAGAAATCCAACTTCCTTCAACCAAAACTCACATTTGCTGAACTTGGCATATAACTGATGTTCTCTGAGCTTCTCAAGTACCAAATGCAAATGCTCCTTATGCTCTTCTTCATTCTTCGAGTAGACCAAAATATCATAAATGAACACCACGACGAACTTATCCAAAAACTCCATAAACACCTTGTTCATCATGTTCATGAAATAGGCAGGTGCGTTAGTCAGACCAAATGACATAATCAGTATACTCATACAGCCCGTACCTGGTGGTAAAAGCCGTCTTGGGTATATCCTGCTCTCGAATCTTCAACTGATGGTATCCTGATCGCAAATCGATCTTGGAAAATACCTTAGCTCCTTGCAATTGGTCAAATAAATCGTTGATCATCGGCAATGGGTACTTGTTCTTAATGGTCACTTCATTCAATCCTCGATAATCAACAACCATTCTCAATGATCCATCCTTCTTCTCCACTAGAAGTACTGGCGATCCCCAAGGCGAAGAACTTGGGCGAATAAAACCTTTATCCAAGAACTCCTTAATATGCTTCTTAATTTCTTCCAAATCTCGTGCGGGCATCCGTACGGTCTCTTAGATATAGGCCACATGCTCGCAACAATTCAATCAAAAACTCAATGTCTCTGTCCGGTGGCATGCCTGGCAACTCTTCTAGGAACACGTCCGGGTAATCCCTCACCACGGGTACTTCCTCCTGCACAACTCCTGATAAGGAATTTACTTGTGTCCTCCTCGGCTCATGCCGTGACACATACTTGATTCTTCTTCCTTCTGGGGTGGTAAGCAAAATCGACCTACTAGCGCAATCAATGTTCCCTCCGTACTTTGATAACCAATCCATGCCTAATATCACATCCAATCCTTGTGATTCCAAAACTATTAGGTCCGAGGGAAACACATAGTTACCAATCCTTAATGGTAATCGATCACACCATAGACTAGCCATATATCCTGCTCTAGGCGAAGTTACTAGCATGGGTGACCTAAGGGCTTGGGTTGGCAACTTATACTTATCCACAAATACCCTTGATATGTATGAATGCGATGCACCAGTATCAAAAAGAACAACTGCAGTAAATGTCTTAACCAAAAACTTACCTATTACTGCATCGGGCTGAGCTTCAACCACCTCCAAGGTAACGTGGTTCACCTGTCCCCTGTTGAAAGGGTTCGGCTTCTTCCCTCAGCTTCCATTGCCATTTCCATTCTGGGCTTCAGGACATTCATTTGCATAATGTCCAGTCTTCTGACACTTAAAGCAAGTGACTTGGCTCAGGTCTCTCTTGGCTAGGGTTGACGGGTTGGTGCGGTTTTGTCCATTGCTTCCTCCATTCCCGTTTCCATTCTTGGAACCATTATGATTGTGCGAGCTACCTCCTCCATGGGTATGCTGAAATTGTCCTCCTGGTTTTGGGGTAAAACATAGCTTCTGCTGAGCTCCAGAATTGTACTTCCCCTGTCCATACTTCCTCTTGCGGTTTTCAATCTATTGCTGCTTCCCTTCAATCATAAGAGCACAATCTACCAACTCCTGGTAGTTATTGAAAGTGGCTACCATCAACTGCATGCTCAGCTCATCATTCAATCCTTCCAGAAACTTCTCCTGCTTAGCTGCATCTGTAGCAACGTCATCTGGAGCATAACGTGCTAACTTACTAAAGTCCTCCACATACTGGCTTACAGTACGCCCTCCTTGGCGTAAGTTGCGAAACTCATGTTTCTTCATGGCCATAGCTCCTGCTGAAATGTGTGCAGTACAGAAAGCTTGCTGAAATTGATCCCATGTGACTGTGTCAATAGGGTGTGTGGCTGTGTAATTCTCCCACCATGATGCTGCGGGTCCATCAAGCTAATGTGCGGCAAAACACACTCTCTCAGCATCTGTGCATCCTGCAGTGGTCAGCTCCCTTCCAACCTTGCGGAGCCAATCATCTGCAACAATCGATTTAACCTCAAGAAATGAGTCAAATGGTCAACAGGTGGTGGTGGTGGGTTGTTGTTGTTGTTGTTGTTGTTGTTGTTGTTGTTGTTGTTGTTGTTGTTGGTGTTGTTGTTGCCTTGGTTCTGTACCAGTGTTTGAATCAAGGCATTCTGCTGCTGAATCAACTGAGTGATCTCCGGTGGAAAAAAAAATCCGGTGTCGCGTCTCGGAGGCATCTGAGGGTGTTAGAGAAAGATGAGAATATAGAATAGAATGAGGTCTAGTGAGAGAACACTACCCATATGCACATGAGACAAAAGCAATAAATATCACTCCAATCAATTCAAACAAGGGCATACAACGGTCTAACTATCGTTACAAAAGTGCTTGGACTAAACTAAATACAATGGGGGAAATTCTACTACTGTTATGGTGGTCAACTAGAAAAACTGCTCCGATGAAGACTCCATCATATCCGCCCCAGCTTCATCAACATAGTCATCATCGCTGTCGCCGGGATCCGAGTCGGTGTCGTCGATGATGATATAGTTATTCAGGCAAGTGGAATCGTCGTCATTTCCTCCTGGCGCGGGGTCTCCCATGAAAACTCCTAGCTTCCTAGTCAAGTGGTCATTCTTCTCCACTAGTACTTCAACTTCTTCCATGTAATCTTCACGTGTAGCCTTGAGTTCTTCTTCTAGCTCCTTGATCTTGGTCAAGGCCTTCTGCAGATCCTCCATGCCTGCGCACATCTGATTCTCCTGACGTCGGATGTGCTGGTTTAACTCCTGGATATATGCTACGATTGATCTATCCCTCCTGGTGCTGATCATCTCCCATTGCTCATCTCGGCGCCCACAAATTTGGTAGATAGTATTATTGAGATCATTATGTAAACTTCTCCAATACGTCCCATGGTGATGTGGGCTGCCATGGTCTTTCCTAGACTCGTGTTGGTGCATCAAAGGAAAACTCTATGAGCTCCGTGGATCGGTGCAAATGTCCTTCCCGAACTTGAACTTGAATCATCGGCGCTCCTCTTGGGTAAAGTGGCGTTGTAGGTCCCGGTGAAGCTTGGTACTCCGATGTTCAGGTATCTAGTGACTTCCTTCAAGTGGCATCCAAAAGGTGTATCTTCATCCGGTTGTGTGAACTTGTTCCTTGCATCCGCCATCCTAAAAGAATAGAAAATATGAGGAGTCAGAAATGAGAAGAAAGAGTAGTGATCTAGGGTTTTAGCTTAGTGGTCGTGTCCTACAATCAGCGTGTGCTCTGATACCATCTTGTAGCGACCTGGACCTCAAATATCGATCTCGTGCATCGGTGTCATCCTCGGATCGAGAATCTCGACACGCATGATTTGAAGGATTTATAACGGAGTAGCAATCACACACTTATTACATCGAATGTCTCAAAAGAGAACTTATTACAATAAATATGGCTTAAGGCCATCTAATAACGATAACAACGGAAGGCTTGGAAGATAAGCGAGTCCATCAACTCCAACGGCATCACCGAGTATAGAACCACGACCTAAGGCACCTTACTCGTCGTCTGAAAAGTCTGCAACATGAACGTTGCAGCCTGAAAACGGGTCAGCACATGGAATATGCTGACAATGTAACACATAGAGAACAATATGAAAGAGTAATACTATACTACATGCATATATGGCTGGTGGAAAGCTCTATGGTTACAGTTTTGCGTAAAGCCAATTTTACCCTACTGCAAAGGAATAAACTTTGTTAAACTATCTTGGTGGTTGTTAAACATTGAGAATGGTTGACAGCATCCTCAATCCCAATTAAGCATCATCATTAAAAACCCAACAATATTAATTAAAGTAACATGATGAGATTCACATGATAATCCAAGTACTAGATACTCAAGATGTCCATAACCGGGGACACGGCTAACCATGATTAGTTTGATACACTCTGCAGAGGTTTGTGCACTTTTCCCCATAAGACTCGATCTCCTCTGTTTGATTTCTCGCACTACATGGTGTTTGAGAAACAGATGACCGAGACATAGTCTTTCAGAAGCGCTAGCACCTTACGAACGGGTAGACTGTACCAACCTACATCCCCTACATCAGCTAGTCTACCACTGTAAGAGTTCGCACGACTTAGTCAACTATGCTAGAGCCCATAGTAGCTTGTGGCTGCACACGGAAGTTTCTAGCATGAATAATCTCATGATCCCTTTGAGCCTGGGTGGCGGTCCAAAAAGAAGCAGGCAATCCTAGAATACCCAGGTACCTCAATCCACCCAGATGTGTCTTTAAGTTGCCACCTTAAATAAACCATTAATTAACAATCTCACATCTGGCATGGATACACTCACCCAATCCACGTCTAATAGCATAGCATGGCATAATAAGCAAACGTTGAAGTAACTCCCAAGGGTTTGATAATAAAACAGGTAATAGGTACTACCTGAACTACTTTCCCAAAACCCACAGTTTAATTAGATCCTAGTCATGCAATGTTTGAGGATTGATCTAATGCATAAAAACTGGGTAGTAAAGGGAATATGATCAAAGAGTTACTTGCCTTGCTGATGATCCGCGAAACCTAGAGATTCAAAGTAGCAAGCGGCACACTCCGGGTACTCTATCGCAAACAAACAAGCACACAATAAGTACTCATCTAATGCACAGGTAAAGCTCAAATAAAAGATCTAACCAGAAAGTTCAACTTAAGAACTCCGGTTTGCAAAAAGAAACAAATCAAACGAAGCAACGAAAGTCAAACTGCGAAAGAAACAAGCTTCATTTTACTAATCTGGACCTAAGTCAAATTTTACAGTAGCAAAAACTTGTTTGAGTTGATTATTCAGAAAGAGGGTTTCGAGATGAAACTCTAGGCGCTTGAATCGCCTGATTCCGATAAATGAGCGAAAAGTTATACTAGATCGAAAATGAGATCAGAAATCGCGATCAGAAAAATCGCGGAATAAATCCGAGAAAAAGAAAAACGACGAACAGATTAACGAAAGGACGTTCGTTAACTGCAACTAAACGATGAACGCGTTCGTAAAAACGAACGAACGAGCGGACGCTCGCTAAATAAATAAACCGATAAAACCGGTTTAAAAAAACGAAATCCTAGGTTTTCTAAAAAACCGGATTGGTTTTTCTCAGAAAACCGGGGCGGCGGGCGGCTACCTCAGAACTCCGGCGGGGCTCCGGCGACGGGGGTGGCGCGGGCGGCAAGGGTGGGGCGGGCAAGGGCGGAAGAGGCGGGCAGCAAGACAAGGCGTGAGGCGGTGGCTTGGGGAGGCAAGCGGCGGCGGCGGGAGGCGGAGTCCGGCTCGGACTCTGCGGCGGCGGCTCGCGGGGAAGGCGGCGACGCTGGGTTGGGCCGGCCTAGCTGGGCTTCGGCCCAGTCAGGCGCGTTTTTTTTAAACAATTCCGCCAAGACTTAGGAAAATTCTAGAAAAATAAATAAAAATCTAAAAATGCCAAAACAAATTTTCACCGCCTAAATAAAATATTTAGAACGAGGTGAACATTTTCTTGGCCCTAAAATGCAGTTTTGAAAACGTGCAATTTTTCCTAGATCCAAATAAAATAGCGAAAAACTCCAAAATAAAATCTTATTTGATTTTTTATTAAATCTTCAATATTTCTTTATTTTGGGAAAGTCATTTTATTCCCTCTCTCATATTTTGACAATAGAAATAATTGAAGATAAAATAAATAAAATCAAATGATCCTATTTTCAAAATTTGAGAAAACTCAAATATGAAAATAACGAAATCTCCAAGTCTCTCCATGGGTCCTTGAGTTGCGTGAAATTTCTAGGATCGAGCCAAAATGCAGCAAAAATATGCTATGCAATTTATGATCTATGTATAACATTTCAAATTGAAATTTTGGGATGTTACATGTGTCTATGGGGTGCCCCTCTCCTCCGTATATAAAGGGGGGTGGGAGGAGGAGAGGGCCGGCCAAAGGGAGAGGCGCGCCCAAGGGGGGGCAATCCTACTCCAAGTAGGTTTGGCCCCTCCCTTTCCTATTCCAAGTAGGAGAAGGGGGAAGGAGGAGGTGGAGAGAAGGAAGGAGAAGGGGGCCGCCGCCCCCTTCCCTTTCCCAATTCGGATTGGTGCAAGGGGGGCCGCGCGCCACCTCCTGGCCTCCCTCTCTCCTTTCCACTAAGGTCCATAAGGCCCAATAGCTTCCCAGGGAGTTCCGGTAACCCCCGGTACTCCGATAAATGTCCGAAACCTTCCGGAACCATTTCGGTGTCCAAACATAGTCGTCCAATATATCGATCTTTATGCCTCGACCATTTCGAGACTCCTCATCATGTCCGTGATCACATCTGGGACTCTGAACTATCATTGGTACATCAAAACACATAAACTCATAATATAACCGTCATCAAACTTTAAGCGTATGGACCCTACGGGTTCGAGAACTATGTAGACATGACCAAGACACGTCTCCGGTCAATAACCAATAGCAGAACCTGGATGCTCATATTGGCTCCTACATATTCTACGAAGATCTTTATCGGTCAAACCGCATAACAACATACGTTGTTCCCTTTGTCATCGGTATGTTACTTGCCTGAGATTCGATCGTCGGTATCTCAATACCTAGTTCAATATCGTTACCGGCAAGTCTCTTTACTCGTTCCGTAATATATCATCCCGCAACTAACTCATTAGTTACAATGCTTGCAAGGCTTATAGTGATGTGTATTACCGAGTGGGCCCAGAGATATCTCTACGACGATCGGAGTGACAAATCCTAATCTTGAAATACGCCAACTCAACAAGTACCTTCGGAGACACCTGTAGAGCACCTTTATAATCACCCAGTTACACTGTGACGTTTGGTAGCACACAAAGTGTTCCTCCGGTAAACGGGAGTTGCATAATCTCATAGTCATAGGAACATGTATAAGTCATGAAGAAAGCAATAGCAACATACTAAACGATCAAGTGCTAAGCTAACGTAATGGGTCAAGTCAATCACATCATTCTCCTAATGATGTGATCCCGTTTATCAAATGACAACTCATGTCTATGGTTAGGAAACTTAACCATCTTTGATCAACGAGCTAGTCAAGTAGAGGCATACTAGTGACACTCTGCTTGTCTATGTATTCACACATGTATTATGTTTCGGTTAATACAATTCTAGCATGAATAATAAACATTTATCATGAAATAAGGAAATAAATAATAACTTTATTATTGCCTCTAGGGCATATTTCGTTCAGTCTCCCACTTGCACTAGAGTCAATAATCTAGTTCACATCATCATGTGATTTAACACCAATAGTTCACATCTTTATGTGATTAGTTCACATCTTCATGTGACTAACACCCAAAGGGTTTACTAGAGTCAATAATCTAGTTCACATCGCTATGTGATTAACACCCAAAGAGTGATCATGTTTTTCTTGTGAGCGAAATTTAGTCAACGGGTCTGCCAAATTCAGATCCGTATGTATTTTTGCAAATTTCTATGTCAACAATGCTCTGCATGGAGCTAATCTAGCTAATTGCTCCCACTTTCAATATGTATCTATATTGAGACTTAGAGTCATCTGGATCAGTGTCAAAACTTGCATTGACGTAACCCTTTACGACGAACCTTTTGTCACCTCCATAATCGAGAAACATATCCTTATTCCACTAAGGATAATTTTGACCGCTGTCCAGTGATCTACTCCTAGATCACTATTGTACTCCCTTGCTAAACTCAGTGTAGGGTATACAATAGATCTGGTACACAACATGACATACTTTATAGAACCTATGGAAAAACCTTCCGGTTGCATCATATACAACTCTTCTTCCAGAAATCCATTCAAGAATGCAGTTTTGACATCCATTTGCCAGATTTCATAAAATGTGGCAATTTGCTAACACGATTCAGACAGACTTAATGTCAGGACCCCGATTCCAAGTCACATCGATCTAGCCGGTAACACGTCATATCACTTTGCGGCCTCACACACGGTATTCCCACGGGTGTCGCCTTACCATGGCCGGGACCGTTATGCCTTTTGGCTCACGATATGATAGTGTTGCTAGCATCCATATGATGAGAGAACCCGGGCCGACATGACTAGTCGTGAATCCAAAGTGGCACTAACTTATAGGGACAGCATACATGAATCAACATCGAGCATGTCGGTCTGCCAGCGTGCGAATCCGGGCTGTAGCACTGGGCTAACAGACTCCGGGAACCCGGGCTGTAGCAGGCTAGGCAGGACTCAGATGTCACCGCGTGACATTTCCCGGAAGGGATGAACACAGAACGAAGTGAATCACATGCCGCCAGTCAAGTGTTAGGAGCAGCGATCTTTGGGCTAGCAGGACTCAGTGAACCGGGCAGTAGCGGACTACTATGGCTCAAGGAAGCACTAGACTACATTTCCCCATAAGAGAGGCTACCAAGGATAAACAACTAGATTGTCGGATCCCACACATACCAAGCATTTCAAACATACACACAATATGCTCGATATGTGTAAATACAACATGGCATCACAACATAACTCTACGACTCAAGTATTTATTCAATAGGCTCCGAGGAGCTAGATATTACAAACATGGGTCTAATGACCCAACATTCAAAGCATACAAGTAATAGCACATGCAGAAGCTTAACATGTCTGAGTAGAGACAACTATAAATGAAAAAAGGCTGAGAAGCCTGACTATCTACACGACCCTGCTGAGGGCACAAGATCGTAGATGAGGTATCAAGCTAAATTTCGAAGTCCACACAGAACTACTAGCGAGACTGACGTCTCTCTGCAAAACATAAAATAGGCAAACGTGAGTACAAATGTACCCAGCAAGACTTACATCAGAACTAGCTACTTATGCATTGGTATCAATAAAGGGGTGGTGGAGTTTAACTACAACAAGCCAGCTTTGACTCTGTGGCTATCCTAAATTACGACTGCAAGTAACTCTTTTGAGGTGGCGCACACGAGTCCACATATTCACCATATCAATACACCACTATGGATCCACTCCCGTCTCCCTACGAGAAGGCCATCCATAGCACTCACGCTTATCTTGCGAGTTTTAGAGTATCCACTTTCACTTGTCTATGAACTGTTATAGGCAACCCAGAAGTCCTTTACCGCGGACACGACTATTCGAATAGATGATGTTAACCCTGCAGGGGTGTACTTCTTCACACACGCTGTCACCACTTACCGCCGTTTACATGACATTTACTCGGCAACCTTCAAGCGGAAGCCCAACGAGGGTGTCGGCCACGGCCTACCTAAACACTCAAGTCTCTAGTCCAGGTTTATCGCCTATTCAGGTTCCATCCACAGGGAGTCCGACCGAGGTTTCCACATACGGCCCCGAACGATGTGAGCAGGGTTCCCGAGACACCAAACGGGCGCTCGGTACATCGTGCCATGGTGTATCTACCGCATCATAGCCCACCCCTAGGGTCAGTGCTACGCACGACCTCCAACACATATCCTACAAACACCGTAAACTAGTTGCAACTCACGGACAGAGAACAAGGGTGGTTAAGAAGCCGAGAGAGTCAATTAAGGATCCCAATGTGTGGTAGTAACTGTTCATGGATCACAAACACAGAACTCAGTTCCTGAGGACGGTTCCAATGAGACAAACCACCATTACTCCTACATGGCCTCTCACCGCTACCTTTACCAAATTGTGTTCACACACTTAGCTCACACACAGTAGGGCATGTTCATCACCATTCCAATTCATTCCCGATGAATCGGACTGACTCAACTCTAAGCATAGAGTGCATGACAAACAAGCATGAATGAGTAGGCACATCAGGCTCAAACAACTCCTACTCATGCTGGTGGGTTTCATCTATTTACTGTGGCAATGATAGGTCATGCAGAGGATAAAGGGGTTCAACTACCACAACAAGTAACAAATGAATCGTTGTTGTCCTAATGCAATAAAAGAGAGCAGGCGCGAGAGAGTGGGATTGTATCGGAATGAACAAGGGGGTTTTGCTTGCCTGGCACTTCTGAAGATAATATAGTTCTTCATCGGTGTCATCGAACTCATCGTCGAAACCACGTCTATCGGGAGGGAACAATCACCAACAAGCAAAGAAGAAACACAATCAATGCCATGCAACAAAATGATGCATGAATGTGACAAGGCAATATGCTGTTGATTGGCCTAATGCAACTAGCAACAAGTTAAATGAAGTTGGTTTGAACCCTAGGTTCAAATTCAAACTCCACATAAGGCATTTCAAATGCCATTTATTCAAATTGTTGTATACAGCAGATTTAAGTTGTTCAAACATGCATGAAAATGGTACAGATGGATAGATTGGATTTTTCTGATCATTTTTCATATATAACTTATTTAATTTGGAGTTACGGTTGGATTTCTATGAATTTTAGAAGTTCAGATCATTTTCTGAAATTTATAAATCATTTCTGATTTATTTTAATTCAGGAAAATGTTTATCGCACAAGATTAGGTCATGCTGACCTCAAGAGGTCAACAGCGCCGCCAGTCAAACCTGACTGTGGGGCCCTTGGTCGATGAAGCGCTTGGTTAACTGAGTTGATTAGGGTTAAACTAATCCTAACGAAAATGTCAGTGGGGCTGGGCCCACATGTCAGTGGCTCAGGTTTAGTTTAGCGAGGGGATTAGCACCTAATAGTGGTGATTAGCACTAACTAACATCTAACTAATCCAGCTAGTGCCGGCCCCACATGTCATTGACCCAGGTGGGGCCCGACCGAGGTCAAAGTGGGTCAAACCCAGGCCAGTGGGGTCAAACCCACCGGCGACTCGACGCCGGCGAGGCCCGAGACGGCGGCACGGCTCGAAGAACGCCCACAGGGCACGAACGAGGCCGTTCTTGGGCTCGTTGGAGAGCTCTCGCTGGCGCGGGTCGAGTGGTGGTGGCGGCCAGAACTATGGCGGCCGGAACCGACGACGGTGAGCTCCAAGGCGGCAGCCGGAGTTCGGGCGAGATGCGAGTGAGAGCTAGGGGGCACGGGAAGGCGAGCTAGGACGTGCTGCAGGCTCGTGGGGAGGCACTGAGCGTAGTGGTGTGCTCGAGTGCGAGCTCCAGCAGCCGTAGCCATGGCGGCGACATGGCCGGCGGCGAAGAGCTCTTGGGCTCGTTACGAACGGAGGCTAGAGAGGGAGGTGGAGTACGGGGAGAGGGGGAAACGATGGCGGAGCTCACAGCGGGGTCGTAGAGGTGGTCGGCGAGCTCGAGGGAGGCCAGACGGCGTCGAATCGTCGGTGGTTGTCATCGGATCCCGCGGAAGAAGACGAGGGCGAGGATGACGGCACGAGGCTCCCAGCGTCACGTGGCTTGGCGATGAGGAAGAGGGCGTCGTGGCGGAGCCGTTGGATGGTACGGAGAGGGTAGGGTGGACGGTGGCCACGGTGATCATCGTCGGTGGCGACGGCCACGTTCGGGTGTGCATGAGAGAGCGTGACACAGGAGGGGGAGGAGCACGAGGAGAGTGAGACAGAGACCAGGGAGGTGCGTGGCGACGCGAGGGAGGTCCAGGCAGGCAGGGAGAGAGGAGGTGGCGCGAGGCGTGGCGCTGCTGAACACACGCCTCCCGCCTCTTGGCGAGGAGGTTGAAGACGGTGCGGCGGCTAGGCTGGCTAGCTACAGTGCTGGGCCGATTGGTGGGCTGCACAGGTGAGGCCAGGTAAGATTCTCTCTCTCTTTTATTTGTTTCTGTTTTCTATTTTTCTTCCTCTTTTTTGATTTAGTTCAGCAACTAAATCATTTTAATAAATTCTGTAGGTTATTATATGGCTTGCTAAAATATATATAAAGCCACTCACAAACTTCCAGAATTATTGGAGTCATATTTAATATATATTAAATATAAATCCAAAGCAAATAGTTATTGATTAATTCAAATGGCCAAAATAAATATTTCGTGACTCCAAAATATTGGTTTGAATTTTACCTCTTACCAATATTTCTATAGAATAACAGAACATTTTCTTGGACTCATTTGAGAAGATTTTAAGGTTGGTTATTTTTGAACTGATTTCTGAGGGTTTCACATGTCCCCATTTCAAGTTCATTGAAATATAAACATGATGACATGGATGAAGATGCAACTAATTACAAACAAAGATCTAGGGCTGTGACACTTAAGCATCGCTACGAGTGAGAAAATCTCATCGCAGTCAACACCTTGAACTTTGTCAAAACCTTTTTTCGACAAGTCTAGCTTTGTAGATAGCAACACTACTATCAGCGTCCGTCTTCCTCTTGAAGATCCATTTATTCTCTATTGCTTACCGATCATCGGGCAAGTCAACCAAAGTCCACACTTTGTTCTCATACATGGATCCCATCTCAGATTTCATGGCCTCAAGCCATTTTTGCGGAATCTGGGCTCATCATCGCTTCCTCATAGTTCGTAGGTTCGTCATGGTCAAGTAACATGACCTCCAGAACAGGATTACCGTTCCACTCTGGTGCAGATCTCACTCTGGTTGACCTACAAGGTTCGGTAGTAACTTGATCTGAAGTTACATGATCATCATCATTAGCTTCCTCACTAATTGGTGTAGGAGTCACAGAACAGATTTACGTGATGGACTACTTTCCAATAAGGGAGCAGTGCAGATTACCTCATCAAGTTCTACTTTCCTCCCACTCACTTCTTTCGAGAGAAACTCCTTCTCTAGAAAGGATCCATTCTTAGCAACGAATGTCTTGTCTTTGGATCTGTGATAGAAGGTGTACCCAACTATCTCCTTTGGGTATCCTATGAAGACACATTTCTCCGATTTGGGTTTGAGCTTATCAGGATGAAACTTTTTCACATAAGCATCGCGACCCCAAACTTTAAGAAACGACAACTTTGGTTTCTTGCCAAGCCACAGTCCATATAGTGTCGTCTCAATGGATTTTAGATGGTGTCCTTTTAATGTGAATGCAGCTGTCTCTAATGCATAACCCCAAAATGATAGTGGTAAATAGGTAAGAGACATCATATATTGCACCATATCTAATAAAGTACGGTTATGATGTTCGGACACACCATTACGCTGTGGTGTTCCAGGTGGTGTGAGTTGTGAAACTATTCTGCATTGTTTCAAATGAACACCAAACTGGTAACTCAAGTATTCTCCTCCACGATCAGATTGTAGAAACTTCATTTTCTTGTTACGATGATTTTCCACTTCACTCTGAAATTCTTTGAACTTTTCAAATGTCTCAGACTTATGTTTCATTAAGTAGATATACCCATATCTACTCAAATCATCTGTGAAGGTCAGAAAATAACGATACCTGTCGCGAGCCTCAACACTCGTCAGACTGCATACATCAGTATGTATTATTTCCAACAAGTCTGTTGCTTGCTCCATTGTTCCGGAGAACGGAGTCTTTAGTCATCTCTTGGCTTCAATATTATCAATATGTGAATCACCACGATCGAGATCCAATAAACCATTTTTATTGCATGTATGACCATAGAAGGTTTTATTCATGTAAATAGAACAACAATTAGTCTCTAACTTAAATGAATAACCGTATTGCAATAAACATGATAAAATCATATTCATGCTCAACGCAAACACCAAATAACATTTATTTAGGTTCAACACTAATCCCAAAAGTATAGGGAGTGTGAGATGATGATCATATCAATCTTGGAACCACTTCCAACACACATCGTCACTTCACCCTTAACTAGTCTATGTTCATTATGCAACTCCCGTTTCGAGTTAATACTCTTAGCAACAGAACCAGTATCAAATGCCGAGGGGTTGCTATAAACACTAGTAAAGTACACATCAATAACATGTATATCCAGTATACCTTTGTTCACTTTGCCATCCTTCTTATCCGCCAAGTATCTAGGGAAGTTCCACTTCCATTGACCAGTCCTTTTGAAGTAGAAGCACTTAGTCTCAGTCTTAGGTCCAGACTTGGGCTTCTTCACTTGAGCAGCAACTTGCTTGCCGTTCTTCTTGAAGTTCCCCTTCTTCCTTTTGCCCTTTTCTTTAAACTAGTGGTCTTGTCAACCATCAACACTTGATGCTTTTCTTGATTTCTACCTTCGTCTATTTCAGCATCACGAATAGCTTGGGAATAGTTTCCGTTATCCCTTGCATATTATAGTTCATCACGAAGTTCTAGTAACTTGGTGACAGTGACTAGAGAACTCTGTCAATCACTACCTTATCTGGAAGATTAACTCCCACTTGATTCAAGTGATTGTAGTACTCAGACATTCTGAGCACATGCGCTCACTAGCTGAGCAATTCTCCTCCATCTTGTAGGCAAAGTGCTTGTCGAAGGTCTCATACCTTTCGACATGGGCATGAGTCTGAAATAATAATTTCAACTCTTGGAACATCTCATATGGTCCGTGGCGTTCAAAACGTCTTTGAAGCCCTGATTCTAAGCCGTAAAGCATGGTGCACTAAACTATTAAGTAGTCATCATATCGAGCTTGCCAAACGCTCATAACGCCGCATGACGCTCCTCGCAATCGGTTCATCACCTAGCGGTGCATCAAGGACATAATTCTTCTGTGCAGCAGCGAGGATAATCCTCAGATCACGGATCCAATCCGCATCATTGCTACAAACATCTTTCAACTTAGTTTTCTCTAGGAACATATCAAAAATAAAACAGGGGAGCTTAACGCGAGCTATTGATCTACAACATAGATATGCTAATTGTCACATCCCTAATCCTGGTCTGACCTATGCCAGCTTCCATGTGTGCATCATGTTTAAATTCAAATGAAATTTTAATTGAGGAATTTTCAAAGCCTCAGAAAACCCCTAAAAATAACCAACATTTAAATCTCATCAAATGAGTCCAAGAAAATGTTCCTGTTATTCTGTGAAAATATTGGCATGAGGTGAAATTCAAACCAATATTTTTGGAGTCACAGAAATACTTATTCTGGCCATTTGAATTAATCCAATAACTATTTTCTTTGGATTTATATTTAATATATATTAAATATGACTCCAATAATTCTGGAAGTTTGTGAGTGGCTTTGTATATATTTTAGCAAGCCATATAATAACCTACAGAATTTATTAAAATGATTTAGTTGCTAAACTAAATCAAAACAGAGGAAGAAAAATAGAAAAAGAAACAAATAAAAGAGAGAGAAAGGAAACCTACCTGGCCTCACCTGTCGCAGCCCAGCTGGCCAGCCCACCTGGCCGGCCCAGCCCAGCGCCGCTGCCAGTCATCTCCCACCTCTCGCCAGTAGGACGAGAGGCGTGTGCCCGCCACGCGCGCCCATGCGCCTGGCCACCTCCTGCTTCCCGCCGCTGCCTCGACGCCCAGGACGTCGCCACGCACCACCCCAGACCCTGTGCACCTCTCCCCTCTATCCCCCGAACGCTCTCTCCCTCCTCTGTTCTCCTCACCAAACGCGCCCGCCGCCGCCGACGAGAACCACCATGGCCACCGGCCACCCCACGCTTCACCACGCGCCCACGAGCTCCGCCTTGTCCCTCTCTTCCTCCTCACCGAGCCCCCCGACGCCGGAAGCCCTTGGACGCCGCAAGCACCGCCGTTCCCCTCGTCGGCCACCGAAGATCGTCGCCGTCGATTCGCCGCCTCCCGAGCTTCCCCGAGCTCGCCGTCGACGCCGTCGAGACCACTGTGAGATCTCCTCCGTTTCCCCTCCTTCCCCGTGCTCGATTTCGTGTCGTAGCCCTGCTAGCCGTCGAACCCGCGAGCGCAACGCCGCCGGCCATGTCACCGCCGTGGCCAGGGCCATTGCAGCTCATACCCGTGCACGTCATCGCACTCAGCAACCTCCCAGAAGACCAACGCCGCCGCCCACAGCTCCTGCCGTGCCCGCAGACACCTCGACGCACTGGCGAACTCCGCCGCCGCCTAACTTCGCCGCCGCCATAAAGTCTACCCTACCCAGCTCATCGCCACGGTGGATGCGCCACCTCCAGCTCCCCGTAGAGCCAAAACCCGTCGCAAACTACCCTCTGTGGCGTCATTCCGAGCGCCTCCGCCGCTCTGTTTGGTCGCTGGCGACTAACCCCGGCGGCCGCTGACGTGGCACCATCATTAGGGCCTAAGCACCCTACTGATTACCCCCTGGAGTCAATGACAACCGGGCCCCGCCGCCCAACTAACCGGCTAACTAAAATAGATTAGGTTAGTGTAAACTACCTGTTTAGATTAGTGCTAACCCGTGGACCCCACGTGTCAGCTTTGACTTTGGTCAAGTCAACATTGACCGGTCCTACTTGTCATACACTTAAACCAGCCTGAGACACTGACGTATGGGTCCCACTGGTCAGGTTTGACCTGGACCTGCCGTGTTGACCTGCTGATGTCACACTGATGTCATGTTGACGCAATAAGCTATTATCTGGATTTATTTTAGTACAGGAAATTCCAGAAAATAGTACAAACTTCTAAAATTCATAGAAAATCAACCGTAGCTCCAAATCAAATAAGTTATATATGAAAAATGATCAGAAAAATCCAATCTATCCATCTGCACTGGTTTCATGCATGTTTAACAACTTAACCTTGCTGTTTAGTGCAAAACATGATAAGGCACTATTTCAATTCATAATTTGAATTTGGGGTTGAACCTTTGGTTCAATATGACCCAAATCCATCTGGTTGTAGTTGCATTAGGCCAACACACTCATATTGCCATGTCACAAGCATGCATCATATTGTGCATTGCATTGATTGTGTTTCCTTCTCTGTTGCCGGTATTTGACCCCTCTCGGTAGACGATGTTCCAACGTTGTGATCGTTGACACTGATGAAGACTCAATGCTATCTTCAAAAGTGCCAGGCAATCATAACCCCCTTGTTCATTCCGCTACAATCCCACTCTCTCGCTCCTGCTCTCTTTTACTGCATTAGGACAACAACGAATCATCTGTTACTTGCTACGGTAGTTGAACCCCTTATCCTCTGCATGACCTGTCATTGCCACAGTAAATAGATGAAACCCACTAGCATGAGTAAGAGTTGTTTGAGCCCTGATGTGCCTACTCATTCATGCTTGTTTGTCATGCCTGCTATTGCTTAGAGTTGTGTCAGGTCTGATTCATCGGAGGTGTGTGAACATGTCCTACTATTGAGAGGTAAGTGTGTGAACACGATTTGGTAAAGGTAGCGGTGAGAGGCCATGTATGAGTACATGGTGGGTTGTCTCATTGCAGCCGTCCTCAGGAACTGAGTTCTGTGTTTGTGATCCATGAAACAGTTACTACCACGCATTGGGCCCGAAACCAATGGACCCTCTCGACTTATTAACTGCCCTTGCCCTCTGTCCAGGAGTTGCAACTAGTTTCTGGTGTTTGTAGGATATGTGTTGGAGGCCGTGCGTAGCGCTGACCCTAGGGGTGGGCTATGATGCAGTAGATACACCGTGGCCCGGTGTACCGAGCGCCCGTTTGGTGTCTCGGGAACCCTGCACACATCGTTTGGGGCTGTGAGCGAAACTCCGGCCGGATCTCCTCGCGGATGGAACCCGAATAGGCGATAAACCTGGACTAGAGACTTGTGTGGTTAGTCAGGTCATGGCCGACTCCCTCGCCAGGCTTCCGCTTGAAGGTTGTCGAGATACACGACATGTACATGGTGGTAAGTGGCGAGAGCCTATGTGAAGAAGTACACCCCTGCAGGGTTATAAATGATCTATTCGAATAGCCGTGTCCACGGTAAAGGACTTCTGGGTTGCCTGTACAATTTATAGACAAGTGAAAGTGGATACTCTAAAATGCGCAAGATAAGCGTGAGTGATATGGATGGCGTTCTCGTAGGGAGACGGGAGCGGATCCATAGTGGTGTATTGATATGGTGAATATGTGGACTCGTGAGCGCCACCTCAAAAGAGTTACTTGCAGTCGTAGTTCAGGATAGCCACCGAGTCAAAGCTGGCTTGCTGCAGTCAAACTCCACCACCCCCTTTGTTGATACCGATGCATATGTAGTTAGTTCTGATGTAAATCTTGCTGGGTACATTTGTACTCACGTTTGCCTGTTTTATGTTTTAGCAGAGAGACTTCAGTCTCGCTAGTAGTTCCGCGTGGACTTCGACATTTAGCTTGTTACCTCAGCTACGATCTTGTGCCCTCGGCAGGATCTGGTGGATAGTTAGGCTTCTCAGCCTTTTTCCTTTGTAGATGTCTGTACTCAGACATGTTAAGCTTCCGCATGTGCTTTGATTTGTATGCTCTGAATGTTGGGTCATGAGACCCATGTTTGTAATATCTCGCTCCTCGGAGCCTAATGCATAAATACTTGAGTCATAGAGTTATGTTGTGATGCCATGTTGTATTTACACATATCGAGCATATTGTGTGTATGTTTGAAATGCTTGGTATGTGTGGGATCCGACAATCTTGTTGTTTATCCTTGGCAGCCTCTCTTATGGGGAAATGTAGTCTAGTGCTTCCTTGAGCCATAGTAGTCCACTACAGCCCGGTTCACCGGATTCCTGCTAGCCAAGCACTCTTTGCTCGGGACGCTTGGTCGCGGCATGTGTTTCACTTCGTTCTGTGTTTGTCCTTCGGGAAATGTCAGCGGTGACATCCGAGTCTGCCTAGCCTGCTACAGCCCGGGTTACCGGAGTCCTGTTAGCCCACTGCTACAGCCCGGATTGACACGCTGTTGACCGACATGCTCGAAGTTGATTCATATATGCATGTCCCCATGGGTTAGAGCCGCTTTGGGTTCACGACTAGCCATGTCGGCCCGGGTTCTCTGTCATATGGATGCTAGCGACACTATCATATTCATGAGCCAAAAGGCGCAAACGGTCCCGTGCCATGGTAAGGCGACACCCATGGGAATACCGTGCGTGAGGCCGCAAAGTGATATGAGGTGTTACCGGCTAGATCGATGTGACTTGGAATCGGGGTCCTGACAGTTTTGGTATCGAGCTCGATCGTTCAGAGGATTACCAAGCCAAACCGGTCGAAGTTGTGTCTAGAAATGCTTTAGTTATGTAAGGGAATTGATTGTGGAAGGAACGTAAGGCTCTTTTTACTCCTTATACCTCATGGCCTTCCTGATCTGAGTCATCCTCTTCTCTTCTACGGGATTAAGAACTAGGCCTTCTCATCTATCTATCAGGATGACGTGTTACTAATCCATAGACTTATAGAATTGATAGTTTCAAATCTCGGTTCAGATTCTACTACTTCCGTGTGTTCATAGTTGGTCTCAGAACCTTGATATTGTGCTTCTGAGTGGTTATGCCACCATTTTTGCAGGATGTCTCAAATCATTTTGAGCATCTACTGCCGTTATGCTGTCCGAGTCATCCCAGGTTTCTAATACAATCTGAAGCATTTGCAAAATCCCTTCCTCCCATTTTGATGTCCCTTTGGGCCAGATTAACCACACTAACTGGTGCGTTGAGGTACTCTATTGCCTCGGTATATATGTTGGAGCTACTATTATGACCCTAGGTGTCTTAGAGAACCACCTAATAATCTAGCCATGTTTTGTGTTCCCAGTGTGATAATTCTTGCCACCATTCTCGAAAGCATCCCGTGATGCCATTTAGTAGTAGGTATTCTATTCCTGGGTTCTTGAACCCGAGATTCACCCTACTTACCTAACATTGATAGTGTTGCTAGTTCCTTTAGGATACTAGTAACCTTTGTGATAGTCCTCGAGGTTCGTGGTACATCTTTCTTCCAATTGCCATGAACCATTCTTGGCATGAGTTCTTTTAAACCAAAAGATCACAACCAGAGTGCTCTTGATGAGTCCTCCATTCTATATTGTGATTCTGCCAGTTCTACCCTTTCCGCATGGGTTATCCGGAAGAAATGTTGAGCTTCGCTCGACATACTAATCTATGCATCCACAACTCAGAAAAACATATGTTCCTTTGAGTTGTCCCTCTTTACTTGTATCCTGATCTCCGTCTATCAATTTGTTGTCAGGAGTAGCCGTGCACTCGTGCTCATCGATGCCCATTATTCTTGTGGTCCATCAAGCCATTCTGTTCTAGAATGACTAGGAGAAACAAATTCCAGCACCTCATCCATTTCTTGGAGTGGTCAAAGAAGTTGTGCTCCGCAGATCAAATTGCTAATCCAGCTTTTGTTCTACTCTACCTTGGAGTATTATTATCTTTATATTAAGAATATCATAGGAATTGCACACCATCCTATGAACTCTTGATATAGTGATACTTCTTGTCATCATTATTCATTCCTCGGTTTCGTGTTATTGTAACCCGAACGCCGACAAGTGAATCATGATGTGTGAAATCAATACGCCTAGCAACCCCCTTGCTTGGTAGTTAATGGACAATATTCTCATTCTTAGCGTGTTGGTTATTAAATCATCATCCTAAGATTGATCGTGCTACCTAGTCCTTATTTCCGGTGCACTCTTCGATCAATGAGTTAGGATTGTGCCAATCCCTCGCTCTTTTGATCATATCGTCTTGCCCTGAAAAGAAAGATTATTCTCGAGCTTAGTAGCATATTGGTGGTTTGTGATTTTCCGAATATCTTCTCAGAAGTATTACCAGGTTGTCACCTGACCGCTATGTTGAGTTCATGATCAAGTTGGTTTTCTTGTAACCACCCTTTCTCCAAGAATCTGTGCCGGATACCCTGAGCTAGTTGGTTAAGCTAAACAACAACTTGGAGAGTTGGAAGATAAACGCTTACCTGACTTAGTTCATCTCCAAGGGATATCCTTGTGTGTGTGTGTTGAAGAAAGATGATATCTTCATCGATTGGTCCCTGTCATCAGTTGTTAGATCTATTGCCTTGTCAAAACTTTGACTTGAGTATGGGCTATTGTCAAGTCAAATCAGAACCAACGATGTTCGTAATGTTGTCTTACTCGTGGTTGATTCCTCGAGCATACACCATTACATCTTTTGGTCTGACCAATACTATCACATTGTTCACATAATGGTGGAAGTCAAAGTGATATGGAAATTCCGATGAGTTGTGTTGAGCTCATCGGTGAGATCTTGTCTCCTCCATGATTCATGTTGAACATTAAGCTAGTGTTGGAAACTTTTGAAAGCATTTGCTCATGCTAGCTCATGAAGCATATGTTTGGATGTGAGAAGTGACTTCCTCCAGTTCATGTGCATTTGATGCAAGTTGTCGCCGTGGATTCGAGAAATTTAATGTTGCTTCCTCTGGAATCATCCCAAATCAGTCATGCGTACGTGCGAAGTATTATATGGTTTGGAGACTTGCAACCTCCATTATATATGCGTCCCTAGCACACCAAGCCACTGAATGATTTGTTCAAGGAGAAGGAGTTCCTTCATAAGAGCTAATCCAGACTTATGTAGGGACTTCGATATCCTCGTTGATGGTTCCCCACCTGAACTTGGTAGTGTTTAATATAAGACTACTACGTGGCCATGCTTGTCTGGGACAGCGTGTTCACATGTTTGTAGCAGAACCCGCTCATGTTTTGGAGCTTACTACCATAGTCCATCTCCCGAGAATCTCGCAACATCATCTCGTCGATTTGCGTTGCAACCTTTCCTTTTCGGACATCTTTGTGCGAAATGTCCTGTTACCAACCAGATCTGAATCTGAGGCAGATATGATGGTTGAAACATTCCCAGCATTTGCATTATGTTCCCAGCTTGCACCCCAGCAATTGTTGCCCAGGATCATCTTCAAAAGCGGTCCTACCATGGGTCCCATCCATTTTCGATGATAAGCAAAACCATCATTGTGTTGTTTTCAACAAGGTAGTCCACATCATCCATTCTAGTCTGAGTATGTCATTCTTCCGAGCTCCTTCAAGTAATCGATTGCAAATTGCCTTTGGCTGGTATGAAGATTTTCAATGATCTCTGAATCAAAAGTAATTCTTTTTGCCACTTAAGGGAATATTTCTGTGAGTCACCTTCCTTAAGATGTCTCGTTATGGTGTCATGGCAACTCAACTCCTTGATGCGTTGACAACCGTTCACCACCCTCTTAAGTGTGGAATTGTTGTCTACCTAGTGAACCTTCATCATCTGTTACACTCCATTCCGCTGGATGTATGTTTCGTGTCTCAGCTCGAGAGATGTTTCAATGTCTCACTCGATGAGTTGATCCTGAGTTGTTCGATCTTCGAGAAGATCAATCCTTCTGGAGTTTTCCCTTTCCTCTCATTGTCACGTTAGTTGGAGTTCTCAAAGCAAGACATCGAGACAAAGATGGTGATCATGTCAACGTTCTTATGAAGTGCAACCTGGATCGTGAAGACCGTGTTAGCTTGTGCCCCCTCTGTCTTCTTACCTCACGTCTTGAATCTCGGGACGAGATTCTTGTTTAGTGGGGGTGAGTTGTCACATCCCTAATCCTGGTCTGACCTATGCCAGCTTCCATGTGTGCATCATGTTTAAATTCAAATGAAATTTTAATTGAGGAATTTTCAAAGCCTCAGAAAACCCCTAAAAATAACCAACATTTAAATCTCATCAAATGAGTCCAAGAAAATTTCCTTTTATTCTGTGAAAATATTGGCATGAGGTCAAATTCAAACCAATACTTTTGGAGTCACAGAAATATTTATTCTGGCCATTTGAATTAATCCAATAACTATTTGCTTTGGATTTATATTTACTATATATTAAATATGATTCCAATAATTCTGGAAGTTTGTGAGTGGCTTTGTATATATTTTAGCAAGCCATATAGTAACCTACATAATTTATTAAAATGATTTAGTTGCTAAACTAAATCAAAACTGAGGAAGAAAAATAGAAAACAGAAACAAATAAAAGAGAGAGAAAGGAAACCTACCTGGCCTCACCTGTCGCAGCCCAGCTGGCCGGCCCAGCCCAGCGCCGCTGCCAGTCATCTCCCACCTCTCGCCAGTAGGACGAGAGGCGTGTGCCCACCGCGCGCGCCCACGCGCCTGGCCACCTCCTGCTTCCCGCCGCTGCCTCGACGCCCAGGACGTCACCACGCACCCCCCCGGACCCTCTGCACCTTTCCCCTCTCTCCCCCGAACGCTCTCCCCCTCCTCTGTTCTCCTCACTGAACGCGCCCGCCGCCGCCGACAAGAACCACCGTGGCCACCGGCCACCCCACGCTTCACCGACGCGCCCACGAGCTCCGCCTCGTCCCTCTCTTCCTCCTCACCGAGCCACCCGACGCCGGAAGCCCCTGGACGCCGCAAGCACCGCCGTTCCCCTCGTCGGCCACCGAAGATCGTCGCCGTCAATTCACCGCCTCCCGAGCTTCCCCGAGCTCGCCGTCGACGCCGTCGAGACCGCTGTGAGCTCTCCTCCATTTCCCTTCCTTCCCCGTGCCCGATTTCGTGTAGTAGCCCTGCTAGCCGTCGAACCCGCGAGCGCAACGCCGCCGGCCATGTCGCCGTCGTGGCGTGGCCATCGCAGCTCATACCAGCACGCGTATCGCACTCAAGAACCTCCCAGAAGACCAACGCCGCCGCCCACAACTCCTGCCGTGCCCCACAACAGCTACAAGACTGGCGAACTCCGCCGCCGCCCAACTTCAGCTGCCGCCGCCGCGCTTCTGAGCCACCCCAGCTCGATCGCTGCCACTAGTGGATGCGCCACCTCCAGCTCCTCAGAGCCAAACCCGTCGCAAACTACCCTCGTGGCACTGTTCGAGTGCCTCCGCCGCTTCTGCTTGGTCGCGGCGACTAACCCGGTGTCACGACGTGGCACCATCATTAGGGCCTAAGCACCCTACTGATTACCCCCTGGAGTCAATGAAAACCGGGCCACTCCGCCCAACTAACCGGCTAACTAAAACAGATTAGGTTAGTGTAAACTACTTGTTTACATTACTGCTAACCTGTGGACCCCACGTGTCAGATTTGACTTTGGTCAAGTCAACGTTGACCGATCCTACTTGTCATACACCTAAACCAGCCTAAGACACTGACGTATGGGTCCCACTGGTCAGGTTTGACCTGGACCTGGCGTATTGACCTGCTGATGTCACACTGATGTCATGCCGACGCAATAAGCTATTTACTGGATTTATTTTAATACAGGAAATTCCAGAAAATAGTACAAACTTCTAAAATTCATAGAAAATCAACCGTAGCTCCAAATCAAATAAGTTATATATGAAAAATGATCAGAAAAATCCAATCTATCCATCTGCACTGGTTTCATGCATGTATAAACAACTTAACCTTGTTGTTTAGTGCAAAACATTATAAGGCACTAATTGAATTCATAATTTGAATTTGGGGTTGAACCTTTGGTTCAATATGAGCCAAATCCATCTGGTTGTAGTTGCATTAGGCCAACACACTCATATTGCCATGTCACAAGCATGCATCATATTGTGCATTGCATTGATTGTGTTTCCTTCTCTGTTGCCGGTATTTGTCCCCTCTCGGTAGACGATGTTCCGACGTTGTGATCGTTGACACTAATGAAGACTCAATGCTATCTTCAGAAGTGCCAGGCAAGCAAAACCCCCTTGTTCATTCCGATACAATCCCACTCTCTCGCTCCTGCTCTCTTTTACTGCATTAGGACAACAACGAATCATCTGTTACTTGCTGCGGTAGTTGAACCCCTTATCCTCTGCATGACCTGCCATTGCCACAGTAAATAGATGAAACCCACTAGCATGAGTAGGAGTTGTTTGAGTCCTGATGTGCCTACTCATTCATGCTTGTTTGTCGTGCCTGTTGTTGCTTAGAGTTGTGTCAGGTCTGATTCATCGGGGATGAATCGGAGGTGTGTGAACATGTCCTACTGTTGAGAGCTAAGTGTGTGAACACGATTTGGTAAAGGTAGCGGTGAGAGGCCATGTAGGAGTACATGGTGGGTTGTCTCATTGCAGCCGTCCTCAGGAACTGAGTTTTGTGTTTGTGATCCAGGAAACAGTTACTACCACGTATTGGGCCCGAAACCAAAGGACCCTCTCGACTTATTAACTGCCCTTGCCCTCTGTCCAGGAGTTGCAACTAGTTTCTGGTGTTTGTAGGATATATGTTGGAGGCTGTGCGTAGCGCTGACCCTAGGGGTGGGCTATGCTGCGGTAGATACACCGTGGCCCGGTGTACCGAGCGCCCGTTTGGTGTCTCGGGAACCCTGCACACATCGTTTGGGGCTGTGAGCGAAACTCCGGCCGGATCTCCTCGCGGATGGAACCCGAATAGGCGATAAACCAGGACTAGAGACTTGTGTGGTTAGTCAGGTCGTGGCCGACTCCCTCGCCAGGCTTCCGCTTGAAGGTTGCCGAGATACACGACATGTACATGGTGGTAAGTGGCGAGAGCCTGTGTGAAGAAGTACACCCCTGCAGGGTTATAAATGATTTTTTCGAATAGCCGTGTCCACGGTAAAGGACTTCTGGGTTGCCTGTACAGTTCATAGACAAGTGAAAGTGGATACTCTAAAATGCGCAAGATAAGCGTGAGTGCTATGGATGGCATTCTCGTAGGGAGACGGGAGCGGATCCATAGTGGTTTATTGATATGGTGAATATGTGGACTCGTGTGCGCCACCTCAAAAGAGTTACTTGCAGTCGTAGTTCAGGATAGCCACCGAGTCAAAGCTGGCTTGCTGCAGTCAAACTCCACCACCCCTTTGTTGATATCGATGCATATGTAGTTAGTTCTGATGTAAGTCTTGCTGGGTACATTTGTACTCACGTTTGCCTATTTTATGTTTTTGCAGAGATACTTCAGTCTCGCTAGTAGTTCCGCGTGGACTTCGACGTTTAGCTTGTTACCTCAGCTGCGATCTTGTGCCCTCGGCAGGATCTGGTGGATAGTCAGGCTTCTCAGCCTTTTTCCTTTGTAGATGTCTGTACTCAGACATGTTAAGCTTCCGCATGTGCTTTGATTTGTCTGCTCTGAATGTTGGGTCATGAGACCCATGTTTGTAACATCTCGCTCCTCGGAGCCTAATGAATAAATACTTGAGTCATGGAGTTATGTTGTGATGCCATGTTGTATTTACACATATCGAGCATATTGTGTGTATTGTTTAAGTGCTTGGTATGTGTGGGATCCGACAATCTAGTTGTTTATCCTTGGCAGCCTCTCTTATGGGGAAATGTAGTCTAGTGCTTCCTTGAGCCATAGTAGTCCGCTACAGCCCGGTTCTCGGGAGTCCTACTAGCCCAAAGACTCTTGCTCGGGATGCTTGGTGGCCGGCATGTGTTTCACTTCGCCTCGTGTTCCGTCCTTCATGGAAATGTCACGCGGTGACATCCGGAGTCCTGCCTAGCCAGCTACAGCCCGGGTTACCGGAGTCCTGTTAGCCCACTGCTACAGCCCGGATTCACACGCTGTTGACCGACATGCTCGAAGTTGATTCATGTATGCCTATCCCCATGGGTTAGTGCCACTTTGGGTTCACGACTAGCCATGTCGGCCCGGGTTCTCTGTCATATGGATGCTAGCGACACTATCATATCGTGAGCCAAAAGGCATAAACGGTCCGGGCCATGGTAAGGCGACACCGTGGGAATACCGTGCATGAGGCCGCAAAGTGATATGAGGTGTTACCGGCTAGATCGATGTGACTTGGACTCGGGTCCGACAGTTTTGGTATCGAGCTTTGTTGCTGAGGATTACCAAGCCAAACCGATCGAAGTTGTGTCTAGAAATGCTTTAGTTATGTAAGGGAATTGATTGTGGAAGGGAACGTAAGGCTCTTTTTACTCCTTATACCTCATGGCCTTCTGATCTGAGTCATCCTCTTCTCTTCTACGGGGATTAAGAACTAGGCCTTCTCATCTATCTATCAGGATGACGTGTTACTAATCCATAGACTTATAGAATTGATAGTTTCAAAACTCAGTTCAGTTTCTACTACTTCCGTGTGTTCATAGTTGGTCTCAGAACCTTAATATTGTGCTTCTGAGTGGTTATGCCACAATTTTTGCAGGATGTCTCAAATCATTTTGAGCATTTACAGCCGTTATGCTGTCCGAGTCATCCCAGGTTTCTAATACAATCTGAAGCATTTGCAAAATCCCTTCCTCCCATTTTGATGTCCCTTTGGGCCAGATTAACCACACTAACTGGTGCGTTGAGGTACTTTATTGCCTCGGTATATATGTTGGAGCTACTATTATGACCCTAGGTGTCTTAGAGAACCACCTAGTAATCTAGCCATGTTTTGTGTTCCCAGTGTGATAATTCTGGCCACCATTCTCGAAAGCATCCCGTGATGCCATTTAGTAGTAGGTATTCTATTCCTGGGTTCTTGAACCCGAGATTCACCGTACTTACCTAATGTTGATAGTGTTGCTAGTTCCTTTAGGATATTAGTAACCTTTGTGATAGTCCTCGAGGTTCGTGGTACATCTTTCTTCCAATTACCATGAACCATTCTTGGCATGAGTTCTTTTAAACCAAAAGGCCACAACCAGAGTGCTCTTGATGAGTCCTCCATTCTATATTGTGATTCTGCCAGTTCTACCCCTTTCCGCATGGGTTATCCGGAAGAAATGTTGAGCTTCGCTCGACATACTAATCTATGCATCCACAACTCAGAAAAACATATGTTCCTTTGAGTTGTCCCTCTTTACTTGTATCCTGATCTCCGTCTATCAATTTGTAGTCAGGAGTAGTCGTGCACTCGTGCTCATCGATGCCCATTATTCTTGTGGTCCGTCAAGCCATTCTGTTCTGGAATGACTAGGAGAAACAAACTCCAGCACCTCATCCATTTCTTGGAGTGGTCAAAGAAGTTGTGCTCCGCAGATCAAATTGCTAATCCAGCTTTTGTTCTGCTCTACCTTGGAGTATTATTATCTTTATATTAAGAATATCATGGGAATTGCACACCATCCTATGAACTCTTGATACAGTGATACTTCTTGTCATCATTATTCATTCCTCGGTTTCGTGTTATTGTAACCGGAACGCCGACAAGTGAATCATGATGTGTGAAATCAATACGCCTAGCAACCCGCTTGCTGGGTAGTTAATGGACAATATTCTCATTCTTAGCGTGTTGGTTATTAAATCATCATCCTATGATTGATCGTGCTACCTAGTCCTTATTTCCGGTGCACTCTTCGATCAATGAGTTAGGATTGTGCCAATCCCTCGCTCTTTTGATCATATCGTCTTGCCCTGAAAAGCAAGATTATTCTCGAGCTTAGTAGCATATTGGTGGTTCGTGATTTTCCGAATATCTTCTCGGAAGTATTACCAGGTTGTTACCTGACCGCTATGTTGAGTTCATGATCAAGTTGGTTTTCTTGTAACCATCCTTTCTCCAAGAATCTATGCCGGATACCCTGAGCTAGTTGGTTAAGCTAAACAACAACTTGGAGAGTTGGAAGATAAAAGCTTACCTGACTTAGTTCATCTCCAAGGGATATCCCGTGTGTGTGTGTGTTGAAGAAAGATGAAATCTTCATCGATTGGTCCCTGTGATCAGTTGTTGGATCTATTGCCTTGTCAAAACTTTGACTTGAGTATGGGCTATTGTCAAGTCAAATCAGAACCAACGATGTTCGTAATGTTGTCTTACTCGTGGTTGATTCCTCGAGCATACACCATTACATCTTTTGGTCTGACCAATACTATCACATTGTTCACATAATGGTGGAAGTCCAGTGATATGGAAATTCCGATGAGTTGCTGTTGAGCTCATCAGCAGCATCTTGTCTCCTCCATGATTCATGTTGAACATTAAGCTAGTGTTGGAAACTTTTGAAAGCATTTGCTCATGCTAGCTCATGAAGCATATGTTTGGATGTGAGAAGTGACTTCCTCCAGTTCATGTGCATTTGATGCAAGTTGTCACCGTGGATTCGAGAAATTTAACGTTGCTTCCTCTGGAATCATCCCAAATCAGTCAAGCATACGTGCGAAGTATTCTGTGGTTTGGAGACTTGCAACCTCCATTATATATGCTTCCCTAGCACACCAAGCCACTGACTGATTTGTTCAAGGAGAAGGAGTTCCTTCATAAGAGCTAATCCGGACTTATGTAGGGACTTCGATATCCTCGTTGATGGTTCCCCACCTGAACTTGGTAGTGTTTAATATAAGACTACTACGTGGCCATGCTTGTCTGGGACAGCGTGTTCACATGTTTGTAGCAGAACCCGCTCATGTTTTGGAGCTTACTACCATAGTCCATCTCCCGAGAATCTCGCAACATCATCTCGTCGATTTGCGTTGCAACCTTTCCTTTTCAGACATGCTGTCTGAAATGTCCTGTTACCAACCAGATCTAAATCTCAGACAGATATGATGGTTGAAACATTCCCAGCATTTGCATTATGTTCCCAGCTTGCACCCCAGCAATTGTTGCCCAGGATCATCTTCAAAAGCGGTCCTACCATGGGTCCCATCCATTTTCGATGATAAGCAAAACCATCATTATGTTGTCTTCAACAAGGTAGTCCACATCATCCATTCTAGTCTGAATATGTCATTCTTCCGAGCTCCTTCAAGTAATCGATTGCAAATTGCCTTTGGCTGGTATGAAGATTTTCAATGATCTCTGAATCAAATGTAATTCTTTTTGCCACTTAAGGGAATATTTCTGTGAGTCACCTTCCTTAAGATGTCTCGTTATGGTGTCATGGCAACTCAACCCTTGCTGCGTTGACAGCCGTTCACCACCCTCTTAAGTGTGGAATTGTTGTCTACCTAGTGAACCTTCCTCATCTGTTACACTCCATTCCACTGGATGTATGTTTCGTGTCTCAGCTCAAGAGATGTTTCAATGTCTCACTCGATGAGTTGATCCGGAGTTGTTCGATCTTCGAGAAGATCAATCCTTCTGGAGTTTTCCCTTTCCTCTCATTGTCATGTTAGTTGGAGTTCTCAAAGCAAGACATCGAGACAAAGATGGTGATCATGTCAACGTTCTTATGAAGTGCAACCTGGATCGTGAAGACTGTGTTAGCTTGTGCCCCCTCTGTCTTCTTACCTCACGTCTTGAATCTCGGGACGAGATTCTTGTTTAGTGGGGGTGAGTTGTCACATCCCTAATCCTGGTCTGACCTATGCCAGCTTCCATGTGTGCATCATGTTTAAATTCAAATGAAATTTTAATTGAGGAATTTTCAAAGCCTCAGAAAACCCCTAAAAATAACCAACATTTAAATCTCATCAAATGAGTCCAAGAAAATGTTCCTTTTATTTTGTGAAAATATTTGCATGAGGTCAAATTCAAACCAATATTTTTGGAGTCACAGAAATATTTATTCGCCATTTGAATTAATCCAATAACTATTTACTTTGGATTTATATTTAATATATATTAAATATGACTCAATAATTCTCGAAGTTTGTGAGTGGCTTTGTATATATTTTAGCAAGCCATATAATAACCTACAAAATTTATTAAAATGATTTAGTTGCTAAACTAAAGAAAAACAGAGGAAGAAAAATAGAAAATAGAAACAAATAAAAGAGAGATAAAGGAAACCTACCTGGCCTCACCTGTCGCAGCCCAGCTGGCCAGCCCACCTGGCCGGCCCAACCCAGCGCCGCTGCCAGTCATCTCCCACCTCTCGCCAGTAGGACGAGACGCGTGTGCCCGCCGCGCGCGCCCACGCGCCTGGCCACCTCCTGCTTCCCGCCGCTGCCTCGACGCCCAGGACGTCGCCACGCACCCCCCCGGACCCTCTGCACCTCTCCCCTCTCTCCCCGAACGCTCTCCCCCTCCTCTATTCTCCTCACCGAACGCGCCCACCGCCGCCGACGAGAACCACCGTGGCCACCGGCCACCCCACGCTTCACCGACGCGCCCACGAGCTCCGCCTCGTCCCTCTCTTCCTCCTCACCGATCCGCCCGACGCCGGAAGCCCCTGGACGCCGCAAGCACCGCTGTTCCCCTCGTCGGCCACCGAAGATTGTCGTCGTCGATTCGCCGCCTCCCGAGCTTCCCCGAGCTCGCCGTCGACGCCGTCGAGACCGCTGTGAGATCTCCTCTGTTTCCCCTCCTTCCCCGTGCCCGATTTCGTGTCGTAGCCCTACTAGCCGTTGAACCCGCGAGCGCAACGCCGCCGGCCATGTCGCCGTCGTGGCCAGGGCCACTGCAGCTCATACCCGCGCACGTCATCGCACTCAGGAACCTCCTAGAAGAGCAACGCCGCCGCCCACAGCTCCTGCCGTGCCCCGCAGCACCCTGCGCGCAGCTGGCCGAACTCCGGCCGCCGCCCAACTCGTCGCCGCCGCCGCTACATGCCACCCCAGCTCCAGTCGCTGCCACCAGTGGATGCGCCACTCCTCCGGCTCCCCGTAGAGCCAAACCCCGTCGCAAACTACCCTCTGTGGCGTCGTTCCGAGCGCCTCCGCCGCTCTGTTTGGTCGTCGGCGACTAACCCCGGCGGCCGCTGACGTGGCACCATCATTAGGGCCTAAGCACCCTACTCAATGCTATCTTCAAAAGTGCCAGGCAAGCAAAACCCCCTTGTTCATTCCGATACAATCCCACTCTCTCGCTCCTGCTCTCTTTTACTGCATTAGGACAACAACGAATCATCTGTTACTTGCTGCGGTAGTTGAACCCCTTATCCTCTGCATGACCTGTCATTGCCACAGTAAATAGATGAAACCCACTAGCATGAGTAGGAGTTGTTTGAGCCCTGATGTGCCTACTCATTCATGCTTGTTTGTCGTGCCTGTTGTTGCTTAGAGTTGTGTCAGGTCTGATTCATCGGGGATGAATCGGAGGTGTGTGAACATGTCCTACTGTTGAGAGCTAAGTGTGTGAACACGATTTGGTAAAGGTAGCGGTGAGAGGCCATGTAGGAGTACATGGTGGGTTGTCTCATTGCAGCCGTCCTCAGGAACTGAGTTCTTTGTTTGTGATCCATGAAACAGCTACTACCACGCATTGGGCCCGAAACCAATGGACCCTCTCGACTTATTAACTGCCCTTGCCCTCTGTCCAGGAGTTGCAACTAGTTTCTGGTGTTTGTAGGATATGTGTTGGAGGCCGTGCGTAGCACTGACCCTAGGGGTGGGCTATGATGCGGTAGATACACCGTGGCCCGGTGTACCGAGCGCCCGTTTGGTGTCTCGGGAACCCTGCACACATCGTTTGGGATCGTGAGCGAAACTCCGTCCGGATCTCCTCGCGGATGGAACCCGAATAGGCGATAAACCTGGACTAGAGACTTGTGTGGTTAGTCAGGTCGTGGCCGACTCCCTCGCCAGGCTTCTGCTTGAAGGTTGCCGAGATACACGACATGTACATGGTGGTAAGTGGCGAGAGCGTGTGTGAAGAAGTACACCCCTGCATTGTTATAAATGATCTATTCGAATAGCCGTGTCCATGGTAAAGGACTTCTGGGTTGCCTGTACAGTTCATAGACAAGTGAAAGTGGATACTCTAAAATGCGCAAGATAAGCATGAGTGCTATGGATGGTGTTCTCGTAGGGAGACGGGAGCGGATCCATAGTGGTGTATTGATATGGTGAATATGTGGACTCGTGTGCGCCACCTCAAAAGAGTTACTTGCAGTCGTAGTTCAGGATAGCCACCGAGTCAAAGCTGGCTTGCCGTAGTCAAACTCCACCACCCCCTTTGTTGATACCGATGCATATGTAGTTAGTTCTGATGTAAGTCTTGCTGGGTATATTTGTACTCATGTTTGCCTATTTTATGTTTTTGCAATGAGACTTCAGTCTCGCTAGTAGTTCTGCGTGGACTTCGACGTTTAGCTTGTTACCTCAGCTACGATCTTGTGCCCTCGGCAGGATCTGGTGGATAGTCAGGCTTCTCAGGCTTTTTCCTTTGTAGATGTCTGTACTCAGACATGTTAAGCTTCCGCATGTGCTTTGATTTGTATGCCCTTAATGTTGGGTCATGAGACCCATGTTTGTAATATCTCGCTCCTCGTAGCCTAAGGAATAAATATTTTGAGTCGTAGAGTTATGTTGTGATGCCATATTGTATTTACACATATCGAGCATATTGTGTGTATGTTTGAAATGCTTGGTATGTGTGGGATCCGACAATCTAGTTGTTTATCCTTGGCAGCCTCTCTTATGGGGAAATGTAGTCTAGTGCTTCCTTGAGCCATAGTAGTCCACTACAGCCCGGTTCACCGGAGTCCTGCTAGCCCAGCACTACTGCTCAGGACGCTTGACTGGCCGGCATGTGTTTCACTTCGTTCCTGTGTCTATACCTTCGGGAAAATGTCATACGGTGACATCCGGAGTCCTTCCTGGCCTGCTACAGCCCGGGTTACCGGAGTCCTGTTAGCCCAGTGCTACAGCCCGGATTCACATGCTATTGAACGACATGCTCGAAGTTGATTCATGTATGCCTGTCCCCATGGGTTAGTGCCGCTTTGGGTTCACGACTAGCCATGTCTGCCCGGGTTCTCTGTCATATGGATGCTAGCGACACTATCATATACGTGAGCCAAAAGGCGCAAACGGTCACGGGCCATTGTAAGGCGACACCCGTGGGAATACCATGCGTGAGGCCGCAAAGTGATATGAGGTGTTACCGGCTAGATTTATGTGACTTGGAATCGGGGTCCTGACACTAATACTACCAGGACTAAGTTCATGATAAATTTAAGTTCAATTTAATCATATTACTTAAGAACTCCCACTTAGATACACATCTCTCTAATCATCTAAGTGATCACGTGATCCAAATCAACTAAACCATGTCCGATCATCACATGAGATGGAGTAGTTTTCAATGGTGAACATCATTATGTTGATCATATCTACTATATGATTCACGCTCGACCTTTCGATCTCAAAGTGTTCGAGGCCATATACGCATATGCTAGGCTCGTCAAGTTTAACCTGAGTATTCCGCATGTGCAACTGTTTTGCATCCGATGTATTTGAACGTAGAGCCTATCACACCCGATCATCACGTGGTGTCTCAGCACGAAGAACTTTCGCAACGGTGCATACTCAGGGAGAACACTTATACCTTGAAATTTTAGTGAGAGATCATCTTATAATGCTATCACCGATCTAAGCAAAATAAGATGCATAAAAGATAAACATCACATGCAATCAATATAAGTGATATGATATGGCCATCATCATCTTGTGCTTGTGATCTCCATCTCCGAAGCACCGTCATGATCACCATCGTCATCGGTGCGACACCTTGATCTCCATCGTAGCATCGTTGTCATCTCGCCAACTATTGCTTCTACGACTATCGCTACCGCTTAGTGATAAAGTAAAGCATTACAGGGCGATTGCATTGCATACAATAAAGCGACAGCCATATGGCTCCTGCCAGTTGCCGATAACTCGGTTACAAAAAATGATCATCTCATACAATAAAATATAGCATCATATATTGACCATATCACATCACAACATGCCCTGCAAAAACAAGTTAGACGTCCTCTACTTTGTTGTTGCAAGTTTTACGTGGCTGCTACGGGCTGAGCAAGAACCGTTCTTACCTATGCCTCAAAACCACAACGATAGTTCGTCAAGTTAGTGCTGTTTTTACCTTCTCAAGGACCGGGCGTAGCCACACTCGGTTCAACTAAAGTGGAGAAACTGACACCCGCCAGCCACCTGTGTGCAAAGCACGTCGGTAGAACCAGTCTCGCGTAAGCGTACGCGTAACGTCGGTCCGGGCCGCTTCATCCAACAATACCACCGGACCTAAGCGTGACATGCTGGTAAGCAGTATGACTTGTATTGCCCACAACTCACTTGTGTTCTACTCGTGCATATAACATCTACGCATAAAACCTGGCTCGGATGCCACTATTGGGGAAAGTAGTAATTTTAAAAAAATTCCTACGCATTACAGGATCATGGTGATGCATAGCAACGAGAGGGAGAGTGTTGTCCACGCACCTCATAGACCGAAGCGAAGCGTTAGCACAACGCGGTTGATGTAGTCGTACGTCTTCACGATCCGACCGATCAAGTACCGAACGTACGGCACCTACGAGTTCAGCACACGTTCAGATCGATGATGTCCCTTGAACTCCGATCCAGCCGAGCTTTGAGGGAGAGTTTCGTCAGCACGACGGCATGGTGACGATGATGATGTTCTACCGACGCAGGGCTTCGCCTAAGCACCGCTACGATATTATCGAGGTGGACTATGGTGGAGGGCAGCATCGCACACGGCTAAGAGATCCGAGGGATCAATTGTTGTGTCTATGGGGTGCCCCTCTCCTCCGTATATAAAGGGGGGAGGAGGAGAGGGCCGGCCAAAGGGAGAGGCGCGCCCAAGGGGGGGCAATCCTACTCCAAGTAGGTTTGGCCCCTCCCTTTCCTATTCCAAGTAGGACAAGGGGGAAGGAGGAGGTGGAGAGAAGGAAGGAGAAGGGGGCCACCTCCCCCTTCCCTTTCCCAATTCAGATTGGGGCAAGGGGGGCCGCCCGCCACCTCCTGGCCTCCCTCTCTCCTTTCCACTAAGGCCCATAAGGCCCAATAGCATCCCCCGGGAGTTCCGGTAACCCCCGGTACTCCAATAAATGTCCGAAACCTTCCGGAACCATTCCGGTGTCCAAACATAGTCGTCCAATTTATCAAACATAGTCGTCCAATATATCAAAATTTACGTCTCGACCATTTCGAGACTCCTCGTCATGTCCATCATCACATCTAGGAATCCAAACTACCTTCGGTACATCAAAACACATAAACTCATAATATAACCGTCATCGAACTTTAAGCGTGCGGACCCTACGAGTTCGAGAACTGTGTAGACATGACCGAGACACGTCTCCGGTCAATAACCAATAGTGGACCTGGATGCTCATATTGGCTCCTACATATTCTACGAAGATCTTTATCAGTCAAACCGTATAACAACATACGTTGTTCCCTTTGTCATCGGTATGTTACTTGCCTGAGATTCGATCGTCGGTATCTCAATACCTAGTTCAATCTAGTTACCGGAAAATCTCTTTACTCGTTCCGTAATACATCATCTCGCAACTAACTCATTAGTTACAATGCTTGCAAGGCTTATAGTGATGTGTATTACCGTGTGGGCCCAGAGATACCTCTGCGACGATCGGAGTGACAAATCCTAATCTTGAAATACGCCAACTCAACAAGTACCTTCGGAGACACCTGTAGAGCACCTTTATAATCACCCAGTTACGTTGTGACGTTTGTAGCACACAAAGTGTTCCTCTGGTAAACGGGAGTTCAATAATCTCATAGTCATAGGAACATGTATAAGTCATGAAGAAAGCAATAGCAACATACTAAACGATCAAGTGCTAAGCTAACGGAATGGGTCAAGTCAATCACATAATTCTCCTAATGATGTGATCCTGTTTATCAAATGACAACTCATGTCTATGGTTAGGAAACTTAACCATCTTTGATCAACGAGCTAGTCAAGTAGAGGCATACTAGTGACACTATGTTTGTCTATGTATTCACACATGTATTATGTCTCCGGTTAATACAATTCTAGCATGAATAATAAACATTTATCATGAAATAAGGAAATAAATAATAACTTTATTATTTACTCTAGGGAATATTTCCTTCACAAGGCATCCCAAGATAATATTTCAAGTAGTCTCAAGCATCTAAGCTTGGGGATGCCCCAGTAGGCATCCCACCTTTCTTCTTCAACAATTATCGGTTAGTATCGGTTGAGCCTAAGTTTTTGCTTCTTCACATGATGAGTGCTATCCTTGAAATGTCATTTTATTTTCTTTAGCCTTGTTTGCTGTTTGAATAAAATACCAAGATCTAAAATTCTTAAATGAGAGAGAGTCTTTAGCTACATAATTATTTAACTACTCATTAATCTTCACTTATATCTTTTTGGAGTAGTTTGTCATTTACTCGTGTGCTTCACTTATATCCTATGAGTAAATGGTTGAATGATTTGAATGTCATAAATCTGAAATTATATATGTTTCATATGCCTTTCCTATGGGGAGTAATGCCTTCACATATAAGAAGTAGAGGTGGTAAATTTATTGAAGGTTAGCAAACATTGTATTGGTCACTTAAACAATTCATGAAAGAATATTGACGGAAGAGGGATTTCATATATAAATATACTATCTTGGAAATCTTCTATGATTGTGAGCCCCATTAATTATTTTCAAACCTGAGCAAATTAGTTGAAGTTGGACAAGGAAGACAACATAATGAGTTATGCTTGGGTATATTTGTATAGAAGTTATATTGTTATGGATCCTCTAACATGCGGTGCTTGCTATTTAGAATCCTTTGCTAGCCAAAATATCTGTACTAAGCGGGAATACTGCTTGTGCATCCAAATTCCCTGAACCAAGTTTCTTCCATGAGTGTCCACCATATCTACCTATATGCGGTATTTACCTGCCGTTCCAAGTAAATTTGCATGTGCCAAACTCTAAACCTTTAATTAATAATCTGTTTTGTATGCCCGAATCGCTCATGTAGCAACTAGGGGTTGTCAGTATCTTCCATGCTAGGTGGGTTATTCTCACGATTAGTGGACTCCGCTCATCATTCACGAGAAAATGGTTGGTAACTGGGATGCCCAGTCCTATGATCAAAAGATCAAAAAGAAAATCACAAATAATTTAAACAAAACTCCCCCAGGAATGTTGATAGTTGGACGACACCCGTTGTTTCGGATAAGCCATGGAGTGTGAATGTTGGTGGAGGGGGAGTAAAAACTTTACCTTTCTGCGTGGGAACCGCCTATAATGTATCTAGCATGGAAGATATTGGGAACTCTTGGTCGTTATGTTGACAATGAAAGCATACCTCTCAAAATTATTTTCATCTCTATTTTTGCTTCGAGCTCTGGCACCTCTGCAAATCCCTGCTTCCCTCTGCGAAGGGCCTATCTTTTACTTTTATGCAAGAGTCAATAGTATTCCTTCTCATTCCAACCTACTCTTTAGTTGGCAAGCATCATGTGATGGAAAGATCTAAGCATATATGGCCATTCAAATATATTTGAGCATGAATTATTACTGTTGACATTACCCTTGAGGTAAAAGGTTGGGAGGCGAAACATTAAGCCCCTATCTTTCTCTGTGTTCGATGAATACTATTTGTTCTAAAAATATGCTTTGAGTGGTAGCAATCATGGAAGACTAAATGATAGTTGAGTATGTGAAGTTTGCTGAATCAAAGCTTTGACATAGACTCTCCCTGAAAATAAGATATATTGTAATTGTTTGATGACTAATAACATGGTTTGTTAGTTTTCAAGAAAGTTTATGATCTATACTTTAACATGTGAATAGTTTCTTACTTGATCATGAAAAGTTCTATGAGTTGAGCTACTGTTATGACATATGATGATGCTAGAAAAGGTTATTGAAATTACCATTGATCAAACTTGTGCACCTACTAGCATTCACTCTTCATAAATTATTTCTTTTATCATTTACCTACTCGAGGACGAGTAGGAATTAAGCTTGGGGATGCTGATACGTCTCCAACGTATCTATAATTTATGAAGTATTCATGCTATTATATTATCCATCTTGGATGTTTAATGGGCCTTACTATGCACTTTTATATTATTTTTGGGACTAACCTCTTAACCCAGAGCCCAGTGCCAGTTTCTGTTTTTTCCCTTGTTTCAGTGATTCGCAGAAAAGGAATATCAAACGGAGTCCAAACGGAATGAAACCTTCGGGAGCATGATTTTTGGAACGAACGTGATCCAGGAGACTTGCAGTTGAAGTCAGGGAAGCTTCGAGGTGGCCACGAGCCAGGGAGGCGCGCCTGCCCCCTGGACGCGCCCCCACCCATGTGGGACCCTCATGGCTCCTCTTACCAACTTCTTTCGCCTATATATATCAATATACCCTAAAAACATCGAGGAGGAGAATAGATCGGGAGTTCCGCTGCCGCAAGCCTCTGTAGCCACCAAAAACCAATCAGGAACCTGTTCCAGCACCCTGCCGGAGGGGGGATCCCTCACCGGTGGCCATCTTCATCATCCCGGCGCTCTCCATGACGAGGAGGGAGTAGTTCACCCTCGGGGCTGAGGGTATGTACCAGTAGCTATGTGTTTGATCTCTCTCTCTCTCATGTTCTTAAGGTGATACGATCTTGATGTATCGCGAGCTTTGCTATTATAGTTGGATCTTATGATGTTTCTCCCCCTCTACTCTCTTGTAATGGATTGAGTTTTCCCTTTGAAGTTATCTTAACGGAGTGAGTCTTTAAGGATTTGAGAACACTTTATGTATGTCTTGCCGTGCTTATTTGTGGTGACAATAGGGTTTTGGTTGATTTGTATCTTAAGGTGTTATTCTAGTACGAACTCTATGATAGATCCAACGGAAAGAATAGCTTCGTGTTATTTACTACGGACTCTTGAATAGATCGATCAGAAAGGATAACTTTGAGGTGGTTTCGTACCCTACCATAATCTCTTCGTTTGTTCTCTGCTATTAGTGACTTTGGAGTGACTCTTTGTTGCATGTTGAGGGATAGTTATACGATCCAATTATATTATTATTGTTGAGAGAACTTGCACTAGTGAAATTATGAACCCTAGGCCTTGTTTCCTAGCATTGCAGTACCGTTTACGCTCACTTTTATCATTAGTTACCTTGCTGTTTTTATATTTTCAGATTACAAATACCTATATCTACCATCCATATTGCACTTGTATCACCATCTCTTCGCCGAACTAGTGCACCTATACAAATTACCATTGTATTGGGTGTGTTGGGGACACAAGAGACTCCTTGTTATTTGGTTGCAGGGTTGTTTGAGAGAGACCATCTTCATCCTACGCCTCCCACGGATTGATAAACCTTAGGTCATCCACTTGAGGGAAATTTGCTACTGTCCTACAAACCTCTGCACTTGGAGGCCCAACAATGTGTACAAGAAGAAGGTTGTGTAGTAGACATCACTACCATGTAGACGTCGTATGAGGAAGTGGCCGTCCCTCGTCCGGTGAATGGCGGGCTTTGGGCCTCCTCGTCTCCAGCATCGTCGTCCATACCGTCGATGTCTTCAGAGTCATAGTCAAGCGTGTCGGTTAAGTCTTCGACAATGGCTATGAAGTGGGTGGTGGGTGGGAGGCAAAATTCACCCCCATGATCAGCCTCCAGCTCGAATCGGACATAATTCGGTTGTGAGTCCCCCGCCAGGGACAGATTTCTTAACGAATTTAGCACATCGCCCAAGGGCGAATGGTGGAAGGTGTCTGCGGCGCTAAACTCAAAGATCGATAAGCGATCCAGTTCGGCGTCTGCGGATGCACATGGCTCAGAATTTATGACCAGAGACAAGTCCAGAGTTCCGGTGACAAAGATGCCGTGTGACTTTAGGTCTATGTTCGGCTCCAACGCCGTGGAATCTACGGCCTCCATGGTGGGGTTGAGCCTCCCATCCTCGGACGGTGCAATATGCTCCGGATCTACGGCCGGAGCAGTTACATGAGCAATCTCCTGGATGCGCCCCGATGATAGATTTAGGTCATGTTCATCGGGGTGACTAGGAGCAGTTGCCGCGGTCTCGAATCCGGTGAAGATCACTCCACGGATGTCCGTGACGTAATTCAAGCTCCCAAATCTGACCTGATGGCCAGGGGCGTAGCTGTCGATCTGCTCCAGGTGGCCAAGCGAGTTGGCCCGTAGTACAAAGCCGCCGAATACGAAGATCTGTCCGAGGGGGGGGGGGAGGTTTCCCCTTGGACAGCATTGTTGTTGATGATTGAAGGGGCCATCGAACCTTGTGGGCATGGCACAGTGCAACTCTCAATGAAAGCACCAATGTCGGTGTCAAAACCGGCGGATCTCGGGTAGGGGGTCCCGAACTGTGCATCTAAGGTCGATGATAACAGGAGACAAGGGACATGATGTTTACCCAGGTTAGGGCCCTCTCTATGGAGGTAATACCCTACTTCCTGCTTGATTGATCTTGATGAATATGAGTATTACAAGAGTTGATCCACCACGAGATCGTATTGGCTAAACCCTAGAAGTCTAGCCTATATGTCTAAGGTAATGAGTATATCTCTTTCCGGACTAAGTCCTGCGGTTTATATAGACACCGGGAGGATCTAGGGTTACACAAGGTCAGTTACAAAGGAAAAGAATCGACATATTCGGTCGCCAAGCTTGCCTTCCACGCCAAGGAGAGTCCCATCCGGACACGGGTGCAATCTTCGGTCTTCGTATCTTCACAGCCCATCAGTCCGGCCCATGGCTAACAGACCGGATGCCCAAGGACCCCTTAGTCTAGGACTCCCTCAGGTAGAAAGCTATTCCAACTAGTAGTGCTGATCATAACACCTCTATTAAGATGCTTAAAGAAGTTATTTTTCCGAGGTTTGGGGTCCCTAGATATTTAATGACTGATGGTGGTTCACATTTTATTCATGGTGCCTTTCGTAAAATGCTTGCTAAGTATGACGTTAATCATAGAATTGCATCTCCATACCACCCACAATCTAGTGGCCAAGTAGAATTAAGTAATAGAGAGATCAAATTAATTCTGCAAAAGACTGTTAATAGATCTAGAAAGAACTGGCCCAAGAAACTTGATGATGCATTATGGGCCTATAGAACTGCATATAAAAATCCTATGGGTATGTCTCCATATAAAATGGTTTATGGAAAAGCATGTCACTTACCTCTCGAACTAGAATGTAAGGCATATTGGTCCATTAAAGAGCTCAACTATGATTTCAAACTTGCCGGTGAGAAGAGGCTATTTGACATTAGCTCACATGATGAATGGAGAACCCAAGCCTATGAGAATGCCAAACTGTTTAAAGAAAAAGTTAAAAGATGGCATGACAAAAGGATACAAAAGCGTGAGTTTAATGTAGGTGATTATGTTTTGCTATTCAACTCTCGTTTAAGATTTTTTGCAGGAAAACTTCTCTCTAAATGGGAAGGTCCTTACGTTATCGAGGAGGTCTATCGTTCCGGTGCCATAAAAATCAACAACTTCGAAGGCACAAATCCGAAGGTGGTGAATGGCCAAAGAATCAAACATTATATCTCAGGTAATCCCATAAATGTTGAAACTAATGTTATTGAAACCGTAACCCCGGAGGAGTACATAAGGGACACTTTCCAGAACGTGTCAGACTCCGAAAAGGAATAGGTATGTGGTACGGTAAGTAAACCGACTCCAAAACAGTTCTAATAGCAATTTTTCTCCGCTTTGGAATGTTTAAGAAAATAGGAAAATAAGAAGTAGTCCGGGAAGGACACGAGGCGTCCACGAGGGTGGAGGGCGCGCCCTACCCCCTGGGCGCGCCCCCTGCCTCGTGGGCACATCGTGTGCTCTCCGGACACCGTTTTCTTGCACGATACGTCTTTTGGTCGGTAAAAATTCATTACATAATCCCCCGAAGGTTTTGACCCTTGTATCATGCAAATATCCTCTGTTCTTGTTTCGAGCTGTTTTTCTGACAGATTTAGATCATCATGACGTCCCCAAGTGCCCCCAAGGACAAGTTCTTCGAGAAGGTCGTCAACCCCTAGCTCGCGGAGGTGCTGCAACATCCTCAAACCATTGAGATGTGTGAGGGGTTGCTGCACATCCGCAATGTTGAGGGACCAAGGAGGACCGGAAGCGTGGAGATAAGGCTTGAAGTAATGGAGCAACAAGTTTTCAAGTGTGAGGAGATGGTGGAGCGTGGACTCGACGCCAATCACATAATGATCACGGAATTCTCCAAAAACCACAAGCTGGACGCCAAGGACATTGGGGAGGCCATCTTCAAGCTTCACGAGAAAATCGAGCACCTCCAAGCCCAGATCCGTGACCTGCAAAACCAAAACTGTGAGTATGAATATAGATTCAAGAGGATGCGTTTGGCTAAAGATTTAAGGATCCCAGAGACTCAATCATCCTTCTATGATGGTGAGCCTATGGCTTGGAAGATGGACGACAAGCCTACATCATCAACAACTCCACCATCACCACCCCCGAGGAAAGAGATATAAACACATGGTATGGGCACTCCCCTTGGCAATTGCCATGCTTGGGGGAGGTGCCCCAGTATCGTATCACCATCACACTTTTATCTTTACCGTTTGTCTTAGTTCGATCCTTTTGGTAATATCTTGATCTAGTAGCATAAAGTTTTAGTATGGTTTAGTTTTGAGTTTTGCTTTATGATCCTTCTATATAATGGAGTCTGTGAGCTATATATAATAAAGATTAGCGTTGAGTCAAGGGCTTGATTATCTTGCTATGATCTTGAGGGAATTAAAGAAAAGGAAAGAATAAAAAGAAATAAAGAGATCATATTGATCTTATGTAGAGTAATGACTTCACATATAAAGAGTATGATGAATAAAAGTTGTTGAGAGTTGACAAACATAGTTTTGGTCATCATTGCAATTAATAGAAAGTAATAAAGAAAGAGAGGTTTTCACATATAAATATACTATCTTGGACATCTTTTATGATTGTGAGCACTCATTAAAATATGACATGCTAAAGAGTTGATGTTGGACAAGGAAGACAACGTAATGGGTTATGTTTTCTTATATCCGAAATAAAGTATATTGTCATGGATCATCCAACATGTTGAGCTTGCCTTTCCCCCTCATGCTAGCCAAATTCTTTGCACCAAGTAGAGATACTACTTGTGCTTCCAAATATCCCTAAAACCAGTTTTGCCATGAGAGTCCACCATACCTACCTATGGATTGAGTAAGATCCTTCAAGTAAGTTGTTATTGTTGCGTGCAATAAAAATTGCTCTCTAAATATGTATGATTTATTACTGTGGAGAAAATAAGCTTTATACGATCTTGTGATGTGGAAGAAATAAAAGTGACATACTGCATAATAAAGGTCTATATCACAAGTGGCAATATAAAGTGACGTTCTTTCGCATTAAGATTTTGTGCATCCAGCCATAAAAGCACATGACAACCTCTGCTTCCCTCTGCGAAGGGCCTATCTCTTTATTGTCTTATACCTTATACAAGAGTCATGGTAATCTTCACCTTTCCTTTTTACATTTTATCCTTTGGCAAGCACATTGTGTTGGAAAGATCACGATATATATATATATATATATATATATATATATATATATATATATATATATATATATATATATATATATATATATCCAATTGGATGTAATTTAGCATGAATTATTATTGTTGACATTACCCTTGAGGTAAAAGGTTGGGAGGCAACACTATAAGCCCCTATCTTTCTCTGTGTCCGATTAAAACTCCATACCTATAAGTATTGCGTGAGTGTTAGCAATTGTGAAAGACTAAATGATAGTTGAGTAGGTGGACTTGCTGAAAAGCTCTTATATTGACTCTTTCCAATGTTATGATAAATTGCAATTGCTTCAATGACCGAGATTTTAGTTTGTTAGTTTTCAATGAAGTTTCTGATTCATACTTGACATTGTGAATAGACTGTTACTTGAGCATAAGAAATCATATGACAATATATATGCATATTGCTGTTATAAGAATGATCATGATGCCCTCTGATACGTCTCCGTCGTATCTACTTTTCCAAACACTTTTGCCCTTGTTTTGGACTCTAACTTGCACGATTTGAATGGAACTAACCCGGACTGACGCTGTTTTCAGCAGAATTGCCATGGTGTTATTTTTGTGTAGAAACAAAAGTTCTGGGAATGACCTGAAACTTCACTGAGATTATTTTTGGAAATAATAAAAAATACTGGCGAAAGAATCAAGGCCAGGGGGCCCACACCCTGTCCACGAGGGTGGGAGGCGCGCCCCCTGCCTCATGGGCCCCCTGGAGCTCCACCGACCTCAACTCCAACTCTATATATTCACGGGGAGAAAAAATCAGAGAGAAGGATTCATCATGTTTTACGATACGGAGGCGCCACCAAGCCCTAATCTCTCTATGGAGGGCTGATCTGGAGTCCGTTCGGGGCTCCGGAGAGGGAAATCCGTCGCCGTCGTCATCATCAACCATCATCCATCACCAATTTCATGATGCTCACCGCCGTGCGTGAGTAATTCCATCGTAGGCTTGCTGGATGGTGATGGTTTGGATGAGATTTATCATGTAATCGAGTTAGTTTTGTTAGGGTTTGATCCCTAGTATCCACTATGTTCTGAGATTGATGTTGCTATGACTTTGCTATGCTTAATGCTTGTCACTAGGGCCCGAGTGCCATGATTTTAGATCTAAACCTATTATGTTTTCATGAATATATGTGAGTTCTTGATCCTATCTTGCAAGTCTACAGTCACCTACTATGTGTTATGATCCGGCAACCCCGAAGTGACAATAATCGGGACCAATCCCGGTGATGACCATAGTTTGAGGAGTTCATGTATTCACTATGTGTTAATGCTTTGGTACGGTACTCTATTAAAAGGAGGCCTTAATATCCCTTAGTTTCCAATAGGACCCCGCTGCCACAGGAGGGTAGGACAAAAGATGTCATGCAAGTTCTTTCCCATAAGCACGTATGACTATATTCGGAATACATGCCTACATTACATTGATGAATTGGAGCTAGTTCTGTGTCACCCTATGTTATAACTGTTGCATGTATAATCGCATCCGACATAATTCTCCATCACCGATCCAATGCCTACGAGCTTTTCACATATTGTTCTTCGCTTATTTACTTTACCGTTGCCACTGTTACAATTACTACAAAACTATCACTGTTACTTTTTCCACCGTTACCGCTACTATCATACTACTTTGCTACTAAATACTTTGCTGCAGATATTAAGTTATCCAGGTGTGGTTGAATTGACAACTCAACTGCTAATACTTGAGAATATTCTTTGGCTCCCCTTGTGTCGAATCAATAAATTTGGGTTGAATACTCTACCCTCGAAAACCGTTGCGATCCTCTATACTTGTGGGTTATCACCCTCATGTCCGTATTTTATTTTATCGACACCTCTATCTCTAAACATGTGGACATATTTTTCGTTATCGGCTTCCGCTTGAGGACAAGCGAGGTCTAAGCTTGGGGGAGTTGATACGTCCATTTTGCATCATGCTTTTATATCGATATTTATTGCATTATGGGATGTTATTACACATTATGTCACAATACTTATGCCTATTCTCTCTTATTTTATAAGGTTTACATGAAGAGGGAGAATGCCGGCAGCTGGAATTCTGGGCTGGAAAAGAAGCAAATATTAGAGACCTATTCTGCACAGCTCCAAAGGTCCTGAAACTTCACGAAGGCAATTTTTGGAATTAATAAAAAATATTGGCGAAAGAATTAACCAGAAGGGGCCCACACCCTGGCCACGAGGGTGGGGGAGCGCCCCCTGCCTCGTGGGTCCCCTGGCAGGCCTCCGGTGCCCATCTTCTGCTATATGAAGGCTTTCACCCTGGAAAAAATCAAGAGGAAGCTTTCGGGACGAAACACCGCCGCCACGAGGCGGAACCTTGGCGGAACCAATCTAGGGCTCTGGTGGAGCTGTTCTGCCAGGGAAACATCCCTCCGGGAGGGGGAAATCATCACCATTGTCATCACCATCGATTGACTCACCGGGAGGGGGTCAATCTTCATCAACATCTTCACCAGCACCATCTCCTCTCAAACCCTAGTTCATCTCTTGTATCCAATCTTTGTCTCAAAACCTCAAATTGGTACCTGTGGGTTGCTAGTAGTGTTGATTACTCCTTGTAGTTGATGCTAGTTGGATTATTTGGTGGAAGATCATATGTTCAGATCCTTTATGCATATTTATACCCCTCTGATTATGATCATGACTATGATTTGTGAGTAGTTACGTTTGTTCCTGAGGACATGGGAGATGTCTTGCTATAAGTAGTCATGTGAATTTGGTATTCGTTTGATATTTTGATGAGATGTATGTTGTATTTTCTCTAATGGTGTTATGTGAATGTCGACTACATGAAACTTCACCATTGTTTGGGCCTAGAGGAAGGCATTGGGAAGTAATAAGTAGATGATGGGTTGCTCGAGTGACAGAAGCTTCAACCCTAGTTTATGCGTTGCTTCGTAAGGGGCTGATTTGGATCCATATGTTTCATGCTATGTGTTGGTGTACAAAAAGAGGGGTACACTTTTTGTATCCCTATAACTGTGCACGGGCAGTCTGAGCTGCGGGCACCACCGCACTGAGCAAGGCAAGGGAGGTGAGCCAAGGTAAGGCCGAAGCTCGAAAGGAGCAGAACGACGCCAAGACCAAGACCACAAAGAGCAAAGGGGCAAGCGGACTCCCCAGCAAGATCCTTGCCGGGGCGGTTTTAGCAACCTGGCAAGACCCTTGCCGTGGCAGCTCGCCCACACCCACGGAGCGAATCACCCTTCAGTCCCCTGCCCCCATGGGGCAAGGATTCGGAGACATCCTGTGGTAGGCATGCAGATCTTTGTGAAGACACTCAAGATCAGATACACACTATAGAAGATGACGACCCTTGACGGATCCCAGCCAAGGAGGACCAAGGCCCCGGCAAGAGCCTTGCCGGGGATGACAAAGTAGCGCCGGCAGCAAGACCTTGCGGGGCCCGGCAAGACCCTTGCGGGGCTACGGCAAGGCCCTCGCCAAGAACACCCGTGGGGCCACCATCAGGCCCACGCCAATCAAACCTCCACCACCGTTCGCATGCAGCTGCCGACCCAACCAGTTGGGCAAGCACCTGCGTGGCGGCAAGCGGATCTTCGTGGAAACCCACCACTGCGCCACCTCAGCTGACTGCCTGCCTACATGGCATCGCGGGCACCGCTGGCCAGGGCGCTTGTCGACACGAAAGGGAGCGGCGATGGACGAGACAGGGCTCTCCCCCGTCCCCGATAAAGCAAGGACACCTAAGCAAGACGCATTAAAGGCGCCTTGTCATGTAATGCGAGGGATACACTCGTATGACTGTACCCTTTCCACCTCCTGTGTGCCACTATGGCAACCCCTTTCGCTATAAAAGGAGGCCCAAGGCGACCAGGAGGAGGATTCGACTTTTTGGAGCTCCTCACGCCCCATTGCTAGTTCAAGAACACAGATAAACAAACCACCAAAGCAGGAGTAGGGTTTTACGCATCCTCGCGGCCCGAACCTGGATAAAGAAACCGTGTGCTATCTGTTTGATCCGCTCTTCTCACGACCCTGCGCCCCGCGACCGTAGTAGGGATTCTTGTGATCCCATAGGTGTCGTCCTCACACCGACATCTTTGGCGCGCCAGGTAGGGGCTGCGCAGTTGTGAGAATCGGCTTTGGCGGTTAGCCCGGCACTCCTTCATCTTCATGACCCTTGAAGAAGAAAGGAGGCCAGAAGATCGAAACTCGAGCGATCGCAAACAGAAGGTAAGTTGCACTGAACCCTTATTTGTGCTACCCTTCTTATTTGAGGTTATCCCCGGAGATGTCACGCCTTTGTATGAGAAACCTGCACACCAGGGGGCTCTCCCACGATCGGCAACGCCCTTGCCCTGTTTCGAGTCTGCTCAACAGCTCAAGCGGCTGTGTCGAGAATGTGAGAGTAACCTTCCGCGATCGACAATGCCCTCGATTCTGGCTCGAGTCAAGCTCGACAGTTCGAGCAGCCGCGTTCAGAACGGAAAGGTGGCTCGTCCGGCAGCACGCGTACCCAGCAGGCCCTGGGGATCCGTCCCCAAAACGCCGCTAGGGGCTTCCGCGCCGGCAAGCCTACCCGATCGACGTGGGGCACGCATAGAAAGAGGAATTGAACGGGGAAATAACATGCATGAAAATTAAGAGTACTTCAAAGTTATATTACATCACGTCATAGCTGCGGTTCTAACTAAAGATAAAATTTGTCTTGGTCGGGAACCCGCAGCGGCGAAGAGGAACGGGATGCCTAATCCCGGCGCTGGCCTTCCACCCTCTTGATTTCGTCGATGCCGTCGGTGATGGGCTTGATGCGCTCCTTGAGCACCGTGAGGTCAACACCATCCGGCAAGCTCTTCATCGCGGCCGCAAAGTCAAGGTCGGGATTCCAGTGCGCCATCTTGGTGAGGACCTTGGTCACGACCCTCCGGCAAAGTCGCCGGGCCTCCTCGGCCAGCGTGGCCGTCCTGTTGGAGTGAAGATAGGCCAAGGCTCTGAGGACGCCCTTGAATAACTGGGTCAGCTTGGCGTTGACGGTCCCGCTGCGCTCGGGGGCGTACCAAACGTTTGGCATCCCCATGGTGGCCAATTGCAAGGTGACCCTGCCGGCAACGACCTCCAGATGGCTGATCCACCTGTTCTTGCCCACCACATATTCCTTGTGGGAGGCGGCCTCATTTGCCCGCAGCTGCTTCTCCTCCTCGAGGCTCCTGGTCAAGGTCTCCTCCCGAGCCCTGCTCTCCGACAGCATCTTCTCGAGACCCTCCAGCTTCAGCTTGAGGTCTCTGATGGAGTTCTGCGCGTTGGAGAGCTCCCCAGTCCTGCTGATGACTGCTCCTTGCGCCTCTAGCAAGGCGCGGTTGAGCGTGCTCTTCTCGCCGGACAGCTTGAGGGCCTGCTCCTTCAGCTCGTCCCGCTCTGCTTCCAGCTCCTTCACCTTGCCGGCATGGGCTAGAGCTTGGGCATCGAGTGCCTCTTTGTGCCTCTGCTCCAGCTCACGAGTCCGTCGCGTGACAAGGGCCTCGAGCTCCTCATCCTTGCTGCGGAGCGTTGCGATAAGCCTCGCTTCACGCGCGGAGAGGTCCTCTTCCTGGGAATCCAAGGCGGCTTGATGCTGGTTCCGGGCGGCTTCGGCCGCGGCAGCCAAGTTCGTCGCCTCTTCACGGGCCTTCTCGATGTCGGCCATTTTCATGGTGAGCTCCACATCGCGCTTGGCCAATTCCTCCTGAAAGGCCCTCTGCTCCTCGCGAGTCTGGTGGAACTAGGTCTGCGTCTCAGCGACGCGCACCTTGAAGTCCACCTCCGCGTTGTCCACCGTTGCCATCCCGGACTTGATCTTGTCCAGACGGGCACGGTAGAGCACTTGGAGCTTCCGGAAATCGGCCCCCATGGCGCGGAAAAGCTGCTCTTCTGGAGAACTGTCGCCGCCAATGCCCGGCTCATAAACCACCTCAAGCCCGGTGGCGGCAAGCACCTCGCCGTCAAAGGCTTCCCCTTCGGCAGGCGCTCGGCTTGACGCCCCTGGAAGATGGACAAAAAGATCGTCGCCCACCTTCAGATATCTGCCGGGGCCCGAGGTTGAGGAGGAGGGAGGCTGGTCACCCGCCACCTCCTCCTCGGCGGAGGCCTTGCCGGCCTCACCGGCAGGTGCACCGCTGGCGCCCTCGGCAGAAGCCTCGCCGGTCGCCTTGGCGGCCCCCGAGGCGGCGTCCTTGACAACACCCTTGGCGGTTTCGTCAGCGGCGGCCTCATCAGCATCTTTGGCGGCCTCCTCCGCGGCAATCCTGCTGGCCTCCGCCGCGGCCTCCTCATCAATGTCTCCAACAACAGTGTCCATGTCCTCCATGTCTGTTGAAGCAGGGCCTGGGCAGCAATGGGAGCAATGAAGCCAAGAAAAGAATAAGGGAAAAACATAGACGAAGGGCAGGCGACTCACCAGTGCCAGGCTGTGAAGCAGAAGTCCCCTCCCCGCCAGCATTTGGCGCCGTGGCAGAGTCACCAGCGCCCAAGTTCCTCTCTTCCTCCATGGGTGTGGGCTCCGTGCCTGATGCCCTTGCCGGGGATGCCCCCCGCGGCGGCGTAGTCGATGGGGGTGGTGTGTTAGGAGTAGCCCTCTGTGGCTCCTCCTGCTGCCACTCCCCTCCTGCAAACCCGGCAAGGTCAGCATCATAGCATCGAGCGCCTACCACATGTCGAGTAAGAAGAGGGTGACGAACTTACGCTGGGGGCTGCGCCGGGGGCTGCTGTCTGGGCTGCTCGGCACCACCAGTGGTGTCTTTGAAGCCCCAGCCGGGGACTGACTGCCCGCCAAGGTCCTCGCCCTCTTCGCCCTCTGGGCCAAAGTCTCTGTCTCCCTGCAAAAGCAAAAATGGATCAAGACAAGCGACCCAATTCGGGGAAGTGGAAATGACAGTAAGGAATGGAGTACTTACTCATCATCTGTCTCCTCCTCTTCCACCAGTTTCCTTTTCCTCTCCGGGCTGAGAGGCCCGAGATCAAAAGGGAGCTCCACATCATCATCCGAGTCGACGCCTGCCGGAGGAGGCAAAGAAGGCGGCAGGGTTTGTGCGCGCCCGGATGAGGAAGGGGTTGTCGCCTTCTTCTTCTCAGCGGCCTTCATCAGCCCCTTAGCTGTCGTGGCCCTCGTGTGGCGCCCGGACCCCTCCAGGGTCAATTGAGGACGCGTAGCCCTGCCGGGTCGGACCGGCTCACCGGAGCCAGCCCGCCGCAGGACTCGCCCTCTTCCCCTGGTTGGCGTCGAGACCGCCGCCACGTCCTCCTCCTCCGACGATTCGTCGGCCGCGTCCTCGACAAGCGGAGCTCCAGCGTCGACGCTGCTGACCTCCCCGATGGCCACCGCCCACAGGGTGAACTGCTCCTCCTCCGCAGCCATCGCGGCCTTGTCCTCCACGCCCCCGGCGCTGCCGGCCTCCATGGCAAGCTGTGCCTCCCTCGCCCTAGTGGCGATGTAGTCCAGCTCCGCCTGGGTGGTGTCCATGACAAGCCGCCGCTCGGCGTCAGCATTGACGTATACCTCGATCAAAGAGTCGAAGAATTGCTGCACATCTGCGACCGTCGGCTCCTTCCAGCTCGGGACAGGACCGTGCGTGTTGCAGTCCGGCATCATAGCAATGATCTCAGACCGGCGTGAGTTATTGCACAACGGGACCACCCCCGCTGGCAACTTGAAGAATGACCCCTTGACGGCCTTGCCGACCTTTGCGGCAGCCCTCGCGGCCTTGCCGGTCCGTTCAACCTCGCCGTTGCGACCCACATCAAGCTAGAAAAGCCGCTGACAGAAGTGGGCATGCGCCATCACCGTGAAGTTGTGGTCGAGGCCAGGGCGGAGCCGCATAATGTCAGCCGGGTCCGTAAAAAGCCAGGCTGGCCTCCCCTTGTTATGCAACGGGGCGATCCGGCGGCGAATGAAGTTCGCCCCGATCATCTCTAGGGTGAGCCCAGCCCGGGTCAGCCGGAGGATCCTGGTGGTGGCGACAGTAAGCCTCTCGTCGGCAGCATCGACATCACCCCAATTGCTGCCGCGGACCGGCGGCACTCGACGGCACTTGCAGAATTCCGGTGGGTCTTCGTCTTCAATCCAGCACCTCCGGCCACGCCATTCATCCCACTTCTCCTTCATGGCACCGTCCAGGTACGCCCCCTTGGATCTTGAGATCTTGGCGACGCATCCGGAGACGGCGCCTCCGGGCTGGATTCGAGGGGAGAAATAGTGGCGAAAGAGTGCCGTGTTGGGTTGCACTCCGGCAAAGCCTTCGCAAAGATGCGCAAAGAGAGCCAGGCACGCCACCGCATTTGGAGTGAAATCCAAGAGGCGAAAGCCGAAGGTGTGCATGATGTCGCAGAAGAAATCAGAAAAAGGGGGGCATAACCCGCAAGAAAGGTAATTGATGTAAAAGGATACCGATTTGAGCAGGATCGGCAAGCGGCAGAATGACGCGTCGCGGATGCTCAATTCTCTCCCCGTCTTCACTCCCCATAAGGGCTTGAAGGAGGCCCGGAGCTCATGAACATCAACCGACGAGGGGAAGAAGAAGGCAGACTTTGTCCGGTCCCCCGACAGCACGCTCTCCGGCGGCTCCACGGTCCCAGAGCCCTTAGCCACCCCCTTGCCCTTGGCGGATTTGGGTGCCATGGCGGCCGAGAGGTCTAGAGGATTGAGGAAGAGGGGTGGCGAAGTAGCGACGGCGGGCGACGGCGAAAGCTTAGGAAGGAAGGAAGAGAAGAAACAACGGCTCTATGATTGGAAAAGGTACGAGAGAAGAGGAGAAAATGAGCAGTGTGCCCACGGTTATTCCTTCTTATGGGGGAAAACGCGGGCCGCCTCCTTTCACATTAACTGCGACATGACGCGTGCGCATAGAGCTCAGCCCCACGCATGCCGCCCACGTCACGCACACCTCCCCACACCGAGCCACGCGCGGGAGGCATGGGAAGCGCAGTGCGCGAAGAGACTTACCGCGGTAAAAACCACCCCGCCTGCCCGCGCACCGTTTTTGGGCCTAGCCCAATAACGCGATTGCGCTTACGTGTGGCCCAGGCCCGGGGGCTCCTGTTATTGTACAAAAAGAGGGATACACTTTTTGTACCCCTATAACTGTGCACGGGCAGTATGAGCCGCGGGCACCACCGCAATGAGCAAGGCAAGGGAGGTGAGCCAAGGTAAGGCCGAAGCTCGAAAGGAGCAGAATGACGCCAAGACCAAGACCACAAAGAGCAAAGGGGACGAAGCGGACTCCCCCGGCAAGATCCTTGCCGGGGGCGGTTTTAGCAAACCCGGCAAGACCCTTGCCGTGGCAGCTCGCCCCACACCTACGGAGCGAATCACCCTTGAATCCCATGCCCCCATGGGGCAAGGATTCGGGAGACATCCCCGTGGTGGCATGCAGATCTTTGTGAAGACACTCAAGATCATATACACACTATAGAAGATGACGACCCTTGGCGGGATCCCACCCAAGGAGGACCACAAGGCCCCCGGCAAGAGCCTTGCCGGGGATGACAGCAGGCGCCGCGGCAAGACCCTTGCCGGGGCTACGGCAAGGCCCTCGCCAAGAACACCCGTGGGGCCACCATCAGGCCCACGCCAATCAAACCTCCACCACCGTTCGCATGCAGCAGCCGACCCAACCAGTTGGGCAAGCACCTGCGTGGCGGCAAGCGGATCTTCGTGGAAACCCACCACTGCGCCACCTCATCTGCCTGCCTGCCTACATGGCACCGCGGGCACCGCTGGCCAGGGCACGTGTCGACACGAAAGGGAGCGGCGACGGACGAGACAGGGCTCTCCCCCGTCCCCAATAAAGCAAGGACACCTAAGCAAGACGCATTAAAGGCGCCTTGTCATGTGATGCGAGGGATAAACTCGTATGACTGTACCCTTTCCACGTCCTGTGTGCCACTGTGGCAACCCCTTTCCCTATAAAAGGAGGCCCTAGGCGACCAGGAGGAGGATTCGTCTTTTTGGAGCTCCTCACGCCCCATTGCTAGTTCAAGAACATAGATAAACAAACCACCAAAGCAGGAGTAGGGTTTTACGCATCCTCGCGGCCCGAACCTGGATAAAGAAACCGTGTGCTATCTGTTTGATCCGCAAGACCCCGCGCCCCGCGACCGTAGTAGGGATTCTTGTGATCCCATAGGTGTCGTCCTCACACCGACAATGTGGTTAGTGAGGGAGTCCTGGATTAGGGGGTGTCCAGATGGCCGGACTATAACCTTTGGTCGGACTCCTGGACTATGAAGATACAAGATTGAAGACTTCGTCCCGTGTCCGGATGGGACTTTCCTTGGCGTGGAAGGCAAGCTTGGCGATACGGATATGTAGATCCCCTCCCATTGTAACCGACTCTGTGTAACCCTAGCCCTCTCCGGTGTCTATATAAACCGTAGGGTTTTAGTCCGTAGGACGGACAACAATCACACCATAGGCTAGCTTCTAGGGTTTAGCCCACTTGGCATCCAAACATGTTCGCATAAACCAAATCAGTATCATTATCTCCCCCGATACTAAATATTTCACTCTTCTCAAAGTTGATCTTAAGCCCTGACATAAGCTCGAAGAGATATAGCAAGATTTTGATGTTTACGGCTTTGTCAACATCATGTTCAAAACAAAGCACCGTGTCATATGCATATTGCAGGATGCCAACACCATCCTCAATAAGATCAGCAGCTAACCCTTTAATAAGACCATTTTTTCGAGCTGTAAGCATCATTTTAGTCAGGCAATCGGCTACAAGATTAAACAGGAAAGGGGAGTGAGGATCCCCTGTCTCACCCCTTAGCACTTTGGATGTATGGCCCCACCACATCATTGATCTTGACACTAACCGTGCCATTTTTTAGAATTTGAGAAACCCACCCGCACCACTTAGGGCTAAACCCACGCTTCCTATGGCAGTCAAGCAAAAATCCCAGTTTACTTTGTCATAGGCCTTCTCAAAATCGAGCTTAAGAACCACTCCCACTTGTTTTTTGATATGAGTGTAATGCAAAATCTCATGCAATGATAGGATACCATCAAATATATGTCTTCCCTTAATGAAAGCATTCTGTTGAATACTAAACAGCTTATGAGCATATTTGCTAGCCCTAATATCCATGGCTTTGGCGAGTAGTTTATAAGGGCAGCGCAGCAGACAAATGGGCCTATACTGCTGGATTCTTTTAGCATCAGTCGACTTAGGAAGCAAAGTTATGATGCCATAGTTAAGTCGTTGCACATCTAACTTGCCTTCATGAAACCACTCAAACAGGCATAAGAGGTCACGAGCTACAACATACCAGCAATGCTGATAAAACTCAACAGGGATATCATCAGGACTGGGGGCACGATTAGATTTCATGTCAAATAAAGTTTTTTTTATCTCTTCCAAAGAAAAAGGTCGAGTCAAGTCCTCATTATCTTCCGGGGTAATCATCTCTTCCTGGGACCATAATGTTGCATCGATCTGGCAAATATTGCCAGGAGCTGGTCCAAATAAGGATTTGTAATATTCAGTAGCATGGGCAGGTAAGTTTTTGGTCCCTTCAACAATAGTAGACCCACATTCCAGGGAAATCATGGAGTTTTTCCTCTGACGGTGAGGAGTCCCGGATTAGGGGTGTCGGATGGCGGACTATAACCTTTGGCGGACTCACTGTACTATGAAGATACAAGATTGAAGACTTCGTCCCGTGTCCGGATGGGACTTTCCTTGGCGTGGAAGGCAAGATTGGCGATACGGATATGTAGATCTCCTCCCATTGTAACCGACTCTGTGTAACCCTAGCCCTCTCCGGTGTCTATATAAACCGGAGGGTTTTAGTCCGTAGGACAGACAACAATCATACCATAGGCTAGCTTCTAGGGTTTAGCCTCTTTGATCTCGTAGTAGATCTACTCTTGTACTGCCCATATCATCAATATTAATCAAGCAGGAGTAGGGTTTTATCTCCATCGAGAGGGCCCGAACCTGGGTAAAAACATCGTGTCCCTTGTCTCCTATTACCATCCGCCTAAACGCACAGTTCGGGACCCCCTACCGAGATCCGCGGTTTGACACCGACATTGGTGCTTTCATTGAGAGTTCCTGTGTCGTCATCTTTAGGCCCGATGGCTCCTCCGATCATCAACAACGATGCGATCCGGTGAGACTTTTCTCCCGGGCAGATCTTTGTATTCGCGGCTTTGCATCTGCGGCCAATTAAGCAGCCATCCGGAGCAGATCGAAGCTACGCCCCGCCATCAGTCAGATTTGGAAGTTTGAACTACGGTTGGCGTCCGCGGAGACTTGATCTTGACGGGTTCGAGCCACGGCCGAGCGCCGCCTTTGTCACGATGGGCATGATCTAGCTCTGCCGCCGAACAGTGCCCTGGAGGCCGCACCCGTGTCCGCTCCGACCCTTAGCTCGGAACCGACTGTGCCAATCGAGGACGGGTGGCTGTACACCGCCTCGGGGGCTGCAATCTCTACGGCAATCGAGCCGAACACCAGCCTTGTCCTCTCCGAAGCTCGTGACTCCAAGGTGTCGGACTCTTCTCCGGACTCTGAACCTTCCGCGCCCCTGCCAATCGAATCCGATTGGGCGCCGATTATGGAGTTCGCCGCCATGGACATCTTTCAGCACACGCCCTTCGGCGGCATTCTGAATTCACTAAAGTCTCTCTCTTTATCAGGAGAGCCCTGGCCGGACTATGGTCAGCAAGGTTGGGATGCGGACGACGAATAAATTCAAAGCCCACCCACCACCCACCACCCACTTCGTAGCCACTGTCGATGATTTAATCGACATGCTCGACTTCGACTCCGAAGACATCGACGGTATGGACGCCGATGCAGGAGACGACCAAGAACCAGCGCCTATAGGGCACTGGAAGGCCACCTCGTCGTACGACATTTACATGATGGACACCCCAAAAGAAGGGAATGGCGATGGAACAACGGAGGATGACCCCTCCAAGAAGCAGCCTAAGCACCGGCATCAGCGACGCCGCTCTAAATCCCTCCAAAGCAAAAACGGCGATTCCGGCACGGGAGATAATAACACCCGGACAAGGTCTGAAGACAACCCCTCCGGCAGGATTCAGCACGGGAGGATGGAGAAGCCAGCCCTCATGAGAGCGGCGGACAAAGAGTTAGAGGGCGATAATTACATGCCTCCTCTCGAAGGCGAGGCAAGCCTCGACAACGGCAATTTGTCGTGCACGAGGATCCCGTCGAACAAGAGCGTTTCAAGCGCAGGCTTATGGCCACGGCGAACAGCCTCACGAAAAAACAGCAACACTTAGAGCTGACCAAGACTTGCTAGCCGACGGATGGATGAAGTCCTTGCGGCAAAAGTACGACCTCGAGCGCCCCTCCAAGAGCTACCCAAAGCGCGGGCTGCTACCCGATTAGAGGAGGAAGCACCTAAACCTACATCACCAGCGACGACGCGGCTGACCACCACCTCGTGGCGCGACGAAGAGAGGCCTCTCGGCCCTCCATTCAAGCCGCACCCCAGCGTCGCTCAAAAGATACCAAGGCACGGGGAAACGCGCCAGACCTGCGAGATATATTTGAGGACAAGGCAAGGCAAACAAGATCGATCTACGGATCGCGTGGGCCTACGACGCGTGGCGATAACCGTCATGCGGATATAGCAATCTGGCGGGCGAACACGATGAGACAAAGCTCATTTGAGCTACGTCGTGATATAGCCCAGTACAGAGGCGCCGCACACCCACTATGCTTCACAAATGAAGTAATGGATCATCAAATCCCCAAGGGTTTCAAACCCTTAAACATCGAATCATATGATGGCACAACAGATCCTGCGGTATGGATCGAGGATTATCTCCTTCATATCCACATGGCCCGCGGTGATGATCTACACGCCATCAAATACCTCCCACTCAAGCTTAAAGGACCAGCTCAGCATTGGCTTAACAGCTTGCCAGCAGAGTCAATTGGTTGCTGGGAGGACCTGGAAGCCGCATTCCTCGACAATTTCTAGGGAACCTATGTGCAACCACCAGACACCGATGACCTAAGCCACATAATTCAGCAGCCAGAGGAATCGGCCAGACAATTCTGGACACGGTTCCTAACCAAGAAAAATCAAATAGTCAACTATCCGGACGCAGAGGCCCTCGCAGCCTTCAAACATAACATCCGTGACGAGTGGCTGGCCCGGCACCTAGGACAGGAAAAGCCGAAATCCATGGCAGCCCTCACAACACTCATGACCCGCTTTTGTGCGGGAGAAGACAGCTGGCTAGCTCATAGCAATAACATGACCAAGAGCCTTGATAATTCGGATACCAAGGACAGCAATGGCAGTTCGCGTCGCAACAAGCACAAGCGCTGCATGCTTGGCGACAATCTTTGAGGATCTGGCGATTAATGCGGATTGAGGCCCTAAACCGGTCGTGGAAAAAGCCATTTAAAAGAAATACTCCGGGCCCGTCCAGTTTGGACCGAATACTCGATCACTCGTGCGGATACACGGCACCCCCGGAAAACCATCCAATCACACCAACAGGGATTGTTGGGTGTTCAAGCAGCGAGCAAGTTAAGTGCTGAAAACATAGACAAGGGGCTGCATAGCGATGATGAGGAGGAGCCCGGCCGCCCGAACAATATGGGACGAAGGGCTTCCCCCACAAGTGCGGACGGTGAACATGATATCGCAACCCACATCCCCAAAAGGCAGCAGCGTGCACTCGGGGCGTATATGCGTTGGAGCGATCGCCCCAAAGTTCAACCCGTGGTCCTCCTGCCCGATCAATTTTGATCGAAGGACCACCCACTAGCATCCGCCATGGCGGATTCGCGCGTGGTTCTAGACCCAATCATTGACGGATTTCACCTCACTAGAGTCCTTATGGATGGCGGCAACACTGAACCTGCTTTATCGGGATCTGATGTGAAAAATGGGCATAGATCCTCAAGGATTAAACCCACAAAGACGACCTTTAAAGGCGTCATCCCAGGTGTAGAGGCCAACTGTACAGGCTCACTTACACTTGAGGTGGTTTTCGGATCCCTGAATAATTTCCGAAGCGAGGAGTTAATCTTTGACATAGTTCCGTTCCGCAGTGGCTATCACGCACTACTCGGACGAACAACATTTGCAAAGTTCAATGCGGTGCCGCACTATGCATACCTCAAGCTCAAGGTGCCAGGCCCTCGAGGAGTCATTACGGTCAATGGAAACACCGAACGCTCTCTCCGAACAGAGGAGCACACGGCGGCCCTCACGGCGGAAGTACAAAGTAGCCTCTCAAGGCAATTCTCCAGTCCGGCTATTAAATGTCCGGACACCGTCAAGCGCGCCCGGAGTAACCTACAACAAGACTGCCTGGCACGTTCCGAGCACGCGTAGCAATGCGTCCCCAACCCCAACCCTCGCGAAATTGCGAAACCAGTACTACGCGTACATAATTAAGCTCTGGAAATACCATGGGCATAGGGGGAGGGGCACGACCACGACATGCCCAAAATGCGGCTCAACCGCACCAGGGGCTCCCGATTTTGTCATTCTTTTTTCTTACTTTCAGGACTCCACTCTCCGGAAGGCCTGTCCGGTAGTAGAATCGCCGAACACATGATGCAAAGAAAGCTACGTCGAATGTCAAGGTGGTCTTTATAACGAGCTAAATACCTGTCTTACATACCATCCCGCAGCCCGCCCCTGGAGAGGGACATGTCAAATAGTCCCATCTCTTGCTTATCGCACTATTTGTATCGTTCTGCTTTTACCGCAGCCTTTTCGAATAAACAATACATAGCTTTTGTCTATCATTGCATTCCTTTTTATGTAAATATGTTCAGTTATGACATTATGCAACCGTACACTTTAGTGCGGCCAATACACCAGGGCTTAAGTACCCCGAATATGGTGTGAGAAGTCCGAACACTCTCAAGTCGGCACCCGAACTTATAGCATTATATGCATCGGCTCCGAATCATGTCTTGGGTCAATAGTTGGGTCTGCCCGGCTCCCATGTTTTGGTACCTTACGTTCCGTTATATCGGCTAAGCTAGCGCTGGGAGAACTACTGCGATTGTGCCCCGGTTGAGCTGGGTTAAGCACCTTAGTAGAGAAAGCTAAACTGACCGTCATGATAGGGTGAGAGCTGGTCACTGTTCGAGAGGTTTCGAGTCCCTAAAGACTTGTGCCGCTTAGAGCGAGGAGCCGGCTTTGTCCGGCCTAGGCGTGGATAGCGCCCCGAACTCGTTCTTCCGAATACTAGGGGCTTCGCCGAAATTTAAAATTATAGAATTCTATGGCTAAGTGAGAGTGATAAAGCATTATAGTCCGATTGCCTTGTTACGTTGTCTTTGGCGCCTCCTCGAAGGACCCAAGAATGGGAACAAGAGTGCTCAGGTTTATCCTGAACACCCCAGCACTCGTGGCATGGGGGCAGAAGCCTACGACTCACCATCTCTCAGATTTAATAAAGGCCGCACAGAAGGTAATATTTTAAATTCAAAAAGCGTTGCTTAGCGCATATGAACAAGTTTTCAGCGCACAAGATAACACGAGCGAGTTTACTCAAAAATTACATCCTTGGAACATTCATCCGCCAAAAGGCGGACACCCTTCAGGATGCCCTCATAATACATCTCGGGCTTGCGATGCTCCTTGCCCTGCGGTGGCCCATCTGTCACCAGCTTCTCAGCATCCATCTTGCCCCAGTGCACTTTAACACGGGCAAGGGCCCTACGGGCACCTTCGATGCATACGGAGCGCTTGATGACTTCAAGCCGTGGATAGGCATCCGCCAGCCGCCTCACCAGCCCAAAGTAGCTCCCAGGCATGACCTCCCCTGGCCATAGCCGGACCATAAGGCCCTTCATGGCCTGTTCGACCACCTTGTGGAGCTCGACCAGTTGCTTGAGCTGGTCGCTCAAGGGCACCGGGTGTCCGGCCTCAGCATACTGAGACCAGAACACCTTCTCCTTCGAGCTCCCCTCCTAGGCTTGGTAGTATGCGGCAGCGTCAGACACACTACGGGGCAGATCTGCGAATGCTCCTGGAGAGCTCCGGACTCGGGTAAGTAACAAGTAATTCACTTTCACGTGCTTGCTTTGCATAAAGAATGTCTTACCCGCCGCTATCTTCTTCATCGCCTCAATTTCCTGGAGGGCTTTTTGGGCTTCGGCCTTAGCAGATTTGGCGCCCTCAAGGGCCGAGGCGATCTCGGACTCTCGAGTCTTTGAGTCAAGCTCAAACTCGTGTTTTTCACGAGATCCTGGAGCTCTTGCTGCACCTCCGCCACCAGCGCCTCCTGCTTTTCTCGCTCGGGCGCTCCACGGCTGCATTGTCTTGACCTTGGGCAGTGCTTTCTTGGTCGCCTCCTCGGTTGTGGCCCTATGTCGACGTTGGTCCTGTCATTTTTTGCAACCACATCTTTTTTACATATTTACATAAGGTATTAATTACCTTCCTTTTCCTCGAGCTGCTTCTTGGCAAGGCCGAGCTCGTTCTCGGACCGCTCGAGGCTCTGCTTCAATGCATCGACCTCCCTTGATCGGTCTGGCGAGATGTCAGCAGCGCAGCCTGCATTCCCATATTGACATACTTATGTTAGATTCCTGCATATATCTTTTAGATCCTCAGTTCGGCTTTTCTTTCCGAACACCAAACTAAGCATCAGGGGCTACTGTCTATGTGCTAATATTTTTACATATCTTAAATACATACCTCAAAGCCTGTTAGAAGGCTGGCACAGGCTTCAGTCAGCCCGCTCTTAGCAGACTAAACCTTCTGGATCGCCGCACTCATAATAGTGCGGTGCTCCTCGTCGATGGAGGCGCCGTTAAGCACCTCCGACAAATTATCCGTGCCTCGGTTGGGCGGAGGTCACCGGCGTCGTAAACTTGCCCTTCTTACTAGGGGGCCTTTCTTGGACTCGGAACGCTGAAGGTTCGGTGCGGTGTCGACCCGGGCGGACTTGGAGCCCTTGGGGTTTTGTCCCCTTTGCGCTGGAGTCGGGGCGTGCGCCTTGGCGCCTCGGGACCACCTCCTCCCGGCTTGGACCCTTTGGGACTCCACCTCGGCATCATCAGCAGGGCGAGGGGAGGAGGCGGCCGGAAGTGAAGTGTTATTCACATCCGACGAGCTTAAGGAGCCGCTCGACACGCCGACCTGGGCTGGGCGGACTGCATGATTATATTCGGCGTCGAGAAGATCTTGTGCAATAAAGGGCATAATGAGTTATTCGGTATCCGGATACTTACGATTTTGCCAGGGGCTTGGCCCTGGATGGCCACTCCTCTTCGCTGTCGTCGGTGTTGGTGGAGTAGTCCGGAGGAAGGGTCCTTCCTTTCTTGGACCCTCCGACCCCCCAGTTGGGGGGCCTTCCTTTTCTTCTCTCCCCCTGCTGGGGGAGAGGCCTCGCTTTCCTCCTCCTCGTTTTCGTGGGAGGAGTCCGCCTCGGAGTCATCGGACGATGAGTCCGACACCACTAGGCGCCGGGAACTCTTTCGAGTTCCCATGGCCTTCTTCTTGGCCTTCTTCTCCGGCACCACGTAAGGTGCCGGAACCAGCAGCCCCGTCAAGCGGGCGTCCGCTGGGTCTTCGGGCAAGGGAGCCGGATAGTTGACCTGCCCGGACGTCTCCTGCCAATCCTGTCAAAGGTAAGGGAGTTTAGATCCCGCATAGGGTCAAACTATGAAAAACAAGTATCCCGTAAAGGGTAAAACAGCTTACCGCGTTGGCTTGATGCTGCACGGTGAATCCGCGATCCTCGGTAGCGGATGTGGGAGACTTGGCGCCCTTGAACAGCACCTTCCAGGCATCTTCGTACGTAGTCTCGAAGAGCCTGCTCAGGGTTTGGTGCTGTGCCAGATTAAAATCCCACAAGCTGAAAGCCCGTTGTTGGCACGGGAGGATCCGGCGGATGAGCATGACCTGGACTACGTTGACGAGTTTGAGCTTCTTGCTCACCAGGTTTTGGACGCATGTTTGGAGTCGGTCAGCTCTTCCGAATTACCCACGACATGCCCTTCTCTTTCCGGAGGTGAGCCTTGTGGGGATGCGGATCGAATTCGGGGCGCTGCCCATTCAGGGTCACGCTGGCTCGGTGATGTAGAACCACCCGATTGCCACCCCTTTATGGTCTCTCTGAAGGAGCCCTCGAGCCATAGGGCGTTGGGCATCTTACCCACCATGGCACCTCCGCCTCCGGCTTGGCGGCCGCCCACTACCTTGACGACTTTTGAAGGTCTTCAGCCATAAGCGAAGTGGGGCTGGATGCGAGAGGAAGGCCTCGCTACCTGACGATGAGCGCCGAGATGTTGAGGATGAAGTTCGGGGCCAGATCGTGGAAATCCAGGCCGTAGTAGAACCTGAGCCCCCGGAAAAATGGGTGAATTGGGAAACCTAGTCCGCGGAGGAAATGGGTGAGGAACACCACCCTCTCATGGGGCCTGGGGGTGGGGATGAACTGCCCCTCGTCTGGAAGCCGGTGTGCGATGTCATTGGACAAGTATCCGTCTTTCCTCAGGTTCTTGATGTGTCCCTCCGTGACGGAGGAGACCATCCACTTGCCTCCCGCTCCGGACATGGCTGGAGAAGGTTGAGGTGGGATGTGCGGACTTGGGCGCTGGAGCTCGAGTGCGCGAAAATGGATAAGCAAAGGAGGAAGAAGGCGTAGATGAAAAAGGTGGATCCTTATCCCCTTATATGGGCGGACGAGACTGCACGTCCCCACCCGCCTGTTAAAACTCGCTTATCTCCCAAGCGCTATAATTAATGGCACGGTTGGGTTACCCACGCCCGTATTGATGAGAATCCCGGAAAAAGGGGACACGATCTCTGCTTCGACAAGACGTGCCAAGGAAACCGCCTCGCTAAGTGCGCTGAGGTGGGACAACAAAAACGATTCGGATAAAGACTTGGCCGTGGTGTGATGTCACACTGCGGAATACATCAGCAGGTTGGATTTGTGTAAATATTACTCTCTCTACGGTTGTATGTGGAACTTATTTTGCAGAGCTGGACACTATCCTTGTGTTCAAAATCTTCTATGAAACATAAGAAGGAGGAACCCGCCTTGTAATGCAGAAGACAATCTACGCGCCGGACTCGTCGTCATTGAAGCCTGGTTCAGGGGCTCTTGAGGAGTCTGGATTAGGGGTGTCCGGATGGCGGACTATAACCTTTGGTCGGACTCCTGGACTATGAAGATACAAGATTGAAGACTTCGTCCCGTGTCCGGATGGGACTTTCCTTGGCGTGGAAGGCAAGCTTGGCGATACGGATATGTAGTTCTCCTCCCATTGTAACCGACTCTGTGTAACCCTAGCCCTCTCCGGTGTCTATATAAACCGTAGGGTTTTAGTCCGTAGGACGGACAACAATCACACCATAGGCTAGCTTCTAGGGTTTAGCCTCTTTGATCTCGTGGTAGATCAAATCTTGTAATACTCATATCATTAAGATCAATCAAGCAGGAAGTAGGGTATTACCTCCATCGAGAGGGCCCGAACCTGGGTAAAAACATCATGTACCTTGTCTCCTGTTACCATCCGCCTAGACGCACAGTTCCGGACCCCCTACCCGAGATCCGCCGGTTTTGACACCGATAGTTAGATTTACCTTAATACTTCTTTTGTAGTTGCGGATGCTTGCAATAGGGGTTAATCATAAGTGGGATGCTTGTCCAAGAAAGGGCAGTACCCAAGCACCGGTCCACCCACATATCAAATTATCAAAATGTGAACGCGAATGATATGGCGTGATGAAAACTAGCTTGACGACAATTCCCATGTGTCCTCGGGAGCGTTTTCCTTTATATAAGAGTTTGTCCAGGCGTGTCCTTTGCTACAAAAAGGATTGGGCCATCTTGCTGCACCTTATTTACTTTCATTACCTGTTACCTGTTACAAATTACCTTATCACAAAACTATCTGTTACCGATAATTTCAGTGCTTGCAGAGAATATCTTACTGAAAACCGCTTGTCATTTCCTTCTGCTCCTCGTTGGGTTCGACACTCTTATTTATCGAAAGGACTACGATAGATCCCCTACACTTGTGGGTCATCAGAACTCTCCCTCGACACTTTGTTGGATCAAGAGTTCGAGGGACGTCATCGAGCTGAACGTGTGCAGTACTTGGAGGTGTCGTACATTCAGTGCTTGATCGATTGGATCGAGAAGACGTTCGAATACATCAACCATGTTAAGCTAACGCTTCCGCTTTCGGTCTACGAGGGTACGTGGACACACTCTCCCCCTCTCGTTGCTACGCATCTCCTAGATAGATCTTGCATGAGCGTAGGAATTTTTTTGAAATTGCATGCTACGTTCCCCAACAGTGGCATCCGAGCCAGGTTTATGCGTAGATGATATGCACGAGTAGAACACAAAGAGTTGTGGACGGTGATAGTCATACTTCTTACCACCAACGTCTTATTTCGATTCGATGGTATTATTGGATGAAGCGGCCCAGACCAACCTTACATGACCACGTTCATGAGACCGGTTCCACCGACAGACATGCAGCATAAAGGTGGCTCTCGGGTGTCTGTTTCTCCAACTTTAGTTGAATGAAATTTGACTATGGCCGATCCTTGTTGAAGGTTAAAATAGCAAACTTGGCAAAACACCGTTGTGGTTTTGATGCGTAGGTAAGAACGGTTCTTACTAGAAGCCCGTAGCAACCACATAAAACTTGCAACAACAAAGTAGAGGACGTCTAACTTGTTTTGCAGGACATGTTGTGATGTGATATGGTCAAGACATGATGTGATATATGTTGTTGTACGAGATGATCATGTTTTGTAAAAGTTGTCGGCAACTGGCAGGAGCCTTATGGTTGTCGCTTTATTGTATGAGATGCACACGCCATGTAATTGCTTTACTTTATCACTATGCGTTAGCGATACTTGTAGAAGCAATAGTTGGCGAGACGACCACGACGCTACGATGGAGATCAAGGTGTCAAGCTGGTGACGATGGAGATCATGACGGTGCTTTGGAGATGGAGATCAAAAGCACAAGATGATGATGGCCATATCATGTCACATATTTTGATTGCGTGTGATGTTTATCTTTTATGCATCTTATTTTGCTTAGTACGGGGGTAGAATTATAAGATGACCCCTCACTAAAATTTTAAGGTATAAGTGTTCTCCCTGAGTATGCACCGTTGCGATAGTTCTTCGTGCTGAGACACCACATGATGATCTGGTGCGATAAGCTCTACATTCACATACAACGGGTGCAAGACAGTTTTGCACATGCGGAATACTCGGGTTAAACTTGACGAGCCTAGCATGTACAGACATGGCCTCGGAACACTGGAGACCGGAAGGTCGAACGTGAATCATATAGTAGATATGATCAACATAGAGATGTTCACCATTGAAAACTACTCCATCTCACGTGATGATCGGACATGGTTTAGTTGATTTGGATCACGTGATCATTTAGATGACTCGAGGGATGTCTATCTAAGTGGGAGTTCTTAAGTAATATGATTAATTGAACTTTAATTTATCATGAACTTAGTTCTGATAGTTTTTGCATATCTATGTTGTAGATCAATGGCCCGTGCTACCGTTCCCTTGAATTTTAATGCATTCCTAGAGAAAGCTAAGTTGAAAGATGACGGCAGCAACTGCACGGACTGGGTCCATAACTTGAGGATTATCCTCATTGCTGCACAGAAGAATTATGTCCTTGATGCACCGTAGGTGAAAGCCTGCTACAGGAGCAGATGCCGATGTTATGAACAATTGGCAAGCTCGGTCTGATGACTACTCGATAGTTTAGCGTGCCATGCTCTACGGCTTAGAATCGGGACTTCAAAGACGTTTTGAACGTCATGAAGCATATGATATGATCAGGGAGTTGAAGTTAATATTTCAAGCAAATGCCCGAGTTGAGAGATATGAAGTCTCCAACAAGTTCTATAGTTGCAAGATGGAGGAGAACAGTTCTCTCAGTGAACACATACTCAGAATGTCTGGGTATCATAACCACTTGACTCAGCTAGGAGTTAATCTTCCAGTTGATAGTGTTATTGACAGAGTTCTTCAATCACCGCCACCAAGCTATAAAGGCTTCGTAATGAACTATAATATGCAAGGGATGGAGAAGACTATTCCCGAGCTCTTCGCAATGCTCAAAGGTGCGGAGGTAGAAATCAAGAAAGAGCATCAAGTGTTTATGGTTAAGAAGACCACTAGTTTCAAGAAAAAGGGCAAAGGAAAGAAGGGGAACTTCAAGAAGAATGGCAAGCAAGTTGCCACTCCCGGGAAGAAGCCCAAGATCGGACCTAAGCCTGAAACTGAGTGCTCCTACTGCAAAGGGATTGGTCACTGGAAGCAGAACAACCCCAAGTATTGTGCGGATAAGAAGGATGGCAAAGTGAACAAAGGTATATTTGATATACATGTTATTCATGTGTACCTTACTAATGCTCGTAGGAGTGCCTGGGTATTTGATACCGGTTCGATTGCTCATATTTGTAACTCGAAACAGGGACTATGGATTAAACGAAGATTGGCTAAGGACGAGGTGACGATGCGCGCCGGGAATGGTTCCAAGGTCGATGTGATCGCCGTCGGCACGCTACCTCTACATCTACCTTCGGGATTAGTTTTAGACCTGAATAATTGTTATTTGGTGCCAGCGTTGAGCATGAACATTATATCAGGATGTTGTTTAATGTGAGACGGCTATTCATTTAAATCAAAGAATAATGGTTGTTCTAGTTATATGAGTAATATCTTTTATGGTCATGCACCCTTGAAGAGTGGTCTATTTTTCTTGAATCTCGATCGTGATGATACACATATTCATAATATTAATGCCAAAAGATGCAAAGTAGATAATGATAGTGCAACATATTTGTGGCACTGCCGTTTAGGTCATATTGGTGTAAAGCGCATGAAGAAACTCCATGCAGATGGACTTTTGGGATCACTTGATTATGAGTCATTTGATGCTTGCGAACCATGCCTCATGGGCAAGATGACTAAAACTCCGTCCTCCGGAACAATGGAGCGAGCTACTGACTTACTGGAAATAATACATACTGATGTATGCGGTCCAATGAGTGTTGAGGCTCGCGGTGGGTGAGGGAGTCCTGGATTAGGGGGTTCTCGGGTGTCCGGGCTATTCGATGTGGGCCGGACTGATCGGCCGTGAAGATACAAAGCGGAAGACTTTCCCTCGTGTCCGAGTAGGACTCCTGTATGCGTGGATGGCAAGATTGGTGTCCAGATATGTAATTTCCTTCCTATACAAACTGACTCTGTACAACCCTAGACCCCTCCGGTGTATATATAAACTGGAGGGTTTAGTCTGTAGAGGCTATCCGAATTCATATAGGCTAGACATCTAGGGTTTGGCCATTACGATCTCAAGGTAGATCAACTCTTGTAACCCCTATACTCATCAAATACAATCAAGCAGGACGTAGGGTATTACCTCAATTAAGAGGGCCCAAACCTGGGTAAACATGTGTCCCACTCGTCCTTTGTTACCTTCGATCCTCAGACGCACAGTTCGGGACCCCCTACCCGAGATCGGCCGGTTTTGACACCGATATTGGTGCTTCCATTGAGAGTTCCGCTATTCCGTCAGCAGAAGGATTGATGGCTCATCTCATCATCAGCAGTGATGCTGTTTCCAAGGAGATCTTTCTCCCTGGTCAACTTTTCGTGTTTGGCGGCTTCGCTCTGCGTGCCAATTCGGTTGGTCACCTCGAACAGATCGACAGCTACGCCCTGGTCACCAGATCAGGTTCGGAAGCCTTAATTACATCTCTGATACCCGAGGAGATTTGATCTTCGAAGGGTTCTCGGCCTCGTCCGCCTCTCTCATCTACATGAAGGAAACACGTCGGATCCACCACCAGGCTCCATTCCAGGATCAACTCTCGTTCCTGCCCTGTCCTTAGATCCGGAGCGGACCGCTTTGTCCGAAGACGGGAGGCTAAGCCCCACCAGACTCTCCCCTGTTACGGAGTTCCCAACCAGAAACCCAGAGGTGGCCATGTTGTCAACGGGACCGGAGTCAAATAAAACTCTCTCTGTCATCGGGAAACCGGACTCATCTTTGGAGGTCAACTCTGAACCCTCGAGGCCTGCGTCCATTGAGCACGGACAAGTGGCGTTTACCAGGCCCAGCTCCGCAGTTCCTCAGTCACTCGTCCAGCTCTCGCTCTTAAATGAGGCTCTGGACTTAATGCGATCTCTCGCCATTACGGAAGTATCACTTTTGAACTACACCCAGCCCGAACTAGAGGCTGAGAGCAGGGAATTTTACGTCCCACCCACCACCCACTTGATAGCCACTGTCGAGGACCTAACCGACATGCTAGACTATGCCTCCGAAGACATCGATGGCATGGACAACGATGTAGGAGCCGAATCAGGCCAAAACCCACCCGTCACTTGGCATTGGACGACCACTTCTACTTACGACATGTACATGGTGGATACGCCCAGAAAGAAGGACGACGACGACATTCAAGATCCGATCGAGGATAAGCCCGTCGAGGCACCGCCCAAGCATCGACGTCAGCGGCGCCGCTCACGATCTCGTCGGGAAAAGGATGGCAATACCAACACCGGAGATAAAAATACTCCGGATGATGCTGAAGACCCTGAAGACCCCGTCGAGCCTGCGTCCGAGCATGATGAATGGGAGGAGGGACAGGTTAACCCCGACGAACTTGTTGATCATGAGGATTCGGAGGATAGTAATTACCTACCGACCTCTGACGAGGATGTTAGCCTCGGCAACGAAGATTTCATCGTACCAGAGGAACCCCTCGAACAAGAACGCTTCAAGAGGCAACTTATCGCCACAGCAAGGAGCCTGAAAAAGAAACAGCAACAACTTCAAGCCGAACAAGATACGCTCAGCGACAGATGGACTAAGGTCCTGGCCGCTGAAGAATACGGCCTTGAGCGGCCAACAAAGAGCTATCCAAAATGCAAACTACTACCGCAATTCGACAATGAGGCCCTTGAGCCAATATTGTCGAGATACAACCATGTCAACGAACTAGACCGACCACCACATGGACGGGACAAAGCGGCCAACCATGCCGAACACCAGCCCGCACCACCTCGCCGTAGAGGCAAAGAGGCAGCAGCTCTGGGCTACACGTATGATTTATATCAGGACCTGGACAATAGAGCCGGCAAGACTAGATCAATCTACGGATCAAGGAGACGTGCTCCAACTAAAGACGACGACCATCAAGCCTAGCATGACAAGCATCACCAAGTTCGGGCCGAGAACCGAACACGGATGTCATCCGAACTCCGTCGTGATGTCGCCTGATACAAAGGCGCCGCACACCCCATGTGCTTTACCGATGAGGTAATGCAGCACCAATTTCCAGAATGGTTTAAGCCCGTAAACATCGAGTCATATAATGGAACGACAGATCCCGGTGTATGGATTGAAGATTTTCTTCTCCACATTCACATGGCTCGTGGTGACGATCTCCATCCATCAAATACCTCCCCTTGAAGTTAAAAGGACCAGCACGACACTAGTTGAATAGCCTCCCAGAGAACTCCATTGGTAGCTGGGAGGACTTGGAGGATGCTTTTCGAGACAACTTCCAAGGAACTTATGTCCGGCCACCGGATGCCGATGACCTCAGTCATATAGTCCAGCAACCCGGAGAGTCAGCTCGCAAACTCTGGACTCGGTTCTTAATTAAAAAGAACCAAATTGTTGACTGTCCGGACACCGAAGGCTTAGCAGCCTTTAAGCACAGCGTCCGTGATGAATGGCTTGCCCGACACCTCGGCAAGGAAAAGCCGAAGACTATGTCAGCTCTCACTACACTCATGACCCGCTTCTGTGCGGGTGAAGACAGTCGGTTGGCTCGTAGAAGTAACAGTACCAGCGAACCTGGCACCTCTGAAGCTAGGGATGGCAATGGAAGGCCACGATGTAACAAAAATAAGCATTGAAACAACAACAAAGAAACATATGATATGGCAGTCAAAGCCGGATTCGGTGGCTCCAAACCCGGTCAGCGGAAAAACCCATTCAAAGAAATTAGAGACGATCCATCTAATTTGGACAAGATACTAGACAGGCCTTGCCAGATTCATGGCACCCCCGATAAGCCTGCCAATCATACCAACAGAAATTGCTGGGTTTTTAAACAGGCTGGTAAGTTAAATACTGAACACAAGGGGAAAGGGCCTCAAAGCGAGGACGACGATGAACCCCGCCCTCCGAACACAGGGGGACATAAGAAGTTTCCCCCTGAGGTGAAAATAGTGAACATGATATATGTCACATATATCCCAAAGAGGGAGCGCAAGCGTGCACTAAGGGACGTCTATGCCGTACAGCCTGTCACCCCAAAATTCAACCATGGTCGGCTTGTCCGATCACCTTCGATCGCAGGGACCACCCGACCAGTATCCGGCATGGAGGTTCGGCGGCCCTGGTACTTGATCCCATCATCGATGGATACCATCTCACTGGAGTCCTTATGGATGGCGGCAGCAGTCTGAACCTGATTTATCAAGACATTGTCCGTAAGATGGGCATTGACCCATCAAGAACTAAGCCTAGCAATACTACCTTTAAAGGAGTAATACCTGGCGTGGAGGCCCGTTGTACAGGCTCCCTAACTCTGGAAGTAGTCTTCGGTTCTCCAGACAATTTCCGAAGCAAAGATTTGATCTTCGATATCGTCCTTTCCGCAGTGGTTATCACGCATTGCTCGGACGAAGTGCCTTCGCCCGCTTCAATGCAGTCCCGCATTATGCCTACCTAAAGCTCAAAATGCCTGGACCACACGGCGTCATCACAGTCAATGGAAATATGGAGCGCTCCCTCCGTACTGAGGAGCACACCGTGACCTGTCGGTGTCAAAACCGGCGGATCTCGGGTAGGGGGTCCCGAACTGTGCGTCTAAGGCTAATGGTAACAGGAGGCGGGGGACACAATGTTTACCCAGGTTCGGGCCCTCTCGATGGAGGTAATACCCTACTTCCTGCTTGATTGATCTTAATGATATGAGTATTACAAGAGTTGATCTACCACGAGATCGTAGAGGCTAAACCCTAGAAGCTAGCCTATGGTTATGATTGTTGTCCTCCTACGGACTAAATCCCTCCGGTTTATATAGACACCGGAGGGGGCTAGGGTTACACAGAGTCAGTTACAAGGGAGGAGATCTACATATCCCAATTGCCAAGCTTGCCTTCCACACAAAGGAGAGCCCCATCCGGACACGGGACGAAGTCTTCAATCTTGTATCTTCATAGTCCAACAGTCCGGCCAGAGTATATAGTCCGGCTATCCAAGGACCCCCTAATCCAGGACTCCCTCAGTAGCCCCTGAACCAGGCTTCAATGACAATGAGTCTGACGCGCGGATTGTCTTCGGCATTGCAAGGCGGATTCCTCCTCCGAATACTTCATAGAAGATTTTGAACACAAGGATCGTGTCCGGCTCTGCAAAACAAATACCACATACCACCATAGAGAGTATAATATTCCACAAATCTAATCTGCTGACAACTTTTTATAACATGACATCCTGCCGTGGTCCGATCATTACGAACCGTTTTTCCTAGCCTGCCACGGCACGTGTTGCGAGGCGGTTTTCTTGGCACGTCTTGTCGAAGCAGAAATCGTGTCCCCTTATCACGGGATTCTCATCAATACGGGTGTGGGTAATCCAATCGTGCCTGCTGGTATGACTCCTCGATTTTAGGCAAGTTCCAAACGGCCACGCGGAGGACGCTTGACATTCACCCTCTTTATAAAGGGGCCAAGGCCTGTCCTTTTCTTCTCGCGCTCAATCCTTCCCTTCTCCCACCTCGAATTCCAACACCCAAGGCTCAGGCTAAGAGCTTCGGACCTTCAATCATGTCCGGATCCAACCTTCAAGGCCGGTGGATGGCCTCCTCTGTCCCAGTGGAGGACATCAAGAAGCTAAGAAGAAGCGGTGTCGACCGCGAAATCTCAGACAGGGCTGCCTGCTCAAGGGCAGGTCATCCCCACTCCTGAACCCAACGAGAGTGTCATATTTGTTTCCCACTTCCTCCAAGGGCTAGGCTTTAGTCTTGATCCCTTTGTTAGAGGGCTTATGTTCTATTACGGGCTCGATTTCCATGATCTAGCTCCGGATTCCATCCTTCACATCTCGTCGTTCCTTTCGATAAGTAAGAGTGTCGAACCCAACGAGGAGCAGAAGGAAATGATAAGCGGTTTTCAGCAAGGTATTCTCTGCAAGTACTGAAATAAGTGGTAACAGATAGTTTTGTGATAGGATAATTTGTAACGGGCAACAAGTAACAAAAGTAAATAAAGTGCAGCAAGGTGGCCCAATCCTTTTCGTAGCAAAGGACAAGCCTGGACAAACTCTTATATAGAGAAAAGCGCTCTCGAGGACACATGGGAATTATCGTCAAGCTAGCTTTCATCACGTTCATATGATTTGCGTTTGGTACTTTGATAATTTGATATGTGGGTGGACCGGTGCTTGGGTGCTGTTCTTACTTGAACAAGCATCCCACTTATGATTAACCTCTATTGCAAGCATCCACCACTACAAAAAAAGTATTAAGGTAAACCTAACCATAGCATGAAACATATGGATCAAAATCAGCCCCTTACGAAGCAACGCATAAACTAGGGTTTAAGCTTCTGCCACTCTAGCAACCCATCATCTACTTATTACTTCCCAATGCCTTCCTCTAGGCCCAAATAATGGTGAAGTGTTATGTAGTCGACGTTCACATAACACCACTAGAGGCTAGACAACATCGTCCCATCAAAATATCGAGCGAATACCAAATTCACATGACTACTAATAGCAAGACTTCTCCCATGTCCTCGGGAACAAAGCGTAACTACTCACAAAGCATATTCATGTTCATAATCAGAGGGGTATTAATATGCATAAAGGATCTGAACATATGATCTTCCACCAAATAAACCAACTAGCATCAACTACAAGGAGTAATCAACACTACTAGCAACCTACTAGTACCAATCCGGACTTGGAGACAAGAATTGGATACAAGAGATGAACTAGGGTTTTGAGAGGAGATGGTGCTGGTGAAGATGTTGATGGAGATTGCCCTCTCCCGATGAGAGGAGGCGTTGGTGATGACGATGGCGATGATTTCCCCTCCGAGGGAAGTGTCCCAGCAGAACAGCTCTGCGGAGCCCTAGATTGGTTCCGCCAAAGTTCCGCCTCGTGGCGGCGGAGTCTCGTCCCGAAAGGTTGCTTATGATTTTTTCCTCGACGAAAGACCTCATATATCAGAAGATGGCCACCGGAGAGCCAACAGGGGGCCCACAAGGCAGGGGGGGCGTGCCCTGGGGGTAGGGCGCGCCCCCCATCCTCGTGGCCAGGTGGGTCCCCCTCTGACGTACTTCTTCCGCTCAATATTTTTCATTATTTCCAAAAATGACTTTCGTGGGGTTTCAGGACTTTTGGAGTTGTGCAGAATAGGTGAATATTTGCTCCTTTTCCAGCCCAAAATTCCCGCTGCCGGCATTCGCCCTCCTTATGTAAACCTTGTAAATTAAGAGAGAATAGGCATAAGTATTGTGACATAATGTGTAATATCAGCCCATAATGCAATAAATATAGATATAAAATCATGATGCAAAATGGACGTATCAACTCCCCCAAGCTTAGACCTCGCTTGTCCTCAAGTGGAAGCCGATAACGATAAATATGTCCACATGTTTAGAGGTAGAGGTGTCGATAAAATAAAATACGGACATGAGGGCATCATGATTATTCTCATAACAGCAACATATATGGATATTGTCATATGATTTCTTATGCTCAAGTAATAATCTATTCACAAAGCAAAAGTACGAATCAAAAACTTTATTGAGAACTAGCAAACTATAATCCCAGTCATTGAAGGAATTGCAATCTACCATAACATCAGAAAGAGTCTATGTCGGAGCTTTATAGCAAGTCCACATACTCAACTATCATTTAGTCTTTCATAATTGCTAACACTACCGCGATACTTGTGGTTACGGAGTTTTAATCGGACACAGAGAAAGATAGGGGCTTATAGCTTCGCCTCCCAACCTTTTACCTCAAGGGTAATGTCAACAATAATAACTCATGCTCCCCTACATCCAATTAGATATATCTATCAGGATCTTTCCAACACCCTGTGCTTGCCAAAGGATAAAAATAAAAAGGAAAAGGTGAAGATCACCATGACTCTTGCATAAGGTAGAAGATAATAGTAATAGATAGGCCCTTCGCAGAGGGAAGCAGAGGTTGCCATGCGCTTTTAAGGTTGGATGCACAAAATCATAATGCGAAAGAACGTCACTTTATATTGCCCCTTGTGATTATGCAGTCCATCGCTTTTATTTCTTTCACATCACAAGATCGTATAAAGCTTATTTCCTCCACACCAATCAATCATACATATTTAGAGAGCAATTTTTATTGCTTGCACCGATGACAACTTACTTGAAGGATCTTACTCAATCCATAGGTAGATATCGTGGACTCTCATGGCAAAACTAGTTTAAGGGTTTTTAGAAGCACAAGTAGTATCTCTACTTGGTGCTAAGAATTTGGCTAGCATGAGGGGGAAAGGCAAGCTAAACATGTTGGATGATCCATGACAATATACTTTATTTCAGATATAAGAAAACATAACCCATTATGTTGTCTTCCTTGTCCAACATCAACTCTTTAGCATGTCATATTTTACTGAGTGCTCACAATCATAAAAGATGTCCAAGATAGTATATCTATATGTGAAACCTCTCTTTCTTTATTACTTCCTATTAATTGCAATGATGACCAAAGCTATGTTTGCCAACTCTCAACAATTTTTAATCCTCGTACTCTTTCTATGTGAATTCATTACTCTCAATAAGATCAATATGATCTCTTTATTTCTTTTTTATTCTTTTCTCTTTTCTTTTATTCACTCAAGATCAAGGCAAAATAATCAAGCCCTTGACTCAACACTAATCTTTATTATATAGCTCACGGACTCGATTACATAGAGAGATCATAAAGCAAAACTCAAAACTAGATCATGCCAAAACTTTTATTCTACTAGATCAAGATACTACTAAATAGGATCGAGCTAAGAAAAACGGTAAACATAGGAGATGTGGTTGTGATACGATACCGGGGCACCTCCCCCAAGCTTGGCGGTTGCCAAGGGGAGTGCCCGTACCCATGTGATTATGTCTCCTTTGCTGGTGAAGGGATTGTTGATGATGTAGGCTTGTCGTCCATCTTCCAAGGCATAGGCTCACCATCATAGAAGGATGATCGAGTCTTCGGGATCCTTAAATCTGCAGCCAAACTCATCCTTTTGAATCTATATTCATACTCACAGTTTTGGTTTTGCGGGTCATAGATTTGAGCTTGGAGGTGCTCGATTTTCTCGTGGAGCTTGAAGATGGCCTCCCCAATGTCCTTGGCATCCAGCTTGTGGTTGTTGGTGAACTCCGTGATCATTATGTGATTGGAATCAAGTCCACGCTCCACCATCTCTTGGCACTTGAAAACTTGTTGCTCCATTGCTTCAAGCCTTGTCTCCACGCTTCCGGTCCTCCGTGGTCCCTCAACATCGCGGATGTGCAGCAACCCATCACGCACCTCAATGGTTTGCGGGTGTTGCAGCACCTCCGCGAGGTAGGGGTTGATGACCTTCTCGAAAACTTGTCCTTGGGAGCGCTTGGAGACGTCATGATGATCTAGATCTGTCAGAAAAATAGCTCAAAACAAGAACAGAGGATATTTGCACGCCCCCCACCCTCGTGGCCAGGTGGGTCCCCCTCTGACGTACTTCTTCCGCTCAATATTTTTCATTATTTCCAAAAATAATTTTCGTGGAGTTTCAGGACTTTTGGAGTTGTGCAGAATAGGTCTCTAATATGTGCTCCTTTTCCAGCCCAGAATTCCCGCTGCCGGCATTCTCCCTCCTTATGTAAACCTTGTAAAATAAGAGAGAATAGGCATAAGTATTGTGACATAACGTGTAATAACACCCCATAATGCAATAAATATTGATATAAAAGCATGATGCAAAATGGGCGTTCAGTCTTTCATCATCGTGTGCGAGGCCTTCCTCCGCATCCCCCCACACTTCGGGTTATCTCTCAAGACCTTCAATGTGAAGCCGAAGATGATCGATGAGCGACACGCAGAATGCGGAGGTGCCATAATAAGCAAAGGCGCCGATGCTCCATGGCCAAAGGGTTCTTTCCCGGAGATGTCCAACTTATGGCAGCGGGAGTGGTTTCACATCACAGCTCCCCGAAGTACTAAGTGGGTAGCTGCCCCCGCCTTCCATTCGGCCCCCCCGCCACAACTGGTGTCATGGGTCAACAAGGGGCTGGACTGGGGGCCAGTTAATGACGTGCCGACATTGCAGAGTCGCATCCGAGATCTCCTCAAGAGTGATGTCAGTCTTGTCAAGGTAATGCAAGTTATGCTAGTTCGTCGGGTCCTGCCATGCCAACGTCAGTCCCCGTATGTGGGAGTTCAACCGGAAGGACCGTGAACTATTCAGCAATTCTTGATTGTGGCCTTCGAAGAGATGTATGGATTGTTCTTGGATCACGAGTAAAGTGTCCGGACACCGCGAGGATGTGGGTCTCAAGCGCAATCGTCGAGATACCCAGGTAAGTAATCATGTGGCCGAACATGCTGTCTTTTTATTTGTCACGACATCATTCTGAAAAAATCGCTCTTTGGCCAGGACTGGATAAAAAGGCGAAGATGATCAGGTGTTCTGCCCCCCTTCCCGAAGGCTCACCGGATCCTGTACCAGCCAGGATGCTTGAGCACGCACCTTATCAAGTGCCCTCAAGGGAAGATAAAGGGAGGAATAAAGAAGCCGAAAGCGGGCCTCACGCATTACTCATCCAAACCGGGGGAATTGGTGTCTCCGCGAAGGAGGATAATAGGGGAGAAGAATTTAAAATTCCCTCTCCCCAAGGAAGGAAAAGGACCACCTCTGAATACTTGGAAACGAGGGTTTCCAAACGAGGGACGAAACCTTCATCAGGGGGCCCTGCCGCGGAGGGCGTCCTTACCGCACAGTGCCCGCAAGGGGGTCAGCCCTCCACCGAGCTGTAAGTGAACAAGAGTACTTTTGGTAGATATATCCTGCTTTATCTCCGAGGACAATAACCGAGACGTATGTCTTGCAGTTCGAATCGTAGCCCTTCTTGACAGAGTTCGTCTACGAGGGATCTTCTTCCGAAGATGATGGAGAGTGAAACGCATCCCCCTGTCTCCCCGCCTGATAGGGCGGACGACCCTGAGGTGTCGTCATAGAGGATTTCTCCTGATCCGCCAAGGCCAAAAGGTAACCCTTCGGCCACCCGAAGTCCGGAGTATTCGGCTCGGAGGAAACAACGAGAAGAGTCGGGACTGTCGGTGCACAACAGGACCTTGATGGGTCTTACGGAGCAGCGGCTATCTCGAGGCGCGTCGTGCTTTAATGGATGCGATGGTTGAGAGGATTTCATCCGCCAAAAGTGGGTTGCATGAAGCTTTTACGAGCCTGCTAAGAGGCTTTGAGTGCGTGAAGTAACATATATATTTTTTGCGGTACCGCTACGCTAGGTGTGCTCTATCTGAATAGTAGCCCACGAGACTCGGTTGCTGTCCAAAAGCGGCAAGCAGAGGATCCTGATCGAGTAATGATCGCGCTGCTTACATATGCGGCGGTGAGGTCGGTGGCTGGCGGACTGCTAAGTTTGCCGGCGCGGCGGCAGCTTGCGGCGGAGATGCCGACATCGCGCTTGTGAAGAAGCGGTTTGGCGAGCCTGAGGTAAGTATTTTCGGGTTGTCAACAAATATTAAGAGGAGCATGATGCTAGTATCTATAATATGTTGTGACTGCAGATGGAGCTGCAGCCGTGGAAACCCTTCGGGCGGAACTTGCCCGAGCCAAGGAACAAGCCAGGAGAAGTGATGCGGCACCCTAAAGGCGGTCGAAGAGTTAAGAGCCGAATAGGCTGCTCATCGCCAGAGCAAGGATAAAATAGCCAAGATGGCTGTTGAGCTGAAAGATGTCGCCAGCCGATATGATCTTCTTGAAAAGGAAAGCCAAGCGAAAGCGGCTGACCTGAAGAAAGCCATGCAAGCAGCCAAGGAAACCCGCTCTAAAATCAGGGTGGCGAAGGAGGAGCTCCGTCAAACCGCAGATATCACGGCTGGGAAGCCCTTTTTGTTGCGGACGAAGTTCGGAGATCCGAAGTATGCCCCTCTGGATCAATTATGGAGTGCCGCGGACGCATACTTGGACTTGGCAACAAGTGCTACTGATGCGATTGAGTTTTTCAAAGATCAGAAAGATCATGAAGTGGAAAAGTTGTTCTGGTCGCAGTTCAGTGCTCCAACGCGTCCACTGTTGTTAAATGAACAAATGGCCGAGTGGGCCGAGCTCCATAGCTTGTCCGGACTTGCCATGAGGTCTGCCGTGGATCATCTTTGGCCGAAAGGACCAAGGCCGAATAGTTATTTTGGTTTAGTGCAACGATTCCTTGGTGATGTGCCGCATATCGACGATGTAAAGAGGTCGGCGTGCATAGAGGGTGCGCGGATGGCCCTTGCCCATGTTAAGACATACTGGGAAGAGATGGAGGCCACCGCTATTGCAACCCAAGGTCCGGTCGTAGGCCAGGTCCCGGCTGAGCACTATTTTGAAGAAGTCCTAGAAGGCGCTCGTTTAATAGAGGCTCAGTGCTTGAAGAGTATCATGTTCGAGTGACATGTGTCCCAATTGTAAAAATAATGCTATTTGGATTATAAAGGCTGTGTTTATACTTTTGCCTTAAAGTATTATGATGCCTCCTGTGCGGCCGTTTATGTATGTAGATAACCTGAAAGTTTGCAGTCGTCGGCTTCAGCCCCCACGCACATAAAGCGGGGGTGTTCGTAAAAGCCCGTATTCACACTTGATCCAACGTCTTGGTCCATTAAGGAGGTGATAGCGCGGAGAACAAGGCAATCGGACTATATAGCTTTAACACTTTCACTTAGCCATAAGAGTTTGACGGCGGGGCTATGATATAGCCCCTAGTACTTCCGCGCTCATCCGAATATGGTGCGCGTACATACATGACTGAAAAACCGGCCCTTCGTTAATGCGGAGGAATCGCGAAGATTCCGCTGAGTCATTGAGTGGTTGACCAGTCTCGCGCTTTATCATGACAGTCAGTTTTCAGCTTTCTCTACTGAGGTGCTCATCCAGATGAACCAGGGCACAATCGCAATAGTTCTCCCGGTTCCACCTTAGTCGATAGAGCGGAACATAAGGTAGCAAAACACGGGAGCCGGGTAAACCCAACTATTGACTAAAGACATGATTCAGAGCTGATGCATATAAGGCCAAACTTCATGACGCCGAACACTCCCTAAGGTATTGGACTTTACAACATATCTTTGGGCTGAAATGCGCCCTCGAGAATGAGCCCTGAATTTCCAGTGCGTGCATTAGTGCGATGTGACGAAATGCCAATACGCATGACATCCCTCTCGGTTGTGTTGAGTATCCGGAGGGTGTGAAGCAACAAGAGACAGTAAAAAAGGTTTACACAGGGTCTTAATCTAAAAAGAAACCTTTGATCGGGGCCCTGCTGCACGTCTGCACCTATGTCTCCGTTGTGCCGTATCCTGGAAGGGTGTAGCACGATGATCATCTGTAAAAGAGAAAAACCCAGGTGAAAGTCTTCGTGCGAAAAAATTGGTTACTCTAAATGAAACATTGAAATGCAATCTAAATAGGGTTAAGCCGAACTGTAGCCCTTTTTACATGCGGGAAGCCCCTAGCACCACCTATGGGGGTATATCCATCGACACAATCTCAGGTTTATCTAAGCTGTTACAGCTAGTGGTGCGCCGGACTCGTCTAACCGTGTCCGCGGTCCTGACGACCGATCATTTATTCTGTTTGGAGATGCCGTTCAGTGTTCGGCTGCTAGAACCGCCACACATTCCTCCGCACGTAAGGAGCGCTTTGTGTTTCCGCTAACTATGATGATGCCACGTGGACCGGGCATCTTGAACTTAAGATAAGCATAATGCGGTATTGCATTAAAACGAGCGAAGGCCGTTCTTCCAAGTAGTGCGTGATAGCCGCTACGGAATGGAGCGATGTCGAAGGTTAATTCTTCGCTTCGGAAGTTGTCGGAAGAACCGAATACAACCTCTAATGCTAGAGAGCCCGTGCAGCGGGCCTCTCGGCCTGGTATTACTCCTTTAAAGGTAGTATTGCTTTGACTAATTCTTGTCGGGTCTATCCCCATTTTGCGGACGGTGTCTTGATATATCAGATTAAGACTACTGTCGCCGTCCATAAGGACTCGGGTGAGATGGTATCCGTCAATTATTGGGTCTAGCACCAAGGCAGCCGATCCTCCGTGCCGGATACTAGTGAGGTGATCCCTGCGATCAAAAGTGATCGGGCAGGCCGACCAAGGGATGAACTTGGGGGTGGTGGGCTCCACGGCGCATACGTCTCGGAGTATGCATTTGCTCCTCCTCTTTGTTACGTGAATCATGTTCACTGTTTTGACCTCTGGTGGGAATTTTTTCTGTCCCCCAGTGTTTGGCTGGCGTGGTTCATCCTCGTCTTCACTTGGTGTCTCCCTCCCCTTTCGTTCGGCGTTTAGCTTGCCGGCCTGCTTGAAGACCCAGCATTCTCTATTGGTGTGATTTGCAGGTTTGTCAGAGGTGCCATGAATCTGACATAATCTGTCTAGAATCTTGTTTAGGCTGGATGGTCCATCTCTGCTGCCTTTGAATGGCTTTTTCCGTTGACCGGGTTGAGAGCCCCTGAATCCGGCGTTTACCGCCGTGTTTTCTGGGCTGTCTTCATTGTTTCGACGCTTGCTTTTATCGTGTCGCGGTTTTCCATTGCCATCCCTGGCTTCGGATGTGCCTGGGTTGCTGGTGCCGCTACGGGCCATCCAACTATCCTCGCCCGCGCAAAAGTGGGTCATAAGGCTTGTTAGGGATGCAATTGTCCTCGGTTTTTCCTGGCCGAGGTGTCTGGCTAGCCATTCGTCCCGGACACTGTGTTTGAAAGCCGCTAAGGCTTGGCATCCAGGCGTCGGCGATTTGATTCTTCTTAGTGAGAATCTGTTCCAAAGCTTTGGGCTGACTCTCGGGCTGTTGAATTATATGACTTAAATCATCTGCATCCGGAGGTCGGACATAAGTCCCTTGAAAATTAGCCCTAAAAGCATCCTCAAGCTCTTCCCAACTTCCAATTGAGTTTTCAGGGAGGCTTTTCAACCAGTGTCGAGCTGGTCCTTTCTACTTGAGGGGCAAGTATTGATGGCATGGAAATCATCTTGCGAGCCATGTGGATATGAAGGATAAAGTCCTCAATCCAGACCCCGGGGTCTGTCGTTCCGTCGTATGCCTCTATGTTCACGGGTTTGAATCCCTCTGGAAATTCCTGATCCAGCACCTCATCGGTGAAGCATAGGGGGTGCGCGGCACCCTTGTATTTGGATGTGTCATGGCATTCTGACGATTCTAGTGTTCGGTTTTGATTCCATGCCGGAGCGCGCTTCCTAGATCCGTAGATGGACCTGGTCATACCGGCTTTTTGGTGCAAGTCCTCGCGTAAATCGTGTGCTGGCTTATGTGCGACATCGTTAGCCGCCCTATCGCGGCCACGGGGTGGTCGATCCGGCTGATCGACCGTTTTATTTTTGGGCTGTATGGGCACTAAAGCCTCGTCATCGAATTCAGGCAGCAGCTTGTGCTTTGGATAGCTCTTTGTGTGGTGACTGCCACCGTATTTTTCTTCAGTGTCTAGCACTTTGTTCCATCTACTATTGAGTGTATTTTGCGCGGCCTTAAGCCTTTGCTTCTGCTTCTTCAGACTCCTCGGGGTGGCGATAAGCCTTCTATGGAGGTTCTCTTGCTCCAAATGCCTTTCCGGGATGATGTGTGCATCGTCGTCTGGACTGTTCTCCTCTCCGGAGACAGGTTGATGAGCTTTACCCTCGGTGTCGCCGTGATCGGACAGCGGCTCCGTACTATGTTCACCGTCCGCTGGCTCATCGTGCTCTATCGCTGGGTCCATCTGGTCGTCGTTTCCTTTGGAGTCGACCGGGGTATTATTGTTTCTTGCGTTATTATCGCTGTTTTTTCCGAGGCAGGATTTGGCGCCTACGTCGTTGCTTTGGTTGCTTCTCGAGGGTATTATCCTTCTCTGCATCCTTCCGTTCCTCGTCACTGTTTTCTTTGGGTGTATCCACCATGTATATATCGTGTGATGAAGTGGTTGTCCGGTATACGTGGCGATGGTTCCTATTCCTCTCTGCATCGTCGTCCATACCGTCGATGTCTTGAAGTCGAAATCAAGCATGTCGGTTAAATCATCGGCGGTGGCTATTAAGTCGGTGGTGGGTGGGGGCGAATTTCTTCATCGTCCGCTTCCCTCGAGGCGAGACATAGATTCGACGAGGTCTCGACAAGAGAGAGACCTTAAAGAATCTAGCACGTCGCCCAAGGGCGAGTGCTAGAAAATATCTGTGGAGGTAAACTCCGTGATCGGTGCCCAATCAGAGTCGATAGGCACGAACGCAAGCGGTTCGGAGCCCGTGGCTGGGGACGAATCCAAGGGTTCGGCAACATAGGTCTCATAAGAGGTGAAGTCAGTATTCGGCTCTAACGCCGCTGAGTGTGCGACCTCCGTGGCGGGGTCCATCCACCCGTCCTTGGATGGCACAATCTGCTCCGGATTGAGGACCAGAGTAGGCACAGGTGTGGTCTCACGAACACCGTCCGACTGCAGAGCTAAGTCATGCTCGTCGTGACTGTGCGGCGCACCTGACTTGGGCTCGAATCTGTCAAAGATCAAGTCTCCGCGGATGTTGGCGGTATAGTTTAAGTTTCCGAACCTGACCTGACGGCCAGGGGCGTAGCTCTCGATCTGCTCTAGATGGCCAAGCGAGTTGGCCCACGGTGCGAAGCCGCCGAATACGAAGATCTTCCTGGGGAGAAAAAAACCTCACCCTAGATCGCATTGTTGCCAATGATTGAAGGAGCCATCAAGCCTTGCGGTGATGGCACAGTGGAACTCTCAATGAAAGCACCAATGTCGGTGTCAAAACCGGCGGATCTCGGGTAGGGGGTCCCGAACTGTGTGTCTAAGGCTAATGGTAACAGGAGGCAGGTGACACAATGTTTACCCAGGTTCGGGCCTCTCGATGGAGGTAATACCCTACTTCCTGCTTGATTGATCTTGATGATATGAGTATTACAAGATTTGATCTACCATGAGATCGTAGAGGCTAAACCCTAGAAGCTAGCCTATGGTTATGATTGTTGTCCTCCTACAGACTAAATCCCTCCGGTTTATATAGACACCGGAGGGGGCTAGGGTTACACAGAGTCAGTTACAAGGGAGGAGATCTACATATCCGAATTGCCAAGCTCGCAATCCACGCAAAGGAGGGTCCCATCCGGACACGGGACAAAGTTTTCAATCTTGTATCTTCATAGTCCAACAGTCCGACCAGAGTATATAGTCCGGCTATTTGAGGACCCCCTAATCCAGGACTCCCTCACGACCCTCGCAGCCGAGGTACAGAACGGCCTCATCAAGCCGAACAACTCATCGGCCATCAATGCCCCTGATACTGCCAAGCGAGTCCGGTCTACATTACAGCAGGACAGCTCGGCAGGTCCGGAGATTGATTAGCAGTTCAGCCTCCACCGGTCACCCCATAAGGTCCCGGCATACGTACCCCATGTACATAATTACGCACTCAAAATACCTTGGGCAACGTCGGAGGCATACTGCGGGAAAAGGTCTATAGTGCGTCTTGACCCTATGTGGACCATAACCCTCTCTCTCTCTCTCTCTCTCTCTCTCTCTCTCTCTCTCTCTCTCTCTCTCTCTCTCTCTCTTTCTTTTCCTTCCCCTACAGGTTCATTGAAACCTGCCTAATCTGTGGTTGTACAAGGGCTACTTCCTAAAAATCCCCTTTCTTATAGACGACCATCAACTTCTCCCCTCAAGGGATTTTTAACCAAGGAGAAAAGGTGCGGGGCGTGCGGCGAGGGCAAAATCTGGATCTTCAACCCACTACTTTTCTAAACAGCCATGTAAAACTTTCCCTTGTGTAAACTCTCGGCATGTAAAATAGCCTTGATATTAATGGCATTATCGGTAATAGCATGTCTTGACATATATTCAAGATATGAGGGAAACAGTTGATCACCACTTTTGTTTGGTACTGATTTCCTTTTTCTCATCTGCATACCCTCCTTACTTCAGATTGCCACTCGTGCTTTAGTCCGGTCTTAAAACACCAGGGGCTGTATTCGGCTACGCACGTTCTCAAGTCCGAACATCCATCAGGTATTCTTCAGTGTCCCGAATATTGCACTATAAGCATCGGCTCCGAATCATGTCTTTGGTCTATAGTTGGGTTGCCCGGCTCCTGTGCTTACCACCTTACGTTCCGCTTGTTCGGCTAAGGTAGTAAAGGGAGAACTACTGTGATTGTATTTCTGGTTCGTCCGGTCAAATACCTCAGTAGAGAAAGCCAAAAAATGACTGTCACGATAAGGCGAGAGCTGGTCAGCTATTCGGCGACTTACTATAAATCATTAGTGATTTATTCTGTGTTATGCGAAGGGTTGGTCTTTGTTCAGCAGCGCGTAAAAGGCACCCTAGTTCGGATTGCTGTGCATGCACAAGGGGCTAGTACTTAGCCCTACTGTCAAACTCCTATGGCTAAGTGATGGTAATAAAGCCATATAGTCTGATTGCCTGGTTCGCTGCGCAGACACCTCCTTTATGGACCAAGACGTTGGATAAAGTGTGATCATGCGCTATACCGAACACCCCCGTAGCATCTATGTGGGGGCTGAAGCCGACGACTGGCAAACTTTCAAAATTAAAACGGCCGCACAGGAGGAAAAGAACTCAAGATAAAAGGCGTAAATACATGACAAGCCTAGGTTCACAAAACAAAGTTTTTACAGCCTGGACGTATTTATTCAAACATAACGTCCTTTGAGCATTGGCCCTCTACTATTCGGGCACCCGCCAGGACATCTTGAAAGTATCTCTTCGGCTTGCGGTGGTCTTTGCCTTCGGGCGGGCCTGCGGTCGCCACATCAGTGGCCTTCATCTTTGCCCAGTGCATCTTGACACGGGCAAAGGCCATCCACGCACCCTCTATGCATGCCGAGCACTTCACAGCCTCAACTCGAGGCAGCGTGTCGGCGAGTCGCCACGCCAGGCCGAAGTAGCTGCTAGGGATTGGTTCGGCTGGCCAAAGCTGGACTATGATATCCTTCATGGACAAGCCGGACACCCTATGCAGCTCCGTCAGCTGCTTCATCTCGTCGTTCAGAGGCGTCGGATGCTCCGGTGCCAGGAACTGTCACCAGAACAGCTTCTCGGTCGAGTTCCCCTCCTAGGCTCGAAAGAACTGTGCGGCGTTGGTGGCACTCCTCGGAAGATCCGCAAAGGCGTCTGGAGAACTCCACAATCGAGTGAGCAAAGCATATCTTTGACCTCCAAATATACTCTGCAAGAGAAAGGGCTTACCAGCTGCTATCTGTTTGGCCCGTCGGATCTCTTCACGAGCACTCGAGGACTCGATTTGCGCCTCCTTCGCCTCCTGGAGAGCTTTGGTGAGTTCAGTCGCTTGGGCCAAAGTATTCTCCTCCATGGCCTCGCACTTGCCGATGGCGTTCTTCAGCTCTTGCTCCACTTCGGCCACCCTATCTTCGTGCTGGCGGCGGGCAACCTGTTCGGCTTTTAGTTCTGCAGCCGCTTTGTCAGTGGCTGCCTTATTTGCCTTCGCCTCTTCCTTGGCCTCGACAAGGGCGCTCTTGAGGGTCTTGACCTCGGCCGCGCCAACTGCACTCATAATCACAACAGTGCATGAGTTAATCTCTGAATTTGCATATTACTTCTGATATATGATCAACCTCTTAAAAGTATATGCATACCTTGCGTCTCGTCGAATCGCTTATTGATGCGATCGATTTCATCATCAGCCACCTTCAGTTTCTGATTTATTTGGAAAACTTCAGCGGCCTGGGCGGTTGCCGCCAATAGGGAGGCCTATTATAAAATATAAAAGTACATTACCTCTTACGATTACTATGTGATCCTCTGTCCGGCTTTTTCAAAACTGGACAGAGTCTTAGGGGCTACTAACTATACACATGTATATTCCTTTATATGAAAAAGCGTCGAGAGCATTATGTCGCATACCTCGAAGCCTGTCAGTAGACCGGTGAAGGCTTCGTTCAGCCCGCTCTTGGCGGACTGAATATTTTCTACCACCACACCCATTAGGGTGCGGTGCTCCTCCATGATGGAAGCTCGATGTAGTGCTTCCACTGGAGTATTCGGCGCCTCCGGAGTAGTGGAGTCCGCCTTCGGAGTTGATGCTCCCCCCTCCTTCAAAGGGGATTGCTCACCCAATTCCGGAGCCACATTGGTCTCCGGAATGATGTCTGGCTGGGGGCCGGATTGATCGGGGCCCCCGTCGTCAGTCGCCATGGGGATCGCCGCCCCCCCCCCCCATGTCTTCGGCAGCCGAGGTATTACCCTCGGGCGCACTCTCGACAGCCTCGCTCGCCCCTCCGTGGCTAGGAGAAGTCCTTCAGGACAACACCTCGGTGTCATCCATGGTTATTGGCGAAGGGGCTCGCGGTGGCATCTCGCTCTCTGCCATCTCGGGCGGCAAAGAACTCCCTTCAGATAGCGAAGGGTTGGGGAGGTCGCGAGCAGGGCTAAAAGACACACGGGGTAATATGTTATATTATAAAAACACAGAGGACCGGAGACATATAATAAACCCTTTTGCACTTACGATTCGGCCAGGAGCTTCACCTTGGGAAGTCTCTTGGGGACGGGTTCGGCTTTCAAATCCGAACCATCTGAGAGGGTCATCTTCCCCCTCTTGGCCACCTCCCCCTTTGGGTCTTTAGAGGCCACCCTCTTCTTTTTCCTCCCCTTGGGGGGTCGCTTTCCGCCTCCTCCTCCTCTTCTTCTTCCTTGTCTCCCTCATGGGAGGAGGGGGTTTCGATCTCTCCGGACATAGCGTTTGCATGACCCTTTTGGCGGGGACCGCCTTGGTCTCCTTGCCCTTCTTCTTCGGTACTTCATACGGCGCCGGGACCAGCATCTCTGTCAGCTGAGGTGTGGCCGGGTCTTCAGGCAGCGGTGTTGGACACTTGATCCGCTCTGCTTTTGCTATCCAGCCCTGAACGAAGGACAAAAAATTCATTATGCCTGAAAACTTATTGACCGATAGATATTCAGGAAAAGCATACTTACCAGGGTGGCTGGATTCTCGATGTCAAGACCGATGTCTTCGGTCTTCTTCGGTCACTTTTTTGGGCCTTGAAGAGTAGCTTCCAGATGTCTTCGTGGGTTGTGCCAAAAAGCGCTTCAAGGTCCGTGGATCTTCCAGATTGAACTCCCACATGTGAGAGGGCCAGAGTTGGCAGGGAAGAATCCGGTGGAAGACCATCACCTGAATCACGTTAGTGAGACTGGTGTTCTTGCCTATCATATTGGTAATGCGCTTTTGCAGCATCAACACTTCTGCCATGGATTCCCAGTCTAGACCCTTAGCGGTCCACGAGGTAAGCTGCATAGGGCGTCCGGATCTGAACTCGAGAGTGGCCGACCACTTGGCGTCGCGGGGTTCGGTGATGTAGAACCACTCCTGCTGCCACACCTTGACGGTCTCCACGAAGGCCCCCTTGGGCCAAATGGCATTGGGGAGCTTGCTTACCATGGCACTGCCGCAGTCCGCATGTTGCCCGTCGGCCACCTTCGGCTTCAGATTGAAGACCTTGAGCCATAGGCCGAAGTGTGGGGGATGCGGAGTAGCGCCTCGCACACGACGATGAACGACGAGATGTGGAGGAAAGAATTCGGGGCTAGATCATGGAAATCTAGCACGTAGTAGAACATAAGGCCCTGGACGAAGGGATGAAGGGGAAACCCTAGCCCGCGGAGGAAGTGGGGGATGAATACGACCCTTTCGCCGGGCTCCGGAGTGGGAATGACTTGATCCTCGGCAGGGAGCCTGTGCGTGATGTCCGCGGACAGATATCCCGCTCCCCGGAGCTCCTTGATGTCCTTCTCGGTGACGTAGGAGGCCTCCACTTGCCCTTTGAACCAGATCCTAACATGGCCGGGGAGGCTGGTGGCGGTGGGAAAGATTGAAGTTTAGGCACTGGAGCTCGAAGATGGGAAGGTAGGAGAAGGAAGAAGGCGTGGGAAAAAAGAGGAATATTTACCCTCTTATACAGGAAGTGAATATCAAACACCCCCCTCAAGCCTTAAAACTCGCCTATTCCTAAGGGCTCGTGCAAATGGCACAGTTAGATTACCCAAAACCGTATTTATGAGGATCTCGTAGTGGGCGGGCATGATCTCTGTTTTGACAAGACGTACCAGCGGAGGTTGTGCCTCGAAACGCGAAGCAGGAGGCGTGAAAACTGTTCGAAATATTAACAGGCCAGACGCGACGTTTTCGCCAGAAAAAGTTGTCAGTGGAAAGACACTGTTTTGTTTGACATCTTGCCTTCATGGCTAAGGGTTGCAACAATTATGCAGAGCCGGATACAGTTCTTTTGTTCATAAAACTGCTTGGAAGTGTTCAGGAGGAGGAACCCGCCTTGCAATGCCGAAGACAATCCGTGTGCCGGACATATCGTCATTAAAGACTGGTTCAGGGGCTACTGAGGGAGTCCTGGATTACGGGTTCTAGGGTGTCCGGGCTATTCGATGTGGGCCGAACTGATGGGCCGTGAAGATAGAAAGCGAAAGACTTTCCGCCGTGTCCGGGTAGGACTCCCCTATGCGTGGATGGCAAGATTGGTGTCCGGATATGTAATTTCCTTCCTCTACAAACCGACTCTATACAACCCTAGACCCCTCTGGTGTATATATAAACTGGAGGGTTTATTCCATAGAGGCTATCAGAATTCATATAGGCTAGACATCTAGGGTTTGGCCATTACGATCTCGAGGTAGATCAACTCTTGTAACCCCTATACTCATCAAATACAATCAAGCAGGACGTAGGGTATTACCTCCATTAAGAGGGCCTGAACATGGGTAAACATTGTGTCCCACTCATCCTCTGTTACCTTCGATCCTCAGACGCACAGTCCGGGACCCCCTACCCGAGATCGGCCAGTTTTGACGGTGACAGTGGGTATCGCTATTTTCTGACCTTCACAGATGATTTGAGCATATATGGGTATATCTACTTAATGAAACACAAGTCTGAAACATTTTAAAAGTTCAAAGAATTTCAGAGTGAAGTGGAGAATCATTGTAACAAGAAAATAAAGTTACTACGATCTAATCGCGGAGGCGAATATTTGAGTTAGGAGTTTGGCCTTCATTTAAAACAATGTGGAATAATTTCACAACTCACGCTACCTGGAACACCATAGCTTAATGGTGTGTCCGAACGTCGTAACCGTACTTTATTAGATATGGTGCGATCTATGATGTCTCTTACCAATTTACCACTATCATTTTGGGGTTATGCATTAGAGACAGCTGCATTCACTTTAAATAGGGTACCATCTAAATCCGTTGAGACGACACCCTATGAACTATGGTTTGGCGAGAAACCTAAGTTGTCGTTTCTTAATGTTTGGGGTTGCGATGCTTATGTGAGAAAGCTTCAGCCTGATAAGCTCGAACTCAAATCGGAGAAATGCATCTTCATAGGATACCCAAAAGAGAATTTTGGGTACACCTTCTATCATAGATCCGAAGGCAAGGTCTTTGTTGCTAAGAATGGATCCTTTCTAGAGAAGGAGCTTCTCTCAAAAGAAGTGAGTGGGACGAAAGTAGAACTTGATGAGGTAATTGTACCTTCTCTCGAATTGGAAAGTAGCTCATCACAAAAACCCATTCCCGTGATGCCTACACCAACTAGTGAGGAAGCTAATGATAATGATCATGAAACTTTGGATCAAGTTACTCCCGAACCTCGTAGGTCAACCAGAGCATGTTCCGCACCAGAGTGGTACGATAATCCTGTTCTAGAAGTCATGTTACTAGACCATGACGAACCTACGAACTATGAGGAAGTGATGATGAGCCCAGATTTCGCAAAATGGCTTGAGGCCATGAAATCTTAGATGGGATCCATGTATGAGAACAAAGTATGGACTTTGGTGGATTTGCCCGATGATCGGCGAGCCATAGAGAATAAATGGATTTTTAAGATGAAGACTGACGCTGATGGTAATGTTACTGTCTACAAAGCTCGACTTGTCGCGAAAGGTTTTCGACAAGTTCAAGGAGTTGACTACGATGAGACCTTCTCACCCCTAGCGATGCTTAAGTCTGTCTGAATCAAGTTAGCAATTGCCGCATTTTATGATCATGAAATCTGGCAAATGGATGTCAAAACTGCATTCCTTAATGGATTTCTTAAGGAAGAGTTGTATATTATGCAACCAGAAGGTTTTGTCGATCCTAAAGGTGTTGACAACGTATGCAAGCTCCAGCGATCCATTTATGGACTGGTGCAAGCATCTCAGAGTTGGAATATACGCTTTGATGAGGTGATCAAAGCATATGGTTTTATACAGACTTTTGGAGAAGCCTGTATTTACAAGAAAGTGAGTGGGAGCTCCATAACATTTCTAATATTATATGTGGATGACATATTGTTGATTGGAAATGATATAGAATTTCTGGATAGCATAAAAGGATACTTGAATAAAAGTTTTTCAATGAAAGACCTCGGTGAAGCTGCTTATATATTGGGCATCAAGATCTATAGAGATAGATCAAGACGCTTAATTGTACTTTCACAAAGCACATACCTTGATAAAGTTTTGAAGAAGTTCAAAATGGACCAGTCAAAGAAAGGGTTATTGCTTGTGTTACAAGGTGTGAAGTTGAGTCAGACTCAATGCCCGACCACTGCAGAAGATAGAGAGAAAATGAAAGTCATTCCCTTTGCCTCAGCCATAGGTTCTATCATGTATGCTATGCTGTGTACCAGACCTAATGTGTGCCTTGCTATAAGTCTAGCAGGGAGGTACCAAACTAATCCAGGAGTGGATCACTGGACAGCGGCCAAGAACATCCTAAAGTACCTGAAAAGGACTAAGGATATGTTTCTCGTTTATGGACGTGAAAAAGAGCTTGTCGTAAATGGTTACGTCGATGCTAGCTTTGACACCGATCCAGATGACTCTAAGTCACAAACCGGATACGTATTTATATTGAATGGTGGAGCTGTTAGTTGGTGCAGTTCCAAGCAAAGCGTCTGATACGTCTCCAACGTATCTATAATTTTTTATTGTTCCATGCTATTATATTATCTGTTTTGGATGTTTAATGGTCTTTATTATGCACTTTTATATCATTTTTGGGACTAACCTATTAACTGGAGGCCCAGTGCAAATTGCTGTTCTTTTGCCTATTTAAATGTTTCGCAGAAAAGGAATATCAAACGGAGTCCAAACGGAATGAAACCTTTGGGAGAGTTATTTTTGGAACAAACGCAATCCAAGAGACTTGGAGTGGACGTCAAGGAAGCAACGAGGCGGCCACAAGGTAGGAAGGCGCGTCCCCACCCTCGTGGGCCCCTCGGGACTCCACCGACCTACTTCCTTCGCCTATATATACTCTTATACCCCGAAAACATCCAGGAGCACCACGAAACCCTATTTCTACTGCCGCAACCTTTTGTACCCGTGAGATCCCATCTTGGGGCATTTTCCGGCGCTCCGCCGGAGGGGGAATCGAGCACGGAGGGCTTCTACATCAACACCATAGCCTCTCCGATGATGTGTGAGTAGTTTACCACAGACCTTTGGGTTCATAGTTATTAGCTAGATGGCTTCTTCTCTCTCTTTGGATCTCAATACAAAGTTCTCATCGATCTTCTTGGAGATCTATTCGATGTAATTCTTTTTGCGGTGTATTTGTCCAGATCCAACGAATTGTAGGTTTATGATCAAGATTATCTATGAACAATATTTGATTCTTCTCTGAATTCTTATATGCATGATTTAATATCTTTGCAAGTCTCTTCGAATTATTGGTTTAGTTTGACCTACTAGATTGATCTTTCTTGCAATAGGAGAAGTGCTTAGCTTTCGGTTCAATCTTGCGGTGCTCGATCCTAGTGATAGAAAGGGAAACGACACGTATTGTATTGTTGCCATCGAGGATAAAAATATGGGGTTTATATCATATTGCTTGAGTTTATCCCTCTACATCATGTCATCTTGCTTAATGCATTACTCTGTTCTTATGAACTTTATACTCTAGATGCATGCTGGATAGCGGTCGATGTGTGGAGTAGTAGTAGTAGATGCAAAATCATTTCGATCTACTTGCCACGGACGTGATGCCTATATACATGATCATGCCTAGATATTCTCATAACTATGCGCTTTTCTATCAATTGCTCGACAGTAATTTGTTCACCCACCGTAGAATTTGCTATCTTGAGAGAAGCCACTAGTGAAACCTATGGCCCCCGGGTCTATCTTCCATCATATTAATCTCCCGTCAACTAGCTATTTCTGGTGCCGTTTATTTTGCAGTTTTTACTTTCCAATATATATCATAAAAATACCAAAAATATTTATCTTTTTATCTCTATCAGATCTCACTTTTGCAAGTGGCCGTGAACGGATTGACAACCCCTTTATCGTGTTGGTTGCAAGGTTTTTATTTGTTTGTGCAGGTACTAGGCGATTTGCGTGTAGTCTCCTACTGGATTGATACCTTGGTTCTCAAAAACTGAGGGAAATACTTACGCTACTTTGCTGCATCACCCTTTCCTCTTCAAGGGAAAACCAACGCATGCTCAAGAGGTAGCAAGAAGGATTTCTGGTGCCGTTGTCGGGGAGGCTTACACCAAGTCAAGTCAAGATTTGATCTCCCGACAACGACCCATTTCTGGCGCCGTTGCCGGGGAGATCTACGCACAAGTCAAGACATACCAAGTACCCATCACAAACTCTTATCCCTCGCAATACATTATTTGCCATTTGCCTCTCGTTTTCCTCTCCCCCACTTCACCTTTGCCTTTTCGTTCGCCTTCTTCCCGTATGTATCTTTGTTTGTGTTTCCATGTGCCTTCTATTTGCTTGCATCTTTGCTTGCTAAAAATCTATTGATATGGATCCACTTAAAGTGTTCTACTTGGATCATCTTCGATCTATATGTGCTCGTGCTGAAACCCCAACTAGTTTAGTTGAGCGAAAATCTTTAGATGAGCATGCTCATTTTGTGCATCATTGTTTGTCTGAAAAGGGGAAGCTCTTATGCTATCAAATAAATAGTTTGCTATGCAATGCTTGGAATCTGTGTGAAATTTATTATTTTACTTGTTGCTCTAAGAACCCTAAAACCACCTTCCCTGCCTATGTGAGTTTAATGATAATGAAATCTTATCTTCTTATGGAAAGGGTGTTTATAGTTACTATGATATCGAACAAATTGAAGAATTTGTAAGGGTGCTCATGAAGTTGCTTCTTTGGTTGAAAAGTATGATATTACTCTCTACAAATCTGAAAATTCTGACATACTTAAATATTGCTTTGAAAACTATGCTCATAATGCCTATGTTAAGGAATTTATTGAGAGAATGACCGTTGCTTTGGAAGAAAATAATGATATGCATGAATCTATAGAAAATTATAATTTCGAGGATTTGATTGAAATATCCCTTGATGAACATGATGCTTGCTATTCTTATGGCCATGATGCCAATATTTATGGAGATGAATTTGCTATAGTTCCTTATGTTAGACATGAGATTATTGCTATTGCACCCATACTTGATAGCTCCTTGAATAAAAAGCATGATTGCAATGATTTTACTATAAATTCTCTCGATGTAAATTGTGCAAAACCCTAAGCTTGGGGATGCTAGTTTTGCTAGGTCTACTACTTGTTGCAATGATCATGATTGGGTGATTCTTCTTATGATCTTGAAAATTTATTTAAGCCCCATGATGAATATGAGATTGATAATAGTGTTTGCAATAATATTGAAAGTGGGTTTGGAAGAGTGTCAACTTTAGATCCCACATATTTGGAGAATGTTCAATCTTATGGTATTTTTGATAAAAGTGGGTTTGGAGAGGTCATGACTTTAGTTAATGATAATCCCACTATTTTGGAAGAGTGTCAACTTCGCATGCATGTGGATCGTGTTGAGAATATGTTATGTGATAGCTATTTTGTTGAATTTGCCTATGATCCTACATGTAATTATTATGAGAGAGTAAAATATGGTTGTAGAAATTTTTATCTTACTAAATTTCCTCTCGTCATGTTGAGATTGCTATCATCTCTTTCTTCTTCCTTGCATATGCTAATTTTTGCTTGCTATGATAATTTGTTTTCTTATAAAATGCCTATGCATAGGAAGTATGTTAGACTTAGATGTGTTTATCATGTGTTTTATGATGCTCTCGTTGTGCTTCAATTCTTGTCTTTCATGTGAGCATCATTAAAATTATCAATGCCTAGCTAGGGGCGTAAAACGATATCGCTTGTTGGGAGACAACCCAATTTTATTTTTATTCCTTGCTTTTTGTTCCTGATTAGTAATAAATATTTCATCTAGCCTCTGGTTAGATCTAGTTTTGTGTTTTAGTTAGTGTTTGTGCCAAGTAGAACCTTTAGGATAACCTACGGTGATAGTTATTTGATCTTGTTGTAAAAAACAGAAACTTTGCGCGCACGATATTAGATTTCATAAATCACAGAAACATGCTTTTCAATTGATTATTTTTGTAGTAGATTAATAAAGAAATTACCCAGGATTTCCTAATTTGGTAGAATTTTTGGAGTAACAGAAGTATTTGAAAGTTACAGATTGCTACAGATTGTTCTGTTTTTGACAGATTCTGTTTTTCGTGTGTTGTTTGCTTATTTTTGATGAATCTATGGAAAGTATCGGGGGGTATGAACCATAGAGAAGTTGGAATACAGTAGGTTTAACACCAATATAAATAAAGAATGAGTTCATTACAGTACCTTGAGGTGGTGGTTTGTTTTCTTATACTAACGGAGCTCATGAGATTTTCTGTTGAGTTTTGTGTTGTGAAGTTTTCAAGTTTTGGGTAAAGATTTGATGGATTTTGGAACAAGGAGTGGCAAGAGCCTAAGCTTGGGGATGCCCCGGAAGGCACCCCTCTTTCGTCTTCGTCTATCGGTAACTTTACTCGATGTTATATTTTTATTCACCACATCATATGTGTTTTGCTTGGAGCGTCTTGTATGATTTGAGTCTTTGCTTTTTAGTTTACCACAATCATACTTGCTGTACACTTCTTTTGGAGAGACACACATGAATCGGAATTTATTAGAATACTCTATGTGCTTCACTTACATCTTTTGAGCTAGATAATTTTGCTCTAGTGCTTCACTTATATCTTTTAGAGCACGGTGGTGGTTTTATTTTATAGAAATTATTGATCTCTCATGCTTCACTTATATTATTATGAGAGTCTTTTAGAACAGCATGATAGTTTGCTTTGGCTAAAGTTAGTCCTAATATGATGAGCATCCAAGATAGGTATAACAAAAACTATCATATAAAGTGCATTGAATATATGAGAAGTTTGATTCTTTATGATTGTTTTGAGATATGAGGATGGTGATATTAGAGTCATGCTAATGGAGTAGTTGTGAATTTGAGAGATACTTGTGTTAAAGTTTGTGATTCCCGTAGCATGCACGTATGGTGAACTATTATGTGATGAAGTTGGAGCATGATTCATTTATTGATTGTCTTCCTTATGTGTGGAGGTCGGGATCGCGCGATGGTTAACTCCTACCAACCCTTCCCCTAGGAGCATGCGTGTAGTACTTTGTTTTGATGACTTGTAGATTTTTACAATAAGTATGTGAGTTCTTTATGACTAATGTTGAGTCCATGGATTATACGCACTCTCAGATTAGGATTTGTCACTCCGAGTATCGAAGAGGTATCTCTGGGCCCTCTCGGTAATGCACATCATAATAAGCCTTGCAAGAAATGTAACTAACGAGTTAGTTGCGGGAAGATGCATTATGGAATGAGTAAAGAGACTTGCCAGTAACGAGATTGAACTAGGTATGAAGATACCGACAATCGAATCTCGGGCAAGTAACATACCGATGACAAAGGGAATAACGTATGTTGTCATAACGGTTCGACCGATAAAGATCTTCGTAGAATATGTGGGAACCAATATGAGCATCCAGGTTCCGCTATTGGTTATTCACCGGAGAAGTGTCTCGGTCATGTCTACATAGTTGTCGAACCCATAGGTTCCGCACGCTTAACGTTTGATGACGATTTGTATTATGAGTTATGTGATTTGGTGACCGAAGGTTGTTTGGAGTCCCGGATGAGATCACGGACATGACTAGGAGTCTTGAAATGGTCGAGAGGTAAAGATTGATATATTGGATGATAGTATTCGGACACCAGAAGTGTTCCGGGATGTACCGCGTACATATCAGAGTACCGGGGGGTTACCGAAACCCCCCGGGGGAAGATATGGGCCATATGGGCCATAGGAGGGAGGCAAGCCAGCCCACAAGAGGTGGCGAGCCCCCCCCCCCCCCAAGGGAGGAGTCCGAATTGGACTAGGGGAGGGGGCGGCGCCCCCCTTTCCTTCTCCCTCTCCTACTCCTTCCCCCTTTCCCCCTCTGATAAAAGGAAGGGGGGTGAATCCTACTAGGACCCCAAGTAGGACTCCTCCTACTTGGGGGCGTGCCTAGGGCCGGCCTCCTCTCCCTCCCTCCTCTATATATGGGGGGCCCTTAGAACACACATCAATTGTTCCAAGCCATGTGCGGCGACCCCTCCATAGTTTACGCATCAGGTCATATTCACGTAGTGCTTAGGCGAAGCCCTGGGCAGATAACTTCACCATAACCGTCACCACGTCATGGTTCTGACGGAACTCTCCCTCGACACTTTGCTGGATCAAGAGTTCGAGGGACGTCATCAAGCTGAACGTGTGCAGAACTCGGAGGTGTCATACGTTCGGTTCTTGATCGGTTTTATCGAGAAGACGTTCGACTACATCAACCGCGTTAAGCTAACGCTTCCACTTTCGGTCTACGCGGGTACGTGGACTGACTCTCCCCTCTCGTTACTATGCTTCTCCTAGATAGATCTTGCGTGAGCGTAGGAATTTTTTTGAAATTGCATGCTACGTTTCCTAACAGCTCTTATCAGAGAGAATTGATTTATCAGATTAGTGGGGCGTGTGGATGGGATTGGTCGCTTGTCAGTGCGCTCAACATTGAAAGGTTTTGGACCTTTATATCTAGTAATTAGACGGTTGAGATGGTTTGAATCTGCCCGCTTTGGTTCTTTTACATGGTTAGATTAGATATTGGGAAACATTTCTACCCGGTCGACCGGCCGAGTCTTCCACCGGTCGCGCATGGGTCGTTGGATCGTGAGAGATCCAGCATCTCCCGCCACCCCCCTTGGCGCTCAAAAATGCTAGACGTACAAAGCCTTACAAGCTTCTACAGGCTCTTTCCTAACCAACTAAACATGCCCCCCTAATTTTCAGGTGGGTGGGGCCCAATCTCCCTTTAATCCAATCACAATTTGACAGCTGAAACACACCCTGTAAAATCCTATAGATGTCCTTCGATGTAGCATTGCTGCTTGGCGCTTGCACTGGCGCACACATCCCATGGCTCCACGTGCTTACCTCTCGTTTCTTTCTTATCCAACTGACAAGCCACTAGCCAGCCATTTTCTTCCATTGTTCCTCTATCTCGCAACTGAATCTCTCACCTGAGCGCATGAAGCACCCCATCTTCTCTGCTCCAGTGCGGCCTTTTCTCCTCGGGAATGGCTCTGTCATGCGCCACAACCAGTTGTACCTGCAACCGGCTGGGGCTGCAGTCCACCGTCGTGCGGCAAAAAGAGGCAGCTCTGCTTCAAAAGTCGATGGTTGTGACTGCGATGTTCCCAACTATTCGATGTGTTGCGTGCGGTTGCAAGCGAGGTTGTGCCCTGCGACGAAGACGAGAGCAAGCCAGAGTTGCAACCATGGTGGCGGGGAAGCAGCAACGGCGGCACCCAATGCTACAACCAAGATGGCAAAAGCTACATCCGCTGCACGGGGAGCTGCAACCGTGGCGATAGGGAGCTACAACCATGATGGCGGGGGAGCTGCGACGGCGACACCCGGTGCTACAACCATCGTGGAAGGAGCTACATCCAGCTACTAGGGAAGCTGCAACTGTGGCGGGGACGGGGAACCTGCGATGGTGATGCCACCTCCTACCGATGCAACTGTCGACGACAGAAGCTGCATCCACCGCTTGCAGAAAGCTACGACAGTCTCTACAGAAGCTGCAACCGGCGAGTCAACTTTGGGTCGTTGCAGCAAATCAAGGCGTCGTTTCCAGCTTTTGGTGCCCATGGTTCCAACATCTGTTCTTGCCATCACTTGTCCACCGTCTCCGGCACCGGTGGTTGCCGATGGAGTAGCTGCAACCGGTAGCGGCAGGGCTACATCCATAAAAGCTGCAAGGGCATACGACGACTACGGACGCGAGCGGCGATTTGGGGTGGCATTTTTGCTACAACTCGAAGCAATTTTTGTTGTGACTGATATGTCTCCAACGTATCTATAATTTTTTATTGTTCCATGCTATTATAGTATCAATCTTGGATATTTTATATGCATTTATATTCTATTTTATATCATTTTTGGGACTAACATATTAATCCATTGCCTAGTACAAGTTGTTGTTTTCTGTCTGTTTTTGGTTTTCTAGAATAATAAGTACCAAACAAAGTCCAAATGCTACGAAAATTTTTGATGATTTTTTTCTGGACAAAAGAGACCCTAGAAGCTTTGGGAGGATACCAGACGACAAGCGAGGAGACGGCAAGGTAAATTCTCCAAAATCGGGAAACCAACAGAGAACCACCCAAAACACTTTTTCCGCCGTCGCAAGTTTCTGTTCTTCCGCGATCCCATCTGAAGGCCTTTTCCGGTACTCTGCCGGAGGGGGAATCGATCATAGAGGGCTTCTACATCATCCTTGTTGCCTTCCGATGATGCGTGAGTAGTTCATCATAGACCTATGGGTCCATAGCTAGTAATTAGATGGATTCTTCTCTCTTTTTGATCTTCGATACAATGTTCTCCTTGATGGTCTTGGATTTCTATTTGATGTAATCTTTTTTTGCGGTGTGTTTGTTGGGATCTGATAAATTGTGATTTATGATCTGAATATTTATGAGAAGTAATAGAGTTTTCTATATTATGTGTGATTGTTATAGCTTTGTATTTCTCTCCGATCTATCTGTTTGGTTTGGCCAACTAGATTGATTTATCTTCCATGGGAGAGGTGCTTTGTAATGAGTTCAATCTTGCGGTGCTCTATATCCCAGTGACATAAGTGGACAAGACACGTATTTGTATTGCTGTCAATAAGGGTAAAACGACGGGGTTTATTCATATTGATTGAGTTTACTTTGTCTACATCATGTCATCTTACTTAAGGCGTTACTCTGTTTTATACTCCCTCAGTTCCTAAATATTTGTCTTTTTAGAGATTTCAAATGGACTACCACATACGGATGTATATAGACATATTTTAGAGTGTAGATTCACTCATGTTGCTCCGCATGTAGTCACTTGTTGAAATCTCTAGAAAGACAAATACTCCCTCCGTTTCAGTTTACAAGTCCTACGGGTATACCTGGGTTGTCAATTTTATCACCCTAATATAAACTATATAACACAAAAATTATACCGTTTGAAAATAGAACATCTGAAGTTTATATTGGTATATTTTTTGTAACATATGACTTGTATTTGGTTGGTCAAATTGACGACCTAAGGGAACGCGCACGCCCTGTAAACTGGGAGAGAGGGTGTATTTAGGAACGGAGGGAGTACTTAATACCATAAATGCATGTTGGATAGTGGTCGATTGGTGGAGTAATAGTAGTAGATGCAGGCAGGAGTCAATCTACTTGTCTCAGACGTGATACCTATATACATGAACATTGCCTTAAATATCGTCATAATTTTGCGCTTTTCCGTCAATTGCCCAACAGTAACTTATTCACCCATCGTATGCTATGTGCTCAAGAAACAAGTCTCTTGTAAAAACTATGGCCTCGGGACTCCTTTATCATATATAAAATTCAAAAATACATTGCTGCAGTTTTATTTGTTTTGCAATTTACTTTATATATCTATCACTATCAGAACTAATCCATGCAATTAACGAGTTTAAGGGGATTGAGTGAAGGAAATATGCCCTAGAGGCAATAATAAAGTTATTATTTATTTCCTTATATCATGATAAATGTTTATTATTCATACTAGAATTGTATTAACCAGAAACATAATACATGTGTGAATACATAGACAAACATAGTGTCACTAGTATGCCTCTACCTGACTAGCTCGTTAATCGAAGATGGTTATGTTTCCTAACCATAGACATGAGTTGTCATTTGATTAACGGGATCACATCATTAGGAGAATGATGTGATTGACTTGACCCATTCCGATAGCTTAGCACTTGATCGTTTAGTATGTTGCTATTGCTTTCTTCATGACTTATACAAAGTTCCTGCAACTATGAGATTATGCAACTCCCGTTTACTGGAGGAACACTTTGTGTGCTACCAAAGCGTCTAGCGTGCTGGGTGATTATAAAGGTACTCTACAGGTGTCACCAAAAGTATATGTTGAGTTGGCATAATTGAGATTAGGTTTTGTCACTCCGATTGTCGGAGAGGTATCTCTGGGCCTTCTCGGTAATACTCATCACCTAAGCCTTGCAAGCATGTAACTAATGAGTTAGTTATGAAATGATGTATTACGGAGCGAGTAAAGAGACTTGCGGTAGCGAGATTGAACTAGGTATTGGATCCGTCGATCGAATCTCGGGCAAGTAACATACCGATGACAAAGGAACAACGTATGTTGTTATGCGGTTTGACCGATTAAGATCTTCGTAGAAAATGTAGGAACCAATATGAACATCCAGGTTCCACTATTGGTTATTGACCGAGAATAGTTCTAGGTCATGTCTACATAGTTCTCGAACCCGTATGGTCCGCACGCTTAACGTTACGATGACAGTTTATGAGTTTTGATGTACGAAGTTTGTTGAGTCCGGATGTGATCACGGACATGACGAGGAGTCTCGAAATGGTCGAGACATAAAGATTGATATATTGGAAGCCTATGTTTGGACTTGAATAGTTCGGGTGAAATCGGGATTTTACCGAACAGGGGTTACGGAACCCTCCGGGGTTAATGGGCCTTAGTGGGCCATGAGGGAGAAGAGGAGGATGGCGGGGCAGGCGCGCCCCTCCCCTAGTCCGAATAGGACAAGGAAGGAGGCGGCGCCCCTTCCTCTTCCCTCCCCCAAGTCCTAATCCAACTAGGAAAAGGGGAGTCCTACTCGGTGGGAGTAGGACTCCTCGGCGTCTCCTCCTCCTAGGGCGGCCGCACCTCCCCTTGCTCCTTTATATCACGGGGCAGGGGGCACCCTAGGACACACAAGTTGATCTACGGATCGTTCCTTAGCCGTGTCGGTGCCCCCTCCACCATATTCCACGTCGGTCATATCGTCGCGGAGTTTAAGCGAAGCCTGCGCCGATAGAGCATCATCATCGTCACCACGCCGTCGTCTTGTGGAACTCATCCCGACACCTGCTGGATCGGTCGGGGATCGTCATCGAGCTGAGCGTGTGCTGAACACGGAGGTGCCGTCGTTCGGTACTTGGATCGGTCGGATCGTGAAGGCGTCGACTACATCAACGCGTTGTCATAGCGCTTCGCTTTCGGTCTCACGAGTGCGTGGACACACTCTCCCCTCGTTGCTATGCATCACCATGATCTTGCGTGTGCGTAGGAAATTTTTGAAATTACTCGTTCCCCAGCGGTGGCATCCGAGCCTGGTTTTATGCGTTGATGTTATATGCACGAGTAGAACACAAGTGAGTTGTGGGCGATACAAGTCATCTTGCTTACTGACATGTCATACTTTGGTTCAGCGGTATTGTGAGATGAAGCGGCCCGGACCGACATTACGTGCGCTTACGAGACTGGTTTCACCGCTGCGAGCACTCGTTGCTTAAAGGTGGTGGCGGTGTCTGTCTCTCTCACTTTAGCTGAATCGAGTGTGGCTCGCCCGGTCCTTGCGAAGGTTAAAACAGCACTAACTTGCGAACTATCGTTGTGGTTTTGATGTGTAGGTAAGAACGGTTCTTGCTCAGCCCGTAGCAGCCACGTAAAACTTGCAACAACAAAGTAGAGGGCGTCTAACTTGTTTTGCAGGGCATGTTGTGATGTGATATGGTCAAGGCGTGATGCTATATTTTATTGTATGAGATGATCATGTTTTGTAACCGAGTTATCGGCAATCTGGCGAGGAGCCATATGGTTGTCGCTTTATTGTATGAAATGCAAGCGCCATGTAATTGCTTTACTTTATCACTAAGCGGTAGCGATAGTCGTAGAAGCAATAGTTGGCGAGGCGACAACGATGCTACAATGGAGATCAAGGTGTCGCGCCGGTGGCGATGGTGATCATGATGGTGCTTGGAGATGGAATCACAAGCACAAGATGATGATGGCCATATCATATCACTTATATTGATTGCATGTGATGTTTATCCTTTATGCATCTTATCTTGCTTTGATTGACGGTAGCATTTTAAGATGATCTCTCACTAAAAATTATCAAGAAGTGTTCTCCTGAGTATGCACCGTTGCCAAAGTTAAGTAGTGCCAAGACACCACGTGATGATCGGGTGTGATAAGCTCTCGTCCATCTACAACGGGTGCAAGCCAGTTTTACACGCAGAATACTCAAGTTAAACTTGACGAGCCTAGCATATGCAGATATGGCCTCGGAACACGGAGACCGAAAGGTCGGCGTGAATCATATAGTAGATATGATCAACATAGTGATGTTCACCATGAAAACTACTCCATCTCACGTGATGATCGGTTATGGTTTAGTTGATTTGGATCACGTGTTCACTTAGATGACTAGAGAGATGTCTGTCTAAGTGGGAGTTCTTAAGTAATGTGATTAATTGAACTTAAAATTATCATGAACTTAGCTTTTGATAGTATTTTGCTTATCTATGTTTGTTGTAGATAGATGGCTCGTCTTTGTTGTTCCGTTGAATTTTAATGTGTTCCTTGAGAAAGCAAAGTTGAAAGATGATGGTAGCAATTACGGACTGGGTCCGTAACTTGAGATTATCCTCATTGCTGCCTGAGAAGAATTAAATCTGGAAGCACCGCTGGGTGCGAGCCTGCTGCAGAACAACGCCGAAGTTGTGAGCGTCTGGCGGAGAAAAGCTGATGACTACTCTATAGTTCGATGTGCCATGCTTACGGCTTAGAACGGGTCTTCAACGGCGTTTTGAGCGTCATGGAGCATATGAGATGTTCTAGGAGTTGAAGTTAATATTTCAAGCAAATGCCGGATTGAGAGATATGAAGTCTCCAATAAGTTCTATAGCTGCAAGATGGAGGAGAATAGTTACATCGGTGAGCATATACTCAAAATGTGCAGGTATAATAATCACTTGATTCAAGCTGGGAGTTAATCTTTCGGATGATAGTGTCATTGATAGAATTCTCCAATCACTTGCCGCCAAGCTACAAGAGCTTCGTGATGAACTATAATATGCAAGGGATGAACAAGACACTTCCCGAGCTCTTCGTTATGCTAAAAGCTGCGGAGGTAGAAATCAAGAAGGAGCATCAAGTGTTGATGGTCAACAAGACCACTAGTTTCAAGAAAAGGGCAAAGGGAAGAAGAAGGGAACTTTAAGAAGAACAGCAAGCAAGTTGCTGCTCAAGAAAAGAAACCCAAGTCTGGACCTAAGCCTGGCCTAGTGCTTCTCTGCAAGCAAATTGGACCTTTGGAGCGGAACTGCCCCAAGTATTTGGCGGATAAGAAGGATGGCAAGGTGAACAAAGGTATATGTGATATACATGTTATTGATGTGTACCTTACTAGAGCTCATGATAGCACACAGGTATTTGATCTTGGTTACATTGCTAATATTTGCAACTCAAAGCAGGGACTACGGAATAAGCGAGCACTCGGCCAGGGCGAGGTGACGATGCAGCGTGGGAAGCGGTTCCAAAGTCAATGTGATCGCGGTCGACACGCTACCTCTACATCTACCTTGGGATTAGTTTTAGACCTAAATAATTGTTATTTGGTGCCAGCGTTGAGGATGAACATTATATCTGGATCTTGTTTGATGCGAGACGGTTATTCATTTAAATAAGAGAATAATGGTTGTTCTATTTATATGAGTAATATCTTTTATGGTCATGCACCCTTGAAGAGTGGTCTATTCTTATTAAATCTCGATAGTAGTGATACACATATTCATAATGTCGAAGCCAAAAGATGCAGAGTTGATAATGATAGTGCAACTTATTTGTGGCACTGCCGTTTAGGTCATATCGGTGTAAAACGCATGAAGAAACTCCATACAGATGGACTTTTGGAACCACTTGATTATGAATCACTTGGTACTTGCGAACCGTGCCTTATGGGCAAGATGACTAAAACACCGTTCTCCGGTTCTATGGAGAGAGTGACAGATTTGTTGGAAATCATACATACAGATGTATGTGGTCCGATGAACGTTGAAGCTCGTGGCGGATATCGTTGTTTTCTCACCTTCACAGATGATTTAAGCAGATACGGGTATATCTACTTAATGAAGCATAAATCTGAAACATTTGAAAAGTTCAAACAATTTCAGAGTGAAGTTGAAAATCATCGTAACAAGAAAATAAAGTTTCTATGATCTGATCGTGGAGGAGAATATTTGAGTTACGAGTTTGATCTACATTTGAAACAATGCGGAATAGTTTAGCAACTCACGCCATACGGAACACCACAGCTTAATGGTGTGTCGAGCGTCGTGTCGTACTTTACTAGATATGGTGCGATCTATGATGTCTCTTACCGATTTACCTCTATCGTTTTGGGGTTATGCTTTAGAGGCGGCGCAATCACGTTAAATAGGGCACCATCAAAATCCGTTGAGGCGACACCTTATGAACTATGGTTTGGCAAGAAACCAAAGTTGTCGTTTACGAAAGTTTGGGGTTGCAATGCTTATGTGAAAAAGCTTCAACCTGATAAGCTTGAACCCAAATCGGAAAAATGTGTCTTCATAGGATACCCAAAGGAGACAATTGGGTATACCTTCTATCACAGATCGAAGGCAAGACATTCGTTGCCAAGAATGGATCATTTCTAGAAGGAGTTTCTCTCGAAAGAAGTGAGTGGGAGGAAAGTAGAACTTGATGAGGTAACATACCAGCTCCTTATTGGAAAGTAGTTCATCACGAAATCGGTTCTGTGACACCTACACCAGTTAGTGAGGAAGTTAATGATGATGATCATGAAACTTCAGATCAAGTTCTTCTTGAACCGTAGATCAACCAGAATAAAATCCGCACGAGTGGTGCGGTAATCCTATTCGGAAGTCATGCTACTAGATCATGGTGAACCTACGAACTATGAAGAAGCGATGGTGAGCCCAGATTCATAAAATGGCTTGAAGCCATGAAATCTGAGATGGGATCCATGTATGAGAACAAAGTGTGGACTTTGGTTGACTTGCCCGATGGTCGGCAAGCAATAGAGAATAAATGGATATTCAAGAAGAAGGCGGCGTGACGGTAATATTCTTTGTTTACAAAGCTCGACTTGTTGCAAAAGGTTTCGACAAGTTCAAGGAGTTGACTACGATGAGACCGTCTCACCCGTGGCGATGCTTAAGTCTGTCCGAATCATGTTAGCAATCGCCGCATTTATGATTATGAAATATGGCGGATGGATGTCAAAACTGCATTTCTGAATGGATTTACGGAAGAAGAGTTGTATATGATGCAACGGAAGGTTTTGTCGATCCTAAGGGAGCTAACAAAGTGTGCAAGCTCCAACGATCAATCTATGGTGCAGTGCAAGCCTCTCGGAGTTGGAATAAGCGCTTTGATAGTGTGATCAAAGCATATGGTTTTATCTGAGACTTTTGGAGAAGCTTTGTATTTACAAGAAAGTGAGTGGGAGCTCTGTAGCATTTCTAATATTATATGTGGGCGACATATTGTTGATTGGAAATGATATAGAATTTCTAGATAGCATAAAGGATACTTGAATAAAAGTTTTTCAATGAAGGACCTCGGTGAAGCTGCTTACATATTGGGCATCAAGATCTATAGAGATAGATCAAGGCGGCTTGATTGGACTTTCACAATGCACATACCTTGATAAAGTCTTGAAAAAGTTCAATATGGATCGAGGCAAAGAAAGGGTTCTTGCCTGTATTACAAGGTGTAAGATTGAGTCGGACTCAATGCCCGACCACTGCAGAAGATAGAGAGAAAATGAAAGGAGTTCCTATGCTTCAGCCATAGGCTCTATCATGTATGCAATGATGTGTACCAGACCTGATGTGTGCCTTGCTATTAGCTTAGCAGGAGGTACCAAAGTAATCCAGAGTGGATCCTTTGGACAGCGGTCAAGAATATCTGAAATACGAAAAGGACTAAGGATATGTTTCTCGTTTATGGAGGTGACAAAGAGCTTCTTGTAAAGGGTTACGTCGATGCAAGCTTTGACACGATCCGGACGATTCTAAATCGCAAACCGGATCGTATTTTTATTAAGCGGTGGAGCTGTAAGTTGGTGCAGTTCTAAACAAAGCGTCGTGGCGGGATCTACATGTGAAGCGGAGTACATAGCTGCTTGGAAGCAGCAAATGAAGAGTGCGGATGAAGGAGATCATTTCCGATCTAGGTGTTATACCTAGTGCATCGGGACCAATGAAGATCTTCTGTGACAATCTTGGTGCAATTGCCTTGGCAAAGGAATCCAGATTTCACAAGAGGACCAAGCACATCAAGAGGCGCTTCAATTCCATTCGGGACCAAGTCCAAGTGGGAGACATAGAGATTTGCAAGATACATACGGATCTGAATGTTGCAGACCGTTGACTAAGCCTCTCTCACGAGCAAAACATGATCAGCACCAAGACTCCATGGGTGTTAGAATCATTCTTGTGTAATCTAGATTATTGACTCTAGTGCAAGTGGGAGGCTGAAGGAAATATGCCCTAGAGGCAATAATAAAGTTATTATTTATTTCCTTATATCATGATAAATGTTTATTATTCATGCTAGAATTGTATTAACCGGAAACATAATACATGTGTGAATACATAGACAAGCAGTGTCACTAGCATGCCTCTACTTGACTAGCTCGTTAATCGAAGATGGTTATGTTTCCTAACCATAGACATGAGTTGTCATTTGATTAACGGGATCACATCATTAGGAGAATGATGTGATTGACTTGACCCATTCCGATAGCTTAGCACTTGATCGTTTAGTATGTTGCTATTGCTTTCTTCATGACTTATACAAAGTTCCTGCAACTATGAGATTATGCAACTCCCGTTTACCGGAAGAACACTCTGTGTGCTACCAAAGCGTCCAGCGTAACTGGGTGATTATAAAGGTACTCTCAGGTGTCTCCAAAAGTATATGTTGAGTTGGCATAATTCGAGATTAGGTTTTGTCACTCCGATTGTCGGAGAGGTATCTCTGGGCCTTCTCGGTAATACTCATCACCTAAGCCTTGCAAGCATTGTAACTAATGAGTTAGTTATGAAATGATGTATTCGGAGCGAGTAAAGAGACTTGCTGGTAGCGAGATTGAACTAGGTATTGGATACCGACGATCGAATCTCGGGCAAGTAACATACCGATGACAAAGGAACAACGTATGTTGTTATGCGGTTTGACCGATAAAGATCTTCGTAGAAAATGTAGGAACCAATATGAACATCCAGGTTCCACTATTGGTTATTGACCGAGAATAGTTCTAGGTCATGTCTACATAGTTCTCGAACCCGTAGGGTCCTTGCAACAACGTTACGATGACGGTTTATGAGTTTTGATGTGCGAAGTTTGTTGGTGTCCGGATGTGATCACGGACATGGCGAGGAGTCTCGAAATGGTCGAGACATAAAGATTGATATATTGGAAGCCTATGTTTGGACTTGAATAGTTCCTTAGCCGTGTGCGGTGCCCCCTCCACCATATTCCACCTCGGTCATATCGTCGCGGAGTTTAGCGAAGCCCTGCGCGATGAGAGCATCATCATCGTCCACCACGCCGTCGTCTTGTGGAACTCATCCCGACACCCTGCTGGATCGAGTCCGGGATCGTCATCGAGATGAGCGTGTCTGAACACGGAGGTGCCGTACGTTCGGTACTTGGATCGGTCGGATCGTGAAGACGTACGACTAGATCAACCGCGTTGGCATAACGCTTCCGCTTTCGGTCTACGAGGGTATGTGGACACACTCTCCCCTCTTGTTGCTATGCATCACCATGATCTTGCGTGTGCGTAGGAAATTTTTTGAAATTACTACGTTCCCCAACATTGAGAACCCTCTTAACAGTGTTGGATGCAAGTATTTGTTTTGTGTGTGTGGTGCTGTTCACAAGGCTTTATGTAATTCTCCTACTAGATTGATATCTCTATTCTTACTGAGGAAAATACTTATCTCTACTATGCTAAATCTCCTCTCCTCTTCAAGGAAAATTCCAACACAACTCACAAATAGCAGTGGCCAACAAGTTTTCTGGTACGTACTGGGGGACGATGATCGCTACTGACTTGGTGAGACAGAACAGGTCAACTTGGTCAACCATATAGGAGTTACTGACTTTTGAAGCCCTTAAATATTTTGATTCTATATAAAACTTGGTCAACCATATAGATATAGGAGTGTGATTATTATTTTTGTATGCTTGCATCTTATATGTTTTATAAGAGTATATCAAGATAGGATCAGACCATCTAAGAAAAAGAGATAGGATCAGACCAAATGAGGGGCAGGTGATTTTATTGGGATGAAACAGAACAGGTCAACGATATGTTGGCATGATCCCCAGATCAGGTCAGGAGAAAGGGGAATGGGTCCAACAAGAACGGAAAAATAACCGGAGAGAAGCCACCCGCAAATCCCAAAGAGAGAAAGAGAACTCGAAATGGAGAAAGAGCGGCAAACATGCAGGCACACTCTGGACGGGAACACCCACACTCTGCAAGCTCATCTCCGGATATAGACTAGATAGAGCTGCTCTCCGTGTTCGTCAATTACTTGTTCGCGCCATTGACCATCTCCTCGGAGAGCCTCCCCAATGCAGAGTACGAGGACCCGCCCTCGGCGACGGCCTTCCTGCACGCGCCCTTCATCTCCATGGCCTTCTCCCTCACCTTCCTCCCCTCGTCGGAGCCGCCGTCCATGAGCGCCCTCACGGCTCGTTCCAGCTCCGACGCCTCGACCCAGTTGCTCCGCTTCCGGTCCACCTCCATGGCCAGGGCCACGCCCATGTAGTCGACCAGCGTGAACGCGTTCAGGTGCTGCTCGGCGTAGCGCGGCCACGGCACCATGGGCACCCCGAACCACAGCGCCTCCAGGGTCGAGTTCCACCCGCCGTGCGTCACGAAGCCCCCCACGGCGGCGTGCGCCAGTATCTCCTTCTGCGGCGCCCTCGTCGGCCACACCATGCCCTTCCCCTTGGTCCGCTCCAGGAACCCCTCCGGGAGCAGCTCCTCCAGGTCCGCGTCCGACGGCCCCCGGCCGCCGGCCGCCGGCGGGCCGCGGAGGACCCACAGGAAGCGGTGCCCGCTGCGCTCCAGCCCGCGGGCTACCTCGTGCGCCTGCGGCGCGGCGGAGAACCCTCCGCTGCCGAAGCAGAGGAGGACCACCGACGCCGGAGGCTGCGCGTCCAGCCACACCACGCACTCATGCGGCTGCTCCGACGGCGGTTTCAGGGAGAGCACGGGGCCCACTGGGTAGACCGTCGGGGCAGGGACTCCGCGCGTGCACCGGCCGTCGGCGATGGCGGCGAGGACGCTCGCCTCCAGCTCGGCCGCCGTGTTGATGATGACGCCCTTGGCTTCCATGAAGCGCCTGCCGTGGTACACGAACCACGCGTAATTCGGGTGCTTCTTGTCCATCAACGGCGACGGGAGGGACGCCGGAGGCACCGGCGGCAACCCGGGCACGTCGACCGTGCCTTCCATCTCCTCGAACTCGACGGCCACCTCCTGATCAAGCGCCGGCAGGCGCAGGAAGAGCGCGTACATGGCGGCGCTGGCGGTGAAGTAGACGTAGGCCGGCACGGCGAGCTCGCGGGACACGTCGAGCATCGTGGTGCCGAAGAAGTCGACGACGAGCGCCGCCACCGGGCACGCCAGGCCGGAGATGGCCGCCTTCACATGCGGCGCGTGGAGCTGCACGAACCGGGAGATGAACTCCTCGACGCCCACGTGGTCCGTCGGGGGCTCCACGGCGGGGAGGTGCTGGAAGCGAATATCCAGGCCGGAAGCCTCCTCCCTTTTGATGTGGCCGGCGACCTCGGACCTGTAGCTCTCCGTCGGTGCCTGCATTACGAGCACCGTGAGCGACAGGGCGCCGCCGCTGCGGGCCAGCAGCCGCTTGCCGGCGTCGAGCATGGACATGAGGTGGCCCACGCCCCACACGGGCAGCAGCACGACGGTCGGGGTGGCCATTGGCACGGTGGCGATCGGCGGATGATGCTCGATCCTACTACTTGCCTGGCATCAAATGAGGGAGGAAGTTGGGCGAAATGAGGGAATGATACGGTGGATATTGTATTTTATGAAGAGAGGATTTCCTTTTATTATGTTTCTGATGAATAGCGGCGGTTGGCAAACGTGTGGGCATGTCATGTCCGTGGTTGGTACAAGATCGCACTAAAATCGGCTGGACAATCGCCAGTGGCCGTTGCCGTGTCACGTGGTGGGATCGCCGCGTGGGACTGGTAGCACAAAAAAAAAAGTGCCAATCTACTCCCTCCGTTTCATAGTGTCAAAAAAAACGTCATACATTATGAGACGAAGAATAGTGTCAAAAAAACGTCATATATTATGAGAAGAAGAATAGTGTCAAAAAAATATCTTGCATTATGGGACGGATGAAGTAGGTCTGAGGGGGTGAGGCATAACAATGACTATGAAGCTAATTGGTTCGCTACCAAAGTTTGGCCAATATTTGGCAAGCCAACATTTGACAAAACCAAAAGTTGTCAAAAAATGGCCAACTTTTTGAGAGGTGGGCAAGAACCAATTGGTAGCCAACCAATTTAGCACCAAATTTTTAGACTTGTCAACAATTAGCATGCCAATTATTGACACCAAACCAATTAGGTTGTACAAACATGATGTCAGTGGATTGAGAAACATCCATGCGCAAATTTTACAAAATCGTGAATCGTATCTTTTTGATAGTGCGACGAAATGCCATAATTCCACTCCATGCAGCCATGCTAGGACTTCCTCCCTCACGCTGACATTTGTGTAGATACGGATGTATCTAAATACATGTTAGTTTTAATACATTAGTATTTAGATAAAGTTAAGACAAGTAATCTGAGACGAAGGTAATATTGCTTTGCACAAAAGATATGAAACTTGATTCTTTCACTTAAGTCACTTACATGATATGTTAGCCGACTTGACTTACGCAAGAGGATCTTCGCACTATATTCTCCATATATCTTTATAATTTCTAAATTAATTGAGCATATATGGTATGTTCATATGAACTAGTATGTAGATAGCGTCATCATGGTCCACGGTGCCATACATGTCGTTGCACGCACCCCTGGTGCGCATACTATGAATATGGCACAACCCGTGTGTGATCTATCATATCCTAGTTTCAAACGTCAAACCTCGAGAAGGCAATGGTGTACGAGATATTGACCATGCGACTATGCGAGTACTCGTCTTGGCCAACGTCGGCGACGGCGTCCATGGGGTGAAGTCTGCGCGCTGGAGAGCCTTGAGGACACGACAGCCACGCAAGCCATAGCCAAGTCGCTCGGGGTGGCCCGTCCACTCACCAGGGGGCCGGGGCCATGACCTGCAACCAAATTGGTCGCGTGACCTCCATCGTTGCCAGCCACGTTGGCCTCCGCGGCTATCTCAACGGTTTCGATATAAGGGCATGGACAATGCTCTACCGTGGACTGCTGCCCCAACACTATACGTCACTCTCAAATGTCCAGCTAGGCTCAGCCCACTACTTGTAGACTAAAGTGGGATTCTGCAGAGGAGGTAGGCTCTTCGCTGCCAAAAGTATGAGAGAGAGAGAGAGGGCAAAAGCAAGGGAAATGAGAGGAGCCAGCCCTGCTCGTGACTGTGAAGTACACCAAAAAGACGATGTATATGTCATATAATGGGCCTGCTGGGGCAGCTGTATGCGTTGAGTATTTGAGAAACTAAATAGTGCCTCATCCATCTTTACTTGTGTGGAAAGGGTGAGGCATTAGGAAGGTGATGCCTCCATTGTACATGCCCAAAGCAGCTCAGGTATCTATCCAACCTCGACCTCAGCTTCAACGGGCTCACCGGTAGCCTCCCAGTCTTGTCGGCGCCTCACCAGCACCTCCGCACCATCGATCTCAGCTCCAACTCTTTCTCCGAACTCCCCGCCGGCTTCTTCGCTGCCCTACCAACCCTTGAGGCAATAGTACTCAACAAGAACAACATGTTGGAAGTAACATCAATGGAGCAGCAGGACATGATCACCTGCTCCAGCCTGCAGAGCTTCTCGGCCCACAACGCATCTGTCGGTGTCAAAACCGACGGATCTCGGGTAGGGGGTCCCGAACTGTGCGTCTAGGCGGATGGTAACATGAGACAAGGGACACGATGTTTTTACCCAGGTTCGGGCCCTCTCGATGGAGGTAATACCCTACTCCAGCTTGATTAATATTGATGATATGGGTAGTACAAGAGTAGATCTACCACGAGATCAGAGAGGCTAAACCCTAGAAGCTAGCCTATGATATGATTGTTGTTCGTCCTACGGACTAAAACCCTTCGGTTTATATAAACACCGAATAGGGTTAGGGTTACACGGAGTCGGTTACAATGGTAGGAGATCAACATATCCGTATCGCCAAGCTTGCCTTCCACGCCAAGGAAAGTCCTATCCGGACAAGGGATGAAGTCTTCAATCTTGTATCTTCATAGTCTAGGAGTCCGGCCAAAGATGATAGTTGACTATCCGGACACCCCTAGTCAGGACTCCTCGGTAGCCACGAACCGGGCTTCAATGACGACGAGTCCGCCGCATATTGTCTTCGGCATTGCAAGGCGGGTTCCTCCTCGAATACTTAGAAGGTTTTGAACACAAGGATAGTGTCGGCTCGCAAAACAAGTTCCACATACCACCGTAGAGAGAATAATTTTTGCAGATCTGCGGCGTATTCCGTGGCGTGACATCACACCACGGCCAAGCCTTTATTGAATCGTTTTTCTTGTCCCACCTCGGTCGTTTAGCGGCGGTTTCCTTGGCACGTCTTATCAAAGCGTGGATCGTGCCCCTTATTCAGGATTCTCATCAATACGGACGTGGGTAACCCAACCGTGCCGTTAGCACGCCTCCTCTATCGGCGAGTCCCAATCGACCACGGGGAGGGCTCTTGGCATTCAACCTCTTTATAATGAGACCAAGGCCCTCTTCTTTTTCCATCCTCCATCGAGTTAGCCTCGCTTGAGTTCTAACACCCAAATCTTCAGATTTAGGCGCCCGGACCTTGACGATGTCGGCTCCGACTAGCTCGGCCGATGGATGTCTTCTTCCGTCACGAAGAAGATGTGCTAAAGCTGCGAGCGCCGGTATCTAACGGCGAGATTTCGCATAGGCTGCTGCTCGGGGCAGGTCATTCCCACTCCGAGCCCGGCGAGGCGTGGTGTTAGTGTCTCACTTCCTTGGGGTTTAGGCTTCCGGCGGATCCCTTTGTCGGGGCTCATGTTTTATTATGGGCTGGATTTCCATGACTTGAATCCGGAATCCATCCTCCATATCTCGTCATTCATTGTCGTATGTGAGGCCTTTCTCCGCATTACCCCTCACTTTGGATTGTGGCTCAAGACTTTTAAGGTGGAGCCGAAGATGATCAAGGGGAAACAGGCAGAGTGCGGAGGGGCTATCACAAGCAAGTGCGCCGATGCTCCGTGGCCCGAGGGCTCTTTTCCGGCGGAGCTTGGTTTTGTGGCAACGGGAGTGGTTCTATATCACCGTTCCCAGGGGCACCAAATGGGTGGCGCCTCCGCCTTCGCTCAGTCCACCACAGTGGTGGCGTCATGGGTCAACAAGGGGCTCGACTGGGGGCCGTCCAAGGACGTTCCTTTGTTGTAGGGCCGTATTCAAGACCTCCAAGAAAGAGAGATCAATCTGGTAGTAGTGGTGCAGGTTATGTTGATTGGCGTATACGCCTGCAAGCGTCGCCCCCTCAATGTGGGAATTTAATCCGGAGGGACCACGAGCTCTCAACATTTTATGGGTACGGCGCCCGTGGAGATGTATAAATTGTTCTTGGATCACAAGAGAAGTGTCCGGACTGGCCGAGGACTTGAGGACTAAGCTACAATCGCTTGGATACTCAAGTAAGTAGTCTGTGCCGGACGGATGTCCGTTCATTTATCATAAACTTCGCCCTTAAAGGAGCTGTTTCTTGAACATGAGTGGATAGCGAAGGCAAAGTTGATAAGGTGTCGGCTCCCTCCGGAGACCACGTCGGGTCCCGTCTTGACCAAGATCTTTGAAGGCGCGCCTTTTGAAGAAGGCGAAGGGGGAGGAAGCAAGCTGCCTCCACGAAGGAGGCTTTCAAGGAAGGATGGATCAAAGTCCCACCCTCCAAGGAGAGAAGAGGACCGCCGGAAGATCCGGAGGTCAAGGCCTCAAGAGGGAAAGAAATCTTCGTCGAGAGAGCGCGTGGGAAGTATCCCAGCCGCACTATTTCCCCAAGGGATCAGCCCTCCGACAAGCCGTAAGTAAAGAAGGGTCTTGTAATAAGGTACATCCTGTATTTATTTACGAAGATAACGAAATTATACCTTGTAGTTCGGATCTCAGCCCTTCTCGTGAGCTTCGTCTTGGAGATCTTCTTAGGAGATGATGGAGAGCAACGCCTCCACTGTCGCACCTTCATGCGAGGCGGACGACCACGAGGTGTCGTCGCGGAGGATTCCAGGTCGGCGGGGCGAAGGTCAGCGCCAAGCTGGCGTCTTGGTCGGAGGCTGAAGGATCTGCTCGGGCGGCGGCTATCTCGAGAAAATCGCCGTGCGCTAATGGCTCTGATAATTGAAAGAATTGCATCCGGCGAGGCGGATTGCATGAAGCCGCGAAGTTCTTGGCGGGGTTTGAGTCTGAAAAAAATGATGTACCATCGGCGATTATGCATATAGAATCGCCTGTATAGATAGTAGCCCACGAGACTCGGTGTCTTGTCTGGCCGGCAGCGTGCGAGATCATAATCTCGATACTAACATGTCGCCGTTCCTATGTAGGTGGCGGGCGTCCGTGGCTAGCGGATGATGAATTGCCGAACTAAAGCGGCAACAGCGAAGCGAATCACGGACATCGGCTGGTCAATAAGCGGTTTGACGAGTCACAAGGTATCGACTTCTCGCGGACACTGGTAAGGGAGCTTGGCGCCCATGCCTTACTACTTGTATGCTTTGATGCGAGCGGTGCCGCTCTTGTGGAGAGGCTGCGGGCGGAACTTGTCCGAGCTAAAGAGCAAGCCACAAATAGTAATGCAGCCGCTTTAAGGGCGGCGAAGAGCTAAAAGCGAGCGGGCTGCTCCTTTGCCGAAGCAAGAGGAAATGGCGATATGGCCATAAAGTTGAAGAATGCTACGGACCGCTGCGGGGTTCTTGAAAAGAACGTCGGGCGGAGCAAGAGGACCTGAAAAAGGCCACCGCGAAGCCAAGGATGCCGCTCCGCAATGAGAGCTGCAAAGGAGGAGCTGCGTCGGCTGTGGATGTTGCTTCTTTGGAAAGCCTTTTACGCTGCGGAGGAAGTTCACGGATCCAAGTATGCTCAGTTGGACGGTTGTGGAGTTCGGAGGATGCTTATCTGGATTTAGCGGCGAGTGCATGAGCGCGATCGAGCACTTCGAGGCCGAAGAGGCACGGAAAGGAAGAGCTGTTTTGGTCGCAGTTCCATAGTCAGGCGTCCTCTTCCGTTAACGATCGGTTGGCGAATGGGCGAGCTGAATCGATTGTCCGGACTTGCCACGAAGCATGTCGTGACTCATTTGTGGCCGGGGAAACCTCAGTCGAAGAGTTATTTTGGCTTAGTGCAGCAGTTCCTTGGTGAGGTACCGCGTGTCGGCGCGATGAAGCGGTCGGCGTGCATTGAGGTGTGCGGATGGCTCTTGCCGTGTCAAAACATCTTGGGCAGAAATGAAGGCCGCCGACGTTGCGTCCCAGTTGAGACGGAAGCCGAGTACCAATCGAGGCTATTTTGAGGAAGTTCTTCCGGCGCTCGTTTAATAGAGGCGCGATGCTCGAAGGATGTTATGTTTGAATGACATGTGTAACTTATGAAACAACGTTTCAATATAATATAAACTTTTTATACTTGTGCGTTCAAGTAGTAAACTACTCCATGTGCGGCCGTTGATGTATATGTATATATAACCTGAAAGATGGCAGTCTTCGGCTTCAGCCCCCACGCACATAGTGCGGGGATATTTGCAAAAAAGGCGCATTTTTACACTTAATCCAACGTCTTGGTCCTGTGAAGGAGGTGATAGCGTAGCAAACTAGGCAACCGGACTATAATGCTTTATCACTTTCACTTAGCCATAGGAGTTCGATGGTGGGGCTACTATATAGCCCCTAGGGGCACCGCGCTCTCCCGAATTCGGGGCGCATATGTGCCTGACCAGGAAACGGTCCTTCGTCAATGCGGGGGAATTCTAAACATTCCGGTGGGTCATTGAGTGGTTGACCAGTCTCACGCTATATCATGATAGTCAGTTTTAGCTTTCTCCACTAAGGTGCTCAACCCAGCTCAACTGGGGCACAATCGCAGTGGTTCTCCCAGCACTACCTTAGCGATATAGCGGGCGTAAGGTACCAAAACATGGGAGCGGGCAAACCCAACATTTGACCAAAGACATGATTCGAGCTGATGCATATAAGGCCTAACTCGAGGCGTCGAACACTCCCTAAGGTATTCGGTCTTTATAAAAGCAGGCAGAATAGTGCCCTAAGCCCTGGTGTCCAGTGCGTGCAAAAATTCTGGTGCGGCCGATGCCAAAGCGCCAGCCTCCTCCTCGATTATAGCTAGAAACCGGGGATGTGTATCAACAAGAGACAGTAAAAAAGGTTTACTGAGGTCTTAATCTGAAAAGAATCCTTGCAGCGGGTCCCTCTGCGTCTGCGCTGTGTCTCCATTGTGCCGTATCTTTGGGCCGGGTGTAGCACGATGTTCATCTGTAAAAGAGAGGAACTTAGTTGAAAAGAAAAAAGGATTGTGCGAAAAATGTACTTTATATTAAATAAACAGAGTACGGTTCTAAAAGTGAATAAAATTGAGCTTTATTGTTTCTTGTTGTACATGCGTGCAACCCCTTGTATGGGGGTATGCTGCTAGTAGACGCCGGACTCGTCTAGCCGTGTCCGGGGTTCGAATGACCTATTCAGGTGCTTTGGTTAGCGGAGCCGGATTGGTGTGGGGCTGTCAAGGCAGTCTCGCATTCTTCCGTGCTCGAGTAACACTTAATACTCCCTTTTAATGAAATGATGCCGCGTGGACCGGGCATTTTAAGTGTAAGAGATGCACAATGCGGTATTGTGTTAAAGCGGGCGAAAGCTTCACGCCCCGGTAGTGCTTGATAGCTACTTTCGAATGGGGCGATGTAGAAGGTTAACTTTTCGCGACGGAAGTTGTCGGGTGAGCAGAACATAACTTCCAATAGTAGGGAGCCCGTACAATGGGCATATGTGCCTGGCATTATTCCTTGGAAGGAAGTGTTGCTATGGCTAATCCTGTTTGGGTTTATCCCCATGTTGCGGGTTGTGTCCTGAAATAGCAGGTTTAAATCACTGCCGCTGTCCATTAGGACTTGCGTAAATTGAAGACCATCGATTATAGGTTCTAGTATCAAGGCAGTCCATCATGCGTCCCGGATACTTTCGGAGTAGTCCTGATGGTCGAAGGTAATTGGTTTTGACAACCAGTGATGGGACTCCGCTGGGGTAGATTGTGCGGCGCGCATTTTAGTGGGCGCCGCTCTGTTTTTCCCTTTTATCACGTGAAGTGAGTTTACTGTTTTAACCTCTTGTGGGAAATTCTTTTGTTTTCCGGTGCTCTGCTTGTGGGGTTCGTCCTCATCCGCACTTGGTGTGTCGAGCCCCTTGTGTTCGGCATTGAGTCTGCCGGACTGCTTGAAGACCCAACAATCTCTGTGGGTATGGTTTGCAGGTTTCCCGGGAGTACTGTGGATTTGACATATCTTGTCCAAGATTTTGTTTAAGTTGGATAGCTCGTCGCTATTATCCTTAAGGGGCAGTTTTTTATTATTCTGCCGAGAGCTTTTGAACCCGGCATTGCGGTCGCGCTCTTCGGACTGTTTCCCTGGTCGGCGCTGGTCCTTGTTGCGTCGTGGTTTCCATTTCCATCCCCGACCTCGGATGTACTTGGGTCGCTGGTGTTGCATCTTGCTAGCCAGCTATCCTCTCCAGCATAAGCGGGTCATGAGGCTTGTTAATCGGCCATTGTTCTCGGCTTTTCTTGGCGAGGTGTCATGAGCCATTCATCTCGGACGTTGTGTTTGAAGGCTGCTAAGGCTTGGCGTCCGGACGATCGACTATTTGGTTCTTTTGGTAAGGAACCTGTTCGAATTTCGGGCTGACTCTCGGGCTGTTGAGTTATGTGACTTAGATCGTGTGCATCCGGGGCGGACATAGGTCCCCTGAAAATTTGCCGAAAAGCATCCTCGAGCTCTTCCCAACTTCAATGGTATTTTCGGGAGGCTTTTGAGCCAATGCCGGGCTGGCCCTTTAAGCTTGAGGGTAAGTATTTTATGGCGTGGAGATAATCTCCTCTAGCCATGTGTATGTGGAGGATGTAATCCTCAATCCGAGACTCGAGGTATGTTGTTCCGTCGTATGCCTCTATGTTTACGGGTTTGAATCCGGCTGGGAATTCGTGATCCGGCACCTCATCGGTGAAACACGAGGGTGTCGGCACCCCTATATTTGGGTGTGCCGTGATGTTGGATATTTGGCGTGTTGCATTGCTTTGAAGAGCTTGCTTTTCGGCCCATAGATGGACCTAATGGGCCATCCTTTTGATCTGAATCCTTACGCGGATCGCGTACCGGCTTGTGTCTTGGCGCCATTTGCCGCTCTCTGTTTGCCATGGGGTCGTCCATCCGACCGGGTGGCCTCCTTGTTTTTGGTTGTGGGGGCTCTCGGCCTCCTCATCAAATCAGGCGTAGTTTTCTCTTTGGGTAGCTCTTTGTTCGGCGTTGTCCTCTTTGTTGGTGTTGTCACCGTGTTGTCTGCGGTATTGAGTACTTTGCTCCATCGATTACGAGTGCATCTTCCGCTGTTTTGAGCTTCCGCTTCGATTTTTCAGGCTGCTTGCAGCGATGGCGGCGAGCCTTTGTGGAATTCTTCGCTCCAACAATTTGTCCGGCGTGAGATCGTCCGGACTGTTATCTTCTTGGGGACAGGTTGTTTATCCAAGTTGTCTGTTGGACGATTGCTTTCGATAGCATGTTAAATGATCCACCGATTCGCCCTGCTCTATGGCTGGGTCTTTGTCGGCGGGACTTGGTGCGACGTTTTACGTTGCCGTTTTGCTTGCTTTTGAGGATTTATCCTTTGTAGTGTCCGTTGTTCCTCGTCGTCACTTCCTTTAGGTGTATCCACCATGTATACATCATGGGATGAGGTGGTTGTCGATGTCGTATAGGTGCTGGTTCATGGTTGTCTCCTACATCGTCGTCCATACCGTCGATGTCTTGAATCGAAATCGAGCACGTCGTTTAAGCTTTCGACGGTGGCTACAAAGTGGGCGGTGGGTGGGCGTTGAATTTCTTCGTCGTCGCATCCCAACCTTCTGACCGTAGTCCGCCGGGGCTCTCGATAAAGAGAGACTTTAGTGAATTCAGGATGCCGCCAAAGGCGAGTCTTTGAAAGATATCCATGGCGATGAACTTCATGACCGTCGCCCAATCAGTTCTATTGGCGGGCGCGGAGGTTCGAGTCGGAGAGGAGTCCGGCACCACAGAGTCACGGTCTTCGCAAAGGACAGGGATGGAGTTGGCTCAATCGCCGTAGAGATCGTAGCCCCCCGGCGGTGTCCAACCACTCGTCCTCGATCTAGGAGTCGGCTCGAGCTAAGGGTCGGGCGGACTCAGTGCGACTTCAAGGCACTTTGTTGGCGGCATAGCTACATCATGCCCATCGATCGAAAGGGCGCGCTTGGCTGTGGCTCGAATCCGTCGAAGATCAAGTCTCCGCGGATGTCGGTCGTGTAGTTCAAACTCCCAAATCGACATGATGGCGGGCGTAGCTTTTGATCTGCTCCGGATGGCCAAGTGAATTGGCCCATGATGCAAAGCCGCCGAACACGAAGATCTGTCCGGGAGAAAAGTCTCACCTGGACCGCGTCGTTGTTGATGATCGAAGGAGCCATCGGGCCTATAGGTGACGACACGAGGAACTCTCAGCGAAAGCACCAATGTCGGTGTCAAAACCGGCGGATCTCGGGTAGGGGTCCCGGCTGTGCGTCTAGGCGGATGGTAACATGAGACAAGGGACACGATGTTTTACCAGGTTGGGCCCTCTCGATGGAGGTAATACCCTACTCCTGCTTGATTAATATTGATGATATGGGTAGTACAAGAGTAGATCTACCACGAGATCGAGAGGCTAAACCCTAGAAGCTAGCCTATGGTATGATTGTTGTTAGTCCTACGGACTAAAATCCTTCGGTTTATATAGACACCGAATAGGGTTAGGGTTACACGGAGTCGGTTACAATGGTAGGAGATCTACATATCCGTATCGCCAAGCTTGCCTTCCACGCCAAGGAAAGTCCTATCCGGACAAGGGACGAAGTCTTCAATCTTGTATCTTCATAGTCTAGGAGTCCGGCCAAAGATGATAGTTCGGCTATCCGGACACCCCCTAGTCCAGGACTCCCTCAGCATCCCTGCAAAGCCTCTTCCCCAAAGAAAATGATACTATCATTCGCAAAGAGCAGATGGTTGATCCAGGGTGAGCAAGTACTCACCCTAATCCCTCTGTCTACCTGTGCACCACCATAATACTTCAGCAGCGATGTAAAACCCTCTGCATACGAGAGAAATAAATACGATGATATGAGACCACCTTGCTGAAACCCCTTTGACGGAGTAAAAAAGGTAGGAGATCACCATTCATCCCAACGGAAAATCTGACTGATGTGACACATTTAAGCACCAATAGGACAAAAGCCATGGCGAAACCAAGTTTTAACATGACGGATTCCAAATAATGCCACTCAACCCTATCGTATGCCTTCACCATATCAAGCTTGACTGCACAAACATATTTTCCCTCTCTTTGTTCTTTTCATCGCATGCACACTTTTATAAGCAATCAACACATTAAAGCGACTGGGGACATAGGCACCATGTTCCTCACCAATAAGATCATCCAAGCACACTCTAACCCTGTTTGCAATGGCTTTCGCAACAATCTTATGTAACACAGGGCAAAGTGAGATAGGTCGATATTGTGAGATACAATGTGGGAATCGTACCTTTGGGATCAAAGTGATAGAAGTATCATTCAACCCGGTTGGCATCTCCCCGCCATTTAGAAAATCCAGAATAGTCGGCACAATGTCATCTTTCAAGAGGTCCCAGTGTCGCTGATAAAAAGCCTGCCGTAAATCCATCCACCCCTGGACCCTTCAAAGGGGCCATCTAGAACAGAGCTCGCTTAACTTATGCGCCGGTGGATGGCTTGTCAAGTTCCAGATTCATCGCCTCTGTGACCCGAGTCGGAACTGCATGTAATTACCCACGCATATCATTAAAACCATGAGAGGTATACAAATCTTGATAGAAAGTTTGAACCTCCGTTGCATCTTCTTCTGGTGTATCACATTTTGTACCATCAACACATTTAATTTTGTCAATCTTGTTCATTCTTTTGCACTGAGCTGCTTGAGCATGAAAAATATATGTGTTTCTATCGCCCTCCCGCAACCAAGAGACTCGGGATCGCTGTCGCATCCATATCTCCTCCTGTCGAAGAGCTTGACGTGGCTTTTTTACTGTCACCTTCTTCTCCTCCGACGGGCCACTCCTTACTGACTGCCCACGCAGCCACTTGAGGCGTTGCCAAATCCAACCCCTCGAACGTCTATGTACGCATCAATCGTCCTAGACACATAAACGGAGGAGATCTTTTTATACCCTTTCATAATAAAGGGTAGGATAGTCTTTTATTAAAAAGGATGAGTCTTCCAGAGGCGGTAACTGCCCCCGCGTCGCTCGCTAGGGCGACTCGGGCGGCCACCCATCGGCCGCCGCAGGCTCCTCCTCACGTCCTCTTGCCCCTCCACCGTCGCCGGTCGACGTCGCCGGGCAAAGCCCCGGCGGCTGACGGTGGCGGCGGGCCATCCTCCCTCCCTTCCCATGTACTCCAAGGTCCTCAATGGACAATCCTTCTTACGCCGCGCTTCGGCCTGCCCATCCTCCATCGTGGCTGAGTTCCCAGGAAAGATGCGGCCGGCATGTAGCAAATCACTGGGAATCGTCGATGTGCACAGATCCACTCCATGGAAGGGCGGCGGCGCAAGGCCCTATACAAAGGCGGTGGTGGCGACCTGCTATGGTCATGGGCACGTCGAGATCTTGATGAGCTTCCGGTGGCGGCGTGATGGCGTGGTTGGGGCGTGACAGTGAACGTGCTCAAGACGGGCACAGTGCTTCGATTGGAAGGCATGATGCCGAACCGGTGGTTATGCGCTGCTGATCTAGCGGCGGCTGCCCTCCACGCCGGTGATGTAGATCTGTGGCTCGTGCTCCTGTTTTGGCCAGATCGACCCTTGGGCTAACGGACCTGGACAGAGCTTCTCCGACGAGGTGGTAGTCAGACAGTGGTGTGCTCCGTCGTTGGTGATGGTCATTAGCGACCACTCCGGCCTACGGCGATGGCCTCGCTGCGGACTATGGTGGCCATCGAAAGATCATTGAAAGGGTTTCTCTCTTCAGATCAGATGGTTGACTTCGGCGAAAATGCAAACTATCGACGACAACTTGATGCAGAGGAATGGTTGTGCAGCAACGGTGTTCACATCGCATAGCTGCTGGGATCGTGAAAAGTGGTGGCGACAACACATTAGTGACTGATGGCGGTGCTACTCGAGTACCTAGTCTCAAGCTCCGATGTGAAAGCCTAGGTCTGACCTGAGTTGGTTATACCTAGCAATGTCGATGTTTTTCGTCGTTATCTTGTTGAAGGCATTGCTCGGATATGCTCGGACTTGATCTTCAAGGTGAAAACTTTGATTCTGATCTTTGGTGGTTGGATCCGGCAACGACGACGCTTGAGCGTTGCTCCCTTCCTGAAGGCGTTGCTGTTGAAGAATCTCATCGTCCATGTGGTATCATGAGATGAATGGTGCAGATATGGTCATTGTTGTAGTTTGTTGACCGCAGATTTGTTCGCTTTGTAGTTTTTTTCCTCGCCTATGCATAGCTTTGGTCGTATATGACTTTGTTATTTGCCGGCGTCTTTTGTGTGCGTGTGCTTGTGTTGGTTGTGTGCATCCTAGCTTTGCAGAGGCCGGGTGTGTGCTCGTTGTGTTTGTATCCTCTTGATGCTCCATATTGAGCCAATAAAATCCACTCTTTATCGAAAAAAAGGTCTTTTATTAAAAATATGTCGTCCGTGCTCTAAAATTATACGCGAGTCCGCCAAGGGTCGTCCGAGTAGTGTGTGTGCACAGAAGCGCGGACTGAAAATCCAAAAAATGGAGCCCCTACTAGATATCACACCTAGGACCTCCAGCGTTGTGTACTCCTAGATAGTCACTAGAACCAATGAGCTTGGGGGATATATATGAAGTGCGGTTTTTATTACCTATAACAGACTAGAGCTGGTCAAACGGGCCGGCCTGGCATGACACGACATGACCCGACCCATCATAATCGTGTCTGGCCCGGCACGACCCGCCAGGGCACGATTATTATACGGGCCGTGTCGTGCCGACCTGCGTTACTGCAGCCCCGGCACGGCCCAACTGATAATCAGGTTGGCCCGCCAGCACGCCAGGCATGCTGCGCCGCCTGCTATTTGCCCTACTGGGCGTTTTTTAGGCCTATTTTACCTGCTGGGCTAGTATTAGGCCATATAGATATATAAAAACCCGCCAGCACGCCAGGCATGCTGCGCCGCCTGCTATTTGCCATACTGGGCGTTTTTTAGGCCTATTTTACCTGCTGGGCTAGTATTAGGCCATATAGATATATAAAAAAGATAATCGGGTGGTGCCGTGCCGGCTCGCGTGTTCAGCCTAGCAATCCAAGCACGACCCAGGGCGTGCCGCATGTCGGGCACGACCCGTTTAGCCCGTGTCGTGCCTGGCCCATGGCGGGTCATGCCGGCGTGCTCATGGCCCGGCCTGATTGGCCAGGCCCATTTGGCCAGCTAGAACAGACTATAGCAGTTCGAACTGGTACTGTACAACCGGTCCGGGCATTGTAACTTACACGTATTTTATAGCTCAGAAAAATAATGCATTTTTTCAATATCTGAAATATTTTTTTGAAACACAAACATTTTTAGAAACAAAATGTTTTCCAAGATTTGAACTTCTAAGGAAACATTGACGTTTTTTCAAAGATGTGACCGTTTCTATGAAAAATAAAAAGTTTTTATTTCTGAATATTCTTTCAAATTAAGGAACATTTTTCAGAATTGCTAAATTTTTTCTGAAAGTGTGTAATTTTACAAAAATACGGACCATTTTTAAATTTTAGAACATTTTCTTGAAAAAGTGAACAATTTTAAAGTTTACGAACAATTTCAAAAATTCGAACAATTTTCAGATTTGCAAGCATTATTTGGAAACACAATTTTTTCTCAAATTTGCGAATATTTTTCATATTCACTTAAATTCTCTGAATTTTTTCTAGAGCCTAAGTAATTTTTATTTTCTTCACTTTTTGTTAATTCATTTTCTCCTTTTGAACTTTATTATTATTTTTAAAACTTGTTCAAAAATTTAAAGAATGGTACAATAATTTAAAATCATAATTTAAACACGTACTTAAAACTGTCATTTAAGTTTTAAACATAACTAACAAATACAAAGGGATAAAATTGAAAATAGTAAATGATTTATTAAATATTTGATTGGTTTTCAAATCATCATTTAAAACAGTTACTTAAAATTATTATTTTGGTATTCCGAATAATATTTCATTTTTTTGAACAGGTTTCAAAAGGAATAATAAAGTTGATAAGGAGGAAAAATGAATTAACAAAAAATAGAGAAAAATGAAAAAAAAATAGAAATGAAAAGAACCGCCTAGTCCTTGCCCAACTCAGCGACAACATCGCTACCGTCGGGTGCCTGTTGGAATTTGTTCGGATTCAACAGATGTTCCCAATTTCGAAAAAGCATGTTCAGAAATTCAACAAATGTTCGGGCAAATTCAGTACAATTTTTTCTTTCAATTTTTTTGTTCATCTATCTGAATAATATTTTGAAAATTAAAATTTTGTTTCTGTTTTTAAAAAATGTTTCTTTTCTCAATTTTGTTCGTACTTTTCAAAACAAATATTCACATTTTGCCATTCTAAACAATTTTTGAAAGACAAAACATTTTATTGAAATTATCTTACAATTTTTGAAAATGAGAATATTTTCTAATTTATGAAGAAGATTGAAAATAACAAACATTATTTTAAAATTTTGAACAAATTTTTGAAAGCGCTGCCTATTTTTGAGAAAGGAAGAATAAACATAACAGGAAAATGAAAAAAATAAAATAAAAAAATAAAAAAATTGTGGAAGAAAGACTGGCTCTCGAATTGTTCGAAAAATGTTTTTATAATTCCTAGCCGGTTGATTACTTAAAGAGTCCGGAACTCACTAAAGGCAGGCAATTGCAATGGTTATGAATGCATTTCTTTTTGAACATGGTTATGAATGCATTTGTAGGAGGTACCTTACATGTAAAAGTTGGTATGGTCCGTCAAAGATGTATATTGTCCTTTATACGTTTAGTGAGTGGGTTGTAACGAAGCGGGACTCTTTTCTTTTACTTAAATCCAAACCAATTCTAGTTGAGATAAACAAATCCATTCCTTTGAACTGATAGTACCAAGCACAAAGACGAAACTGTCCCATTCCGGTGAAATAGAACCATGACATTCCATTATACCTTGTTCCGAAATCCGAAAGATCTCCTTTCGGTCAATGCCTAGATAGCTTCTGCCTGTGCATGGCGAGAATTACTTCCACTTTTTTTTTTTGCGAAAGATAATTCCTTCCACCTGTGAACCATATTCTCCACGCATCTGCATTGAACATGCTCCATGGTGTACACATAGTCTGCTCTTATGTTTTTCCTGAAAATGGAGGCTGGCCCCGGCCTCTGCATCACATAGTCTGCTCTAAAGTGAACTTATCTGTTGTCAGGATTTGCTCACAACTCAGCTCTCTCTCCCTCCCTCCCTCTTACGAAATCAGCAAACTGAACGTCCCATCTGAATTTCCCCTCTTCTTCGAACGATTTACCATTGAGCTCCGTCTTGGGGTCGCCATTCTCCACGCCTAGGTCGCATCCATGAGAGAGCAAACCCACTCACAAACAAGCAAGTCGTTGTAGTATAGTGGTAAGTATTCCCGCCTGTCACGCGGGTGACCCGGGTTCGATCCCCGGCAACGGCGCATTTTTTTGTGTGTCGTGGGCCTGCTACCCTGCTACCGAGAGCTCTCTGTTCCGCGTTCCGCTGCCTCGAAGAACAGACCAAAACCCTCGCCATGGTCAACTCCTCGAATGCCCCAACCATCCCAGTACGTTTTGTTTTTTTTGGAAGAACGCGATCCCGTACGCACTGTCCCCATCTCGTTCGTACCCGGCTCGTAGGCCTGCAACACCAGCTACTGTGTGTCCGTCAGTCAACAAGAACAGGGATCGTCTAGCCCACCAGCCAGCGCCCCCTCCCGTTTCACACCGCCGGGCCGACGGCCCACCATGGCCCGCTGCTCCCCTGGGGACCTCACGCACGCGTTCCTCCCCGCCCTCTCCCCCAATTTCACACCGGCTGGGCAGCGACGGCAGAGCAGAGTAGAGGGGAGCACGGCAGGGCAAGCGCGTCCGTCCGTGCGTCCCGCGCCATAACTCCGCTCCCCTCCTCCCTCATCCCCGGCAATTAATGCCGCCAACCACCACGACATCCACCCCTCCGCGAAACCTAGGCAGCGCACAAATACCCCCGCCCCACCGCACCCCACCCCCTCCCCCCGCCCGTCCCCACCGCGCCATGCCATTCCGCCCCACCGTCACTCCCCCGCCGACCACCACCACCACCGCCACCGCCTCGCCGCCATGTCCCTCGCCGACGCGCTCGCCTCCATCGGCCTCGGCTACGCCATCGCCATCGCGCTCGGCTTCCTCGTGCTCCTCGCCGCCATCCTCCTCGCCTACCACTTCTGCTGCCGCCGCCCCGCCGCGGCCCACCACCAGCACCACCAGGGGCCGCAGCAGCACCACTCGGGGCGCCACGCGTCCTCCTCCGCGTCCAGCTCGGGCCACATCTCCATAACCGTGCCGCGCTTCGTGTTCGTCGCCGAGGACGACTCCCCGGGCTCCTCCTCGCGGGGCGCCACCGGGTCCACCCCCGTCGGCCTCGACGCCGCCGTGATCGCCTCCTACCCCAAGGCGCCCTTCGCCCGGGCCGCCGCCGCCGGCGAGCTCGCCTGCTCGATCTGCCTCTGCGAGTACCGCGACGGGGAGATGCAGCGCATCATGCCCGAGTGCCGCCACCGCTTCCACCTCATGTGCCTCGACGCCTGGCTCCGCCGCAGCGCCTCCTGCCCCGTCTGCCGCAACTCGCCCATCCCCACCCCCGTCACCACCCCGCTCAACACCCCGCTCTCGGAGATCGTCCCGCTCTCCCAGTACGCCGCCGACCGCCGCCGCCACAGGTGACCTGACCTGACAGATTTACTCCATTTCTTAGCACCATCTGCTGCTGCTGCTGCTGCCGCTGGTCAGGAATGGGATCCGACTTAGATTATTTAGATCGTCAGGAGAGGTTTCGCTAATCTGCGGGGTTACTTAGGAGTATCTTCAAATTGTTCAGCTAGAACAGCGCAAGTTTTGCAGTAGATTGATGGACCGAGGCTGGCAGACAAGCTGTGTAAATACATTGTTCCTCCGTTCTAATATAGCTTATATCGACTGATGTTACCTGTTGCCATACAGTGCTTGTATGTGGATGGTTAGTTACCAAACCGCTATTCCGGTTATATGATTGGTCAAGTTCATGGTACATTACTTCTGTGTTGGTTATCTTAAATATAGCTCCTGTTGTCGTTATTCGAGGTATGATTGTGTCTAAGCGACAGGCTGATTCCTGGATGATTGGTATACTTCAGAGCAATGATTTCTTCAGTCTCATGAATCAATGCTGCTGCCGACATCCTAGATCAAATGGATAACAATTATTCTCTGAATATGCGTAGTTTGCTTTGACCCACCTTATTCCTGTTATATGATTGATTAATTTCGTCGTACGTTACTTCTATGTTGGTTACCTTAAACAGAGCTCTTGTTGTCGTTATTTGAGGTATATTATTTTGTCCTAGCGACGGCGTATTCCTGGATGATTGATATAATATAGAGCATTGATTTCTTCACTCTCATGAATCAAATGTTATGGCCGTTATTCTCTGAATATGCATTGTTTGCTTTGAGCCACTGTATTCTGGTTATATGATTGATTAATTTTGTCGTATGTTACTTCTATGTTGGTTACCTTAAATAGAGCTCTTGTTGTCGTTATTCGAGGTATTACTTGTGACCCAATTGACGTGTCCCACGTCAGCTTGCATCATCGCATCGGAGGCACGTGCGCGTGGCCATGGCACTGATTGTTGGCGCGAAGCCCTGTCATGATGTAAGCCATATGCACGTGCGTTCATCCGTCATTATTTGGGTTGATATAATCAAAGCATCGATTTCTTTAGTCTTGATCAATTAATTTTAGTACCGACATCCTAAATCAAATGGATACCAATTATTAGCTGAATATGCATAGTTTACTCTTGTGGCACTGTATTTTTGTTTTACTGTTGATTGATTTCATTGCACATTACATCGAGTTGATTACCACAAATAGGGCTCTTGTTGTCATCATTCGAGGTATTGTTGGGCCTAAGAGACAGCTGATTCCTGGATGATTGATATAATTCAGAGCATCGTTTTCTTTAGCCTCAATGAATTAATGTTAGTGCTGACATCCTAAATCATATGGATACCAATTACTTGCTTAATATGCATTGCTTACTTAGATCTTTAAAGGCAGAACTCTTGCCCTGTTTTTTAAGCTTAGCGCTTTAAACTGTGATCTTCTCAACATAATGTGTTACTTAAACTTTCTGAAGGGGTCTAACTTGAGATAATTTCGATGTACAGCTGAATAGGTTAAGTTTTCCATCCAGTGTATATCCCTTTGATTGTGACCAACTTTGTTTTTTCAATTTCGTAATATAAATTCATGATGCTGTCATTAGCTTGAATTCTAAAAAAAAACAAGCCGGGGAGGGGAATTAGAAGCCACCCCCCGTTCGCTTTATAGGAGAAAACTCCGAGTATGAATTCTTTCACCTTGAATTCTGAAATGTTGCCCTGATTGGTTCACTGGTCTTTACTTTTATGGACTAGCTCTGCTTCATGTTTTGTGTTAGTGAACTTGCCTTGTCTGGTTACTAAAATGTTGCTTTCCGCTGCTGTTCTCCTTCAACTAAACTTGGTTCCAACTGTGAATAACTGATCAGCTGAAAGAATTCATACTGTACCTGTCTTTCAGAGTTTCAGTATCTCACAGGAGAAGTTAGATATAGAAGGTAAGTCATTTTCATGTTATTCAGATAGATGGTCGTAATCTACCACAGTTTGGTTGCTAGTTGCAGATTTGAAACAAATACCTGACAAACATTGAAACAAAATAATGTATTTCTAGTACACAGAACAGCTGATGTCAGAGTCATTTGTTTCCTGCATTTTTTTACCACCACTATGCACCTCTCGTAGTGACACTCTGTATTGCTTCTTCCTTCTTTTGATTCTTCCCCACTTGTTATTTTATTTGTGTTTGGGGTTACACAACTAGTAGATTTTGATGTAATTTCCAGCTCATTCTGTGCCCATGTGTGTTTGAATGCCAACAGCACATTCAGAACATATTATGAACTGTGACGTGTTTCTTTGAATATTGGTGTTATGGCCGACATGAATTAATGTTACAGCTGACATCCTAGATCAAATGGATAATAATTATTCTCTCAATATGCGTAGTTTGCTTTGAGCCACTGTATTCTGGTGTTATGATTGGTTAATTTCATCGTACGTTACGTCTACGTTGGTTACCTTAAATAGAGCTCTTGTTGTCGTCATTCGAGGTATTATTGTGTCTAAGCAATGGCTTATTCCTGGTGGATTGATATAATTTAGAGCATTGATTTCTTCACTCTCATGAATCAATGTTACAGCCGACATCCTAGATCAAATGGATAACAATTATTCTCTGAATATGTTTAGTTTACTTTGAGCCACTGTATTCCGGTTATATGATTGGTTAATCTCATCGTATGTTACCTTTTAAGTCAGTTACCTTAAATAGAGCTCTTGTTGTCGTTATTTGAGGTATTTCGTGTGACCAATTGATGCGGCTCACGTCAGCTTGCGTCATAGCGTCGCAGGCACGTGCGCTCGGCCGTCAGCTTGCGCACGTCACGTTGGCTCGTAGCCCTGTTGCGATATAAGCCATATACGCGTGCATTTGGCCGTTATTATTTGGGTTGATATAATCAAAGCATTGATTTCTTCAGTCTTGATGAATTAATATGTTAGTACTGACATCCTAAATCAAATGGATAACACATATTCTTGGAATATGCATAGTTGTTTTTACTGAATATGCATAGTTTACTTGTGAGGCACTGTATTCTGGTTATATGGTTGATTAATTTCATTGAACATTACATCTAGTTGATTTCCTTAAATAGAACTCTTGTTGTCATTATTTGATGTATTACTTGGTCTAAAGACAGCTGATTCCTTCATGATTGATATAATTCAGAGCATTGATTTCTTCAGTCTTGATGAGTTAGTGTTAGTGCTGACATCCTAAATCAAGTGGCTAACAATTATTCTTTGAATATGCATAATTGTTTCTGTGTGTGCTTAATATGCATAGTTTACTTGTGAGGTGTATTCTGGTTATATGGTTGATTAGTTTCATTGAACATTACATCTAGTTGAGTACCTTAAATAGAACTCTTGTTGTCACTATTTGAGGTATTACTTGGTCTAAGAGACAGCTGATTCCTTGATGATGATATAATTCAGAGCATTGATCTCTTCATTCTCAATGAATTAGTGTTAGTACTGACGTCCTAAATCAAATGTGTACTCCCTCCGTCCGGAAATACTTGTCATTGAAATGGATGTATCTAGATGTACTTTAGTTTTAGATACATCCATTTTCATCCATTTTGATAACAAGTATTTTCGGACGGAGGGAGTACCATTTATCGGTTAATATGCATGTTTACTTAGATCTGTGAAGGGAGAAGTACAACCCTGTTTGTTTAAGCTCAGCTCTTTAAACTGATTTTCTCAACATGATGTGTTACTGCAACTTTTTAAAGGATGTATCTAGTCACCACATTTGAGATAATTTTGATGTACAGCTGTCTCGGTTACTACTTCAGTTTTCCATCCAGGGTATATCCCTTTGATTTTGAGCAACTTTGTATCTTTTTAATTTCTTAATATAAATTCATGGTGTTATTAAATAGCTTGAATTCTGAAATGTTACCCTGATTGGTTCAATTGGTCTTAGTTTTCTCTGTTTTTTAGTTTTCTGGACCAGCTGTGCTCATGTTTTGTGTTAGTGAACTTGCCTTTTCTGGTTACTAAAATATTGCTTTGCGCCGCTGTTTCCCTTGAACTAAACCTAGTTCAACCTGTGAATAACTGATGTCATGACCTGAAAGAACCCATGTTATATCTGTCTTCCGTATGTCACGGGAAGTAAAATATTAGAAGGTAAGGCATTTTCATGTGTTATTTAGGGAGCAGGTTGTGAGATCTGCCACAGTTTGGTTGCTTGTTGCAGATTTGAACAAATACCTGATGAACATTGAACCAAAATACTGTAGTTCTCGTACATGGAACAGCTGTTGTCAGTCATTTGTTTCCCTGTATTTCTTGACCACCACCACGCACCTCTCCTAGTGACACTCGAATGTTTCTTCCTTCTCCCCCTTACTTTTTGGACATGGATATTGTAAGATATTTTGATTCTTCCCCACTTGTAATTTTATTTGTGTTTGGGTTTAGACAACTACTAGTTGATTTTGATATCATTTCTACTCCCTCCGTTCCAAAATACTCCTTTCGTTTTGAATTACTTGTCGTGGGTATGGATGTATCTAGATGTATTTTAGTTCTAGATACATCTATTTCTGCGACGAGTAATTTGAAACAGAGGGAGTAGATGACTCAAAGTTAGTACAAAGTTGGGTCATTTATTTTGAATTATTTTGAAACGGAGGGAGTAGATGATTTTGTGCTCACGTTTGTTTGAAGGCCAATAGCATGTTCAGAATATGTTATGAACTGTTACGTGTTTCTTTTGATACTTCCTCTGTTTTTATTTAGTCCACATATTAGCTTTAGTCAAAGTCAAGGTTTGTAAACTTTAACAAAATTTATAAACAAAAATATTAATATATACAATAACAAATCAATACCATTAGATTTATTATTGAATGTACTTTCACATCATATAGATTTGTTATAGTAGATGTTTATATATTTTTTATAGACTTGGTCAAACTTTACAAAGTTTGACTTCAGTCAACTCTAATATGCAGGGTAAATAAAAATGAAGGAGTCTTTCTTTTACTGTACTTATATTTGTGTGCTTTTTAGCATTACTGTACTTATATTTGTACTCTCTCTGTCCGAAAATATTTGTCATCATAATGAATAAAAAAGAATGTATCTAGAACTAATATACATATAGATATATCCCCTTTTATTCATTTTGATGACAAGTATTTCCGGACGGAAGGAGTATCAGCCAAGCTACATCTGGCTGTGGTAGCTTTGTTTGACAGTAGACGGAATTGACCTATGGTTTATGTGTCGATTTTTCTTCAAAATATCGTACCAAAGTAGTGCAGTCATTGGATGAGAAATCAGAACGAAGTAAATTGATAGCCCGAGTCCTATTTTTTGCTTGTACTTTTGTTGCTTCAAGCTTTGTATTCTGTTTTCCCATAGGATGTTCATATCAACATTATATTTATGAACCGTCTGCCGAGATTTTGTAGTACTACTTCCATCCGGAAATAAGTGACGCTGTTTTGCTTCATGGGATCGTTCAACCTTTTCTCATGCCCATTATCATCATTGTGATGGTCATTTCGGTCAGGGACATTTCTGTTCTGTTTTTCATTTTATGTGTGAGACGGCTTCACCTTTCTGCTAGTGGTCGATGCATTCTTGGCGTAGTTGCTGTAATCATTAGGAAAGCTGAGGGAGGTGAGGGAGACGCCGTTCATGGTGAGGCACGGGTCCTTGACCTTGAACACGGTGAGCGCGAGCACGAGGATGAGGAGGCCGACGACGACCGCGGTGGCCACACAGCAGCCACCCAGCAGAGCAGGCGCCGCCGCCTCTTCCGGAGGTACTGCACGGAGCGCCACCCCGTCACTGTCTGCGCCGCCTCGTCGACGTCGCTGGCGACCGGTTGAGGGATGGCCAGGGGCCTCGCTGGCTCGTTCTTGTCCACCGGGTCCGCCGCCGCGGCTACTCTGCTCGACGAAGCGGTGGTCGCCATCGAGGGAGGGTGAGCTCCACGGGGCGCTAACCGTGTCTGCGTGCTTCATACTACTCGTACTTTGTTCGGTAGAGATCGGTACTATGAAAACCACATGATTCTATTTTTTGAAAGTTATTAGCAGGAGAACTGCTAAGATTCCATTTCAGAAGGGGTTGCCGAATGGCAAAATACAAAAAATCGGCCACAGGGACCGTAAATAAAAACAACAACAAACGAAAGAGGGAAGAAAACTACAGAACCAACAGAGAAACAACCAACTTCAAAAGAAAAAAAAACAGAGAAACACCCGGGGCTCTGCTTTGCAAGGAGACCCCGAAGAGAGTTGTCAAAAAAAAAGGAGGCCCCAAAGAGCAATCCTAGCTGACTCAGCCTGGGTCGACTTGGATTGGACAGCCAGCCAGCTTCCAAACGGAGGCCTCGTCCCTGATCAAGACCAGAACATTACTAACCAACAGCTCATTCTTATAAAAAATCGGGCGATTGCGTTCGCGCCAAATCTCCCGACGGACAAGCATGGCCAAGGCCTTTGCTGCAGCCATTTCTTTCTTTGAGAGGTCATCCGAGAGGCCAGCCAACCAAACTGCGGTGGTAATACCCAACGAGCACGCCAAGTCGCCGGTTGCAATGTCTGGAGTCGAGCAAGGGAAGCCACAGACGCCCAAAGACGGAGCGACCAGGGGCATTCCCGAACCAGGTGGCCCAGCGTCTCCAGATTCCGCAAGCATATATGGAAGGCAAAAATAGTTTTTTTTTCTTTTGAGGGAAGAAGGCAAAAATAGTTGTTTTCCCGTCACTCTTGGTGAGTTGGTCCTACGGTGTTGGTCTTTTTTTTTTTTGAAACGAGGTAAAAGACTTGCCATTTTCATTGATTAAGAAAAAGAGAATTGCCCGGTTAATTGATGGAAAACCGGGCTAAAACCGATACAACACAACCCACATGACATGGGCACCACCGACCAACCTGGCCACCGACATGGAACAGAATCCACAACGACACATGCCAACAGATGGCCACACTCGCAAGCAACCGACAGCTCCGACTTCGACGGCGAGAAATCGAAGGGAAATATGCAGGACTTGCGCCGACCGTGCCCTCCGCAAACGACTGCCTAGTGTCTGTCATCGTCACCACCTGGACTCGCTCCAACGCAGCTCCGACTTCAAAGCAACCAAGCAACCACGGAAGAGCACCTCGGACACGCCGGGAAGAACCGACTACCGAAGACCACGCCGCGACCCAAGCTCCTCTCGACGTCATCATTGTTGCCAAACAGAAACCAACGCCCCGCCTCAGCAAACCACGCGGCGAAGATGCCGCCATCGACAGCGAAGATGCCATCATCCACCAGTCTCTCAGTCGTAGCCGGTTCCGAGACAATGCCCCCAAGGAGAAGAAAGACGCTAAGACGCCTCCATCGCCCGATCCGGCGGATCTGAGGTTTCCCTCCAGAGCCAAAGCCATGGGTTGAAGGAGGAGCACCTCCACGACGACGCTTCCAAGAAAGATCGCGGCACCCGCAGGCGCCGCCGTTGTCGGCTCCGGTGAAGACCGGAGCAAGGATTTCTCCCGGAGATGTGCCGACCACCTACCACCATCGACCGCCGCCCACTAACCACCACCTCTGTCGAGACCGACCTCGCTCTGGCCACGGGATCCCACGATCCACCGCGGCCAGACACGCACCATCCCCTGGCCGAAGCCGCCACCACCGAACCCGGGGCCGCCGCCCCGGCAACACCGTCAGCCACCATCTTGTATGTGGAAGTAGGGCTATCGGGTCAAGCTCTGCTCTCCGACCTACTCCTCCTAGCGGAGTTTCGCTTAGTTTGGTTTCTGACAGGTTTGACATGTTTGACTTCGATTGCACCTCACAGGAGGAAAAAACATCTCTTCATGATGGTAATATGATTGTATTTGGTCTGAGAAAGAATAACCGGCTCCTGTTTCAAACTCTGAATCCGGACAAAGGTTTTTAGATGCTCATTTTTTTTCTTTCTCATGCATCGCCTAGATGCAGAGGCTGGGGCTCTTCCTCATTTTCAAAAAGAAAATAAAAAAACGCTCATTTTTCTTTCGTCGCAGAGATGTACTCCCTCCATGCCAAAATGTAAGATTATTTTTGACACTATAACTAACGTAAAAAACGATCTTACATTTTTGGACGGAAGGAGTAGTATATATCAATAATGTTGATGGACAATTGTATTCTCGAAGGAAAAGAGAAACAGTGACCCTTGCCAAACCTTCAAGCATAGAACGTTCCTAGTTCATCATGCTCATAAATTAATTTTCTCCATTTATTAAATTTGAACATATAAATATCGTCTTTGAAAAACTCTGATATTTTAAATTTTATTATGGATGTTTGTATTTCATGCGCAATGCATTACAACTGATCTAACTTTTGAAAGCCCAATGAATATTGAGATCATTAGCAGAAAGAAACTTGTGATCATGTTATATTTATCGAAGTCATGGACGCTACATGCACGTAATACAATTTTATACAACGCATATTTATGAACCATATTTTCCTCATTGACTATGCAGAGTCTATTAAAGATGTTAACACATTCTTACAAAGTGGCATTTAGAATAAGTCTACTCTTATGTTTTACTGGCCATAGTTCTACTTGGTACAAGGATTGAAGGGTTGGAGACTTGGAGTGTCCGCACTCGCGCGCATTCATCAGCATGGTACCCCCGTGGTACAACCGCCACTGTCCAAAGAGAGCGAGTGGGGTCTGAAGTAAGAACACTGGGATGATGCCCAATTCCCACCTTAGCAGTACTATAATGACTAAGAAGCAAATCTATGGGGAGATGCTCCAGTGTTGGACAAGGAAGTGGTTGATTTAGTTGTGGACAATGAACTACATGAAGCTGAAGAGAATGCATAACAGAAGGCACAACATGTTTGATGTGCGTTATGAATAGTATGGATCCGCTTCCTCATCCAAGAAACTTCACTCAGCCTATGTCATCTAAGGTGTCCACTTTAAAAGGTGACGCATGTGGCCAACATTTTACCGTCACCTCCAATGCCCATGTCTATACTTTGCTCGACTCTATCCCTCAGTTGCTCAACTCGCCTTTGTTGCATTAATCTTCTTCTCTTCCCCTTCAAGATCTTGCGCCGACTAGGAGCATTATATATAGTCACCAACATTGCAGCCATTAACGCAATTCAATATAAGATGGGGAGGTTGTTGCACCGGTAGAGCTGAATGTGATCAAATGAGTTGGTGAACCACATCAACATGTGCATTCAACCACTTAAGTAAAGTGTAGTGCAACTATGTCGCCATCTCTTTCCCCTCTTTGGCAGGAGTAATGCTACATCTACGGACGTTTCAGTTACGAAGGAGATTTACAAGCTTATGTGGGTCATCTGGTTGAGTTAGTGGGGGACCCACATCAAAATGCAGGAGAAGGTTAGTTGGATCAGTGAAGGAATTAGTTTGTAAGCTTAATCTGTAACCAAGCCATCGGTAAGTTTAGGATTTTTGTCTTTGGCAATGATAACTATACCAAATCAATACATAGCAACTAATAATTAGAAATATGGTGTATATGCACATATGATGCGATGATTCAGATATTTTTTCCACTAGCCCATTGGGTTCAAAGCACGAAGTTACATACATGCCACATTGTTTTGCACTCATTTACATACAGATTGAAGATAACCCACTAGTACACAACGGGGCTATTCACACGGTCCGGACCCCAATTGCATACAGTTTGAACTGTGCGCTCGAGTGGGTTGGTTATAGGGGGGTTCATCGCTGACCATGGGGAAAATGTCTGCAATGCTAAAACCGTCCCAAATTATTGAGGAAACAAGAATCATCTGCGATTACAAAGGCAACCACCGATAATTCGTTTAGTCCAACTGTGTGCGATGAAGTAACTATGACTGACAATTTCTTCCGTATATCGTTTGCGACGATACTAGTCATCTCACACATTACATGTTGGATGAAACATTTGCATTAAACTGTCTACATCACACACACTATTTTAAGAAATCATTTGTATTGTTGTTTATTATTTCATACGTTATTTACGAGATAAAACATGTGCTTTATCATGAAACACTTAGTATACTCCTTTGAAAAGCACTAATCAAAAAGGAAATTATTTAGTGTGATGTATAAACATTCAGTTTGCATAGTAAGATACGAGGTAAGCTATAGTTCATACCATCCTATAATTGGAAGTTGTCTTCTTTACTAAACAAAAAAAAATGTTGTTTTTCAGAAATCTTCTCCTTGAAAGAATTACCTCGGAGAATTTGTTGACTTGAAGGCTATTCAATTCTATGTGATTGCCTCAACACAAAAACGCGGAAGACTTGGAAACCCTTGGACCTACGTAAATGAAGTTAATGTTTATGCCATTGCATAATGAAGCAAGAATTGGGACATATAAAGAACGAAGCTAACCCTGGTAAAAAATTCCAGGTTATTTGACTGTCAACCTATAATTACATAACGTAGATAGAATAAGGTGAAAGGCGAATTGGGACATTACAGAAAATAGTTGCATGAATAAATTATCTCTCTAGTAACCAAATATATATTTAGAAATGGTAAGGACTATTCATCTAGAACAACTAGAACAACTAACGTGTGGATTTACTTAGCAGTGTCCTCAAATTGTTCAACTAGAACAATGAAAGTTTTAAAGTAGATCGATGGCCCGAGGCTAACAGACAAGCCATGTAAATATATTGTTCCTCCGTTCTAATATAACTTCTCTCAACTGATCTTACATGTTGCCATACAGTACTTGTATGTGGATGGTTAGTCACGAAACCTCTATTCCGGTTAATTGATTGGTCAATTTCATGGCACATTGCTTCTGTCTTGGTTATCTTAAATATAGCTCCTTTTGTCATTATTAGTGGTATGATCGTGTCTAAGTGAACGGGCTGATTCCTGGATAATTGATATAATTCAGAGCATTGATTTCTCCAGTCGCATTTATCAATTTTACGGCGGGCATCCTAGATCAAATTGATAGCAACTATTCCCTAAATATGCGTAGTTTGCTTTAACCACTATTTTCTTGTTATATGATTGGTTAATTTCATCATACGCTATATATGTTTGTTACCTTAAATAGAGCTCTTCTTGTCATTATTCGAGGTATTATTGTGCCTAAGTGATGGCTTATTCATGGATGATTGATATAATTTAGATCATTGATTTCTTCACTCTCACGAATCAATGTTATTGCCGACATCCTAGATCAAGTAGATAACAGTTATTCTTAGAATATGTATCGTTTACTTTGAGCCATTGTATTCTAGTTTATATGATTGATTAATTTCATCGTATGTTTCTTCTATGTTTTCTTGTTTGTTTGAGCAAAACGTTTCTTCTATGTTGGTTACCTTCAATAGATCTCTTTGTTGTCGTTATTCAAGGTACTATTGTATCTAAGCGACAACTTATTCCTAGATCATTGATGTAATTTAGAGGATTTATTTCTTCACTCTCGTGAACCAATGTCACATCCGACATCCTAGATCAAATGGATAACAATTATTCTTTGAATATGCATAGTTTGCTTTGAGCCACTTTATTTCGGTAATATGATTAATTAATTTCATCGTACGTTACTTCTATGTTGGTTACCGTAAATAGATATCTTGTTGTCGTTATTTGAGGTATTACTCGTGACCCAATTGACGTGTCCCATGTCAGCTTGTATCTTCGCATCACAGACACGTGCAAGCGGCCGTGGCACCGATCATTGGCGCGAAGCCTGTCATGATGTAAGCTATATCCATGCGCGTGCGTTTGGCCGTTATTATTTGGTTTGATATAATCAAAGTATCAATATCTTTAGTCTTGATCAATTAATGCTAGTACTGACATTCTGAATCAATGGATAACAAATTTTAGCGGAATGTGCATTATGTCTAGTAGATTACCATAAATAGAGCTCTTGTTGTTGTTATTTGAGGTATTACTGGATCTAAGAGACAGCTGATTCCTTGATGGTTGATATAATGCAGAGCATCGGTTTCTTGGGTCTCAATGGATAATGTTAGTGCTGGCATCGTAAATCAAATGGATACTAGTTATTTTGTTAATGTGCATTGTTTACTTAGATCTTTAAAGGATAACTCTTGCCCTGTTTTTTTAAGCTTAGCTCTTTAAACTGTGATCTTCAACATGATGTGTTAGCTAAACTTTTTGAAGGGATGTAACTTGAGATGATTTTGATGTACAGCTGAATAGGTTACTGCTTAAGTTTTCCGTCCAGCATATATTTTGATTGTGAGTAACTTTATTTTTATTTTTTTAATTCCCTAATATAAATTAATAATGCTGTTATTAGCTTGATGAATTCTGAATTGTTACCCTGATTGGTTCAATTGTCTTCAACTCTTAATCTTTTTTCTCTGGTCTTTACTTTTATGGACCAACTGTGCTCATGTTTTGTGTTAGTGAACCTGCCTTCTCTGGTTACTAAAATATTGCTTTGAGCTGCTATTTTCCTTGAACTAAACTGAGTTCCAATTGTGAATAACTGATATCATCAGCTGAAAGAATACGTACTGTACCTGTCTTTCAGTATCTCGCGGGAGAAGTTAAATATAGAAGTCATTTTCAAGTTATTCAGATAGATGGTCGTGATCTGCCACAGTTTAGTTGCTAGTTGCAGATTTGAACAAATACCTGATAAACATTGAAACAAAATATTGTAGTTCTAGTACACAGAACAGCTGATGTCATAGTCATTTGTTTCCCTGCATTTCTTGACCACCACTATGCACTTCTTCTAGTGACACTCTGTAATGCTTCTTCCTTCTTAAAAATACTTTTGGATATGCATATTGTAATATATCTTTTGATTCTTCCCCCACTTGTTATTTTTATTTGTGTTTGTGGTTAGCCAAGTAGCGGATTTTGATACCATTGGCAGTTGATTTTGTGCCCACGTGTGTTTGAACACCAACAACACATGCAGAATATGTTATGAAATGTGACGTGTTTCTTTGGTTATTAGTTTGAACCAGTAAATTCCGGTGCGGGAAATGAGCTTTCTTTTTTACTTATATACTCACTGATTGCTTTGTGTGCTTCTTAACATTACTGTACTTGCCAAGTGACGTTTGTCTGTGTTAGTGTGTTTGACAGCAGAGGAATAGGTTAGTTTTAGTGTTCGACGCCCGGTGGTTTATGTGTTGAACTTTCTTCAAAATATCTTACCGAAGTAGTACCATCTTTGGGTGAGAAATCAGCACGAAGTAAATTGATTGTGGCCTGGGTCATGTTTTTGCAGGTACCGTGGTTCCAGCTTTGAACAAAGTTTTCTTGATGCCAATTTTCGTGATTGTCATGATCATTTTTGTCAGGGATATTTCTGATTATGCATTTTCAACACACGTTTTCTGTGTTGGCGTAGTTGCTGTAATCACTAGAAAACCTGGTACGGTGACCAATCTGGTTCTAAGCGCAAATATGTCATCTTTAATTGCTTGCTCCTCTCTGTATGTGTATATATGCTTCCAGAGTTTTTACACTCTAGTGTGTTCGGCTAATTATTTTTTTGAAAACGGAGCCATAAGATTTGCGTCATTTATTAATTAAGAAGACAATAGACAACAAATTTTGTGCGTTTTTGAACCATGAGAATGAGGGGGTCGAACATACTTACAGCAAGACTAGAATGTACACGCGACGTACTAGTGCAAAATATACCAAAATGGAAGCAACATCATCGAAAACCATCATCTAATAATTGGCAAGGCACCCTCTAATCAGCTCACATGTGCGGCGCAGGCGACGCCGTTGCTGTGCACGCCGGCCGGGGCCCCTGACACGAGCACGCCGGCGAAGCCCCCTACCTCCACGGTGACGGAGCAGTTCATCCTGATCTCGAGGTCCTTCTTGTAGATCCCCAGCACCTTCACCGTGCCGCCCATCTCCGTGTACGTCGTCAGGTTGTACGCCTGGCCGAGCAGCAGGCCGGTGGCGTTGACCGCCCGCGACAGCCGGTCGGCGAGGATGTCCACCGTCACGTTCATGCGCACGCTCCCGTGGGCGCCAACGCGGCCGCCGGGCACGTACGCCACGCTGACCGTCCGCCCGCCGAGGTGCACCTCCGTGGCGCTCGGCGAGAACCGGAACGACGCGATGTTGGGGTTCTCGATCGAGACGTCGGCGGTGAGCGTGGCGTTGGCGGCGACGGGGTCGGCGAGCCCCGTGCCGGGGCCGGCCCTTAGGGCGGCGAGGTAGACGCCGTTCATGGTGAGGCGCGGGTCCTTGACCTTGAACACGGTGAGCGAGAGCGCGAGGACGAGGATGCCGACGATGACCGCGGTGGCCACGCAGCAGCCGCCGCAGCAGAGCAGGCACCGGCGCCTCCTCGGGAGGTACTGCGTGGAGCGCCACCCCGTCGCCGTCTGCGCCGCCTCGTCCACGTCTCTGGCGGCCGGGTGGGCGTGCGGGTGAGGGATGGCCAGGGGCCTCGCCGGCTCGTTCTTGTCGTCGTGCTCCGCCGCCGCGGCCACCCTGCTCGACGAAGGGGCGGTCGCCATCGAGGGACGGGCGAGCTCCACGGCGTGCCTACTTTGTTCGGTAGAGATCGGTAGTATGAAAAGCCCACATGATTCTTGGTCAGTTGCTCATACGGTGTTGGTCTTATAAGTGAGGCTCTCGGGTCAAGCTGTCCGACGTACTCCTAGTGAAAAAAACATCTCTTCTCGGTCCCCGGTATGCACCCGAGGAGTGATAGCGATACGGTTGTCTTCGGCCTGACAAAGAATAACCGGCTCCTGTTTGAAACTTTGAATCTGGGCAAGGTTTCTAGATGCCTATTTTTCTTTGGTTGCAGAAATATATACACATCACTACTGCTGACAGACAATCGTGTTCTCGAAGGAAAAGAGAGGCATTGACCCCTGACAAACCTTCAAGTATAGCCTAGTTCATCACTCATGAATCAATTTCTTCCATAATTTGAACATATAAATATCATCTTCGAAAAACTATTATATATTACTTCCTCCGTCCCATAATATAAAAGCGTTTTTCACACTGAGTAGAAGTTATTATTGATGTTTGTCGCTCACTGGTCACTGCTAATTGTGCAAGGAACGCATCGACTGATCCTAACTTACGAAAGCTAACAAATAGTGAGATCATTCGCAAAATAAATAAATAAAGTTGAGATCATGTTATATTTATTGAAGTCATAAAAGCTAGTACATGCTAGTAATACAATTACTAAACAGTAAAACTGAGCTACCCAGGACCCTCCACAGCGATTTGACGCTCTGTATCGTCGGATCTCTCACAGCCTCGCTGGGTCATCGCGAATCCACTTGTCCCCATGTAAACGGGCTGCTGCTCCGCTAAGCGGTCCAGGTGGCCTGTGGTTTACCGGGCCTTGTCTGGTGGGAATCCGGCTTGGATAGCCCATTTTTCTTCTTTACTTAGCAGCCCATTCTAGCGACATAGTATGATTCATCCGTCCAGCGCAGGATGACGAGAGGAGAGCTCCTGTTGGACGCTCGTGAGCGTCAAAACGAGCTGGTTTCACTAAAGGTAGCGCGCAAATGGGCCAGCCCAGTTCGCAGGCGCCGACCGAATCGCAAAAAGTAAAGCGCATCGGCTGGTAGTCGAACTCCCAACGTAGACTAGCAGTGCTAGCCAGCTAAGCTATGGACTGAGTACGCCTTGTGTATGACAGTAAAAGATATACAATCTAGAAGCCGTAGGCACGAGTTTTTTCAACATTTCTTGGACAAAAAATTGAAGATTTTCTAATATTAATTTTTCTTCAATATGGTGAACAAAAGGGAATTCCGAACTTTTTTGGAAACATGAACAAAATTTGAAAACAGGAACAATAATCTAAAATTGTGAACAAATTTCGAAAATCTGAACAATTTTTAAACTGTGAACAATTTTTTAAAAATAATTTAAAATACTCATTGAACATTTCCTTAGTATACCATGAACATTATTCAAATACACACTGAACATTTTTTTAAAAATACGATGAACATTTTTTCAAATGCACTTGAACAAAGATTTCTATACACGATGAACATTGTTGTACAGGAGCGAACATTTTCTAAATGTACGGTGAACATTTTTCTTCAACACGGCGAACAAAAGGGAATTCTGAACTTTTTTGGAAACGTGAACAAAATTTTAAAAAAGGAACAATAATCGAAAAACTTGAAAAAATTTGGCATTTCAAACATTTTTATGAAAATTCTGATCCTTTTTTCAAAAATATTGAATTGACGAAAAAAACAAAATAAAAAACGAAAAAGGTAGAAAAAGAAAAGAAAAAGAAGGAAAAAGCAGGAAGAAAAATAAAAAGTAAACTAAAAATAAAAATAATGAAGAAAACCGGAAAACCCTGTAAGAAAAAACAAAACAGGGAAAAACCGGTTCAGGGAACCTTCTAGAAAGTTCCCAAAACCGGTTCCTCGCTGCTAGTGGGCCGGCCCGTGTCGGTCGCTCGCTTCGCTTCGCTTTAGCGAAGCTGCACCGATTTGACGCTAACGGGCGTCATTTAGGATCCACCTGACGAGAGGACGCCTTGCCTCCTTCGCCTCAATGCAGCCAAGAGCAGTAACCCGCCTCCACCACTACCTCGCCTGCACCACGGGGCGGTCGACGCGCATCCCACTACCGACATGCTTGTCCGAGAGTTGCTTGCAGTGTTCTATGACTTTCACCTCTCACTAATTCTGTGATTCAGGTCCCCTCTTCTTCCCTAATTTCTCTCCCTCTCTCTCTCTCCAAAGATTCACCCAGTCTGATGAACATAATTTGTATGTGTCTCATACGTCCACACCCTGTCCCCGAACCCTATCATTGAGAGATCCCACGGCCACCGATGGTGCACGGGCCTGCACCCGGCTGCTGCAGGATGCCTTCTGAACTTCCCGTGCAGGGCATGCAGTGCGGCAAGATTTGATACATGAAAGGGGGGTATATGAGGGCGACATTGCTGCTCTGCTGATCCAAGTGAGCACGATCATATTGCCACTATCCTACAACCTAGAGTTATCACAGTGCTTAGATTAGTGACCATTGAATACTGTTGGTCAGACCTCCTATCTTATCCTTGATTTGGAGCTACATCATGTCTAATTTGTTGAAAAAAGTGACCAGGACACATCCAAACCCTATGCTTCGCATGTTTCGTTATTTGATGAAAACTCATATGATTTGGACTCTCTAAATCATATCCAGCCATACGTAATACCAGACTTTGTGATAGAACTCGAAAATTTTCTTAATTGATGTTATGTATTGTAGGACGGCACTGTTGGTAAAACTGGTGCTTTTTAGTGTAGGGCCACCGATGTCGCGAGAACTTTGATACAAAGTTTTAGGCAGAGGCAAATAATGTGGAAGAAAAAGCTGCCTCCTATGAACAAAAAAGAGCAGTCGACAATGAGCTAAGGTTTTTTTGGGTATAGCAGACAGTGAATTTTCTCCATTTGTTTCCCAGCTCCTTTGTATATGCTATTTTTATTTGCTTTCTGAAGAATCGACAATTTGTACTTTGTATTTATGTTTGTTCTACATGCCAGCATCGTCCCATTTCAAGGAGATCAAAAGATTTTATGATTCTCTACACATTTCATTGAAGACGTCCATGGTAATTTGTTGTACCAATTATGTCCTAACAATTTATATATCTCACAATGTTGGCCTTTCAAGTCATAAAGACTTGTTTGATGACCAAAATATATGATATACATCACCAACATCAAGGTTCATTATTCTGTTGCAATTCTGGTTATGATTTTACTAGCCATGCTATAACTCTTAGTATGAATCCGACTTCCCATGCTATGATGATATCAAAATTTTGAAAGAAAATTATGCCTAAATGTTATATCTATGCATGTTAACTTGGACCATACAAAATTTATTATATGTTATTATAGCCCCAAATCTCTTAAATATTTCCATCTTTAACTACTAAAGATGGACGGGCGCAGCAAAGCGCGCCTCCATGGTCTAGTTTCTTACAAAACATAATAACTCCAGGACCAGGAGCGCACACATGGCTGTCTTCGGTCTGACAAAAAATAGGACGTCAATAGGGGCGATTGCTTGGCGATCTCGCTGTGATGCTAGGGTTAGGGCTTTTCTGCCGGGGGTGGCGTGATTCCGGCGGTGGCTAGGGGTTGCGACGGCGCACTCTAGGCGCAGGGCCGGCGGCCTGCTCTCTGTCTGCGGCTGGGCTGATGGCGGAGAGGGCGAAGGGAAAGACTTCGGCACAGGAGGGGACGCCGGTGACCACGGCTCTGAAGTTGGCGGCGGCGGAGGCCACGCCGACGAAGAAGCAAGGTGGTTCTGCTAGCCGGGGGCTTTCTAAGTCTCCGGTGGAGAGCATGATCCCAGATGCTGCTGCAAGTCTTTCGGCAAGGCTTGGAGGGATGATCCTCTTGGACAAGGAGGCGGATGGCATTGTGTTCGAGGAAGAGGATCAGGCTCATCCCAAGGAGTCCAGGTGGTCTGCGGTTGGAAAGGTTTGTTCTTCCAAACCTTTGAAGAAATCTGCTTTGGAGCGTACATTACCGCGTGCCTGGGGACTGCATAAGGAAGCAAAATTTAGAGACATGGGCTCTAATATTTTTGTGGTTCACTTTGGTTGTGAGGGGGACTGGAGACATGTCCTCCAAAACGGGCCATGGCAGTTTGATTTCAATGTGCTAATCATGAAAGATTATGAGGGAAAAGTGAGGCCGTCACAGATGGTTTTTGACCGGATTGATATTTGGGTTCGAGTCAGTGATTTACCTCCGGATAAAAGGACAGAAGCTTTCGGGAAGGTTATTGGGAACTGGCTGGGATCAACTGTGAAGGTGGATACTGACAAAGATGGGACTGCTCGAGGCCAGCACCTAAGAATCAGAGTGGCTATATCTGTGTTTGAGCCTCTGATCAGGTGTTTCATTTTGAAGAAGTCGAAGGATGATTCGGAAGGAGTTTGGTTTGATTTCCACTATGAAAAGATTCCCCACTTTTGTTTCGACTGCGACAGGCTTGTGCATGTTGGCGGAGTGTTTGACCCTCCAGTTGACTCCTCGATTCAATGGGGGGAGTGGTTACGTGCTTCACCTGGAAGGAACATGACACTAAAGGAAGGATCGACCAGTGCAGCGGCTAGTAGTTCAAACAGTCAAGCTAGTTCGTTTGGTGTTGATCGCCAAAGGATCAAAGAGGTTCCCACTAAGAGAAACCTTGCACATGAGTTTGTGGGTTCTGCTGGGCACCGCACTGGCGGCAGCTCAGGAAAAACAAGGATGCTGATGTTGATGAGTTTGCGCCTGGGCGCGCTCGGGGTGACCTGAGACATGACTTGGAGATGAGGAGGGAGGATAGGATGCGTGATAAACTGGTCGAGTAGAACCACCAGAGGCACTGGCCTTCTGGTCGGGATACACATGACGACAGACGGGGGCGTGGACTGAGCGGTGAACATACAGATGGCTATGGGAGTGCGTGGGATTCGGGCCACAGGGCTCCGGAGAAGGAGGTGAGAAGTGCCAGACCCGTTATGCATGCGCGACCCGATATGCATGGGAATTCTGCTATGGCCGAGGATAGACAGAGGCGTAAGGGTCACTATGTCAGAAAGTATAGAAATAAAGGGGATCATCAGTCTGGTGGCTCCTCTAGCGCCCTGCTCGGTTCTGAAAGTCGAAAGCGGGGGACCAAGCAAGTTTGGGTTGCAAAAGGGGACCTGGACAGGAATGCTCCCAATGATACGTTCATTCGCGAGACAAGGCGCAAGACGGCGTCTGTGTTTGACCGTATTACAGATCACCAAGAGGAAGCGGTGGACCCCGCGAGACGGGGCCGCCGAGAGCAACGATTATTCTTGCCTGGAACTGTCGAGGGCTGGGGTTGGACTCGACAGTGGGCGAACTCAGAGACCCGATTAGGTCATACAACCCATCGGTGGTGTTCTTAAGCAAAACTAAAAAGAGGGGGCGGGCGATGGAGAAGATCAAATGGAGTTTGGGGTTCAGAGATGGGGTTGCGGTTGATTGCTGCGGTAAAAGTGGGGGTATTGCGCTGTGGTGGTGTGACAATGTTCAAGTCACTGTTAGACCCTGGTGTCAGATTTTATTGATGATGCGGTGGTGTTTGAAGATAGGTCGTTCAGAGTCACTGGATTCTATGGCGAGCCACGCACGGAGTTGAGAGATAAATCTTGGGATGCTCTTCGGTACCTAAGAAGACAAGATGATCAGCCATGGATATGCCTGGGTGATTTCAACGAGGCGCTTCTGCTATCCGAACATAATGGAGGTAACTTGAGAAGTTTTTCGCAAACAGACAAGTTTAGGGAATGCCTTGCGGATTGTGGTCTTGCTGATCTTGGTTTCTTCGGGTATCCTTATACTTGGGACAACAAAAGGGATGGCTCGGCTAATATCCAGGTTCGGTTGGATAGGGCAGTGTGTAATGATGATTTCCTCCAAATGTTCCCTGATACGGCTGTTGAGCACATAATAACTGAGGAGTCAGACCATAATGCGGTTGTGGTAAGAGCTCGGGAGACGGCTCCTGATGCTAATGAGCGTGCCCCAAGAAGATTTATGTATGAAGAAATGTGGACTAAACATGAGGGCTACAAAGTGATGGTTGCCACTGCATGGAATAATGTGTTTTATGGGCAACAAGGTGCGATGATGATGGGTGACAAGCTGCAAGCGATGACTGCTGAGATGCAACATTGGGGCCCGACTGTCTTTGGATCTGTTCGGCGCCAAATAAAAAAGCTGAAGCTTGATCTTGAAGGTGCAAAACAACGGGCTCTCACCTCGGGTACCTCACTGGAGGTACGTGATTTGGAGGGCCAGCTTCAAGAGTTGTATGAGCGCGAGGAAATTATGTATAAACATCGATCCAGAGTAGGATGGCTGAGAGAAGGGGACCAGAATACAAGGTACTTTCAGAACCGGGCGTCGCATCGCAAGCGGAAAAACACTATCCGTGCTCTAAAACGGGCAGATGGCAGTATATGCACTACTGATGATGAGATGCGGGCCATGGTGAAGGAAATATGCCCTAGAGGCAATAATAAAGTTATTATTTATTTCCTTATATCATGATAAATGTTTATTATTCATGCTAGAATTGTATTAACCGGAAACATAATACATGTGTGAATACATAGACAAACAGAGTGTCACTAGTATGCCTCTACTTGACTAGCTCGTTAATCGAAGATGGTTATGTTTCCTAACCATAGACATGAGTTGTCATTTGATTAACGGGATCACATCATTAGGAGAATGATCTGATTGACATGACCCATTCCGTTAGCCTAGCACTTGATCGCTTAGTATGTTGCTATTGCTTTCTTCATGACTTATACATGTTCCCGTAACTATGAGATTATGCAACTCCGTTTACCGAGGAACACTTTGGTGCTACCAAACGTCACAACGAATCGGGTGATTATAAAGGAGTACTACAGGTGTCTCCAAAGGTACATGTTGGGTTGGCGTATTTGAGATTAGGTTTTGTCACTCCGATTGTCGGAGAGGTATCTCTGGGCCCTCTCGGTATTGCACATCACTATAAGCCTTGCAAGCAATGTAGCTAATGAGTTAGTTACGGAATGATGCATTACGTAACGAGTAAAGAGACTTGCCGTAACGAGATTGAACTAGGTATTGATACCGACGATCGAATCTCGGGCAAGTAACATACCGATGACAAAAGGAACAACGATGTTGTTATGCGGTTTGACCGATAAAGATCTTCGTAGAATATGTAGGAGCCAATATGAGCATCCAGGTTCCCTATTGGTTATTGACCAAGAATAGTTCTAGGTCATGTCTACATAGTTCTCGAACCCGTAGGGTCCGCACGCTTAAGGTTTCGATGATGGTTATATTATGAGTTTATGAGTTTTGATGTACCAAAGAAGTTCGAGTCCCGGATGAGATCGGGGACATGACGAGGAGTCTCGAAATGGTCGAGACGTAAAGATCGATATATTGACGACTATATTCGGAGTTCGGAAAGGTTCCGAGTCATTCGGTATTTTTCGAGTACCGGAGAGTTACGGAATTCGCCGGGAGTATATGGGCCTTATTGGGCCATACACGGGAATAGAGAAGAGAGGCCAAAGGAAAGAGGCCTGCGCCCCTTCTGGTCCGAATTGGACAAGGGAGCAGCCCCTTTCCTTCTCCCTCTCCTCCTCTTTCCTTCTCTCCTACTCCAACAAGGAAAGGAGGAGTCCTACTCCGGTGGGAGTAGGACTCCCCCTGGTGCGCCTCCTCCTAGGCCGGCCGCCTCCCCCTTGCTCCTTTATATACGGGGCAGGGGGCATCCCATGACACACAAGTTGATCTACGGATCGTTCCTTAGCCGTGTGCGGTGCCCCCTCCACCATATTCCACTTCGGTCATATCGTCATGAGCTTAGGCGAAGCCCTCGCGCCGGAGAAGTCATATCGTCGCGGAGCTTAGGCGAAGCCTGCGTCGGTGGAGCATCATCATCGCCACCACGCCGTCGTCTTGACGGAACTCATCCCGACACTTTGCTGGATCGAGTCCGGGATCGCCATCGAGCTGAACGTGTGCAGAACTCGGAGGTGCCGTACGTTCGGTGCTTGGATCGGTCGGATCGTGAAGACGTACAACTACATCAACCGCGTTGTTATAACGCTTCCGCTTTCGGTCTACGAGGGTACGTGGAAAGACACTCTCCCCTCTCGTTGCCATGCCATCACCATGGTCTTGCGTGTGCGTAGGAATTTTTTTGAAATTACTACGTTCCCCAACAGTGGCATCCGAGCCTGGTTTTATGTGTTGATGTCATATGCACGAGTAAAACACAAGTGAGTTGTGGGCGATATAAGTCATACTGCTTACCAGCATGTCATACTTTGGTTCAGCGGTATTGTGAGATGAAGCGGCCCGGACCGACATTACGCGTACGGATTGTATTGAAAAATTGTATTGAAAAATGTTAGTAGCAATGTTGCGGATTGGATCCGTGATCTGAGGTTTATCCTCATTGCTGCCTGTAAGAATTATGTTCTTGATGCACCGCTAGGTGACAGACCTATTGCAGGAGCGGATGCGAGGCGTTATGAACGTTTGGCTAGCTCAATATGATGACTACTTGATAGTTTAGTGCACCATGCTTAAACGGCTTAGAATCGGGACTTCAAAGACATTTTGAACGTCATGGACCATATGAGATGTTCTAGGGGTTGAAGTTAATATTTCAGCAAATACCCGAGTTGAGAGATATGAAGTCTCAAACAAGTTCTATAGCTAAAAGATGGAGGAGAATCGCTCAACTAGTGAGCATGTGCTCAGATTGTCTGGGTACTTCAATCGCTTGAATCAAGTGGGAGTTAATCTTCCAGATAAGATAGTGATTGACAGAATTCTCTAGTCACCATCACTAAGTTACTAGAACTTCGTGATGAACTATAGTATGCGAGGGATGACGAAAACGATTCCCGAGCTCTTCGTGATGTTGAAATCGACGAAGGTAGAAATCAAGAAAGAGCATCAAGTGTTGATGATTGACAAGACCACTAGTTTCAAGAAAAGGGCAAAGGGAAAGAAAGGGGAATTTCAAGTAGAATGACAAGCAAGTTGTCACTCCCACGAAGAAACCCAAATCTGAACCAAAGCCTGAAACTGAGTGCTTACACTGCATAGGAAATGGTCACTGGAAACGGAAATACCCCAAATATTTGGTGGATAAGAAGGATGGCAAAGTGAACAAGGGTATATTTGATATACAGGTTATTGATGTGTGCTTTACTAGTGTTTATAGTAGCCCTGAGTATTTTATACTTGTTCGGTTGCTAAGATTAGTAACTCAAACAGGAGTTACGAATAAACAGAGACTAGTTGAAGGGAAGTGACGATGAGTGTTGGAAGTAGTTCCAAGATTGATATGATCATCATCGCACACCCCTATACTATCGAGATTAGTGTTTATAGTAGCCCCGAGTATTTGATACTTGTTCGGTTGCTAAGATTAGTAACTCAAACAGGAGTTCTGAGAATAAGCAGAAACTAGTTGAAGGGAAGTAACGATGAGTGTTGGAAGTAGTTCCAAGATTGATATGATCATCATCGCACACTCCCTATACTTTCGGGATTAGTGTTAAACCTAAATAAATGTTATTTGGCTTTTGCGTTGAGCATGAATATGATTTGATCATGTTTATTGCAATACGGTTATTCATTTAAGTAAGAGAATAAATTGTTGTTCTGTTTACATGAATAAAACCTTATATGGTTACACACCCAATGAAAATGGTTCGTTGGATCTCGATCGTAGTGATACACATATTCATAATATTGAAACCAAAAGATGCAAAGTTAATAATGATAGTGCAACTTATTTGTGGCACTGCAGTTTAGGTCATATTGGTGTAAAGCGCATGAAGAAACTCCATACTGATGGGATTTTGGAATCACTTGATTATGAATCACGTGATGCTTGCGAACCATGCCTTATGGGCAAGATGACTAAAGACTCCGTTCTTCGGAACAATGGAACGAGCAACAAACTTGTTGGAAATAATACATACTGATGTATGCGATCCAATGAGTGTTGATGCCCGTGGCAAGTATCATTATTTTCTGACCTTCACAGATGATTTGAGCAGATATGCGTATATCTTCTTGATGAAACATAAGTCTGAAATAGTTGAAAAGTTCAAAGAATTTCAGAGTGAAGTGGAAAATCATCGTAACAAGAAAATAAAGTTTCTGCGATCTGATCGTGGAGATGAATATTGGAGTTACGAGTTTGGTCTTCAATTAAAACAAAGTGAAATAGTTTCACAGCTCACGCCACATGGAACACCACAACTTAATGGTGTGTCCGAACGTCGTAACCGCACTTTATTGGATATGGTGCAATCTATGATGTATCTTACCGATTTACCACTATCGTTTTGGGGTTATGCATTAGAGACAGCTGCATTCACGTTTAATAGGGCACCATCTAAATCCGTTGAGATGACACCGTGTGAACTATGGTTTAGCAGTAAACCTAAGCTGTCGTTTCTTAAAGCTTGGAGTTGCGATGCTTATATGAAAAGGTTTCAACCAGATAAGCTCGAACCCAAATCGGAGAAATGTGTCTTCATAGGATACCCAAAGGAGACTGTTGGGTACACCTTCTATCACAGATCTGAAGGCAAGATATTCGTTGCTAAGATGGACCCTTTCTAGAGAAGAAGTTTCTCTCGAAAGAAGTGAGTGGGAGGAAAGTAGAAACTTGATGAGGTAATTGTACCTTCTCCTTATTGGAAAGTAGTTCATCACGAAATCAGTTCCGTGATTCCTACACCAATTAGTGAGGAAGTTAATGATGATGATCATGAAACTTCAGATCAAGTTGCTACCAAACCTCGTAGGTCTTCCAGAGTAAGATCCGCACAGAGTGGTACGGTAATCATGTTCGAAGTCATGTTACTAGACCATGATGAAATGAGGAAGCGATGATGAGCCCAGATTCGCGAAATGGCTTGAGGCCATGAAATCTGAGATAGGATCCATGTATGAGAACAAAGTATGGACTTTGATTGACTTGCTCGATGATCAGCAAGCCATGTTAAATAAATGGATCTTCAAGAGGAAGACGGACACGATAGTAGTGTTACTATCTACAAAGCTCGACTTGTCACAAAAGGTTTTCGACAAGTTCAAGGTGTTGACTACAATGAGATTTCCTCAATCTGAAGCGATTCTTAAGTCTGTCCGAATCATGTTAGCAATTGCCATATTTTATGAAATCGGCAAATGGATGTCAAAACTACATTCTTTAATGGATTTATTAAAGAAGAGTTGTATATGATGCAACCAGAAGTTTTTATCAATCCTAAAGGAGCTAACAAAATGTGCAAGCTCACGATCCATCAATGGACTGGTACAAGCATCTCGGAGTTGGAATATACGCTTTGATGAGTTGATCAAAGCATATGGTTTTATCTGAGACTTTTGGAAAGGCCTGTATTTACAAGAAAGTGAGTGGGAGCACTACAGCCTTTCGATAAGTATATGTGAATGACATATTGTTGATCGGAAATAATGTAGAATTATTCGCAAAGCATAAAGGAGTGTTTGAAAGGAGTTTTTCAAAGAAAGACCTCGGTGAAGCTGCTTACATATTGAGCATCAAGATCTATAGAGATAGATCAAGACGCTTGATAAGTTTTTCAATGAATACATACCTTGACAAGATTTTGAAGTAGTTCAAAATGGAACAGTCAAAGAAAGAGTTCTTGCCTGTGTTACAAGGTGTGAGATTGAGTAAGACTCAAAACCCGACCACGGCAGAAGATAGAAAGAGAATGAAAGTCATTCCCTATGCATCAGCCATAGGTTCTATAAAGTATGTCATGCTATGTACAGATCTATTGCATACCCTACCACTAAGCTGGCAAGGAGTGCAATAGTGATCTAGGAGTAGATCAATGGACAGCGGTCAAAATTATCCTTAGTAGAATAAGGATATGTTTCTCGATTATGGAAGTGAAAAAGGTTCGTCGTAAAAGGTTACGTCGATGCAAGTTTTAACACTAATCTAGATGACTCTGAGTCTCGATCTGGATACATATTGAAAGTGGGAGCAATTAGCTAGAGTAGCTCCATGCAGAGCATTGTAGACATAGAAATTTGCAAAATACTTACGGCTCTGAATGTGACAGACCCGTTGACTAAAATTATCTCACAAGCAAAACATGATCACACCTTAGTACTCTTTGGGTGTTAATCACATAGCGATGTGAACTAGATTACTGACTCTAGTAAACCCTTTGGGTGTTGGTCACATGTCGATGTGAACTATGGATGTTAACCACATATAGATGTGAACTATTGATGTTAAATCACATGATGATGTGAACTAGATTATTGACTCTAGTGCAAGTGGGAGACTGAAGGAAATATGCCCTAGAGGCAATAATAAAGTTATTATTTATTTCCTTATATCATGATAAATGTTTATTATTCATGCTAGAATTGTATTAACCGGAAACATAATACATGTGTGAATACATAGACAAAAGAGTGTCACTAGTATGCCTCTACTTGACTAGCTCGTTAATCGAAGATGGTTATGTTTCCTAACCATAGACATGAGTTGTCATTTGATTAACGGGATCACATCATTAGGAGAATGATCTGATTGACATGACCCATTCCGTTAGCCTAGCACTTGATCGTTTAGTATGTTGCTATTGCTTTCTTCATGACTTATACATGTTCCTGTAACTATGAGATTATGCAACTCCCGTTTACCGGAGGAACACTTTGGGTGCTACCAAACGTCACAACGTAACTGGGTGATTATAAAGGAGTACTACAGGTGTCTCCAAAGGTAAATGTTGGGTTGGCGTATTTCAAGATTAGGTTTTGTCACTCCGATTGTCGGAGAGGTATCTCTGGGCCCTCTCGGTAATGCACATCACTATAAGCCTTGTAAGCAATGTAGCTAATGAGTTAGTTACGGAATGATGCATTACGTAACGAGTAAAGAGACTTGCCAGTAACGAGATTGAACTAGGTATTGGATACCGACGATCGAATCTCGGGCAAGTAACATACCGATGACAAAAGGAACAACGTATGTTGTTATGCGGTTTGACCGATAAAGATCTTCGTAGAATATGTAGGAGCCAATATGAGCATCCAGGTTCCGCTATTGGTTATTGACCAAGAATAGTTCTAGGTCATGTCTACATAGTTCTCGAACCCGTAGGGTCCGCACGCTTAAGGTTTCGATGACAGTTATATTATGAGTTTATGAGTTTTGATGTACCGAAGGAGTTCGGAGTCCCGGATGAGATCGGGGACATGACGAGGAGTCTCGAAATGGTCGAGACGTAAAGATCGATATATTGGACGACTATATTCGGAGTTCGGAAAGGTTCCGAGTCATTCCGGTATTTTTCGGAGTACCGGAGAGTTACGGGAATTCGCCGGGGAGTATATGGGCCTTATTGGGCCATACGGGAATAAAGAAGAGAGGCCAAAAGGAAAGAGGCCTGCGCCCCCCTTCTGGTCCGAATTGGACAAGGGGAGCAGCCCCCTTTTCCTTCTCCCTCTCCTCCTCTTTCCTTCTCTCCTACTCCAACAAGGAAAGGAGGAGTCCTACTCCCGGTGGGAGTAGGACTCCCCCCTTGGTGCGCCTCCTCCCTAGGCCGGCCGCCTCCCCCCTTGCTCCTTTATATACGGGGGCAGGGGGGCACCCCATGACACACAAGTTGATCTACGGATCGTTCCTTAGCCGTGTGCGGTGCCCCCCTCCACCATATTCCACTTCGGTCATATCGTCGCGGAGCTTAGGCGAAGCCCTGCGCCGGAGAAGTCATATCGTCGCGGAGCTTAGGCGAAGCCTGCGCCGGTGGAGCATCATCATCGCCACCACGCCGTCGGTCGACGGAACTCATCCCGACACTTTGCTGGATCGGAGTCCGGGATCGCCATCGAGCTGAACGTGTGCGTAACTCGGAGGTGCCATCGCTCGGTGCTTGGATCGGTCGGATCGTGAAGACGTCGACTACATCAACGCGTTGTTATAACGCTTCGCTTTCGGTCTCACGAGGGTACGTGGAGAGACACTCTCCCCTCTCGTTGCTATGCCATCACCATGGTCTTGCGTGTGCGTAGGAATTTTTTTGAAATTACTACGTTCCCCAACACATGGCTGCGTCTTTCTATGCTACCTTGTTCAGATCGGAAGGCTCCACGGGTGCTAACGAGGTTTTGGGATTGATGGAGGAAGTGGTCACCCCGGAGATGAACTTGGAACTCACTGCGCCAATAACTGATGAGGAGATTGAGTGTGCTCTGTTCAAAATGGGTGCTACGAAAGCACCGGGGCCAGACGGCTTGCCCGCTATGTTCTACCAGAGACACTGGTCTCTACTAAAGGGGGATGTTTGTGCTGCGGTCCGTGACTTTCTTGCGGGTGGTGCAACTCCGGAGACATTCAATGATACTGTCCTCGTTATGATCCCCAAGGTGAGCTCTCCGGAGTTATTATCTCAGTTCCGCCCTATTAGCTTGTGCAATGTGCTATATAAGCTTGCAGCTAAGGTGTTGGCAAACTGGCTTAAGGGCATCCTCCCCGTCATGATTTCCGAGGAGCAAAGTGCTTTTGTCCCGGGGAGGCTTATCACGGACAATGTTTTAGTGGCATATGAATGTGTCCATGCAATCCAACACCGAAAAAGGAAAAAGCCCCTTTGTGCAGTGAAGCTTGATATGATGAAAGCTTATGATCGGGTGGAGTGGACTTTCTTGGAACAGGTGATGCAAAGGTTTGGATTTGACCAAATTTGGGTTGATATGATTATGAGGTGTGTCCGTACGGCCAGAATCTCTGTCAAGCTCAATGGGGGTCTTTCTGATATGTTCTTGCCATCAAGAGGGCTGAGGCAAGGGGACCCACTGTCCCCTTATCTTTTTCTTTTTTGTGTTGAAGGATTTTCTGTTCTACTCAAGAAAGCTCAGCTGGAAAAGAGGATTAAAGGGGTGTCATTTGGGAGCACTGGCCCCCATGTGACCCACCTTTTGTTTGCTGATGACAGTATTGTTTTTCTGGAAGGATCACGGGATAATTTGGAGACTCTTAGGGATATCCTCCACTGTTATGAGCATGCTTCTAGGCAAAAGGTCAATTTACAGAAGTCTTCTATCTTCTTTCGTAAAGGTTGGGATGAATCTAACAAGAACATGTTGAAGGGGATCATTGGTATTACTTCTGAAGCACTCAGTGAGAAGTATTTGGGCCTACCAACTGTGGTGGGAAGATCAAAAGATGGGACTTTCAAGCCTGTGAGGGAGAGTGCTCGGGGCAAGGTTTTGGGATGGAAAGGTCAAGGGCTCTCGAAAGCGGCCAAAGAAGTTCTTGCGAAGTCGGGGTTGCAAGCAACTCCGACGTTCACCATGAGTTGTTTTAAACTCTCAAAGAAAATGTGCCGGAATCTGACTATGATCTCTTCTAACTTCTGGTGGGGGTCAACTCATGGTGAAAACAAAGTTCACTGGGTGGCATGGGATAAGACGTGCCTTCCAAAACGTGATGGAGGCATGGGCTTTCGAAATTTTGAGGCCTTCAACCAAGCTTTGTTAGCTAAACAAGCATGGAGGTTGCTACAAGAGCCGGACTCACTTGTTGCCAGACTGTTGAAGGCGCGGTATTACAAAGACACCTCAATATTGCAGGCTACTTGCCCTTCAAATGGATCATACACGTTCAGGAGTATTCTCTATGGTCGCGACTTGCTGGAGGAGGGGCTGATTTGGTGTGTTGGAGATGGGGCTGATATCCTAATTCACCATGATAATTGGATCCCCCGTAAGGGTTCTTTGAGGCCACTGGGTCAAATGTTCATGCATGGAACCACCAGGGTTGCGGATCTGCTCTCGCCTAGTGGTGACGGTTGGGATCATGCAATCGTTGATGCCATGTTTTCCTCTGATGCTGCTGCAGATATTAAGCAAATCACGGTGGGAGGGATTGGGGCTCAAGACTTTCGTGCGTGGAACTACACAAAATCTGGAGAGTTCAATGTTAGGTCTGCTTACCACCTAGCAATGAGCTTAAGGCGGGCAAACCTGGGCCGGCCAGAAGGCTCTTCGTCAGTTCATAATCACTGAAGCTGGCTGGCCTTGTGGAGTACACATGCCCCAAGCAAGGTAAAGATTCATGCATGGAGGTTACTTTCTAATGGTCTGGCCACTGGGTCGGAGTTGCTTCGCCGGTGTATTAAGCCGGGCGTGTTCTGTGCCGCTTGCGGAAGGGAGGAGACGTTGGTCCACCGCTTCTGGAGCTGCCCGCACTCTCAAGTGTTCTGGCAAGAGCTAGCAAAGAAGAGGAGTATTCCAGCCATGATGCCACCTACGGAGATCACTTCCAACCATGCCGTTGGGCGGTGGCTCAAATCTTGGATTGGGGAGGCGCAAGAGGAGCAGAAAGAAATGTTTTTGCAAGGAACTTATGGCCTTTGGCTGGCTAGGAATGCTACGAGGGAGGGCGTTCGAATTCAAGACGCACATGAGGTTGCTGCCTCGGTCTCTCGCTTCATGGATGAATGATGCAGTGCTGTGCCAAAGAGGCCTCGGACTACATCTGCGCCACCTGTGGAAAGGTGGAATCCGCCAGAGATGGGGTGGATCAAAGCGAATGTCGATGGAGCTGTGGGTAGAAGCTCTGGTGATGGAGGTGGCGGCGCTGTTTTCCGGGACCATCAAGGAGCTTTCCGAGGCGCCCTTGCTCACCTGTTCCCTCATGTGGTAAATCCTGTTGTGGCTGAACTAATGGCTTGTCGGAAAGCACTGCAGGTTGGGCGAGAACTTCAATTCCAGCGCCTCCATGTGGATATGGACAGTAGAGAGGCTGTGTGTATGATCAATGATGTAAGGAGAAATCTCTCATCGGTTGGCGCTATTTTGGAGGACATCAAGTCTCTTATGGGTAGCTGGCAGGGTTGTAAGGTTTCCTGGAGGAGACGATCAGCAAATAAGGCGGCTCACACCTTGGCTAGATTAGCGGTAGGTGATGGTGTTTGTTTGGTTTGGCGGCTATCGCCCCCGGACTGTATTCTAAGTGTAATAGCGGACGAAGTCTCGGACTTTGCCTAAATAAAGTTGATGATTACCCTAAAAAAAAAACTACCGAACGTTCGGGCTGGGAGACCCCCAGGCCGAACGACTCGTTCGCTACCGGATGGAGATCGACCGAACCCACTCGTTCGGGAGGAAAACACCCCAGCCCGAACGCCCCACCCACCAGGCCCTACAGGCCTCTTTCCTGTAAAGAAGAAAACGAAGAATAAAGCCCAGGTTAAGTTACGACTAGTAAAAGCCCAGTTTTTATATATGTGACTAATAAACACTGGTCGTTTGCACCACAAAAATTGCCATGATCTTTTGCCATTATATGGAAAAAATTGCCATGCTCAAGTTTATGTTTTTTAAATGGCACAAAAAGGAAGAAAGTCATGGCAATTTGCTTCTTTACACCACAAAAAATGCCATCACTATAAGTTTACACTACTGAAAAAGTTGCCATGAAGTTTACATACATATAGATACAAGATGGCAAAAAATGAAGTTTACAATACAATATTTGCCATCATGGCGACAGTGCGGTGAAAAATGTTTTTTAACATCTTAACTTGCCATGGCAAGTTTGCCATGTTTTTGAACATATTAATTAGATAAAATTGCCATGGAAATTTTTTAGAGGTGGAAAAATGTTGAGACATGGCAAGTTTGACATTTTTTTAACATCTTAATTAAAAATTGCCATGGCAAATTTTAAGAGATGGAAAAATGTTTAGACATGGCCAGTTTGCCATGTTTTTAACATCTTAACTTGCCATGGCAAGTTTGCCATTTTTTGAACATCTTAATTAAAGAAAATTGCCATGTCAAATTTTGAGAGATGGAAAAATGTTGAGACATGGAAGTTTTGAGAAATTTGCCATGGCAAGTTTTCATGTTTTTAACATCTTAATTTGCCATGGTAAGTTTGCCATGTTTCTGAACATATTAATTAAATAAAATTGCCATGGAAATTTTTTAGAGGTGGAAAAATGTTGAGACATGGCAAGTTTGACATTTTTTGAACATCTTAATTAAAAATTGCCATGGCAAATTTTAAGAGATGGAAAAATGTGTAGACATGGCAAGTTTGCCATTTTTTTAACATCTTAATTAAAGAAAATTGCCATGGCAAATTTTGAGAGATGGAAAAATGTTGAGACATGGAAGTTTTGAGAAATTTGCCATGGCAAGTTTTCATGTTTTTAACATCTTAACTTGCCATGGCAAGTTTGCCATGTTTTTGAACATCTTAATTAAAGAATTTTTCCATGGCAAATTTTGAGAGATGAAAAATGTTGAGACATGGCAACTTTTGAGAAAATGACAAGAAATAACAAAAAAACAAGTAAATGTTTATTCCCTACAAAAGAATGGCAAATTTGCCGTGCAAAACTCTACACAATATAATTCCCTCTCAAATTTGCTATGTGATCAGACCACCAATTTTACAAAAGTTGCCATGTGTTACAGAAAATCTAGTACTTCTGCCATTGAAATAAATTAAAAATTGTCATGGCTTCACAAGTATATTTAAAGATGCTACATAATAAATTTTGTTATGTTCTAGAAATGTAAAATTTGCCATCATATTTAAATTAAAATTGGCATGCTCTTTACAATAAATTTGCCATGGCAACTTAAAATAAAATTTGCAATGGCAACTTAAACTAAAATTTCCGCATCAAGCATCATGTACTCCCTCCGTCCGGAAATACTTGTCGGAGAAATACATAAAAATGGATGTATCTAGAATTAAAATACGTCTAGATACATCCATTCCTACGACAAGTATTTCCGGACGGAGGGAGTAGTTTGCAATGGTCTCTCCTCCCTCAACTACATGATGGCAACTTAAACAAGCTAGTTCAACGGGACAACAACAAAAAATTGAACATCTGTAGAAAATTCAGTCAGTAGGTGTGTGATGGAGGGAGGGAGTAGCAGGTACCGTTGCTTTGGCGACCAGCAGCCTGAGGAACACGGCGGTGTGGTCGCCACCGTCTCCAGCATGTGGAACGCGGCGGCGTGGTCGCCTCATGTCGGCCCGACGAGGTCGTCTCCGGCTTTCTCGGCTCCGCGACCCTCGCCGCCCCGGCCGCTATGACCTCCTCGACGACCTCCCCCCCTCCCCCCGTGCTCTCCGCGACCCTCGCTTGGTCGGATGCGAGGCGGTACAGAGGACGCGGCCGCCGGATCCGATCGAAGATGGGCGGCGCTGGGGATACCCGAGCCGCATGCGCGGGGAAATGGACCTCTCGTCATGCTTCCTGTACAGAGAAGACGAGATCTGAGAGAGGAAAACAGAGGAGGAGGAAGGAATGAGAGGGAGCAGGAGAGGAAAGAGGCGCGAGGGTCTGCGGGCTCGTCTCACCGGATCCTCGCCGAAAGTGCACGGGCGCGGCGGCTCTGGCCCGATCGGGAGGAGCCTGCAGCGATGCGTGGGAGAAAGGAGTGGAGTGGGAGAAGAGCGGCGCGGGGGAGAAGATGACTCACGAGAGGGAGGACAGGATACGTTCGGGCCGAGTGCCTGTTTCACCGAACGAATTTTCTGGCTAACGTATCTATCTTTTATGCTTTAAGATAGGTGCAAATAATCCGACGTTAGAAAACGGGTTCGGCCCGAATCGTAAAAAATCTGACATTCAGGCGTTATCGTTTCCGAAAAATAATCGGCTCTTTGAAACTTTGAATCCGGGCAAGGTTTCTAGATGCTCCTACTCGTCGGAGTCCTGCCATGCGCGCGACACGCCCCCATCCGATTTTCACGCGGTAGCGATACATTGATGCATGGTGGAACTGGAATTATTCGTCGTACAGAAAATGGGACCATAGTTGTCGTACGTGTAGCAGTTTCGCTCAAGCAACCATTGGATTTAACATCGTACCATATATCTCTCCCATTTCTCTAGGTCCCCGTCGTACCCTCTCTCCCTCGCCGCCACCGGCAATCGCCGTCTGGGCAAAGCTTGGGCTGGTGGTCGGCGGCGGCGGGGCACTTCGCGCGTAAAACTCATCTCGTGCTCCTGGGCAGTTTCTCCCCTAGTGGATCTTACGCCCGCTCGCCCGACGTGGACCGCAGCTACTCTGGCTGCCCATCTCCCCAGCCGTGATGCTCCTAGCCTTGCGTCGCTGGCGTCTCGGCCTAGCACCCTATGTGCAATAGCGCATTTGGCTCGGTCCGGTTCTGCTGACGTAGGCGTGGTTCCGGTGGTTGGCTGCAGTTCCGGTGCAGCCACCTCCTAGATAGAAACGCTACATGTTGTAATACAATTTCTTAGACTAGCCACAATGGTAAGTAACATACACATATTCTTAGACTATGTAACAGTAACATAAATGTGGTAACATGCAAATCTTCATTTATTAGGTTACTATAACTACCTCTTTCATCATTAACTCACTGCCACATATATAAGCTAATTTGCTGAGTTAGACTCGATGTTACTGCTGAAGTTACTCCTACTGTGGCTAGTCTTACAAAACATATACAGTACTATATAGTAGAGACTATATTCTCCTCAATTGACTATGCAGAGTCTATTAAGGATGTTAAGACATTCTTGCAAAGTGACATTTAGATTAAGTCTACTCTTGTGTTTTACTGGCCACTATTATACTCGGTACAAGCACTGAAGGGTTGGATATTCGAAAAAAATACTCCCTCCGTCCCAAAATTCTTGTTTTAGATTTGTCTATATACGAACGTATCTAATACTTAAACGTGACTTGATACATCCATATTTAGACAAATTTAAGACAAGAATTTTGGGACAGAGGGAATAAATTACTGAAGGGTTGTAGTGGTCACGCTCACGATAAGGAAGAAACATCTCTTCTCAGTCCCCAGCACTATCACCCAGGACCAGGAGTGATGCTGATGAGGGAGTCCTGGATAAGAGGGTATCCGGACAGCCGGACTATATTCATCGTCCGGACTATAGAAGCTTCAAGATACAAGACTCAAGACTTTGGCTCGTGTCCGGATGGGACTCTCCTTTGCGTGGAAGACAAGCTTGACGATCCGGATATTATGTTTCCTTCCTTGTAACCGACTCCATGTAAACCCTACCTCTCCGGTGTCTATATAAACCAGAGAGCATGGTCTTTAGAAGGCCGATCACAATTACAATCGTACCATCATAGGCTAGCTCTTAGGGTTTAGCCTCTACGATATCGTGGTAGATCTACTCTTGTATTCCACATATATTCAATATTAATCAAGCAGGAAGTAGGGTTTTACCTCCATCGAGAGGGCCCGAACGGGTAAACATTGTGTACCTTGCTTCTGTTACCATCAGCTAATTAAGACGCATGATCGGGACCCCTACCCGAGATCCGCCGGTTTTGACACCGACATTGGTGCTTTCATTGAGAGTTCCTCCGTCGCCGCTCGAGGCTTGATGGCGCCTTCAATCATCAACAACACGGTCCGTGGTGAGACTTTTCTCCCGGACAGATCTTTTGTGTTCGGCGGCCAGATCATGGGCCAATTCGCTGGCCGCTTGAGCAGATCGACAATACCGCCACCAGATCGAGTTCGAAACTTGAACTACACGGCAGATATCCGCGGGGACTTGATCTTCGACGGGTTCGGGCCTGCACCAGGAGCGCCGGACAACCACGACGAGCACGACCTAGACCTGTTGTCGGACAGTGCCCGGGACATCATCCCCGAAGCAGCCCCGGATCTAAATCTAGGGCTGGTTGCGTTGCCTATGGACGGAGGGCTGGACCCCGCCCCACAGGCCGCACACTTATCGGCGGTGGAGCCGAACACGGGTCTCACCTCTTTGGAGACCTGTAACCCTAGGTCCCCGGACTCGTATCCGGCGGTTGGCCCTGGTCCGCTCACTCTCGAGCCAGCCGAGCCAGGCTGGGCTCCGGTAATGGAGTTTACCGCCGTGGACATCTTTCAGCACTCGCCTTTGGGCAACATACTAAACTCATTGAAGTCTCTCTCTTTGTCAGGAGGCTCTGGGCCGAACTATGTCCGCCTGAGTGGGAAGCAGGCGACAAAGGAATTCGCTGCCCACCCACCACCCACTTTGTCGCCACGATCGATGATTTAACCGACGTACTCGACTTTGACTTCAAATACATCGACGGTATGGATGATGATGCAGGATACATACATGAGCCACCGCTCACAGGGCAGTGGACAACCACCTCTTCATATGATATATATATGGTGGACATTCCGAATGAAAACAATGGCGATGAGGCAACGGGGGATAACCCCTCCAAGAAGAAAGCAAAGCATGGGCGCCGCCAGCGCCGCTCCAAGCCCCGCCAAGGCAATACCAGCGCCGGAGACGGTAATAATCCAGACGGTGCCGACGATGAATACAACCCCGAACAACCCGCCTTTGAGCAGGCCGAACAGGAAGACGGGCATGACAGCCCAGATGAACAGGCGACTGACGGGTATCCGGATGAGGACAACTACATGCCCCTCTCCGAAGACGAGATTAGCCTCGGCAACGACGAAGTTCGGGGCGACCAAGACCCCGCAGAGCAGGTGAGCGCTTCAAGCGCCGGCTTATTGCCACTGCGAGAAGCCTGAAGAAGAAGCAGCAGCAGCTCCAAGCTGATCAAGATCTGCTCGCAGACAGATGGACAGAAGTCCTGGCAGCCGAGGAATATGGACTCGAGCACCCCACGGCTGACCGACCACCCCGAGGTCGGGACAAAACGACATATCAGCCGAAATACCAGCCCCTACCCCCGCGCCGGTTTACTACGGCCCGGGGCAATACTCAGGACCTGCACGATAAACTGGATAACGCCGCAGGACAACCAAGATCGATCTACGGATCACGGGGCGCGCTGAAGCACATGACGATGACCGTCATACCGGATACACTAATAGCAAATCTGGCCGGGCCGAATACAACCAGTCAGACGCAGCCGTACTGCGCCGTGACATAGCCCGACAAAGAGGCGCCGCACACCCCCTCTGCTTCACTGATGAAGTGATGGATCATGAATTCCCAGAAGGGTTTAAACCCGCAAATATCGAATCATACGATGGCACCACAGACCCCGCGGTATGGATCGAAGATTTCCTTCTCCACATTCACATGGCCCGCGGAGATGATCTACATGCCATCAAGTATCTTCCGCTTAAGCTCAAAGGACCTGCCTGGCACTGGCTAAACAGCCTGCCCGCAAATTCCATTGGCAGCTGGGAAAATCTGGAAGACGCATTTCTCGACAACTTCCAGGGCACATATGTGTGACCTCCGGATGCCGATGACTTGAGTCACATTACTCAACAGCCCGGAGAATCGGCCAGGAAATTCTGGACACGGTTCCTAACCAAAAAGAACCAAATAGTTGACTGTCCGGACGCCGAAACCCTGGCAGCTTTCAAGCATAATATCCGTGACGAATGGCTCGCCAGACACCTCGGCCAGGAGAAACCCAAGTCCATGGCAGCTCTTACGACACTAATGACCCGCTTTTGCGCGGGCGAGGACAGCTGGTTGGCTCGCAGTAGCACTACGCCGCACTTTGGAACTTCAAATGTCCGGGACAATAATGGCAAGCCAAGGCGCAACAGACACAAGCGACGGAACAACGGCGACAACACCGAGGATACGACGGTCAATGCCAGATTCAGCGGATCCAAATCTGGTCAGCGGAAGAAGCCATTCAAGCATAACAATCAAGGACTGCCCGGTCTGGACCGTATACCGGAGCGCTCGTGCCAAATTCACGGCACCCCGGACAAACCAGCCAACCACACCAACAGAGACTGCTGGGTATTCAAATAGGCCGGCAAAATAAACGCCAAAAACAAGGACAAGGGGCTGCACAGCGACGATGACAACGAGCCCCAGCGTCCGAACATGGGGGGGGGGGGCAAAAGAAATTCCCCCCGGCTGAAAACGGTCAACATGATCTACGCCACCCACATCCCGAAGCGGGAACGGAAGCGAGCACTACGGGACATATATGTGATGGAGCCAGTCGTCCCCAAATTCAACCCTTGGTCAGCTTGTCCGATCACCTTTGATCGTAGGGATCATCCTACCAGCATCCGTCATGGCGGCTCAGCCGCATTGGTTTTAGACCCAATTATAGACGGATTTCACCTCACAAGAGTCCTTATGGACGGAGGCAACAACCTAAACCTGCTTTATCAGGACATAGTGCGCAAAATGGGCATCGATCCTTCAAGGATTAAGCCCACCAAAACCACCTTTAAGGGTGTCATTCCTGGAGTAGAGGCCCGCTGTACGGGCTCTATAACATTGGAAGTGGTTTTCGGATCTCCGGATAACTTCCGAAGCGAAGAGTTAATCTTCGATATTGTCCCTTTCCGCAGTGGTTACCACGCACTGCTCGGGCGAACCGCATTTGCTAGATTCAATGCGGTACCACACTATGCATACTTGAAGCTCAAGATGCCAGGCCCGCGCGGGGTCATAATAGTCAACGAGAATATGGACCGCTCTCTCCGCACAGAGGAACACACTGTGGCCCTCCAAGTCGCGCCTCCTCAGGCAAACCACCACTCCGGCGATGACCTCCTCAAGCTCCGTCAAGCGAGGGCGGAACACCCCGCAACAGGATCAGCAGGCACGTCAAGAGCATGACTAGCAGTCCGGCCTCCGCCCAAGTCCCACCCAAGCAACATTCGTGCCACACGTACACAATTACGCACTTAAAATACCATGGGCACAGGCGGAGGCGTAGTAGTGGCTCAGTCAACAGTACGGTATTGCTTCGTAACCTTTCCTTTTACCCTTAAGGACATCGCTTTAGTGAAGCTTCTCCAGAAGAGCCGGATTGTCGGACTTACAAAGGAGAGGAAGCCCAGAAGGTAACAGGCTTCAGGCAAACCAGGACACACCCAGGTGGAATCTATTCACGATCGTTGTTCCTGCTTTATCTATCTGTACGTAGCCTGCTCCTGGATAGGATATGTCAAATAATCATATTTATCTCCGTGTAATGCATTCATTGTAAACATACGCTTAAACGTATTATTTATCAATGGGAGACAATATACAGCATCAGCTTATCATTATCTTTTATTTTTTGCATTTTTTATAAATGTTTATTTGATTTTGCATCCGTACACTTTGGTACGTTTAGTTTGCCAGGGGCTTCTTATAGCGCCCCATAATACGGCAAGACAAGTCCGAACACTTTCAACAGTGCGGCACCCCGAACTTATAGCATTATATGCATCAGCTCCGAATCATGTCTTGGGTTACAGTTGGGATAGCCTGGCTCCCTTGTTTTGGTACCTTACGTTCCGTTAATTTGGCTAATGTAGCGCAGGGAGAACTACTGCGATTGTGCCCTGGTTTTTCCAGACGAGCACCTCAGTAGAGAAAGCACAAAACTGTCCGACATCATGTGGCGAGAGACTGGTCGCTGTTCGCAAGGTCTTAAAATCCTTAAAGATTTTCCCGCTTTAGGCGATAATTCGGCTTTGTCCGATATAGGCGTGTATAGCACCCCAATTCGGCCTTCCGGATACTAGGGGCTTCGCCGAAATTTAAAATCATAGACTTCTATGGCTAAGTGAAGGTTATAAAGCCGTATAGTCCGATTTCCTGGTTCGCTGCGCTGGACACCTCCTTAAGGGACCAAACATTTGGACAAAGAGTGTCCGGGTTTTCCATGAACACCCCAGCATTAATTACACGAGGGCGGAAGCCGACGACTGGCCTACTTTCAGAATTTGATAAACAGCCGCACAGAAGGTGATATTTTAAATCACAAAAAGCGCTACATAGCGCAAGTAACTTCATCTTTAAATTGAAAACATGACAAAAGCGAATTCATTCAAAAATTATGTCTTTGGTACATTCATCGGCCACGAGGCAAGCACCCTTCATAACGCCATCATAATACTTCTCGGGGACGCGATGCGGCTTGCCATCCGGCGGCTCGTCCTTAACCACCTTCTCCGCATCCAGCTTGCCCCAATGCACCTTGGTGCGGGCAAGGGCCCGGCGGGCACCCTCAATACAAAGGAATCGCTTGATGACTTCCAGTCACGGACAGGAATCCACCATCCGCTTGATCAGGCCGAAGTAGCTGGTGGGCAGAAGCTCGCTAAGCCATAGCCGGACTATGAGATCTTTCATAGCCACTTCGGCCGCCTTGTGTTGGTCACTCAGAGGCGCTGCATCTTCGGCCCCAGCATACTGGAACCAGAACAAATTCTCCATTGAACTCCCCTCCCGGGCACGGTAGAACTCCGCGACATCTGATACGCTGCGTGGCAGGTCTGCGAATGCCCCTGGAGAGCTCCGGATTCGAGTAAGTAAAAGAAACACCTCCTCCACATGTTTGCTTTGCATAAAAAATTCCTTACCCACCGCTATTTTCTTGGCCTTCTGGATCTCTTGCTGAGCCCTCTCGACTTCGGCCTTGGCGTCTTTTGTATTTGTAAGGGCCTTTGCAAGCTCGGCCTCTTTTGCTTTAAGCTCCCGCTCCGTAGACTCGAGCTTCTTGCCGAGCTCCCGGAGCTCTTCTTGTACCTCGCCCACTGGCCTCTTGCTTTTCAAGGCCCTTGAGTTCCAAGGCCGCTTTGTGTTTGGCCTCGGACAGCGCCTTCTTGAGAGACGCTACTTCGGTGGTGGCCTCTGTTACAATACCACGACGTCTCATCGTTAGCGTAATCAAATTTTATTCACTATCCATTATAGGAGAGAGGGGAATCATTTACCTTTGCTCTCCTCGAGCTGCCTCCTTGTGAGGCCGAGCTCTCCCTGTGCCCGCTCTAAATCCTGCGTTAGGCCGGCGATTTCGGCCATGCGAGCAGCAGCGGCCAGCAGCACAACCTGTTTATTTACATTCAAAATTATTGTCAGACTCCTGCGGATTATAATTGACCCTCCGTTTGGTTTTTCTTTCCGAACACCAAACAGAGTATCAGGGGCTACTACCTATCGGGTGGTAACTTCACATATTTTTATTGCTTACCTCAAAGCCTGTTAGGAGGCTGGTGCATGCTTCGGTTAGTCCGCTCTTGGCGGACGAAACCCTCTGAATCACCGCACTCATAAGAGTACGGTGATCTCCATCTAGGGAAGCGCTGCGAAGCGCTTCCAGCAGACAATCCGGCGCCTGGGGCGCAACGGAAGTCCTTGATACAGACGGCCCTCCCTCCATAACGATGGGCTGCCCGCCTAAGTCCGGAACCACTAAAGGCTCCGGACAGTGTTCGGCTGAGAGCCCGGCTTACCGTGGCTCTCATCAACACGATCCGCGGGGAGCTTGAACCCCGCGAGTCCGACGACTGGAACGCCGCCTTGAGGTGGCCCCAGGGCCACCTCCGCCATCGTCGGGAGCCTTCGGGACAACACCTCTGTGTCGTCCGCGGGTCGAGGAGACGTGGCCGTCGGGAGTGAGTTCATTGCTGACTCACTCAAGGACCTATCCGAAGACGACACTTCGGGATGGGCCCTGGCCGGACTGCATACAAGTTCGACATTATAAACAAAACTATGAAGCAGAAATTACGATTGAGTGCGGACACTTACGATCGCACAAGGGGCTTCTTCCTGGGAAGCCACCCTTCCTCGCTATCGGCGGCGGTGGCGGAGTAGTCCGGAAGGGATGCCTTTCCCTTCTTGGACGTCCCAATATCCCCCACCGGGGCGGCCTTCCTCTTCTTCCCTCCCCCGACACGGGAAGGTGGTGTTTCTCCTTGTTCCTCCTCGCCTCCGCATGAGGAATATGCCTCGTTGTCATCGGACGACAAGGGTATAACGGCCTTACGCCGAGCCTCTCCTGGCCCCCTGGTTCGCCGTCTCTGGCCCCCCATCCTTTCCGGACGGGGCAGCCTCATCTTCTTCCTCCTCTTGTTCCCCTTCGGGGGGAGGAATGCGCCTCGTCGTCTTCGGACGAGGCTTGCGCAACCTTACTTCGGAGACCCTTTCGGGTCCCCGGGGCCTTCTTATCGGCCTTCTTCTCCGGCCCCTTATAGGGTGCCGGGACCAGCATCTTCGTCAGAAGATCATTGGCTGGGCTTTATGGCAATGTAGCCGGACTATTGATCCGCTCCGATGTCTCCACATACTCCTAAAACAAATGTACACAATCGCTTAGGAATTTTCCATAAACACATTGGGAAGAACCGGATCCGGTGGCAGCCTGAGAACTCACCTGGGTAGGGTGCCGTGCGGCGTGGAGCCCGCGGTCCTCGGTTATAAGAGGAGGTACTTTGGTGGCCTTGAATAGCGCCTTCCACGCGCCCTTGTTCTTCATGCCGTAGAGCCTCTGAAGCGTCTGGTGTTCGGCCGGGAGGAACTCCCATAGATTGAATGCCCGCCTTTGGCACGGCAGAATCCGGCGAATGAGCATAACTTGGATCAATTGACAAGCTTGATGTTCTTGTCCTTCATGCCCTTGATGCAGTTGATGAGTCCAATCAGCTCTGTAGATTCGCCCCATAGCAGGCCCTTCGCTCCTGTGGAGGTGAGCCGATAGGGGTTTCAGATCGAAACTTGGGGCCGCCGCCCGGTTGGCGTCGCTGCTCGGTGATGTAGAACCACCCCGATTGCCACCCCTTCACGGTTTCGCATAAAGGAGCCTTGTGCCAGGTGACATTAGGCATTTTTCCCACCATGGCTCCTCCGCACTCCGCTTGTTGGCCACTCACGACCTTTGGCTTCACGCAGAAGATTTGCAGCCACAAGCTGAAATGGGGCTTGATGCGGAGGAAACCCTCGCATACGACGATGAGCGCCGAGATGTTGAGGACAAAGTTCGGAGCTAGATCATGAAAATCTAGCCCATAGTAGAACATGAGCCCGCGGACGAAGGGGTGGAGTGGAAACCCCAGTCCACGGACGAAGTGGGCCAGGAACACGACCCTCTCGTGGGGTCCTGGAGTTGGAATGACCTGCCCCTCGTCTGGTAGTCGGTGCGCTATATCTGCAGCCAAATATCCGGCCGCCTGGAGATTCGTGATCTTCTTCTCCGTCACGGTGGAAGCCACCCACTTGCCTCCTGCTCCGGACATGACTAACTGTGCGGAGAAAACCTGGGCTAGGGCGCTGGAGCTCGAGGGGGCAAGAGTATGCGAGGGATGAAGAAGGCGTGGGTAAGAATGGGGAATTCTTATCCCTTTATAGAGGCGACGATGGCGGTGCGCCTCCCCACTAACCTGTTGAGAATCTCTTACTTCCCAAGCACCACAATTGATGGCACGGGGGGATTACCCATACCCGTATTGATGAGAATCACGTGATAAGGGGACATGATTTCTGCTTTGACAAGACGTGTCAAGGAAACCGCCTCGCAATACGCGCTGTGGCTGGTTGTGAAAAACGGTTCGAATAATGACCTAGCTCTAGTGGCATGTCACGTCGTCTAGAAATTGTCAGCTGAAGTATCATTCTCTCTACGGTGGTATGTAAGGATCATTTTGTAGATCCGGACACGACCTACGTGTTCGATAATAACCTTGGAGTATTCGGAGGAGGAACCCGCCTTGCAATGCCGAAGACAAGACTGCGCGCCGGAGTCATCGTCATTGAAGCCCGGTTCAGGGGCTACTGAGGGAGTCCTGGATAAGGGGGTATCCGGACAGCCAGACTATATTCATCGTCCGGACTATAGAAGCGTCAAGATACAAGACTCAAGACTTCGGCTCGTGTCCGGATGGGACTCTCCTTTGCGTGGAAGACAAGCTTTGCGATCCGGATATTATGTTTCCTTCCTTGTAAACGACTCCATGTAAACCCTAGCTCTCCGGTGTCTATATAAACCGGAGAGCATGGTCCTTAGAAGTCCGATCACAATTACAATCATACCATCATAGGCTAGCTCTTAGGGTTTAGCCTCTACGATCTCGTGGTAGATCTACTCTTGTATTCCACATATCTTAAATATTAATCAAGAAGGAAGTAGGTTTTTACCTCCATAGAGAGGGCCCGAACCTGGGTAAACATTGTGTCCCTTGCTTCCTGTTACCATCAGCCTAAGACGCACAGATCGGGACCCCCTACCTGAGATCCGCCGGTTTTGACACCGATAACTGACATGGTTGTCTTCCGCCTGAAAAAGAATAACCGACTCCTGTTTGAAATTTGAATCTGGGCAAGGTTTCTAGATACTCATATTTTTCGGAGTCCTGCCATGCGTGTGACACGGCCCCATCCGACTTTCATGCGATAGCGATACATTGGTGCATGGTGGAATTGGCTTGATTCTTCGTACAGAAACCGGATCATAGTTTTTTTCCAACCGGGCTCACCACCCCTTTCCATTAATTTTGCAATCAACGGAAATACATCAGTCTGTATCCAAGTTCTTAGCAACCGAGCAACTACAAACTAACAGACAGGATAAAACCTTGAGCATAATGAGACTGAAAAGGGGGGGAGCGAGTTGGCGCATCATCAGGAAACCCGCCGCACGATGATCCTGGAACGGACCATCCGCCATGGGGCGAAAACCTGATGACACTCACAAGCCACTGCCCAAACAAAATATAAAATCCCAGGATGAAACTGCTAGCAAACTTCAGCGACAAAGCGAACCGCTGCTATGAGACATAACTCCAGCGGGCATCAAACCCCAGTGGAAAGCGAAGAGCAAAGGGACCAAGCGCTCATCGCACCTAACCAATCTGGATTCCATCTCCGTCTCCTGGGAGAGGTCTGCCTCAAGGGAAGGATCTGTCCGCCAGCGCAGCAGCCGCGTGAGCCAATCTCTTCACTCCAGCCTGAAGCTTAACCCTTTGTTCTTCCTCCAGCAAACCTGCCCAGTACAACATAAAAGAGCAGGCAGTGAAAACTGCCTCCAGAGGAAAGCGAACAACATGTTTATCAAAAGTAACTTTATTGCGGAGAATCCAAATCCCCCAACATATTGCAGCAACAATCATCATATAAATATGCTTCCCACCCGGAAAAAATTTATAGAGCCAAGCAAAACTTTGCCAAAGAGAGCGAGGGCAGCAAGATGCCCCGACCGTCATGCCCAGCACCCCCCACACTGAACGAGCAAGAGAGCAGGTAAAGAACAAGTGATTCGTCGTTTCAACATTAGTACAGAAGGAGCATATGGGATTTCCAGGCCAATTCCTAGCACACATGTTATCACGAGTAAGGACTGCATTTTGAAACAGCTGCCAAAGGAAAATCGTAATCTTCAGCGGAATGGGCGCTTTCCACACCATTTTATAATTAGGACCTGCTAGGTTTCTTTCCAGCCATCCATATAAGGATTTAGTAGTAAATTTCCCTTTACCACCAAGGCCCCATGAAATCTTATCTGGAGAATTGTTCAATGACAATTTTTTAGCTTCCATGACCATCCAAGCCCACTGTTCGCCCAATACCCCAACCAATCTGCGTCTGAAGCCAAGCTCATAATTGCTTGCAACCCAGGATGCAACAGTGCATTCCTGTTCCTGGCATATACTGAACAAGTCAGGGAAACGATCTTTCAACGCAGTATTCTCGACCCAAGGGTCATACCAGACCTTGGTTAGGTTTCCACTCTCAATATTAACTTTTCTACCAGCCATATATGATTCCTTGACCTTCATAATAGCTTTCCAGCAGGGGGAATCCGAGAAGCGACTCCGGATATTAGCCACTGTTTTATTCCTGAAATATCTAGCTCGTATAATACGCTGCCATAACCCATCACTCGTTTCTAATTTCCACCACCACTTAACGAGTAGGGCAATATTTTGTTTATGAAGATCTTTAATCCCTAACCCCCCAATCCTCTTAGATCTGCGTACTCCCGTCCACTTAACCATGTGGTAGCCATGTTTCTTATTCTTTCTCCTCCAAAAGAAACGTCTACGATGTTTATCCAACTTCTCAATAAAAGTTTTATTGAAGAGGAACATCAACATAAGGAAAGAAGGGATCCCATCCAAACTGGATCCTAACAGGGTCAGCCAGGCTCCAGAAGATGCCGCATAAGCTACCCAGGCATCAAGCTTTTTAGTCATTTTACCATCAAGGAAATCTAGATCCACATTCGTGAGAGTAGAGTAGGTAACAGACACCCCCAGATATTTCATAGGGAGTGTGCCCACTTGGCATCCAAACATGTTCGCATAAACCAAATCAGTATCATTATCTCCCCCGATACTAAATATTTCACTCTTCTCAAAGTTGATCTTAAGCCCTGACATAAGCTCGAAGAGATATAGCAAGATTTTGATGTTTACGGCTTTGTCAACATCATGTTCAAAACAAAGCACCGTGTCATATGCATATTGCAGGATGCCAACCCCATCCTCAATAAGATCAGCAGCTAACCCTTTAATAAGACCATTTTTTGAGCTGTAAGCATCATTTTAGTCAGGCAATCGGCTACAAGATTAAACAGGAAAGGGGAGTGAGGATCCCCCTGTCTCACCCCCTTAGCACTTTGGATGTATGGCCCAACCACATCATTGATCTTGACACTAACCGTGACATTTTTTAGAATTTGAGAAACCCACCCGCACCACTTAGGGCTAAACCCACGCTTCCTATGGCAGTCGAGCAAAAAATCCCAGTTTACTTTGTCATAGGCCTTCTCAAAATCAAGCTTAAGAACCACTCCCACTTGTTTTTTGATATGAGTGTAATGCAAAATCTCATGCAATGATAGGATACCATCAAATATATGTCTTCCCTTAATGAAAGCATTCTGTTGAATACTAAACAGCTTATGAGCATATTTGCTAGCCCTAATATCCATGGCTTTGGTGAGTAGTTTATAAGGGCAGCGCAGCAGACAAATGGGCCTATACTGCTGGCTTCTTTTAGCATCAGTCGACTTAGGAAGCAAAGTTATGATGCCATAGTTAAGTCGTTGCACATCTAACTTGCCTTCATGAAACCACTCAAACAGGCATAAGAGGCCACGAACTACAACATCCCAGCAATGCTGATAAAACTCAACAGGGATATCATCAGGACTGGGGGCACGATTAGATTTCATGTCAAATAAAGTTTTTTTGATCTCTTCCAAAGAAAAAGGTCGAGTCAAGTCCTCATTATCTTCCGGGGTAATCATCTCTTCCTGGGACCATAATGTTGCATCGATCTGGCAAATATTGTCAGGAGCTGGTCCAAATAAGGATTTGTAATATTCAGTAGCATGGGCAAGTAAGTTTTTGGTCCCTTCAACAACAGTAGACCCACATTCCAGGGAAATCATGGAGTTTTTCCTACGACGACTGAGGGAGTCCCGGATTAGGGGGTATCCGGATGGCCGGACTATAACCTTTGGCCGGACTCCTGGACTATGAAGATACAAGATTGAAGACTTTGTCCCGTGTCCGGATGGGACTTTCCTTGGCGATACGGATATGTAGATCTCCTCCCATTGTAACCGACTCTGGTAACCCTAGCCCTCTCCAGTGTCTATATAGACCAGAGGGTTTTAGTCCGTAGGACGATCAACAATCATACCATAGGCTAACTTCTAGGGTTTAGCCTCTCTGATCTCGTGGTAGATCTACTCTTGTACTACCCATATCATCAATATTAATCAAGCAGGAGTAGGGTTTTACCTCCATCGAGAGGGCCTGAACTCGGGTAAAAACATCGTGTCCCTTGTCTCCGTTACCATCCGCCTAGGCGCACGATTCGGGACCCCTACCCGAGATCTGCCGGTTTTGACACCGACATTGGTGCTTTCATTGAGAGTTCCGCTGTGCCGTCGCCATCAGGAAGGATGCCTCATCCCGTCTTTAAAGACGACACCGTTGCTAAAGGAGCTTTGGCTATCTGCCAAACTCTCCGGCTGGGCGGTTTTCTTATGACCACCTGTTCGGCCGCCGCGCCGATGATGACTTCTCGGGTCATCGAAAGCAATCTTCACGTCAACTCGGAACTCGCCGAGCAGTTAGATCCGATGGAGCTCTCTTCCTTAAACGAGCTCTTGGATCGCGCATCGCCACTCGAGTCGCTCGCTATGGACTACGATCGATTGGGCCTAAACCCGATCCGAGAGAGATTAAATCTCCCTGGTCACCCATCACGTTGCGATGGTGGAGGAACAATGTGGCAAGCCTTCATATATCTTAAGGACTAGTTATGTCCGGATTCCCGATCCTCAAGCGGATACCAGCGGAGGGAGGACGTCACTAAAGCTTGAACCTAAAGTCGCAGCGGGCTAGATTCATTGGACAACATCCAAGAACCCAAGCTTCCGAGTTCGAAACTCCTTGGCCCCTCGAGTCTCAGATTGGTCGAGGTTCGGATTTAATTCCACCGCCCACCCAAACATAAGCGATCTATCCCAAATTCGGCAAGAGCCCATGAAACAGTACACCATTATTGGGCGATTCCTCCTGGTCATGACCAGGATAAAGGACGCCGCGAGGAGCATGCAATTTCATTCTTACGCAATAATTGCACGAGACAATGAATCCTCAACGCCATAAGTCGCCGTGAAATTACACGCCGGTGACTTGGCATCCATAGTCTGAAAATCGTATGGCGAAAGCGCTGGAAAACCGAAATAAAATTTTGGGACAATCCGGCCCTGAATACAACCCCAGTCCGAAATAAAAGGGTGCATTATCGCCAGGCACCTGGTTTAAACACCAAAAATCAAAAACCCTCTATAGGGTATGGAACTGTACTGGAGGGATGGCTCAATGGACCCTGTAAAATTCATAGTACAGAGGGCGCCACACCAACTCATAGCCTTAGAGCATGTTGGATACTCTGGCAGGTGGCCAGAAGTGGTGAAGAGCTTCTAACTCCAGAATCCACAGAGCACCAGCCCAAGGATACCAGTACGGTATTAACAGTCTTCGAGACTTTCACATCAAATAATATGCGGAAACGAACACTCCGCAGCCTTGCCGAAATCTACCAAGTAGCAATAACAAACCCATGGAGTGACACGGCTATTACCTTTAACGCCAGTGATGAACCTAAATTCTGAACAGCCCGAGCACTAGCCGCATTGGACCTCAGTCCAGTAGTGGACGGCTTTTGCCTTACCAAGGTACTCATGGACGGTGGCAGCGGATTGAACCTCATTTACGAGGAAACTCTTCGAAAAATGGAAATAGACTGGAGCCGCATTGAGCGAAGCAGCACAACCTTTAGAGGAATAATCCCCAGTCGGGAAGCGCGCTGTACAGGAAAAATCACACATCATGTGATGTTCGGCACGCCGGATAATTACAGGTCTGAGGAGGTCATGTTCCAAGTGGCCCCATTCAGCAGCGGATACCACGCTCTATTAGGGCGAGAGGCATTCACAATTTTTCAAGCTATACCCCATTACGGGTACATGAAGCTCAAAATGCCCGGGCCCAACGGAATCATCATTCTTGCTAGTGACCGGTCATAGCACTCGCTACCGAAAATAAGACAGCCAGACTGGCCCTTGAGGCACTATCCGAAGCCCTAGCGACCGAGGAACTGATCGCTGCGCTCCACACGGTGAAGAGGCGGCGTGATACTCGATAAAAGATCCAAGTCCACCTCTTTTAAACCAGCGAGGCGAAATAGTCAAATTCCAAGTCCATCCAGCGGACCCTACAAAACGGCCTCCATCGGGTGCAATTAAACCCTGATGTAGGCGTCGACCACGAGAATTCCTGCGAAAATTGGGACATTTTGCCGGAACCCTTCAGACATGCCAGGAATCCCACGCCGGCTGGCCGAGCACAGCCTAAACATCCTAAAAGGGTTCAAGCCAGTCAAGCAGGCCCTTCGGCGTTTCTCCGAACCTAAGAGACAAGCCATGGGAGAGGAGCTAGCCAAACTCTGGAGGCGGATTCATCGAGATATAAAACATCGGATGGCTAGCAAACCTGGTGATGGTACCAAGAAGGACAAATCCACTGGCGCCTATGCGTCGATTTCAAGGACCTCAACAAGGCTTGCCCAAAGGATCCCTTCCCCCTTCCCCGCATCGATCAAATTATCAACGCTACCGCAGGACACGATTCATTGTGTTTCCTCAACGCATACTCCGGCTACCATCAAATTAAGATGGCAGAGCAGACCAAGCATAGCGGCATTCATCACCCCATACGCCCATTTTGCTTCAACACGGTGCCCTTCGGGCTCAAAAACGCCGGCGCAACATATCAGCGCATGATTCAGACATGTCTGGCAAACCAGATCGGCAAAATAGTGGAGGCATACGTAGATGACGTGGTCGTCAAAACCAAGCATGTCGAAACTCTAGTAGACGACTTGAGGCTCACATTCGACAACCTCCGAACATATGACATCAAGCTTAACCCGGAAAAATGCGTTTTCGGCGTACCAGCCGGAAAGCTCTTGGGCTTCATTGTATCCGGTAGAGGAATTGAAGCAAACCCGGCCAAGATCCGAGCTCTGTCACAATTGGATATCCCAAAGGAGCTCAAACAAATACAAAAATTGACTGGATGTGTGGCGGCTCTAAGCCGCTTTATCTCCCGCTTGGGAGAAAAGGCATTACCCCTTTATCGCCTCCTCCGGCGCACCGAACACTTTGAGTGGACGGATGCCGCCACTGCCGGACTCGAAGAAATAAAAGCCATATTGGCAACAAACCCGGTCCTGGCCGCGCCTAACATCGGCGAACCAATGCTATTATACATTGCGGCAACTTATCAAGTTGTAAGCGCAGTGCTCGTCGTCGAACGAGAAACGGACGGACACAAATTCCCCTTCAAAAGCCAGTTTACTACGTGTCCACTGTCCTCACTCCATGCAAGTCGCGGTACCCGCATTATCAAAAGATAGCGTACGCGGTATTTATGGCATCTCGGAAGCTGCGACACTACTTTCAAGAGTGTTCGATAACAGTAGCCTCTGAAGTACCTCTTAACGATATTATAAACAACCACGATGCGACGGGCCGGATTGCCAAATGGGCCATTGAGCTCCTCCCGTTCGACATAACCTATAAGCCATGGTGAGCTATTAAGTCACAAGTTTTGGCCGACTTAAATGCGCGAATGGACTGGCGAACTCCCTAAACAATCGGCACATATTCCAACTGGATCATGCACTTCGACGGCTCCAAAATGTTGGCTGGTGCTGGGGGCTGGCGTCGTTCAGCGTCCCCAACAGGAGATACAGTTCAATCGTACTCGAGATAATGTATACGAACTCCAACAACGCAGCCGAATATGAGGCCCTTCTACATGGTCTCTGGATGGCAGTCTCCATGGGCATTCAACGCCTAGAGGTGCGGGGGGATTCGAACCTCGCGATATCCCAAATAAATGGAGACTTTGATGTCAAGGATCCGAAAATGGCAAGCTTATCGCAACGTCGTCCTAAAAATGTCAGCTCGGTTCGAGGGGCTCGAATTTCACCATATAGCTTAGGTAAACAATCAGGCCGCAGACGTCTTGGCACGCATTGGCGCAAAGCGCGATGCCGTCCCCCCAACATCTTCTTGGAGAGGCTGTTCGAGCCATCCGTATTATGGGAAGGGGAATCCGGAAATAACAGCCCGGACCCAACTGCACAGCCCGACACCGAACATTCTGACACAACAGGAGGCTCTGCCAACGAAGTAACATCTTCAGCCCATGTAATAATGGCAGTCATTGCCCCGTGGACAGAACCATTCCTAGCCTACCTAACCAGGCAGGAACTTCCCGAGGACCAAAACGAGGCATGCTACATAGTGCGGCGATCTAAAGCCTATAAAGTCCATGAGGGAGAGCTTTATAAGAAAAGCACCACCAGAGTCCTTCAAAGGTGTATCTCCGAAGAGGAAGGCGGAATCTTCCGGCTGAAATTCATGCGGACTCGGCGGGCACCACGCCGCAGCCGGGCCCTTGTAAGCAAGGCCTTCGTACAGGATTTTATTGGCCGGCGGCCCAGCAGATCTCGGGACTTAGTCCAACGATCGTCGGTTGCCGCTCTTTGCTAACCAAAGTCATATGCCACCCACCGCCCTCCAAACTATACCCATCACCTGGCCCTTGGCAGTGCAGGGGCTTGACATGGTTGGACCCCTTAAAGGAGGAACCCACAAGCAAAAATACCTACTGGTCATGGTGGATAAATTCACCAAATGGATAGAGGCCAAGCATATTAAGGCGGCGAATCCGGACCGTGATAGACTTCATATCGAGTCGTACACCATTCGGCGTCCCCACAGCATCATCGCGATAAGCGACCACGAACTTTACGGCCGGCGAGGTCAAACTCTGGTGCAAAAACATGGGCATCAAGCTCGACTATGCTTGATCTATCACCCACAAACTAACGGTCAAGTCGGCGAGAAAATGGTCTAATCATGGCGGCATCAAACCCAGATTAGTGCGGTCCCTCAAGGAATCTAACACACACTGGGTAGAGGAGCTCGACTCCGTACTCTAGGGGCTGCGGACCACGCCGAATCGCACCACGGATACACACCATCCTTTATGGTATCTGGCGCAGAGGCGGTTCGCCTGCGACATAATTCATGACTCACCTCGGCGTGCGCATATACGAAGAAAAGAAGCGAACTCGTCGGCGGGACAGTTTGGGCGCCTTGGAGGAGGGCGTGACATGGCAAAAGCCCGTTCGTATTTTATCAACAGCAGGCTCGCGATACCAAAGCAGTAGAATACGGGCCAAAACTTACAATGTTGGCGAGTTAGTTCTCGCTGCGGACAAGAAAAGGACAAACTCAAGCCCAAATGGGAAGGTCCCTTTATTATTGACCAAGTCTGGTGGCGGAGCGTACCGTCTGCGAGATGCATCGGATAACCGACTCGAGCGAACCCATGGAGCGCAGCCCGTCTCGAAGATTCTCGCCTAGCGCGGACTCGTGTTCGTCTCCTTCCTCTGTCTATTTTTTACACATTAGCTGTATTTTATTTCTCTCCTTCTCCCTCATTTTCTCTTACAGCCTTTAAGGGCTCGTTCGCGCCTTGTTCGCACACAATTGACGTGCTATCCACGCTCATTATACCTGGGGGCTTCTTTAACAGAAGCTTATTTATACGGGCTTCATGCCCAACACATGTGTCACACTTCCGCATGTACCTTTTATTCACCATTATATGCATCGATATGACTTAAGTTTTGGCCAAGCTGGGTTGCCTGGCTCTTGTGCTTACCCCTACGTTCCCGATTGTTCGGCTAGGCGGTAAAGGGAGCACCTCTGCGATTATTCTTGCGGGTCAGCGGATTTGTACCTCGGTGGGTGAAGCGAAAGCTAAGCGTTCTTAAGGGAATATTCGGTCGGTGAACTAAAGATGATTTCTCACTTGTTTATTTATCAGCCCCAGATGCTTTTACGCTTTTTTCACAGTCCGAACATGCACTTTAGGGCATGCCTCCGAGAAAGGAACCCCTAACGGAAATATTCTCCTGGAAGATGTTTCTTACTAACCATGTAATATAACATAACTAGTTGGGCACTTATGCATTCAAGCACTAATGACCCCTACGCTGGTCTCCACGCATGCCCGGTTCTTACATAACCGAGAGGGTATTCGGACACACTCGGACTATCGGGTCCCGAGGTTGAAGCAAAAGGTCCGCCATGACAAAGCGATCTACAATTCGGCTAGAAGGCATTTTACATGTCATCCTAAATTACATAGTCAATTTGTTGGGTATATTCCTCTTCAATACCATCCAACAGGCTGTCTAGTTTACAGTCCTGTTGGGAATATTAATGACCAACTCTACCTGGCCGTACACTAAGCTCACAGGATCTCCTTCCCATCAGGCCCCACAGGTCCGACCTCGGCCATGTGGTTTGGGTCAACAACCGTGTGCGTGTCTTCACCATGGCCCAGGCCTCCTGGCGCCTTGACGGCAGGCCGATATCTTCCATAATCGAGCGCGCCGTGCTCCCTTAAGCCTCTCTGCAAGCTCTCAAGGCCTCCGGGCAGAGGCAGAGATGGCCACAAGGCACAGGCGGCGCCTTTCATCACCTGCCGAACTCATTCGTGCAGTTGTAAGAGCTTGGGAAGAAGGTCACCCATAGAACCGAGCATTTCCTCTGAAGGACGACCTGTGAGCATACCTACAGACATAACTCTATTAGTCGACTTCCTCGCCGAACTCTTTTTCAAAGTTCGTTCAAGCACTTACTAAACATGCCGCGTCGAAGGCGCCGATTCTCCTTCACGGAGTCCGACAGTTGGGCACGAACATCCTTTAGTTCCTCGCCCAGCTGGGTGTTGGCATCTTGGAGATTATTCTTCTCCTGCCTCACCTTCATAAGCACGCTCTCCGGCCTTTAACGGCGCAAGAGTTGTTGCTTGTCGGATCTACTCAGCGCCCGCTACAATGTTATTGTCAGATTTGCACACATGCCGCACTTCACAACATACTTATCTTTCGAAGAATATATTACCAGAGAGGGTCTCCTTGGCCTCCCTGCCGCGGCTAGTCGGCCTCAAGTTGGGCTTTGCACTCTTCCAGCTCTGGGACAGTTGGGTATTCTTTTACGTAAGATCCTGCATAACAAATGATCCTTAAATCAGTTATTCTAACTGTTTCAAGTCTCGAGAGCTCTTGACATATATAACCATCAAATTTTCTCACCGTATGTCTTTCACATCTTGCTCGTAGCTCTGGCTAGACCATTTTGGCGGCACGCAGTGCGCATCTCCTGAATTGAAGGCATCAAATGCCTCTTGGGAGAAACAAGCGTTGCGAAGAACTGTCGTGGCGCTTTGTGATTCATGGCACTCTCCACCTCGGAATTGGTGGCGGACAGTCTGTCGCATCCTCTGTCGGAGGGCGCCGGCGCTGCGCCTCGTGTTCGCCTCCGCTTGGACCGTGCTTTGGAGCTGGCTGGTGCAGGCGCGATTGGCAACCTCTCCGGATATAGTCTGGCAAGCTCTCTTTTTTCTAAAAAGAGCACGGGCGTTAGTATGCATCGCAAGAATAATACCTTGGAATAAGGCGGCGCGCCTTCTCTGCTGCGCCCGATGCCTCGACCGGACTGCGTGTCTCTTTAGCCTGCCGCCCTCGCGGTCCCTTGTTGGCTAGTCGCGCATGCTCGGCATTCCGCCTCGAGATCCTCCCCTGCGAAACACCATTGGTATACGGTGATAAAAAAAAGCACGGACGGGTCATCTTCGAAGTATCGGGACTTCGGTCTCGGTTACTTGTGAGGCGGGGAGCAGTCCAGGATAATCGGCTGTAATTTCCACCAAGGCATTGTCGATGCTCAGTTGGTAAAATACCCCATCGATCAGCTCCACTGATATGTCCGGATCCTCTTGGGAGGCCGGATCGAGGGACTGTTCCAGATCCTCGGGTTGTGGAGGAAGGCTGTTTATATCCTTTACGGCCCGGCGCAATTCCTACGTCGAAATCACAAGATGAGATACTTAACCACGGGAATATGGAACGGATGGGCAAAAAGAAGTGTCCGCTTACCCAGCTTGGAGGATTGTACATAGAAAATCCGCCCCGTGGGTTGACGCGGAGAAATTCCTCCTCTTCTCCCTTGTACAAAGCGGACAAGATCTTTATTAGAGCGGCAACCGATTCCGGCCCCTTATGGCCGCACCGGGTGGCGTCGTCCTCCCCGTTGAAGTCCCACATGAGGTGGCCTCTATACTGAAGCGGCTGCACCCCCCGCATAATGCATGTGGCCATGACCTCGATCATGGTCAGTCCAGAATGAGCTAACAACCTTATCTGGCTCATCAGGTAAAGGACGTCCTTGTCATTTTCCTTATGAGGGCTCCGTGGATGCCAGCTTAGGCGCTTCTTCAAAGGAGCATTATCGAACTTAGGGAGGCCGATCCGAACAGGGTCCGGCAGGGGGACATCTTCTATATAAAACCATTCTGAAGGCTAGTCTTCGGAAACCTTCTTTGCGGTTCCGGATAGATATCCGGTCCCGGTGATGCGCCATAGTTCGGCTCCGCACACTTGATATATCGACCCCCCCTGAGAACGGGGCACAAGGCAGAACAGCTTCTTCCACAACGCGAAATGAGTCTCGATGCCCAAAAATAGCTCGCAAAGGGCTACGAAGCCCGCAATATGTAATATGGAGGCAGGCGTAAGGTTGTGCTGGCTGAGGCCGTAGAACTCCAGAGAGCCCGGAGAAACGGATGAATTGGAAATCCGAGCCCTCTTATCAAATAAGGGACAAGGCATACCCGCTCTCCTTTGGAGGGATTGGGGCGCTCCGCTTGCTCTCCACCATTATAGGTGGCAAGCCCGGCTCGAACCAGGACCATGTAGGCTGGGGAGAAACCCCTTGGCTTGGGCGTCACTAGCTCATTTGTCGGGACGGAGACATCTCTCCCAATCTCCGGTGAGGCTGGGAGGCGAAGGAGGAGCTGCATCGAGTGGCCATGATGGAATGGATCTCTGTCGGATGCGCTCCGATGAATGCTCGCGAAGGGAGGATGGTGTGATTCAGATCTAAATCCTCGTCTCTTTAATAGACAGCTCATTTGTGTAGCTAGGGGGGTAAATGTAAAACACCCTGGCTTTTCGCATTCGTTTGACACGTGGAAGATGGCGATTATTGGGCGCGGAAGCCAAGGAGCACAATATTCACAAGGAGCCGGACACTATTCAACAGGTACACGGAATTTGGAGAAGAACCCGCCTTGCAATGCGAAGACAATCTGCGTGCGGACTACATTGTCATTGAAGCCTGGTTGGATGCTCTGAGAAGTCCCGGATTAGGGGTGTCCGGATGGCGGACTATAACCTTTGGCGGACTCTGGACTATGAAGATACAAGATTGAAGACTTCGTCCGTGTCCGGATGGGACTTTCCTTGGCGTGGAAGGCAAGCTTGGCGATCTGGATATGTAGATCTCCTCCCATTGTAACCGACTCTGGTAACCTAGCCCTCTCCGGTGTCTATATAAACCGGAGGGTTTTAGTCCGTGGGGCGAACAACAATCATACCATAGGCTAGCTTCTAGGGTTTAGCCTCTCGATCTCGTGGTAGATCTACTCTTGTACTACCCATATCATCAATATTAATCAAGCGGGGAGTAGGGTTTTACCTCCATCGAGAGGGCCGAACCTGGGTAAAACATCGTGTCCCTTGTCTCCTGTTACCATCCGCCTAGACGCACAGTTCGCGACCCCCTACCCGAGATCCGCCGGTTTTGACACCGACAACGACCATTAGCTACTTTGTGGAAAAAATCAGTGTTATTATCACCTTTCAACAGCCACCTCTCATTAGAGAATTTGTTCCGGTGAAGATCTTCCTCAACATACTTCTTATTAAGCTCCACTAAAATCTCTAACTTCCTAGTGTATGCATCCCCGCATAGACCATCACCCTCCTCAAGTTTTTCCAGCTCCTGAAGCTCGAGCTTGATAATACCTTTTCTAATCTTATTGTGCCCAAACAAATTAGACCCCCATCCCTTAAAAATTTCTTAATCCTCTTCAGTTTAATATTTAAGGAGTCAATAGGGTTTATAGTGTAAACCGGCCTAGACCAAATCTCAGAGACCAGAGGAAGGAAATCTGGGTTGATGAGCCAAGCATTGTCAAACTTAAAGCACCTGTTGCCTGGTGCTCTAGAGGGAGCTCTCCCACCATCTAGCAACAAAGGATTGTGGTCTGAGAGCTCCTTGACCAGCTTATGAACAGGCGAGAGGATATAAATCCTCCCAATCAGGAGACATAAGAACCCTATCTAGTTTTTCCAGTGGGGTTATCTTGTTTATTGGACCAAGTATAACAACCACCAGTCATATAAATCTCCCTCAACCCAAGCAAGTGTATGACAGAATTAAACACCTCCGAGAAGTGGGACATAGATGTTTTTTTGTTTTCTCCCCACTGTGACGAATGATGTTAAAGTCTCCCCCGACCAAATATGGCATGCTAGAACTATGACACATAGATGACATTTCAGCGATGAACTCAGGTTTCTGCTCATCATGTGCAGCGCCATACACAATCATCAAGGTCCAGCTACAGTTTTTGTTCTTATCGAACAAGTTCAACTGCAGGATGAATTTACCACACTTGGTCATAAGGATATCAAAGTTCTCCTTATTGAGACCACAAAGAATGCCATCTGATTTCCCCCTGGAGGGAGCCCATTCCCAATGAAACTTATGGTTCGGGTCAATCTTCCTAAAAAAGGCAGGCTTATAAGATTCTTTCATAGTCTCCTGAAGCCCAATAAAATCAAGTTCATTGACATTTATCATGTCAATAAGGCAGGTAGACATGCCTTTTTACCCACCCCCTACAATTCCAAAAACTCCTTTCATTTATATCGATCGGGTTTATCCCTCACTCTGGTAGGTCTGCCAGGGTCCATAGTAGCCCTATCCACCCTTTCTTTTGCTGACTTCTAGCCATGGGTCTATTGGACTTATTAGGAGATAACACCACCACTGATTTTCCGCGTTGATTTTTTCCTTTTTCTGTTTTTAGATTGAACTAGGGTAAAAGGTTCCTCGATATACCTACTATCATCATCCCAAGTTAAGGAGAGGGGCACATCATTACCCAACCCATCGTTGATGGTTATATTCTGTGGATTAGTATCCATATTTTTATCTTGCAACAGATTTCTAGAAAGCTCTAATTCACGCAAGATATCTACAGTTGCAAAGTCATCATCAGGGATTTGTACTCCCATCAAAGATGCACGCAATATAATAGAAGTATTAGACAAAACAGAGAACTGGTTTTTTGAATTGGGCATATTCATACCTTCCAAATCACGCTTCCTCATCCTGTTGACAGCCACATCTCCCACATTCTCCAGCTTCTGCTTCTGTCTGCATGGAGCATCCTCCTTCTGGATCATAATGTCATGAATTGGTGATCCAGATGGAGATTCAACTGTATAAACACTACAGTTCTCTCCTCCTTCCATGGAACCCTCCTCTAGCGATACAATATGAGGCAGGGAAGGCCATACCACATAGTCTGACAAGGGAGGAAATGTATCCCCATGAGCATTCACATCATGACAGAAAAATAGAGGTGAGGGTGGAACAGGAGTGATCATCCCCCAAGCACCTTTATGCATACTGATCTCATTACTGGGAGATTCAGTCATCTCTTCCATTTCCAGCTCACCAGATTGAGAACCACAATAAGACATTTTTTCAGCTGCATGTTCTCTGGCCATAGTTTCAATCAGGAGCTCCGTATTGTTACCTTCATCACTATCCTCTTCTTCTTCACTTTCAGCTACAGCAGGTAGCCTCTGCATGCCCTTGTCATAATTCTGAGAGGAGAAATTACCCATCACAGAAGCGCTCGTTTCCCCTAGCCCCATAGAAGAAGCAGGATATGAATCCATCCTTGCTTTCTTGGGGAAGGATGGAGACGCACTGCTATCAACAGCAGTGGAAGATTGGCCTTTTCAGCACCCATAGTCACAACTTTCTCAACCTCAAAGAAGAAATCATAATATTGCTCTCCCAGCATACCTTCGGTGAGGGGGGATTTTCTCAACTTCTCTACACCCAAGAAGGATCCTAGCATATTTAGGTTTATGAACCGTAGACTCATCTACTTCCAATGTAACCGCCACCAGAGCCCCAGCATAAGCTATATGTTCAGTGCATCTTTTCTCTATAGGAATATTACGCACCCTAACCCAAGCTTTTTCCATGATGCCTTTAGCTCCAATCGAAGCAGTCCAAGGAGTAATACAGACCACAATGGCCCCCTCTCTCAGAGGCAAGCGTTTCCCATAACAGCATGCTCTCTCCACTTCACTAGCATTAGGGAATCGCATCACATATTGAGCATGGCCAATAGAGCGGGCCGTGCAGCGCCATTTCTTTTTCCCAAGTTTCTTAGCAAAGATAGCATTGAATTCCTGCTCAATATCCTTCACAGTAGCATCCCCCTCTACTATAGTAATCACCACGTTATTAGTTTTTTCAACGCCTTGCTTAGCAGCACATATATCAGGTATATAGAAAAATCCCTGCCCAAGCGACTGAAAACCACACATGAACGGAATGCATTCCCAAGGCCTCAGAACCTGACATAACTGAGCCATATGACCTAATTTGTTGCATTTTTCGCAGCGAATGGTAGGGCAACGAGGAGCGAAATGGCCTAGGAGGGAGCAGTTGATGCAGATCTCTGTGTTGCTCTTGGTCGAGGTTTGCCCAGATGCTGGAGGCAGAGGCGGCTCCTTGGTGCCAGTCGTCTTTGTTGGAAATATGCCCTAGAGGCAATAATAAAAGGATTATTATTATATTTCCTTGTTCATGATAATTGTCTTTTATTCATGCTATAATTGTGTTATCTGGAAATCGTAATACATGTGTGAATACTTAGACCACAATATGTCCCTAGTGAGCCTCTAGTTGACTAACCCGTTGATCAACAGATAGTCATGGTTTCCTGACTATGGACATTGGATGTCATTGATAACGAGATCACATCATTAGGAGAATGATGTGATGGACAAGATCCAATCCTAAGCATAGCACAAGATCGTGTAGTTCGTTTGCTAGAGCTTTTCCAATGTCAAGTATCTTTTCCTTAGACCATGAAATCGTGTAACTCCCGGATACCGTAGGAGTGCTTTGTGTGTACCAAACGTCGCAACATAACTGGGTGACTATAAAGGTATACTATGGGTATCTCCGAAAGTGTCTGTTGGGTTGACACGGATCGAGACTGGGATTTGTCACTCCGTATGACGGAGAGGTATCTCTGGGCCCACTCGGTAATGCATCATCATAATGAGCTCAAAGTGACCAAGTGTTTGGTCATGGGATCATGCATTGCGGTACGAGTAAAGTGACTTGCCGGTAACAAGATTGAACGAGGTATTGGGATACCGACGATCGAATATCGGGCAAGTAACGTACCGATTGACAAAGGGAATTGTATACGGGGTTGCTTGAATCCTCGACATCGTGGTTCATCCGATGAGATCATCGTGGAACATGTGGGAGCCAACATGGGTATCCAGATCCCGTTGTTGGTTATTGGCCGGAGAGCTGTCTCGGTCATGCCTGCATGATTCCCGAACCCGTAGGGTCTACACACTTAAGGTTCGGTGACTCTAGGGTTATTAGGAAGACTTGTATGTGATTACCGAATGTTGTTCGGAGTCCCGGATAAGATCCCGGACGTCACGAGGAGTTCCGGAATGGTCCGGAGGTGAAGATTTATATATGGGAAGTTGTCATACGGTCACCGGAAAGGTTCGGGGGCATATTGGTATTGTACCGGGGCCACCGGAGGGGTTCCGGGGGTCCACCGGGAGGGGCCACCTCTCTCGGAGGGCCTCATGGGCCGTAGTGGGCAGGGAACCAGCCCCTGGAGGGCTGGGCGCATCCCCCCCTTGGGCCCATGTGCCTAGGGTTTCGGGGGAAACCCTAGTGGGGGCGCCCCCCTTGCTTGGGGGGCAAGCCCCCTCCCCTTGGCCGCGCCCCCCCCCCTCTAGATCTCATCTAGAGGGGGCCGGCCCCCTTCCCCCTTTCCCTATAAATAGAGGGACGAGGGGAGGGCTGCATACAACATCCAAGGCGCAGCCCCTCCCCTCCCCAACACCTCTCCTCCTCCGTTAAGAGCTTGGCGAAGCCCTGCCGAGAATCTTGCCTCTCCACCACCACCACGCTGTCGTGCTGCTGCTGGAGCTCTCTTCCTCAACCTCTCCTCCCCCCTTGCTGGATCAAGAAGGAGGAGACGTCACGCTGACCGTACGTGTGTTGAACGCGGAGGTGCCGTCCGTTCGGCGCTAGGATCTCCGGTGATTTGGATCACGACGAGTACGACTCCCTCAACCCTGTTCTCTTGAACGCTTCCGCTCACGATCTACAAGGGTATGTATATGCACTCCTCTCTCTCGTTGCTAGATGAACTCATAGATAGATCTTGGTGAAACCGTAGAAATTTTTTATTTTCTGCAACGTTCCCCAACAGTGGTATCAGAGCTAGGTCTATGCGTAGTTCTCTTTGCACGAGTAGAACACAATTTGTTGTGGGAGTAGATGTTGTCAACTTTCTTGCCGCTACTAGTCTTATTTTGCTTCAGCGGTATTGTGGGATGAAGCGGCCCGGACCGACCTTACGTGCGCTTACGTGAGACAGGTTCCACCGGTCGACATGCACTAGTTGTATAAGGTGGCTAGCGGGTGTCTGTCTCTCCCACTTTAGTTGGAGCGGATTCGATGAAAAGGGTCCTTATGAAGGGTAAATAGAAGTTGACAAATCACGTTGTGGATTTTTCGTAGGTAAGAAAACGTTCTTGCTATAACCCTATTGCAGCCACGTAAAAGATGCAACAACAATTAGAGGACGTCTAACTTGTTTTTGCAGCAATTGCTTTGTGATGTGATATGGCCAAAAGTTGTGATGAATGATGAATGATATATTGTGATGTATGAGATCATGTTCTTGTAATAGGAATCACGACTTGCATGTCGATGAGTATGACAACCGGTAGGAGCCATAGGAGTTGTCTTAATTATTGTATGACCTGCGTGTCATTGATTCAACGCCATGTAATTACTTTAATTTATTGCTAAACCGTTAGCCATAGTAGTAGAAGTAATAGTTGGCGAGCAACCCCATGGAGACACGATGATAGAGATCATGATGATGGAGATCATGGTGTCATGCCGGTGACAAGATGATCATGGAGCCCCAAGATGGAGATCAAAGGAGCTATATGATATTGGCCATATCATGTCACTATTATTTGATTGCATGTGATATTTATCATGTTTTTGCATCTTGTTTACTTAGAACGATGGTAGTAAATAAGATGATCCCTCATAATAATTTCAAGAAAGTGTTCCCCCTAACTGTGCGTCGTTGCGACAATTCGTTGTTTCGAAGCACCACATGATGATCGGGTGTGATAGATTCTAACGTTCACATACAACGGGTGTAAGACAGATTTACACATGCAAAAACACTTAGGTTAACTTGACGAGCCTAGCATGTACAGACATGGCCTCGGAACACAAGAGACCGAAAGGTCGAACATGAGTCGTCTGAAAGATACGATCAACATGGAGATGTTCACCGATGATGACTAGTCCGTCTCACGTGATGATCGGACACGGCCTAGTCGACTCGGATCATGTAACACTTAGATGACTAGAGGGATGTCTAATCTGAGTGGGAGTTCATTAAATAATTTGATTAGATGGACTTAATTATCACGAACCTAGTCTAAAACCTTTGCATAAATGTCTTGTAGATCAAATGGCCAACGCTCATGTCAACATGAATTTCAACGCGTTCCTAGAGAAAACCAAGCTGAAAAATGATGGCAGCAACTATACGGACTGGGTCCGGAACCTGAGGATCATCCTCATAGCTGCCAAGAAAGCATATGTCCTAGAAGGACCGCTAGGTGAAGCACCCATCCCAGAGAACCAAGACGTTATGAACGCTTGGCAGTCACGTGCTGATGATTACTCCCTCGCTCAATGCGGCATGCTTTACAGCTTAGAACCGGGGCTCCAAAAGCGTTTTGAGCAACACGGAGCATATGAAATGTTCGAGGAGCTGAAAATGGTTTTCCAAGCTCATGCCCGGGTCGAGAGATATGAAGTCTCCGACAAGTTCTATAGTTGTAAGATGGAGGAAAACAGTTATGTCGGTGAGCACATGCTCAAAATGTCAGGTTGCACAACCTTGTCCCAGGTGGACATTAACCTCCGGACGAGGCGGTCATTGACAGAATCCTTGATCGCTCCCACCGAGCTACAAGAGCTTTGTGATGAACTACAATATGCAGGGATGGTGAAAACTATTCTGAAGTATTTTCAATGCTGAAGTCGCAGAGGTAGAAATCAAGAAGGAACATCAAGTGTTGATGGTCAATAAAACCACTAAGTTCAAGAAGGGCAAGGGTAAGAAGAACTTCAAGAAGGACGGCAAGGATGTTTGCGCGCCCGATAAGCGATTGCGGGAAGAAGTCAAAGAATGGACCCAAGCACGAGATCGAGTGCTTTTATTGCAAAGGAAGGGTCACCGAAGCGGAACTTCCCCAAATACTTAGCGGACAAGAAGGCCGGCAACACTAAAGGTATATGTGATATACATGTAATTGATGTGTACCTTACCAGTGCTCGTAGTAGCTCCTGGGTATTTGATACCGGTGCCGTTGCTCATATTTGTAACTCAAAGTAGGAGTTGCGGAATAAGCGGAGACTGGCGAAGGACGAGGTGACGATGCGCGTCGGGAATGGTTCCAAGGTCGATGTGATCACCGTCGGCACACTACCTCTACATTTACCTACGGGATTAGTTTTAAACCTCAATAATTATTATTTAGTGCCAAGTTTGAGCATGAACATTGTATCAGGATCTCGTTTAATACGAGATGGCTACTCATTTAAATCCGAGAATAATGGTTGTTCTATTTACATGAGAGATATGTTTTATGGTCATGCTCTGATGGTCAATGGTTTATTCTTAATGAATCTCGAACATGACGTTACACATATTCATAGTGTGAATACCAAAAGATGTAAAGTTGATAACGATAGTCCCACATACTTGTGGCATTGCCGCCTTGGTCACATTGGTGTCAAGCGCATGAAGAAGCTCCATGCTTGATGGACTTTAGAGTCTCTCGATTATGAATCATTTGACACATGTGAACCATGCCTTATGGGCAAATGACCAAGACTCCGTTCTCGGAACAATGGGCGAGCAACCAACTTATTGGAAATCATACATCTTGATGTGTGCGGTCCAATGGCGTTGAGGCTCATGAAGGATATCGTTATGTTCTCACTCTCACTGATGACTTGAGTAGATATGGATATGTCTACTTGATAAAACACAAGTCTGAGACCTTTGAAAAGTTCAAGGAATTTCAGAATGAGGTACAGAATCAACGTGACTGAAAAATAAAGTTCTTACGATCAGATCATGGAGGAGAATATTTAAGTCACGAATTTGGTACACACTTAAGGAAATGTGGAATCGTTTCACAACTCACGCCGCCTAGAACACCTCGGTAGTAACGGTGTGTCCGAACGTCGTGTCGCACTCTATTGGATATGGTGCGATCTATGATGTCTCTTACTGATTTACCGCTATCATTTTGAGGATACGCTCTAGAGACAGCTACATTCACTTTAAATAGGGCACCGTCTAAATCCGTTGAGACGACATCGTATGAATTATGGTTTGGGAAGAAACCTAAGCTGTCGTTTCTAAAAGTTTGGGTATGCGATGCTTATGTCAAAAAACTTCAACCTGAAAAGCTCGAACCAAGTCAGAAAAATGCGTCTTCATAGGATACCCTAAGGAAACCATTGGGTATACCTTCTACCTTAGATCCGAAGGCAAGATCTTTGTTGTTAAGAACGGATCCTTTACGGAAAAGAGTTTCCCTCGAAAGGAGTAAGTGGGAGGAAAGTAGAACTCGATGAAGTACTACCTCTTGAACCGGAAAGTAGTGCAGCTCGGAAAATGTTCTGTGGTGCCTACACCGGCCCGGAGAGGAAATTAATGATGATGATCAAGGTACTTCGGATCAAGTTGCTCTTGAATCAGAGGTCCACAAGGACACGTTCTACACAGTGGTATGGCAACCCTGTCACGGAAATCATGTTGTTAGACAACGGTGAACCTTAGAACTATGAAGAAGCGATGGCGGGCCCAGATTCCAACAAATGGCTTGAAGCCATGCAATCCGAGATAGGAGCCATGTATGAAAACAAAGTATGGACTTTGACAGACTTGCCCGATGATCGGCGAGCGATAGAAAACAAATGGATCTTTAAGAAGAAGACGGACGCGGATGGTAATGTTACCATCTATAAAGCTCGACTTGTCGCTAAGGGTTATCGGCAAGTTCAAGGGGTTGACTACGATGAGACTTTCTCTCCCGTAGCAAAGCTGAAGTCCGTCCGAATCATGTTAGCAATTGCCGCATACTTTGATTATGAGATATGGCAAATGGACGTCAAAACGGCATTCCTTAACGGCTACCTTAAGGAAGAACTGTATATGATGCAGCCGGAAGGTTTTGTCGATCCTAAGAATGATAACAAGGTATGCAAGCTCCAGCTATCCATTTATGGGCTGGTGCAAGCATCTCGAAGTTGGAACATTCGCTTTGATGAGATGATCAAAGCGTTTGGGTTTATCCAGACTTATGGAGAAGCCTGCGTTTACAAGAAGTGAGTGGGAGCTCTGTAGCATTTCTCATATTATATGTAGATGACATACTTTTGATGGGAAATGATATAGAACTTTTGGACAGCATTAAGGCCTACTTGAATAAGAGTTTTTCAATGAAGGACCTTGGAGAAGCTGCTTATATATTAGGCATCAAGATCTATAGAGATAGATCGAGACGCCTCATAGGTCTTTCACAAAGCACATACCTTGATAAGATATTGAAGAAGTTCAATATGGATCAGTCTAAGAAGGGGTCTTGGCCTGTGTTGCAAGGTGTGAAATTGAGCTCAGCTCAATGTCCGACCACGGCAGAAGATATAGAAGAGATGAGTGTCATCCCCTATGCCTCAGCCATAGGGTCTATTATGTATGCCATGCTGTGTACCAGACCTGATGTAAACCTTTCCGTAAGTTTGGTAGGAAGGTACCAAAGTAATCCCGGCAAGGAACACTGGACAGCGGCAAAGAATATCCTGAAGTACCTGAAAAGGACTGAGGACATGTTTCTCGTTTATGGAGGTGACGAAGAGCTCGTCGTAAAGGGTTACGTCGACGCTAGTTTCGACACGGATCTGGATGACTCTAAGTCACAAACCGGATACGTGTATATGTTGAATGGTGGAGCAGATGGCTGGTGCGATTTGCAAGCAAAGCGTCGTGGCGGGATCTACATGTGAAGCGGAATACATGGCAGCCTCGGAGGCAGCGCATGAAGCAATTTGGGTGAAGGAGTTCATCACCGACTTAGAGTCATACCCAATGCGTCGGGGCCGATCAAACTCTTACGTGACAACACTGGAGCTATTGCACTTGCCAAGGAGCCAGGTTTCACAAGAAGACCAGGCACATCAAGCGTCGCTTCAACTCCATTCATGAAAATGTTCAAGATGGAGACAAAGAAATTTGCAAAGTACATACGGATCTGAATGTCGCAGATCCGTTGACTAAACCTCTTCCGCGAGCAAAACATGATCAACACCAGAACTCTATGGGTGCTCGATTCATCACAATGTAACTAGATTATTGACTCTAGTGCAAGTGGGAGACTGTTGCAAATATGCCCTAGAGGCAATAATAAAAGGATTATTTTTATATTTCCTTGTTCATGATGATTGTCTTTTATTCATGCTATAATTGTGTTATCCGGAAATCGTAATACATGTGTGAATACTTAGACCATAATATGTCCCTAGTGAGCCTCTAATTGACTAGCTCGTTGATCAACAGATAGTCATGGTTTCCTGACTATGGACATTGGATGTCATTGATAACGAGATCACATCATTAGGAGAATGATGTGATGGACAAGACCCAATCCTAAGCATAGCACAAGATCGTGTAGTTCGTTTGCTAGAGCTTTGCCAATGTCAAGTATCTTTTCCTTAGACCATGAGATCGTGTAACTCCCGGATACCGTAGGAGTGCTTTGGGTGTACCAAAAATCGCAACATAACTGGGTGACTATAAAGGTATACTACGGGTATCTCCGAAAGTGTCTGTTGGGTTGACACGGATCGAGACTGGGATTTGTCACTCCGTATGACGGAGAGGTATCTCTGGGCCCACTCGGTAATGCATCATCATAATGAGCTCAAAGTGACCAAGTGTTTGGTCACGGGATCATGCATTCGGATGCGAGTAAAGTGACTTGCCGGTAACGAGATTGAACGAGGTATTGGGATACCGACGATCGAATCTCGGGCAAGTAACGTACCGATTGACAAAGGGAATTGTATACGGGGTTGCTTGAATCCTCGACATCGTGGTTCATCCAATGAGATCATCGTGGAACATGTGGGAGCCAACATGGGTATCCAGATCCCGCTGTTGGTTATTGGCCGGAGAGCTGTCTCGGTCATGTTCTGCATGATTCCCGAACCCGTAGGGTCTACACATAAGGTTTGGTGACGCTAGGGTTATTAGGAAGACTTGTATGTGATTACGAATGTTGTTGAGTCCGGATAAGATCCCGGACGTCACGAGGAGTTCGAATGGTCCGGAGGTGAAGATTTATATATGGGAAGTTGTCATACGGTCACCGGAAAGGTTCGGGGCATATCGGTATTGTATTGGGGCCCACGGAGGGGTTCCGGGTCCATCGGGAGGAGGCCACCTCTCTCGGAGGGCCTCATAGGTCAGTGGGCAGGGAACCAGCCTGGAGGGCTGGGCGATCCCCCTGGGCCCATGCGCCTAGGGTTGGGGGAAACCCTAGTGGGGCGCCTGCTTGGGGGCAAGCCCTCCCTGGTCGCCCCCCCTCTAGATCTCATCTAGAGGGGGGGGCCCCTTCCCCTTCCCTATAAATAGAGCGGCGAGGGAGGGCTGCATACAACATCCAAGTGAAAGTGCGTTATATCGACTAGAGGAGGGGGTGAATAGGCGATTTTATGAATTCTTCATCGAGGAATTTGCGGTGAGGAAATTCCTTAGCGAAGAACTACTTGCAGCGGAATAAGTACTCAAGTAAGCATAACAGATTACAAGCATTGTCATCATGATGAAATGAAGACAATCACAGAGTCTGTAAAGCGTAATCACAGGATAACACAAGATGAAGACAAACAGATCAAGAAATTGAACTGAGGAAATTGAGAAAGTCTTCATCAAAGTCTTCAAACACAGATATGAACAAACACTCAACACAAGAATGAGGAAATGAAAGGGTTGAGGAAATAGAACCAGTTAGGTTGGTGAAGACAATGATTTGGTAGACCAGTTCCAGCTACTTTGTCTCGGTTATACGTCGGTTGAGCGGTTGAGTATTTAAACTCGAGGACACACAGTCCCGGACACCCAGTCGCTGAGCACGCAGCTCAAGACACCAAGTCCTCACCGTATTCTCCTTCAACTAAGGTCACACAGACCTCGTCCAATCACTCGTGGTAAGTCTTCAGGCGACTTCCAAACCTTCACAGACTTGGTCACTCGGCGATCCACAATTCCTCTTGGATGCTCTAGACCATGACGCCTAACCGTCTGGAAGAAGCACAGTCTTCAAAGGTAACAAGCGTCGGATCCACGCAGATCAATTTCTTGAGTGATGCTCAATCACTTTGGGTTTGTTGGGGTTTGGTTTTGGGGTTTTCCTCACTTGATGATTTTCGCTCAAAGTCCTCAGAGGATGGGTTGCTCTCAAATGACAAGTGTCAAGTTCTCTCGGAGCAGCCAACCAGCTAGTGGTTGTAGGGGGCGGCTATTTATAGCCTAGGAGCGCCCGACATGATAAGACATAAATGCCCTTCAATGATATGACCGTTAGGTGGATAAGATATTTGGGACAGGTAGCCAAGAACACAATAATGATCGAAAATTTGAATCTCAAATTCCTCGGGGCTATCATGTTCCTCATGTGTAGGCAATTCAGACTGGCGAATTCCTAACTCCTCGATCGAACAAATTCTCGGCGACGGAAGAGCTTCGTCTCATCACATGAAGAAATTGACTGAAGCTGTATGAGATTTCAAAAGCTTCACTCGAAGGGATTGGTAGGTGTAGGATTTTGAGTTGAGCATCACATGGAAATTTTTCCTTAGTATTTCCTCGACCCCCTTTAACAGTACGGTGTTTCCTATGACTCAAGAAAGAGAAAATGAAACTACGAAAACAAAAGTCTTCACGCTTCATGTTCCTCAAATGAATACCAAGTCTTCAAGGTCACACCAATTTCTTCAATTTCAAAGTCTTCAGAAAGTCTTCAGAATATCAAAGTCTTCAGTTGAAGAACTTCATTTTTAGGGGTCGACTTTCTCTGTAAATATCAAACTCCTCATAGACTTATAGATCTGTGTACACTCTCAAACGCATTAGTTACTTAACCTATAAGTCTTCAATACACCAAAATCACTAAGGGGCACTAGATGCACTTACACCAAGGCGCAGCCCCTCCCCTGCCCAACACCTCTCCTCCTCCGTTAAGAGCTTGGCGAAGCCCTGCCGAGATGTGCCTCTCCACCACCACCACCTTTTGTCGTCTGCTGCTTTGGAGCTCTCTTCCTCAACCTCTCCTTCCCCTTGCTGGATCAAGAAGGAGGAGACGCCACGCTGACCGTGACGTGTGTTGAACGCGGAGGTGCCGTCCGCTCGGCGCTAGGATCTCCGTGATTTGGATCACGACAGTACGACTCCTCAACCCCGTTCTCTTGAACGCTTCCGCCATGATCTACAAGGGTATGTAGATGCACTCTCTCTCTCGTTGCTAGATGAACTCATAGATACATCTTGGTGAAACCGTAGAAATTTTTTATTTTCTGCAACGTTCCCCAACAGTCTTCTCCTTGGTCGCGCCGCTCATGGCACGCGCAGCGGCTTCCCAACTGTCCGCAACTTCCCCGTCGCCAGATCTCGAGTCACCCGATGTCGCCGACGGCGGATCTGGCCGCTGCCAGACCATGTGACGGGTCTGGTTTGGCAGCGGCGCCTTGTGCCCTCCGCCGAATCCTCCCCGCGCCGTGTTGTCGCGCCATCCTCCAGATCTCCCCCCGCCATGATCTCCCATAGCAGCGCGCCGCACCCCCCGCCCGCTCTCGCCGCAACAACCTGGGCGAAGGAGCGGTCGTCGCCGCCGGCTTTGCCGCGCCACCAGCCGAAGGAATCGGGAGGGGATGGACTGGGGTAGCAAACCCTAGAACGCTCCCACAGGTGCTTGAAGAGAGGAGCGAGATGCGCGTCTCACGTAGTGGTGGTAGGTGAGGAAAGTGAAGCGGCTTCCCACGCCTCCCCCCCTCTAGAAGGCACCGCGCCCGGCTCAGTACTGGGACCCGCATGGCGGTCAGGCGGCCATGGAGATGCGCCCACGCGTCCATCCGCCATTAGCCGGCGATTGGTGTGGCTCGGGGCCACCCCATCCCGGCCCGCCTCGCCTGCCTGGTGCCCCGCACGCCTCCCGTGCACCGCACCTTGAGTCGTGCCATGCGTAGCGCCCGCTGGAATCGAGCACGTCGCTGGTAATCAGTCCCGGATCTTCACGAAATGACATGGCAGCGAGATGATGTCATCGATGCATATGTACTCCCCTGCGCGGAGAAGTCGCGCATCCACCGGATCATAGTTGTCGTAGGTGGAGCAGTTAACCATTGGGTACCACATGTGTGAGACGAAATAACATTGTCCTAACATTTTTACAACTAAAATTGTCATCTAAAAAAGAAGGAAAACGTTTAGTTTAAGTCGGATGATTTTCATCTCGTGTAAACCGCCTCCTTCTTACGACGCATGTCCAAGATGGGCCTCACCAAGCGCACGCCTTATCACAGGCCCTGTCGTTGCCCACCGTAAAAATCTTATCCTCTCTTGTCTCGATTCCTCTTCTTCCCTCGACCTCATCTCTTTCACCGAGGCAGTAGCAAGACGCAGCTGTGTGCATGGAGACGCCGGAGGGAGATGCCCAGCCGCGCCCTACTGCAAGATCCCGCCACCTCGTTGTTCCGATGCCGCAAGAGAAGGCTTCGCCGGCGAGCGGCGCTGGCGGCGGGGCACTGCAAGGCAGTGGCTAGGCTGCTGCTAGCCATACGAGCTGCTCCAAGGGGCAGGCGATGGCGGACGACCGCTGCATCGCAGCGTCGACTACTACTGCATCGCAGCTCCGGCGGCCCCTGCTGCGGTTGAACTTCGCCAGGGAAGTTTAGTGCTACAATGGAGCTTGGTCGAGGGACGGCTGGTGCTGTGATGGAGCTTCATCGGAGGCCGTCCAGTGTTGCATTGGAGCTTCATCGGAGGGTGGCCAGTGTTGCGATAGAGGGCCGTCGAGGTCTGCATTGGAGCTTCATCGGAGGGCCCCTGGTGCTGCGATGGAGCTCCGCCGGGGCCATCCAGTGCTGCATTGGAGCTTAGTCGGAGGGCCGCCGGTGTTGCGATAGAGGGCCGCCGAGGTCTACATTGGAGCTTCATCGGAGGGCTGCCGGTGCTGCGATGGAGCTCCGCCGGGGCCGTCCAGTGCTGCATTGGAGCTTCGTCGGAGGGCCAACGATGGAGGTCCACCGAGGCCGTCGAGTGCTTCACTGGAGCATCACCGGGGTCGTTGAAGCTCCGTCGGAGCTGCAGTGAAGCGCCGTCGGGTGCTGCATGGTGCGCCATAGAGCTGTTTCGTGGTGCTGCCATAAGAGGATGGGAGCAGGTTGATCATACAACTCTAGGAGCGGCTTAAATCTGGATCAAATCATCCGACAGATCCGCAGCACTCGCAAAAAAACCCCAAAAAGCTTAAACTTGTCATCAAACAAAAAGTTACCATGCTTCACAACTAAAGTTGCCATCCTCGGATAACTAAAGTTGCCATGAAAAAACATCAAGCGGAATTGCTATACGTCGTGCATAATATCGCATCACAAAGCACCCTACACTCAGTAGTCTCGTATTTTTCGTTGCAACGATATACATAGCACCACACATCATAGAACATTCCTAGTCGACCATTTCAACGTGCTCACTAATGAACTTCGTTATTCCATTTCTCCCATTACAATGTTTAGTTTTTTTCTTAATCTAACGACATAAAGCATCATAGGTAAATTTGTGTAGCGGCAATTAATTTGCACCCCTCTCATTTTTCTCCCCTAACCCAAGGTGGCTAGGGAAAACTCTCCCCTCCAGACATCACGGGCGATCCTATGGATTCGCCCTCCCTCTACCTGCCGCTCCGGCGACCGGTGGTGGAGACTGGAGAGGGAACCTCGGTGCCTTCGCTCGGGTTAATAGTTTAATTTAGGGTTCTTTTAGATCTCGCAGGTGCGGTGCTTGGACGGATGGCGACGCTTCTTCTTCGAGTTTGTCTTCCGGACTCCGATCCTCCTCGGGTTCGCGCGTCTGGACATAGTCGATAGCGCTCTAGCGTAGATTCCCGCCATCTCGTTGGGGCAATGAGATTACGATTTCTCATTATACCACAACGTTTGGTGTCAGGTGCTTCAAATCTATGAAAGGGTTCAACATCGACAACTACAGCTCCAGAGCACTGGTCATTAGAGGCATGTGCACAAACACTTTCCGGCTGTCATCGACAAGGTCAAGCCGGCTCCGATAGGGGAGCGGCGACAGCGGCGTCGCCTGCTCGTTCTAGCGGCAGTAGTAGTCGTTCAGTGGTCTCAAAATCTTGATGTAAATTTTATTATGTTTGAGGTGCTTTATACTTTTAGTGAAATTTTATATTAGATCTGGTCGTTGTTGCAAAAAAATCAAATATGAATTTACCCACCACACATACCGTGTGGTTACGTTTAAGTACGGGAGAAACCTCACACATGTTTCGCTGGAAGCCCTTCGTGTTGCTTTTCCAGTGGGCATTTTTGAGCTGCTTAATCGCCCATAAGCCCACAATCTTCAATGCAAACATCATGTTCGAAGCACAACCCAATGAATCTCGACAAACACGGAGAATAACAACTTTGTGCCCTCGTCTGATTTCAGCCCACAGATCAATGGGCCACGATTTGATCCGGCATTGTGGCTTGTCTTTACTGCGGCGTCTGGTGGGGGGGGGCATGGTGTCAACTACTCCCTCTGCAAACTTATATATATTTTATATTAGTTTATAGAGGGAGTGCATTTTAGGTTTATTTCTGTTTTGATCTTTTGTATATTTGGCTTTTTTATAAACAATACAATAAGTGAACTATATTTTGACACTTTCCTTGCAATGGAGGGGCAACAATGTGTTCGGTTATGTTAGGTTTTTATCTATTGGGTGGATGATACGTTTGAGCGATTTTTATAGAACCATCAAGATTAGTATAGCTTGTGCACATGTTTTAGAGAGTTTTTGTTAGAATCATGGTGAATTGTACATAGAAGGTAAAGTTTAGATCTTACAAATAACGAACAAAAAACTTCCATATATTAAAATTTATTATGGATGTTTATCATTCGCTAGTAATTTTTTTCTGAGAAAGCGTTCACTTGTAGTTGTGCATGCACAAGGCAGGTATTAACTGATCCTAACTTAAGAAAGCCAATATATTAAGACCACGTTATACTTATTGAAGTCATGCAAGCTACATATTCCTAATACAGTTCTACACAAAACATATGTAAAAACCATTTTTTTCTTAACTAACTATGCAGAGTGTATAAAGGATATAACATTCTAGCAAAGTGGCATCAGTATATTCTTATGTTCTACTCCCATACTTGTACCAGGTATAAGGATTGAAGGGTCGATATGGGCGGGTCAGGCTCACACGCATGCATCAATACAGTACCTCCGTGGCTTGGTCGTCACTGTCCAACAGGAAGCAATTGGGTCTGAGATAAGAGTAACAGGACAACTTTCCACTCTACGTCAACAATACCATGATGGTAGTGAAGCATATCTACTGGGGAATCATACAGTTGTAGACGTGAGAGTGGTTTTTCTAGTTGTGGCACAACATGCTTGATGTGAGTTATGCATGACATGCATCTCTGTGCTCATCCGAGAAACTTCATTGAACCTATATCCTCTATGTTGTCCACTTCAACATGTGGCGCATGTGGCCAACATTTTACCGACACCTTCCATGCCCATGTCTATACTTTGCACTAATCTATCCCTCAAATGCCCAACCCGCCTTTGCTTCGTTGATCTTCTTCTCTTGCCCTATAGTTCCGACACCGTCTAGGAGCATTATATGTATTCATCCACATTACAATCGTTATTGCTATTCAATATAATATGAGGCAGAGGTTGTTGCACCGGTTGAACTGAACATGATCAAATGAGCTGGTGAGCCAGCCACATCAACACATGCATTCAACACTCATTACTTGGCGTTGTGAATCTTATGGCTTTTTTCTGTAGAGTCGTCCAAGCAAGCTTGCTTATTCTTTAGGAGAATATAATTTTATGAGGAGAAGCAACTTTGACTTAGGACAAAGTTAGAACTTCAATTATTGTGGAACGAGGCGGGAGCAAGAGGGGGGGTTATAAGAATATGAATGGCGCATCTCGGTTGCCTACATACAATGAACGATGTACAAGAAGAAAAATCTACTTAAGTCAAAGCCACCACTTGGGTGCACGATTGGTTACTCTTTGGCGGCTTCGCCACATGCAAGGGTAGATGAGGATATAGATGGTGGTCTTCAATGTGTATGTAAATGGGAGCAAGGAGCAAAACAACGTGACATGTAAGAAATCTCGCGCATTGAATATGATAGGCTTGCGGCCGATGTATGTGCATACTAAAACGTTTGTAGATGTAGTATTTACTCCTACCGGAGAGGAGAAAGAGTTGGCGACATAGTTGCACTCTTGTGCTACAAGCCTCGCTTTCTCACCACCTCATTTATTTTCGTTTCTAAATGAAAATTTACTTCTCTTCCCTCTAGAAGATACTTATGAGGAGCATGTTTTACAATGGTAAATACCTCTCATTTGATGAGCGAGTGCCACTCTTCCTTAATTGCTTCCTTTCATTTGAACCGATATAAGTGCAACAACACTCTCCATGGATATGGTTCAGGGCCAAAAGGATTCTAGCAATTCTCGAGAAGAATTTTATGTCGACATATGTAGACTTTCTCATATATGATTCTCATGAATCAATATCATCGTGGAATTCTTATTACGCCTCTTAATTCCTTGTGATTTCCTACAACAACGGAGTCAAGGTGTTTCGATGTCCCAACACATAAAAATGTGTGCACATATGTGTTGGACTTTGGATACCGCACATCCTTCAGGTGTCATTCAACCCGAGTTTGAATCATATTTACCGATCGAGGGGTTAATCTCCTCTGTTTTTGCTGAAACATATGAGAACTTAATCTCATGCGACCAGAACTCTCCCCCTCTTGCTCTCATCTAGGGAGACGAGTGGTTTATTAGGTACCTCCACTCGTTCTGGTACTTGACCATAGTGACATGTTTGTCATCAGTAAATATACTTGGCAGATTATTTGCAATATGCTGCAAATTTTACATAACTTGAACCTGCATTTCAGATTCTTAAGTAAGTGGACAAAATGTCTATGACATTTCTTATCCATTTCCTGGCATTCTTTGTGGTACTCATCTCCCCCTAATGCTAGAAAATGTTCTTATTGCAAAAGCAATCAGCTTATGGGCTGCAAATAACTCCCTTGTAAGGGTTAAGGTATTCGGCGGATTAACGAACATACCACATTTATTCCTCACATAGATCCCAACCATATGTGAAGGCCCATGATGTACGCTGCGGTGGTGATATCGGTATACAACTAAATTACCGCAGATGGGAAATACCTCACGTATTTCCACGTACAAACTGCAAGGGGGTGCAGTGTCATTTGATCTCATTTAGATCGAATATGCGGAGTATGAGACCGCATTTTACCATCAACAAAATGTTGGTAAATCACAATTCGGCAACATTGGCTATGCAATATTGAATCTCTTTCATAAGAGATCAAACCAAACCATTCTTTTTATGTACCATATACTGAATATAACCATTGAATGCCCGTGAATCAACTTCAACGACATTTCCATTCCAATGGAATTATCCCACGTTAGGATAATTTGCTCTAAATTCATCAATTTGAGCACTTAATTCAGTAAATGCATGGTTATGTGTGGATTTACACACCTAAGATCATCTTCTAGATGCGTCTATGAACACCATGAAGTACCAAAATAACCCAGATAATGGTTGAATAATCCAAACATATTCTTAAAATTAATTCCCCAATGTCACATGTAGTGCATAAAACTATCTGATGATTGTTGGGAATATTGCAACTTGTCAAGTTGTGGCCAACAGAATTGTCAATAATTTCTCTAATCGTCCAATACCATGATGATAAAGGAGGAAAAATTATTATGTATGCAACAAGATTGAGTATGAACTGACTCATATACTCAATTATCTCAACTATCATGTCTGAGGGACAAGATGTTGCAATTTATACTATATGTAGTAGTACAATTATAGGCTAATGATATTTAGGGATAACTAGGAGACTACACGAGATCTCCAAAATATCTTGGGAATATCATTCCACAAGCATATCATCAATGTAGAGGAGTCCATTCTCCTTTACCATGCCAGGATATTTTCTGGTTGTTTTCCTTTTGAAGTAGAACTTCAAACTTATCCCATTGAAAACATTTGCCTCCAGTGAGACGGTGGTATGATTCAACCCAATACTTGACTAATTGGTAATCATTAGTACGACTTTTCGTAAAACCACCATTTTGACAAACTTGAAAGTTGTGATTATGATCATTTAAATTAAATGATCCATTCCCTTTGAGATATACACTCAATTTCAGCTTGTCTTTTTTTTTCCTCTTCACTTTACATTCAACTCCTCGTGGTTCTCTAACCACTATTGCTTAGTACTAAGAGTACTAGCATGAATTTCAGGCATTGCAACCTGAAACAAAGATGATATTTCTGTTTACCATCCTAGGAGAACATAAAGTGCAGTAATGACTTATAGTCAGATATGTATCTGAAGCCGCCTTATCACATAATCTCAACATAGTGTTGATTTATAGACAACAGAATTATAAGGCTGAATGGACTCGAAGTCCTAACAACGAATGAATAATCATTCATGTGATGCTTATAACAATATATCTTGCCTCAATGAAGGCTCAAAGAGAAAATGGATATTCATCATCCATTACATACTCAGTTTGAGAATCGAGCCATTGTGATGGCACGTAAATGCAAATATGCATATTCTTAGCTATTTATAAATAGCCATGACATTTTTTGCAGGTGGAGTTTCTGTGGCAACAATGCTCTAGGTCGATAAAATCTTTAATGTCCATGAGCCATCTTAAATAGTTACTCCCACCAAATGTCATATCATCACATTTCCTTTCCAAAAAGGTCAGCCATATGTTGCATGAAATTCGCATGCATTAATTTACCTTCAGTAAATTAAGTAGGGTGAAAATGCTACGGCTAAGCATAATCATGGTGATGGTGATTCTTAGTGACCCATAGGGCAAGCCTTCAAGAAGAATACCACGGTGTGGTGTGGATCTTCCAAGTAAAGGTAGTCACCTCAAAAGGGACAAACCTTTAATTTCCTTAAAACACATAGAGGTAGTCTACCACCTAGTGGTGCCTCACTCTTACGGACAATTTCCATTGATCATAGCCTCCACAACCTTACGTTATTTATAACACATGAAGGTAATCACCATAAAATGGCGTGAACCTCCCAGCTGTGCATGAAACTTAATTCATAACTATGATGGCGTCCCATAAGTTGTGTATGCATGGAAGGTAATCATCAAAAATGCAAGTGTTTTGCATTATTCTCTTCATAGCATAATATTCAGCATAGTTATCATTGCCTTGGATTCATCTCCTGATGGAGTATTTGACACTATAGTCACAAGCAATGACAAATGTTATGAAATTGACAAGTATTTGAAAAAAAACATCATGAAGGTAGGCACCAACAGTGTAGGCCTCATAATGGCTATGTCATAAGTTTTGTGCCATCACTTTTGCTTTGAACACATGGAGATAATCACTACTAAGTAGTGTAGACCTCACTCTTATGGAGCATCTAACAACCTTGTGTTAATTAAAAGCACATTGAAGGTAAACACCACATGGTGATGTAGACCTCACAGTTGTGAACGAAATTAATTTGTTCCATGATGCAATCCATAAGTTGTGTGCAAAATTGAAGGTAGTCATTATGTCGAAATGACATAATATGGACCTCAAAATAACGGTGAATAATCTGCAGTTATGCAGTAGATAGCATTTGTCCATATCCTTGTGACAAATGTATAATTGACATAGTCAGGCAGTTTCATACACTTCACTACCTTATGTTTTCCAAATTTGCAAGCGAGTTCCATATCTATGTGAATAATGGAATCAACATATTACTTTGCAATAGTATTACTCATGTAATACAAATAAATGCAGAAGTATAGACATACTTGTGCAACATATATGAGGACTTAGGGCCTCAAACGGTCATTTTACATGATGTAAAATGATGCATAATCAATTATTATGCAATTCAGCAAGACCCATTGGTCTATTATGTATATTTGCTCTGAAGCCTGGGGCATAAAACACAAATAACAATAACCTTACGGTTAAAGTGCTGAAAATAGCAAGGCCAATGGCTTGATAAAGTCCAACGAGCCCGGTTGCTCTACTGTAATTTTCAATAAGTCGTAAGGCTAAACCACAAGTCTCAATAAGCTTGGGTATTAACATAAAATTACAGAGACTTGTTTTTTTTTTAGAAAAGGAGGACTTACAGGGACTTGTACAGGACTATCAAATAATTCAAAGGCTGATTTGCAAAATCGGCAGAGAGATAGGATTTCACGTCCTTCTCTCGTGCGGTTACTCTCTCTTGGAATAACCGCCGCCGCCAGTTGGAACCTGTGCGCCCCCGTGGTGGTGTGCCACCGCCGGCCAGGCCTCACACTGGCCCCTGATTCCCGCCGGTTTGACCATGCACTATAGTCCTGCTCGCCATCGGCTGGTCCTTGCGCTGGACAAGGGGGCCGTGGTACCGCGCGCCGGAAATCGTCGCCGCTCTACAGGTTGCTACGCTGGAGGCCCCTGTTGCACGATGCGGGGGCAACTGCCTCCGCGCCGTGATTCGCCGTCACCGGCAGCCGCGGAGGTCTCCATTGGCCGCTGTCTCCACATCGGAGCCGTGGGCGACAGCCGCCTCCTCCTTGGTTTGGTCGTCTATGGACGCCGGCCGAAGCCGCGCTTGTAGGTGCGGGAGCGAGGACGCCGTCGTCGTCCGCCAAGAACCGCATCGCTTCGTTGCCGGTCGTGAAGACCAAGCGTGCCTGTACGCCGAAGATCGCATCGCTTCCATGGAGGACGTCCATCGCCTTATGCGTGAGCCCTGACAACTGCCGCATGCGTGCTCGTCGAAGACGCTGTGCCATCGCCAGTTATTTCCGTTGCGATTGTTCCTGTGCATGCGTTTAATTCAATTGAATAATTCTTAGGTCATTGATTAAACACAAAAGGACAAAACCCAAATGAAAAAAATGCTGATGATTTGTCCTTAGAACGGCAGCATGCATGTCGATGACTTTGCGCCGCGGCATCAAACAACGAGGGCAAATCCTCTCATGCAGATTGACGAAGTGAGGGGGTGTTTGGTTTAGAGACTTTTTAGTCTCAGAGACAAGAAAAAATCCCTAAAAAGTTACTAGAAACCAAATGGGAGGGATTTTTTTTACAGGAACTAGAAAAAGAGAGAGTCTTTTTTGATTAGTCCCTGAGGCTAGAAAAAGTCCTAGGACTTCTGAACCAAACACCTCCTAAATCTCGCTTCGTCGGCGTACATACAAAACACAATAAATTGTGAGATTGTGGTTCTTAATCACAAGAAGACAACCAAATTAGCATTATCCTGATTGATTTTCTATATGGATGCATGCATGTGAACACATGCTCGTCGATGCGTGGTTGCGATTGACCACAGAGTCCGCGAAGCGTGGAGTAGCCGGATTCCAGTGGGCGCTTCCTCCGCCGGGAACTGCGGCTACAGGGTCGAAGCCCGCCGCAGGCGCTGAGCGCCTCCCATGATGTTCGTTGTCTCACGCCGGCCGGAGTCTGTGCATAACTTCTGTTTCCGATGCCGGCGTAGTCTAGTCGCTCCGAATTGCTCTTTCGGTGGAGGCTATGTGCTGATAATGTATTATAGATCGAAAGTAAAAGAGACAAAGGAGACACAAGTGATTCTCTTAGTCCATTGCAATGTGAGAGATCCATTTATATACAGCCTGAAGGGGTGTGTTGAGGAGACACCTCTTCTCCAACAGACACCTCCTGAGAGGCATCCCTCTCATACAATTGATCACATATTTTATTTCTTATAACAATATTCAATGCGCGGGATTTCTTACATGCCACGTTGTTTTGCTCCTTGCTCCCATTTACATACACAATCGTGCACCCAAGTGGTGGCTTTGACTTAAGTAGATTTTTTTTCTTGTACATCGTTTGTTGTATGTAGGCAACCGAGATGCGCCATTCATATTCTTATAACCCCCCCTCTCCCGCGTCGTTCCACAATAATTGAAGTTCTAACTTTGTCCTAAGTCAAAGTTGCTTCTCCTCATAAAATTATATTCTTCTAAAGAATAAGCAAGCTTGCTTGGACGACTCTACAAAAAAAGGCATAAGATTCACAACGCCAAGTACACATAGTATGAAAATATATTTCATAAAAAATTTAATGTGACTAATTTTATGCTCTAGATTTTAATATATTCTCCTTGATCAAACTTAAACGGTACTCCATGTGCGAGTACTTAATTATTTCAAAACAGAGGCGTAGCTAAGTTGAGCTGCTCGTTGTGCGAGTCGCACCCGAGGGAAAACCACGCACGTTCGATGTCGATGTGCCCGAGCACCATGCCACCATGTGCAAGTCCATTTCATCTTGTGGCGATGTGCGGAATACGATGTAGTGTAAAGAAGGTGCAGCATCAATTAGTCCTGGTGAAGCTCGCTCGTCCTGTACAGTTATTGGCTCAACGTTTTCTATTTACTCGCTGTGTAAGGCTGGCCATAGTGAGGGTAACATAAGTAGTATTATGCATTTGGGACTCGTAAACATGTTTATGTGGCAGGTAATTAAAAAAGAGAGAGATGCTTATAATAACATAGATAAATACCGTAGAATAATAAATGTGATGCCACTATGTGTCATGCATGACAATAAATGAGACCATCTATGATACTAATCTATGATATTATGCACTATAGAGATAGTAACATAGACTAGTACTAGTTTAAGTTACTCCCCACTATGACATAACGATCGTCTTCGGCCTGCGAGAAAGAGCACGCACACGTTCCTGCTTGGAACTTTGAACTGGTGCAAGGTTTCTAGATGCCCGATTTTTCCGTTACTGCGGTCGCCGGCTGTAGTCATACAAGTTTTGAAGGCATCACTAATTAATGGACAGAAGAAAAGCATGGCCCCTTGACAAAAAGTCTTGCACGCATAGAATGTTCCTAGTCTGCCATTTCTCCACACACACATGATTTCATTTCTACCGTATTGAATAAACAAACACATCATAGCAGGTTGAACAAACTGGATCCTTCAAAAAAAGAAGGTTGAACAAACTGGAAATAAAACACTAACTAGTGCCTCTTGATGAAAAATAAAAGTTGCAGTGCACGTTCGGTCGGTCACATCTCGCAGCAGCTGCTCATCGCGCGGTTTGACCAGGCGCAAGACTTCCGCCCCCTATCCTTGAGTGGGTGCACAAGCTCAAAGGCGCATACCTTGGGCTGGCTTCCCACGACCAATCGCTAGCCCAACAACGTCCCCACTTCACTAAAGGTGCATACCTTGGGCTGGCTTCCCTCGAGCTGGACGGGTTGACTGCCGAGTTCCTTCGTAGCGCCTCAGAGATCATCAATCACAACATCTACGACGTCTTTCGCAAGCTATACTCGCACAATGGGCTCGGCTTCTGCAAGCTGAACGAGGTGTTCATCACCCTTCCACCGAAGAGATCAGACACGGAGTCTTTGTTCGAGTACTGGCTAATTAGCCTCATTCACCTCATTGCCAGAATCTTTGCCAAGGCCTTGTCTCTCCATCTCGCTTCTCATCTCAGCTCCATGGTTTCTGCCAACCGGAGTGCCTTCATCGCTGACCGAAGCATCCATGACAACTTTCTGCTTTTCCAACAAACGGTGTGTCCCCTTCACAACCTCAAGGTCCCTCGGATGCTTCTCAAGCTCGACATCTCTTGCACCTTCTATTCGGTTGCCTAGTTGTTCCTCCTTGAGACGCTGCCTCACCTAGGATTCGGCCAGAGATGAAGGGAGAGGATCTCGATCCTCCTTTCATCTACATCCACATGCGTGTTGGTCAAGGAGACTCCCAACTCACCGATCGACCATGCACGGGGCCTGCATCAGGGTGACCCGCTCTCCCGATGATCTTCACGCTCGTCATCGATGTCCTTAACTCGTTCATCCAGTATGTGGTCTAGCGAGGGCTCATCCACCACCTTATCGCTCGCCATGAGGCATGGAGCGCATCCTTATGTGCTGACGATGTCGTCTTCTTCTGCCACTCCGATGAGCATGACATTTGCACAATCCAAGGGTTGTTACGGGTGTTTGGTGCGGTGGTCTGGCTGCGCACTAACTTTTCTATGCTCTGCCCCACTTATTTCGTGCAACGACGACCCCATCGCTAGCATCTCTTCGACCATGGCGTGTTTGATTGCTCTGTTCCTAGTCAAGTACCTGGGCCTACCCCTCTCCATCTGCAAGCGTCGACATCTAACCTTCTTCCGCTCGTCGACAAGTTTGAGAAGAAGCTTCCCACATGGAAGGCTTCCATGTTGTCCGTCGGTGATTGACTAGCGCTAGTCTAGCATGTTCTTTGCGCAATGCTGACACGCTTCCTCATACCCTTGGTCCTCAACAAGTCCATCCTCGATAAAGTGAACCGCATCATTATCGACTTCCTCTGGGTCAGCAACAAAGACGCGTGAGGCGGCCAGTGTCGGGTTAACTAGGACAGGTTTTGCCACCCCACCTTCCTCGATGGCCTTGGGGTCCAGGACCTGCAGTAGATTGGCATCGCCTTGCGGACCCGCTCGCTATGGCTTCAGCGGACGGACCCAAATCGCTCCTGGAGCCACCTTCAAAATTGTCACACGACCTAGCAGCCCTCCAAATATTTCACACCTCGACTTCTTGGATGTTGCGGGACGTCAACACTTACTGTTTTTGGACTGACGGTTCGTCCATCCCTGGGCTTGCCCCCTGGTCTTCGCCCTTGTTCCCAAGCTAGTCCAATGAGAGCACATCGTGTGTCAGGGCCTTACCACCCGAGCTTGGGTGCGCGATATTCATGGCGCATCGGGTCCTCAAGCCCTAGTGCAATACGTTGATCGTTGGCAGAAGTTGTGGTTCTGCCAGCTCTCGGTTGGGCATGATGACCTGTGTTGGAGGTGGACTGACAACACCCAATAATCGGAAAAATCATGCTACCTCGCCCTCACCCAATGTTCAAGCACGGATGCTTTCTGGCGCCTATCCTGGAAGACTTGGCCCCCCTTGCGCGTCAAGGTTCAAGGTGTTCTCCTGGCTCACCCTAAAATATCCGTACCTCCTTGCTCGACGAGGGCTACCTCATGACGAGCATTGAGTTATGTGCGATCAGAAGCCGGAGAGTGTTCAGCACCTGCTTGCGGGTTTCCACTTCTCCTGGCAAATTTGGCACGAGGTCCTGTCGTGGTGTCAATTGACCACACAACTCCGTGATCCTGCGATCCCTTTCTTAGATTGGTGGGCCTCCGCCTACTCACATGCCCCCGCTTCACTTCGTTGCGGGATCTCCTCCATCATCATCATCACGATCTGGTGGCTCTGGAAGCATCGATATGCATGTACTTTCGATGGCTTGCACCCCTCCATCAACCACCTAGTGCACACTATTCACGTGGACACGCGTACCTGGGCGAGCGCTGGCGCATAAGGATAGAAAATCTTACCTGAGATGTAGACTTATGTGTCTAAGCTGAGCAACCCACACCCTACTGCAGGCTTCATGATCGCGCCTTCTAGCGCACATGTTGCATGATGTCGCGCATCACTTTGTATTGTTCTCACTCCTTCTATCAACGAAAAGATACCTAAGCTTTTGAGTCTTGACTATTTGTGAATAAAAATAAAATTATTTCTCCAAGCCTTGCACGAAGAAACCCCGTAAAGCTATACTTGCACAAGTTGGGGTAAGTTCAAGTGTTTTGACAAGCCACATGGGTCATCTATACCAATATGCGAGAACTCAAATTGTTGAATGTCTCATGGGCGAGAGACACCCTGTGCTAGGCAGGACGCTACCCCACTTCTTTGCCTTTGGATTGTTGAGAAGATGGTCAAGACCACGTAAGAGCATCTACAGTCGGGTTCCTCAAATGCCTCCTATACATCCGTACGAACGGTCACCAAAGAGCCATACAAATAATTTGCATTTGGCTACTGACCATAGTTACCAGACCACCTCCATAAGCGGTGATGACATATATCCCACGAATTGCAGCAGCTAAGCAGATTTGGCGGAGTAGGCACCATCTTCAGTTAACTTCCATATGAACTGATCGGATCCATCTAGCAACTATCCAACAGTATCCCCCTTGACCCAAAGGAAAGCAAACTCATGTAGAAGTCTGCCGGTGACACGGCCGCGCAGGTCAGATACCCATGAAGGAAATATGCCCTAGAGACAATAATAAAGGTATTTTTTATTTCCTTATTTCATGATAAATGTTTATTATTCATGCTAGAATTGTATTAACCGGAAACATAATACATGTGTGAATACATAGACAAACATAGTGTCACTAGTATGCCTCTACTTGACTAGCTCGTTAATCAAAGATGGTTATGTTTCCTAACCATAGACATGAGTTGTCATTTGATTAATGGGATCACATTGTTAGGAGAATGATGTGATTGACTTGACCCATTCCGTTAGCTTAGCACTCGACCGTTTAGTATTCTGCTATTGCTTTCTTCATGACTTATACATGTTCCTATGACTATGAGATTATGCAACTCCGTTTACGGAGGAACACTTTGTGTGCTACCAAACGTCACAACGAATCGGGTGATTATAAAGGTGCTCTACAGGTGTCTCTGGAGGTACTTGTTGGGTTGGCGTATTTCGAGATTAGGATTTTTCACTCCGATTGTCGGAGAGGTATCTCTGGGCCCACTCAGTAATGCACATCACTATAAGCCTTGCAAGCATTGTAACTAATGAGTTAATTGCAGGATGATGTATTACGGAACGAGTAAATAGACTTGCCGGTAACGAGATTGAACTAGGTATTGAGATACCGACGATCGAATCTCGGGCAAGTAACATACCGATGACAAAGGGAACAACGTATGTTGTTATGCAGGTTCGACCGATAAAAATCTTCGTAGAATATGTAGGAGCCAATATGGGCATCCAGGTTCCGCTATTTGTTATTGACCAGAGAGGTGTCTCGGTCATGTCTACATAGTTCTCGAACCCGTAGGGTCCGCACGCTTAACGTTCGTTGACGATATAGTATTATATGAGTTATGTATGTTGGTGACCGAATGTTGTTCGGAGTCCCGGATGAGATCATGGACATGACGAGGAGTTCCGGAATGGTCCTGAGGTAAAGATTCATATATTGGATGATATGGTTAGGCCAAGGGGTCAGGCCCACGGGGCTATAAGTCGGTGCAAAAGGAGTTTTGCGGAGGCCAGAGGGACAAACGTCGGAGACCCTGGCGTCTGGCCCTGGGCCAGACGCCGAGGCCCATGGCGTCTGGGCAAGACGCCAAGGATTGTGGCATTTGGTCCTGGAGTCCGAGTGGGACTCTTGCCTTTCGGGCAAAACTGACTTTGAGGAGGCTTTTGCTCCAATTTCGACCCCAGGGCTCAACATATAAATAGAGGAGCGGGGCTAGCATCAAAGACATATCAAGAAACACCAAGCCGTGTGCCGGCAACCCCGTCCCCTCTAGTTTATCCTCCATCACAGTTTCCGTAGTGCTTAGGCGAAGCCCTGCGGAGATTGTTCTTCACCAACACCGTCACCACGCCGTCGTGCTGCCGGAACTCATCTACTACTTCGACCGTCTTGCTGGATCAAGAAGGCGAGGACGTCATCAAGCTAAACGTGTGCTGAACTCGGAGGTGTCGTGCGTTCGGTACTTGGATCGGTCAGATCGTGAAGACGTACGACTACATCAACCGCGTTGATAAACGCTTCCGCTTAGCGATCTTCAAGGGTATGAAGATACACTCCCCCTCTCGTTGCTATGCATCACCATGATCTTGCGTGGGCGTAGGAAATTTTTTGAAATTACTACGTTCCCCAACAGTGGCATCCGAGCCTGGTTTTATGCGTAGATGTCATATGCACGAGTAGAAAACAAGTGAGTTGTGGGCGATATAAGTCATACTGCTTACCAGCATGTCATACTTTGGTTCGGCGGTATTGTTGGATGAAGCGGCCCGGACCGACATTACGCGTACGCTTACGTGAGACTGGTTCTGCCGACGTGCTTTGCACACAGGTGACTGGCGGGTGTCAGTTTCTCTAACTTTAGTTAAACCGAGTGTGGCTACGCCCGGTCCTTGCGAAGACAGCACCAACTTGACAAACTATCGTTGTGGTTTTGATGCGTAGGTAAGAACGGTTCTTGCTAAGCCCGTAGCAGCCACGTAAAATTTGCAACAACAAAGTAGAGGATGCTACGTCTTGAGTTTGCGTTGGTTTTCCTCGAAGAGGAGAGGGTGATGCAGCAAAGTGTAGCATAAGTATTTCGCTCAGTTTTGAGAACCAAGGTATCAATCCAGTAGGAGGCTCCTCAAAAGTCCCACGCACCTACACAAACAAACTGAGAACTCGCAACCAACGCAATAAAGGGGTTGTCAATCCCTTCACGGCCACTTGCGAAAGTGAGATCTAATAAAGATAGTATGATAAGATAAATATATTTTTGGTATTTTGTAATATAGATACAAAAAGTAAAGATGCAAATAAAAGTAGATTGAAAGCAAATATGATAAGAGATAGGCCTGGGGCCATAGGTTTCACTAGAGGCTTCTCTCAAGATAGCATAAGTATTACGGTGGGTGAACAAATTACTGTCGAGCAATTGATAGAAAAGTGCATAGTTATGAGATTATCTAGGCATGATCATGTATATAGGCATCACGTCCATAACAAGTAGACCGACTCCTGCCTGCATCTACTACTATTACTCCACACATGGACCGACTCCTGCCTGCATCTAGAGTATTAAGTTCATAAGAACAGAGTAATGCATTAAGCAAGATGACATGATGTAGAGGGATAAACTCATGCAATATGATATAAACCCCATCTTGTTATCCTCGATGGCAACAATACAATACGTTCCTTGCAACCCTTTCTGTCACTGGGTAAGAACACTGCAAGATTGAACCCAAAGGTAAGCACTTCTCCCATGGCAAGAAGAACCAATCTAGTAGGCCAAACCAAATTGATAATTCGAAGAGACTTGCAAAGATAACTCAATCATACATAAAAGAATTCAGAGAAGATTCAAATATTATTCATAGATAAACTTGATCATAAACCTACAATTCATCGGATCTCGACAAACACACCGCAAAAAGAGTTTACATCGAATAGATCTCCACAAGAGAGGGGGAGAACATTGTATTGAGATCCAAAAAGAGAGAAGAAGCCATCTAGATAATAACTATGGACCCGTAGGTCGGTGGTAAACTATTCACAACTCATCGGAGGGGCAAGGATGTTGATGTAGAAGCCCTCCATGGTCGATTCCCCCTCCGGCAGAGTGCCGGCGAAGGCTCCAAGATGAGATCTCGCGGATACAGAAGGTTACGGCGGTGGAAATTGTGTTTTGTGGTGCTCTTGGATGTTTTCGGGGTATGTAGGTATATATAGGAGGAAGAAGTACGTCGGTGGCCGCACGAGGGGCCCACGAGACAGGGGGCACGCCCTACAGGGGGGCGCGGCCCCCTATCTCGTGGGGCCCTCGGAAGCTTCTTGACTTGCACTCCAAGCTCTCCGGATCACGTTCGTTCTAAAAATCATGCTCCCGAAGGTTTCATTCCGTTTGGACTCCGTTTGATATTCCTTTTCTTCGAAATACTGAAATAGACAAAAAACAGCAATATGGGCTGGGCCTCCGGTTAGTAGGTTAGTCCCAAAAATGATATAAATGTGTAAAATAAAGCCCATAAACATCCAAAAGGGGTAATATAATAGCATGGAACAATCAAAAATTATAGATACGTTGGAGACGTATCAGAGGACGTCTAACTTGTTTTTGCAGGGCATGTTGTGATGTAATATGGTCAAGACATGATGCTAAATTTTATTGTATGAGATGATTATGTTTTGTAACCGAGTTATCGGCAACTGGTAGGAGCCATATGGTTGTCGCTTTATTGTATGCAATGCAATCGCCCTGTAATTGCTTTACTTTATCACTAAGCGGTAGCGATAGTCGTAGAAGCAATAGGTGGCGAAACGACAACGATGATACGATGGAGATCAAGGTGTCGCGCCGGTGACGATGGTGATCATGACGGTGCTTCGGAGATGGAGATCACAAGCACAAGATGATGATGGCCATATCATATCACTTATATTGATTGCATGTGATGTTTATCTTTTATGCATCTTATCTTGCTTTGATTGACGGTAGCATTATAAGATGATCTCTCACTAAATCATCAAGGTATAAGTGTTCTCCCTGAGTATGAACCGTTGCGAAAGTTCTTCGTGCTGAGACACCACATGATGATCGGGTGTGATAGGCTCTACGTTCAAATACAACGGGTGCAAAACAGTTGCACACGTGGAATACTCAGGTTAAACTTGATGAGCCTAGCATATAACAGATATGGCCTCGGAACACTGAGACCGAAAGGTCGAGCGTGAATCATATAGTAGATATGATCAACATAGTGATGTTCACCATTGAAAACTACTCCATCTCACGTGATGATCGGACATGGTTTAGTTGATTTGGATCACATGATCACTTAGATGATTAGAGGGATGTCTATCTAAGTGGGAGTTCTTAAGTAATTTGATTAATTGAACTTCAATTTATCATGAACTTAGTCCTGGTAGTATTTTGCAAATTATGTTGTAGATCAATAGCTCGCGTTGTTGCTTTAATATGTTTATTTTGATATGTTCCTAGAGAAAACTAAGTTGAAAGATGATAGTAGCAATGATGCGGACTGGATCCGTGATCTGAGGTTTATCCTCATTGCTGCACAAAAGAATTATGTCCTTGATGCACAGCTAGGTGACAGACCTATTGCAGGAGCAGATGCAGACGTTATGAACGTTTGGCTAGCTCAATATGATGACTACTTGATAGTTTAGTGCACCATGCTTAACGGCTTAGAATCGGGACTTCAAAGACGTTTTGAATGTCATGGACCATATGAGATGTTCCAGGAGTTGAAGTTAATATTTCAAGCAAATACCCGAGTTGAGAGATATGAAGTCTCCAACAAGTTCTATAGCTAAAAGATGGAGGAGAATTGCTCAACTAGTGAGCATGTGCTCAGATTGTCGGGTACTACAATCGCTGAATCAAGTGGGAGTTAATCTTCCAGATAAGATAGTGATTGACAGAGTTCTCTAGTCACCATCACCAAGTTACTAGAACTTCGTGATGAACTATAGTATGCAAGGGATGACGAAAACGATTCCCGAGCTCTCCGTGATGTTGAAATCGACGAAGGTAGAAATTAAGAAAAGAGCATCAAGTGTTGATGATTGACAAGACTACTAGTTTCAAGAAAAGGGCAAAGGGAAAGAAAGGGAACTTCAAGTAGAATGACAAGCAAGTTGTCACTCCCGCGAAGAAGCCCAAAGCTGGACCAAAGCCTAAAACTGAGTGCTTACACTGCAAAGGAAATGGTCACTGGAAACGGAAATTCCCTGAATATTTGGTAGATAAGAAGGATGGCAAAGTGAACAAGGGTATATTTGATATACAGGTTATTGATGTGTGCCTTACTAGTGTTTATAGTAGCCCCTGAGTATTTGATACTTGTTCGATTGCTAAGATTAGTAACTCGAAACAGGAGTTACATAATAAGCAGAGACTAGTTGAGGGGAAGTGACGATGAGTGTTGGAAATAGTTCCAAGATTGATATGACCATCATCACACACTCCCTATACTTTCGAGATTAGTTTTAAACCTAAATAAATATTATTTGGCGTTTGCGTTGAGCATAAATATGATTTGATCATGTTTATTGCAATACGATTATTCATTTAAAGTCAGAGAATAATTGTTGTTCTGTTTACATGAATAAAACCTTCAATGGTCATACACCCAATGAAAATAGTTTGTTAGATCTCGATCGTAGTGATACACATATTCATAATATTGATGCCAAAAGATGCAAAGTTAATAATGATAGTGCAACTTATTTGTGGCACTGCCGTTTGGGTCATATCGGTGTAAAGCGCGTGAAGAAACTCCATAAAGATGGATTTTCAGAATCACTTGGTTATGAATCATTTGATGCTTGCGAACCATGCCTTTTGGGCAAGATGACTATAACTCCGTTCTCCAGAACAATGGAACGAAGCTACTGACTTGTTGGAAATAATACATACTGATGTATGCAGACCAATGAGTATTAAGGCTCATGGCAGGTATCGTTATTTTCTGACCTTCATAGATGATTTGAGCAGATATGGGTATATCTACTTGATGAAACATAAGTCTGAAATAGTTGAAAGGTTCAAAGAATTTGAGAGTGAAGTGGAAAATCATCGTAACAAGAAAATAAAGTTTCTGCGATCTGATCGTGGAGATGAATATTTGAGTTACGAGTTTGGCCTTCAGTTAAAATAATGTGGAATAGTTTCACAAACTCATGCCACATGGAACACCACAGCGTAATGGTGTGTCCGAACGTCGTAACCGCACTTTATTCGATATGGTGCGATCTATGATGTATCTTACCAATTTACCACTATCGTTTTGGGGTTATGCATTAGAGACAGCTGCATTCACTTTAAATAGGGCACCATCAAAATCCGTTGAGACGACGCCTTATGAACTGTGGTTTGGCAAGAAACCAAAGTTGTCGTTTCTTAAAGTTTGGGGCTGCGATGCTTATGTGAAGAAACTTCAACCAGATAAGCTCGAACCCAAATTGGAGAAAATGTGTCTTCATAGGATACCCAAAAGAGACTATTGGGTACACCTTCTATCACAGATCTGAAGGCAAGACTTTTGTTGCTAAATTCGGATCCTTTCTTGAGAATGAGTTTCTCTTGAAAGAAGTGAGTGGGAGGAAAGTAGAGCTTGATAAGGTAATTTATACCTTCTCCCTTGTTGGAAAGTAGTTCATCACAGAAATCAGTTTCAGTGATTCCTACACCAATTAGTGAGGAAGCTAATGATGATGATCATGAAACTTCAGATTAAGTTACTACAGAACCTCGTAGGTCTTCCAAAGTACAGTCCGCACCAGAGTGGTACGGTAATACTATTCTGGAAGTCATGTTACTAGAACATGATGAACCTACGAACTATGAGGAAGTGATGATGAACCCAGATTCCGCAAAAAGGCTTGCGGCCATGAAATCTGAGATAGGATCCATGTATGAAAACAAAGTATGGACTTTGATTGAATTGCCCAATGATCGGCGAGCCATTGAAATTAAATGGATCTTCAAGAGGAAGATGGACGCTGATAGTAGTGTTTCTATCTACAAAGCTAGAATTGTCGCAAAAGGTTTTCGACAAGTTCAAGGTGTTGACTACGATGAGAGTTACTCACTCGTATCTATGCTTAAGTCTGTCCGAATCATGTTAGCAACTCCCGCATTTTATGAACTCTGGCAAATGGATAAACAAAACTGCATTCCTTAATGAATTTATTAAAGAAGAGTTGTATATGATGCAACCAGAAGGTTTTGTCAATCCTAAAGGTGCTAACAAAATATGCAAGCTCCAGCGATCCATCTATGGACTGGTGCAAGCATCTCGGAGTTGGAATATACGCTTTGATAAGTTGATCAAAGCATATAGTTTTATACAGACTTGCGGTGAAGCCTGTATTTACAATAAAGTGAGTGGGAGCACTACCGCATTTCTGATAAGTATATGTGAATGACATATGGTTGATCGAAAATAATGTGGAATTATTCTGCAAAGCATAAAGGAGTGTTTGAAAGGAGTTTTTCAAAGAAAGACCTCAGTAAAGCTACTTACACATTGAGCATCAAGATCCATAGAGATAGATCAAGACGCTTGATAAGATTTTTCAAATAGTACATACCTTGATAAGATTTTGAAGTAGTTCAAAATGGAACAGTCAAAGAAAGAGTTTCTTGCCCGTGCTACAAGGTGTGAAAATGAGTAAGACTCAAAGCCCGACCACGGCAGAAGATAAAAAGAGAATGAAATTCATTCCCTATGCCTCAGCCATAGGTTCTATAAAGTATGCCATGATGTGTACCAGATCTATTGCATACCCTATCATTGAGTTTGGCAAGGGAGTACAATAGTGATCTAGGAGTAGATCACTGGACAACGGTCAAAATTATCCTTAGTGGAATAAGGATATGTTTCTCGATTATGGAGGTGACAAAAGGTTCGTCGTAAAGGGTTACGTCGATGCAAGTTTTGACACTAATCTAGATAACTCTAAGTCTCGGTCTAGATACATATTGAAAGTGGGAGCAATTAGCTAGAGTAGCTCCGTGCAGAGCATTGTAGACATGTAAATTTGTAAAATACTTAAGGGATCTGAATGTGACAGACCCGTTGACTAAAATTATCTCACAAGAAAAACATGATCACACCTTAGTACTCTTTGGGTGTTAATCACATAGAGATGTGAACTAGATTGCTGACTCTAGTAAACCCTTTGGGTGTTGGTCACATGTCGATGTGAACTATGGGTGTTAACCACATAAAGATGTGAATTATTGATGTTAAATCACATGGCGATGTGAACTAGATTATTGACTCTAGTGCAAGTGGGAGACTGAAGGAAATATGCCCTAGAGACAATAATAAAGTTATTATTTATTTCCTTATTTCATGATAAATATTTATTATTCATGCTAGAATTGTATTAACCGGAAACATAATACATGTGTGAATACATAGACAAACATAGTGTCACTAGTATGCCTCTACTTGACTAGCTCGTTAATCAAAAATGGTTGTGTTTCCTAACCATAGACATGAGTTGTCATTTGATTAATAGGATCACATTGTTAGGAGAATGATGTGATTGACTTGACCCATTCCGTTAGCTTAGCACTCGATCATTTAGTATTCTGCTATTGCTTTCTTCATGACTTATACATGTTCCTATGACTATGAGATTATGCAACTCCACACGGAGGAACACTTTGTGTGCTACCAAACGCCACAAAGGTAACTGGGTGACTATAAAGGTGCTCTACAGGTGTCTCTGAAGGTACTTGTTGGGTTGGCGTATTTCGAGATTAGGATTTGTCACTCCGATTGTCGGAGAGGTATCTTTGGGCCCACTCAGTAATGCACATAACTATAAGCCTTGCAAGCATTGTAACTAATGAGTTAGTTGCAGGATGATGTATTACGGAACGAGTAAAGAGACTTGTCGGTAACGAGATTGAACTAGGTATTGAGATACCGACGATCGAATCTCGGGCAAGTAACATACCGATGACAAAGGGAACAACGCATGTTGTTATGCGGTTCGACCGACAAAGATCTTCGTAGAATATGTAGGAGCCAATATGGGCATCCAGGTTCCGATATTGGTTATTGACCAGAGAGGTGTCTCGGTCATGTCTACATAGTTCTCGAACCCGTAGGGTCCACACGCTTAACGTTCGTTGACGATATAGTATTATATGAGTTATGTATGTTGGTGAACGAATGTTGTTTGGAGTCCCGGATGAGATCATGGACATGACGAGGAGCTCCGAAATGGCCCGGAGGTAAAGATTCATATATTGGATGATATGGTTAGGCCAAGGGGTCAGGCCCACGGGGCTATAAGTCGGTGCAAAAGGAGTTTTGCGGAGGCCATGGGGACAAACGCCGAGAGACCTGGCGTCGGCCTGGGCTGACGCCGAGGCCCATGGCGTATGGGCCAGACGCCAAGGATTGTGGCGTTTGGTCCTAGAGTCCGAGTTGGACTCTTGCCTTTCGGGCAAAACCGATTTTGAGGAGGCTTTTGCTCCAAGTTTCGACCCCAGGGCTCAACATATAAATAGAGGGGCGGGGCTAGCACCAAAGACATATCAAGAAACACCAAGCCGTGTGCCGGCAACCCCGTCCCCTCTAGTTTATCCTCCATCACAGTTTCCGTAGTGCTTAGGCGAAGCCCTGCGGAGATTGTTCTTCACCAACACCGTCGCCATGCCGTCGTGCTGCCGGAACTCATCTACTACTTCACCCGTCTTGCTGGATCGAGAAGGCGAGGACGTCATCGAGCTGAACGTGTGCTGAACTCGGAGGTGCCGTGCGTTCGGTACTTGAATCGGTCAGATCATGAAGACGTACGACAACATCAACCGCGTTGATAAACGCTTCCGCTTAGCGATCTTCAAGGGTATGAAGATACACTCCCCCTCTCGTTGCTATGCATCACCATGATCTTGCGTGTGCGTAGGAAATTTTTTGAAATTACTACGTTCCCCAACAACCCAGGCACCTCCCGCAAGCGCCTCACGCACCATCCTCCGTTTTCGACGAGATAACCGAATAGCCCGGGTGCAATCAGGAAACTTTGCAAGTTGAAGCCTGTGTATTTGTTGGTAAGGCCACACTAAGTAGTTCTGAAAGCCGGCGAGGCCATGTGTAACACCCCCAGTGTCATGCTACAGTAAACTCTATTAATGGTGCCACATCATCATTATTAAATTTTGCTAATCATCACCTTATCCCAAACCGACCTCAAATTCAAATTCAAAAGACAAGTCAAAATTATTTCTCCTCAAGCTATAAAACTAAAATGCTCGAATAGTTCTATACAAATTTCCCTGATCAATGTCATGTTGAAACAACTTGGTTTGGCTCAAAAATAAATTCCTAGGAAATTAATGAGTGGTCCAAACTCATTTAAATTGGCCTTTTCATAATAAACAAATATTTATGAGTTTCCAATTGACCCAAACTTTTGTGCCACTCTTAGCTTTTGTGTTAGATTTATGCAAAGTTCCGCTCAAAGCAAAAATCATTTGGTGCCCCACTTGATGCAAAACAGTGTGCAGAAAATACAAAATAGCAAAGAGTTAAAAAACTAAAGTCAAGGTGCACTTTGGCCCAACACCCCACATCAAGCCCAGCCCACCGCTAGGTTGTCCCTTCCTCTGTTCATCGGGTGCTTAGGATGCAGGGCGACCAGATACGGCGCCGATGGCCACGGGCGCCATCCACGCCTCGGCGCCCTACAAGATCGCTCTCTCCTCCTCCCGAACCCTAGCTCAATTCCCTTCTCTCCTCGCGCCATCGTCTTCTCCCCAACGCGAATCCCGGCGGTCGCCGCTGTTCAAGATCGATCCCGCTGCCACCGCCACCCGAGCTACGCCACGGCGTCCAGCGTCCGCCGTCGTCGTCTCTTCTTCTACGCCCCTCGGCTCGTCTCCAGCCGCCGCCGCCGCCATCGGGATCCACCCCACGCACAGCCACCACGACCTCGCCGCCGATCCGCTCTCCTCGACCCTCCGGCTTCATCAAGCCTCTACGAGCCACTGTGAGTTGCGCCTCGATTCCCCTCATCCCCGCCTCCGCTCCGCCCGTAATCCGCCTCCCTTGAGTCGTTGTTGTAGTCGCCGCCCCGAGCTTGTTCGAGCTCCGGCGACGCAGACGTATGTGTGTGCCGTTGCCCTCTGTCTCTGCTAGCTGCTGCAGTAGTCACACTGCTGCTCGGCTTGCTATTGCTGTTGCTGCGATGCGTTGCCGTTGCTCTCTGCTCTCGTGTATCTTGCCACTGCGTTGCTGCTTGCAGTTGACCATGGCCTTGGCCAAGGCCATGGCCGAGTGGCGTGTGCTATGTGTGCGTGTATGCGCAGGGCCTCACGGCTGGCCCAAAATCAATTAGGGGCTAATCCCTCTTTAGTACTAGCCACCCCCACTTTGAGTCTAGTACATGTGGCCCTCAAGTACTAAATTAATCCTCAAAAGAAAATGCTAGTCTATTACATGTGGGACCCCCAACATTAGATTAAACCAGGAAGTTAAAATAAATAATATGCTAATTTAAGGTGTGTGCCAATGACACCTGGGCCCCAACTGTAGTTTGACAAGTCAACAGTCAAACAGTTGACCGTTGATTGGACTGTTGACTGGGTCAACTGGGTTCCCCTGGTCCCACTTGTCAGCCTGTGTACAATTTTTGTGTACACTGTGCTGGGTACATCTAGCAATTTAACATTAATTTCGAATTAAGATAAATTAGAAAATGAATTAAAACTTTGAAAATTAATATAAAATAATCCGTAACTCGGATGGAAAAACTTTGTACATGAAAGTTGCTCAGAACGACGAGACGAATCCAGATACGCAGCCCGTTCGTCCGCCCCGCTTCCCTAGCATAGTGAACCTGCAACATTTCACCTCCGGTTCATCTCGTCCTAAACACGGAACAATGAGGATACTTTCCGGATGTTTCCCTTCACCGTATCGCTTATCCCTCACGTTAGGTCACCCCTAGCACAACGTATTGCTGCGCTTTGCTTTGTGTTACATTTGATTGCTCTGTTATTTATTGTGTTCCTCCGCTACTCCTTTCGGTAGACTCGAGACCGCCGCCGATGCCACCGAGTACGACTACATCGACGATTTAACCCTTCTCTTGCCGAGCAACCAGGCAAGCCCCCCTTGATCACCAGATATCGCCTACTCTTCTCTATACCGCTTGCATTAGAGTAGTGTAGCATGTTATCGCTTTCGCTAATCCTATACCGCTGCATAGCTCGTCCTTGCTACTATCGTTGTTACCTTTACCGCTATCCTATCGCTTAGTATAGGATGCTAGTGTTCCATCGTGACCCTACACTCTTGTCCGCTCGCCATGCTATACTCATCGGGCCGTGATCACTTGGGAGGTGATCACGGGCATATACTATATACTTTACATCGTTACATTACCGTGATACTGTTAGGAGATGGGGCTGAAAGGACGGGTGGCTCCATCCCGTAGAGGTGGGCCTGGTTCCCGACGGCCCCGATCGATACTTTGTGGCGGAGCGGCAGGCAGGTTGAGACTACTGGGTGAGAGGTGGGCTGGCCCTATTCGGGCGTTCGCGGATACTTAACACGCTTAACGAGGTCTTGGTATTTGATCTGAGTTGGCTACGAGCTTATACGCACTAACCATCTACGGGAGTAGTTATGGGTATCCCCCGCCGTGGTATCACCGAAGCACTTGAGACGTCACGACGGAGCGCGCGCGCCGGATTGACTGGAACGCTGTTAGGCTAGGTCTGCTTCCGCCGCAGACGCAACGCAGTGTGTGTGCTCAGGCGATGGGCCTGCACTCGCACGCTTAGGTTTAGACCGCGTGCTGGCCTCTCTGTTGTGCCTAGGTGGGGCTGCGACGTGTTGATCTTCCGCGCGGGCATGACCCGTGAAAGTGTGTCCGCCAACCGGGATGAAGCGTCTTTGGGTAAGATGGTGCACCCTGCAGGGAAGTTAATCTATTCGGATAGCCGTGATCTTCGGTAACAGGACGACTTGGAGTTGTACCTTGAGCTTATGACAACTAGAACCGGATACTTGATAAAACACATCCTTCCAAGTGCCGACACAACCGTGGTTGCTCTCGCCAGGTTATGAGCAGGGATTGCGGGTAGGATTATTGCTATGTGATGTTACTTGGAGGATTTCAGTTTGTCCCTCCTACCTGCTGCAAGACAGTGTCCGAGCGTAGTCTTCGTTAAGACTAGCTATCCCCTCTTATTACGGCATTCTGCAGATTCAGTCCATCGATATGGCCCTTCACACATATATCCATGCATATGTAGTGTAGCTCCTTGCTTGCGTAGTACTTTGGATGAGTACTCACGGTTGCCTTGTTCCCCTTTTCCCTATCTCTACTCGGTTGCTGCGACTGCACGATGGAGCCAGGAGCGACGCCACCGTCGATGACGACTACTACTGGAGGTGCCTACTACTACGTGTAGCCCACCGACGACGACCGAGGAGTAGCTAGGAGGATCCAGTGCGGAGGCCTGCTCCTCTTCGATCTCAGATCCCGCTTTGTGCTAGCCTTCTTAAGGCAGACTTGTCTAACTTATGTCTCAGACTCAGATATTGTTGCTTCCGCTGACTCGCCTATGATCGAGCACTTGTATTCGAGCCCTCGAGGCCCCTGGCTTGTATTATGATGCTTGTATGACTTATTTTATTTGTAGAGTTGTGTTGTGATATCTTCCCGTGAGTCCTTGATCTTGATCGTACACATTTGCGTGCATGATTAGTGTACGATTAAATCGGGGGCGTCACACCATGATCGAGAACATCCTCTGTTGATCGTTTTGGCGCAACACACCACACACACAGTCACTTCGCATAGCTGCCTAAGGCCTTGTTCGTTTAATCCTCCTCCCAAGGAGATTGGAGTGGATTGGAGAGGATTTGGGCTTGTAGGGGATCTAATCCCCCTCAAACCCTGCCATTCCCCTTCAAAAACCACCTCAACCGAACAAGGCCTAAGGAAGTTCGACATGGGCATCCGTGCAAACGGATCAGCGCTGGCGATGACGGCAGAATAATCCCGTGGTGAGTACAGTGCAACACTGATGAACTGATCCGCTTATGGAGCGCTTTCAGGAGACCACTTTTGTTTGCTTTAGATGGAATTAATTAGGGGTAGCAATTTCTGGATTTATTCTAAAAAATAGGTATTTAAAGCAGACATGCACTTATTCTAGCATCGGAGTTTCAAAGTTTACCATTAGGACCACACAACTCACACAAGATCTAAGGTATATCATCAGCTCGTGTCTAGGCTATCACAAGTTATTATTATTATTTAATTTGCACAAATTGTTAATGCTAGTTTCTATTTCTAGGGACGGTTAGAAATCTACATACCGGTTTGTATACATGATAGCTTAAATATGAAATTAGCCGATACACAAACTATTGATTAAATATTCTGGCATGAATAAAATTTACACAACAAGCTAGAATCGAAAACTCACCATATAAGATTATCGACTTCGTTTTGTGTGTTTTAGGCGTAAGAGCCACATTCAAACCAATGAAAAACTACATCTTTCTAATTGTAAAATAGATATTATCTTGTATTGCTCTTTGCATGCTCATTGTCAGAAAAAAAATGTTTATATCTTCACAGTCTTCTTAGCCCCCCCCCCCCCCCACCCCCATGGCTAAATCTTGGATCCGCCCTTGGTCACATCAATCTGGAGTGCTTAAGTTGTCAGCCATAGGCATCAACACAGTACCCTGATGGCCCTGTCGTCACAATCCAACGGATGCGACAGGGTAGTAAGTAAGACCAATGGGACGATGCCCCATTCCAAGTTAGCAATATTATGATGCCAGCAAATAAAATCTAGACGGAAATGATGTAGTTGTACATAGCAAAGTGATTGAGTTAGTTGTGGAAAAGAACTACGAGAATGTAGACCAGAAGGCACGTCATGCTTGATGCACATCATTGACGAAATGGATCTGCTTCCTCATTGAAGAAACTTCATTCAACCAATTTCCTCCACTGTGTCTACTTTACTAAGTGAGACATGTAGCCTATATTTTACTGAAACCTCCCACGCCCATGTCTACACGCTACACTGTGCATTGCGCTAGAACTCAGCTACTCAGCTCACCTTTATTGCATTATCAACTTCTCTTGACTTTGTGCATCGAAGAGCTAGGGGCATATATATATAGCCAACTACATTGCAACAGTTAATTCAATCCAATATAGGATGAGGAGGAGGTTGTTGCACTTGTTGAATTGAGCATGAGCAAATGAGTTGGTGTGCCCCGTCAACACACGGATTCAACCACTCAAGTTAAGTAGTATAATGCAACTACTTCGCCATCTCTTTTCTTCTCCCTGGCAGTGACAACTATTCCAACCAAACTCAACACACAAAATAGTTATAAATATGTATAGACTTAGTAAAAAGCACATATGATGCGATGATTTGGGTATTTGTCGCAAGCATGTTGCATTTAATGCACAAATTTCTTACATACCACATTGTTTTGCTTCCATCTACGTACATATTGAATACATCATCATATCTCAATATACTCATGCACCACTTGCATGCTACAAAGCCTCTAATGAGTACACCATGCATGTGAGTGGTGGCTGTGGTTACCGATTGACCTGGATGGATTTTTATTCTTCTTATACACCAATTGGTGCACACAGGGGATTGAGATAATGTCATGCATATTCCTTAGCTTTCTCGACATCTATGTTGCCTCCTCAACGTCAATCAACCACGTGGACATATGGCTAAGGGAGGTGGGGGGGGGCTCGTCGACCGATCTTTCTCCTTTGCAACCACCGCCCCCTCCACTCTACTCGTTTTTGCCAGTGAGGGAGGACACACTCCAAGGGACACAACACATGGTTACATATGCTCCGTTCAGTATGAAAACCACGAACATTTTCTTGGTCTTGCAATTTTTTGTTTTATACGACCATGTACAATGCAAGGTGCTTTAGAGAGGTTTTAGTAAAAGTAAATCATTTTTCTTGAACATGGTGCTTATCAGATGCTTACTTTTTTATGTTATGTTCCCTCCTTCCCAAAATATTAGGCGTCTAACCTTTTCCATAAAATCCCCAAATCTTAGGCGCCTAAACCTCTCAACCCGCACAAATATCTCCCGTACAGTTTTTTTAGGAAATCTCGTGTATAGTTAATTTTTTAACTAGCGCTAGTCCATGCGGTTAGACAATGTGGAGTTTGCGCAGTTGGGCCTCCTCTTCATGCGCTTGATGGAGCTGGACCGTTTGCTGTTTTTCTGGATCGGTCAACCACCCTTATTAGATGAGATCGTGGCGGCATTTTGATGCTGATTCATGGTGGCATTCACTATTCGGTTGCCGGATGGCGAAATGTGTGTGGGCTCTTGGAGATGAAGAGGTGCTTAACATGTGATCTCAAATAGGAGCGAGGATCCGAAGCTATGACTCTTTTGTCCTTTCGATATGCTGAAACAGGAAGATCTTGCGAGGGTTCTACTCACCATGTGGGCAAATTGGTGGGCCAGATGACGGGCAATTCACGATGAAGAGTTTTGAAGTCCCCTCTCTACTATGTCCTTCATAAACAAATACCTCGAAGAACTGGAGATTGCCAATTTTCGAGCTAGCAGATTACATGTTTCTCCTGTGAGAAGACTGAAGACTAGGAGATGGACAACTCCTGTTGAAGATGCTGCAAAGGCAAATATAGATGGAGGAATTTCACACCTTAAGGACAAAGGAGTTGCATGACACTTATAAGGGACAAGACTGGGCATTATCTTGGTTCGTCTGTTGTTGTGTTTGATGACCTTATCGATCCAGCTATACTGGAGGCTCATGCATGCTGCAAGGCGTTAGCTCTGGCGCAAGATCTTAATATTCAGAGATTAGTAGTTACTTCAAACTGCGGAGGTCAGTACAAACATCAAGAATGGAGCTTCGCCTTCATATGCACAAGTTCTTAAAGACATTCATCTTAGTACCACTACTAGGAAAAGGCCTACTAATGGCGCACCTAATTTGGCCATTAATGGCGCATTAGTGGTGCGCCATTAGTGCCACGCCATTAGTATATTTTACTAATGGCGCACCACTGGATGTGCCATTAGTATATACAACAGTGCGCCATTAGTATGCCTCCCAGGGGGCCATGTATATCCAGGTGCTTTGGCATACTAATGGCGCACAACAGCAAGATGCGTCATTAGTAACTTCAGTATACTGATGGCGCACTGTTTAATGATGCGCCATTAGTATCCTTTGGCATACTAATGGCGCACTGTGATGTGATGCGCCATTAGTATGAATATTAGGTTTTTTTTATTTTTTTATTTTCTGTTTTTTTGCACAGGTTACAAAATGTATAATTGGACAAAATATAGACAGCACACAACAACAACAGATTCATCGAATACAATAGAAGATTAGTCTCTGAATACAATTCATCATATTAGTCTCTGAATACAATTCATCATATTAGTCTCCGAATTGAAAAGATCGAACAAAGATAGAACATTATGATACAAGTCTCGAGACCGCGAGTAGCGAGTTTGTCTTCACATTACAAGTCGACATCGATCATCTAAACTACCATCACATAGAAGAGAGCTGCGGTCAACACGATGAGCATCATCACGATGAAACTCGCCTTCATCCGGTTCCTCCAACGCCCTCCCTCTCCCGCTAGATAGCGGGCGATCTAGATTCGCCTCGCCCTAGTGGTGTACCTTTGTAACTGTTATCGCTGAATCGGTGAACCTGTCTCCGACACTCCTCCCGATCGTCGAGACTCCGGAACCTTACCCTTGTACACGACATACGACGGCATCTCTATGCACTAGCCAAACGTAAACGTTAGTACCAATTCACGACAATACATAAGCAATATATAAGTATGCAATGTAACGATCGGAAGAGAAAAGCAAGACATTAGTAGCATCGATTACATCTAAGTTGAACGACTCTCGAAACCAAAGAGACATACTACAAGTTCATTAAAGTTTAATTACAACATGAGCCAATCGATGTTTCGAGAACCAGACACAGATCACTACTTTCGACTCGACTCAAGGGACCGGAGCGTGGATGAAGCCGCCGTCATCGTGGGAGTCATGAAAGAACGGGCGTTGTCACCTGCATTTGTAGCATTGTGTCGATGTCCTTTGTTGGACGGTTGATTTCGAGGTAGAACTGCCCCGAGGCGACGGCGACATCTTGATGGATGATTTCCGCAAACTCCATTGGATGCGAAGAATTCTTGTCCGATGTCCGCCCTTTGATGATGGTCTCGACGCCGCGCCCAATCTTTGAGTTTACTCGTAGCGAAGTTGATGATGGTCCCGCACGATCGCTCGCATGTGATGGATGGCGAGTAGGCACCCTTTTGATCGCCAGCGGCTGCTTGACGCAGCAGAACGTCAGATTGTGGGAGAACACGTGCTTGCCGTGATTTACGAATAGGCCTGGTGAAGGTGCCTCCAGATTGGGCGTGGCTGGGAGAACATCATCAAGAACCTTCTTGACATTTGTGTAGTCTACGCTCGATCGACGGTCGGGTCGAAATCGTGGCCATGGAATATTTGGGGCTTAGGAGGATGAGCGTGCAATGTGTCACCGCAGAAAACACGGAATGTTAAAAGAAAACGATCGAAATCTAAGAATTCATATGTTACGGGCGGTTGAGGGAGGACTTACTCGGAAAGTAAGGCACGAGGAAGTTATCCTTATCTTGGTTTGCCGAATGACGCCTTCGAGGTAAGAACTCGCGACTTGCGGTCCCCCCGCTGCCCAAGATCTTGGCACGCATGTCGAAGGGGTCGACTATCATGATGTCCGGGTCTTGTCGCTAATGATCCGCATCTCCATACTCAAATAAAATAGCCGAACGAAGGTGTAGTGCAGCGGATGAAGGTTCAACATAGCGTGGATGTCATCAAACCGCAGGACGATCGACGCCCGATGGAGTTATCCACAAAGCCCTTGCCCTCCGCACCTTGGCCACGAAAACCGGTATGCCACATCCTTCTCTCGAGACGCCGCTTCTCCAAAGAAAGAACATCATCATGCAGACTCCGATAGCACGGTTGCAGCATTGAGCATATTTGTCGGTAGCATCGCCCTACCGCCACATGCACCCTCCTCGAGATATCCTCGGTGAAGGTGGCCCGCCCCGAGCACGGATCGCACTCGGTGCCGGCTGGCCCGCACCCTTGTTAGTCTTTCTTTTGCGTGCCTTCTTCTTCTCCTGTAATGGGACCGAGTTCTGCTCACGCACCGCCTTCTTGAGTGTGTTGGGGCTGATATATTTCGCACCTCGCCTATCCGAGGCTCGGTGAAGTCGGCAATCGGAGGCGTCTCGAGAGCTGAACGGCGACGACGCTGTTGCAACTTGGCTTCTCCGCGGTACCAGCTAGATCGCGCACGCCTTTTGTTGGGTTGGGTTCTTGAGAAGGAGGCCCCATGAAGTCGCCACCGCACTCCATGATCGGCAAAGTCTTGATCGACGCTGGCAAATGTATCGTCGTCGTCGTCGTTCGATCATGTGCCATATGCATGTTTGGATCCGATGGCATAGGGATGTCCGCACCGCTGGGCGGTCTTGCCATGGGGCCGACTTGGCGACGGCATGGTGGCGGTGTTGTCTTTGGGTGGTGTCCCCGCCCCAAACGAATCTGGCTCTTCGCCAAAGCAGGGCCAGCTCAGCAAGCGCCGAGGGTCATCACGTCATCATCGTCGGCCCCGACGGGTTGAATCGGAGGTAACAACTCGTCGCAGCCTGGCAGCACCAACCAGTTCAACCCTAAACAAGTTGGGTGGCATCCGGTACCGTGGAACAAGGGTTGCCGGTTGAACGATTTTGCCCTTGGCGACATCGACCAACTCATTGTTCACGGCGCGTGAGAGTGCACGGAACGTCGGCGGCGCCTCGCGAAAACATGTAGGGCGTCAGGATGCCCGATCAAAGGCAAGGAGATGAAGTCCTCGGCCGAGAGAGGCTTAATTAGTTACCGTGATGATGGCGCCGAGCTCGGCTAATGTCGAGGCACCGCCAACGGCGGGCGGCAGATTGACGGAGGGGCCGCTTGCTGCAGAGGTGTCGGCCGGCGTACACCCGGGTGCACCAATGCCGCCTCCGCCGGAGACACCAATGGCCCGCCATCGCATTCTGCGAGTTGCTGGCCATGAAGCTAGGAATCGGGCGGCCCCTATTGGCGCCCGCAATCCACGACTCAACCCCTGGATCAAGGTAGGCACAATGGCGGTGATCGTCGCCCGAGTTGTTGTTGCACTTGCTCTTGGACAATCTCCAAATCCGCGCCACCTGTGCCTTGAGTTCTTGAACCTCGCTACCGCTTTCCGAGCTGGTCTTTTTCTCCTTCCGCACACCAGCGGTATAGTATGACCCCATTTTGTGGACAAGCCTTTGCCGCCACACGACCAGGTGACATCGGCTTCTCGAGCTTATCCTTGTTCTTCATTACATTCAACGCCCTATTTAGAGTGGTGTCCCAAGGGTTGCTCTTAGTGACCCCAGCCATCTGCTTTCGATCGCTGCGGAAGGAATGTGAACCATTTAGAAATTTGGCTTCATTAATTAGAATGCAACCATATGGAGCTAATTACCCGGGGTGGTATTCCTTACGTAACAACCTCAAGCGCCTGGTCTTGGATCCGTGGTAAGCTCCTTTGTTTTCGGTCCTTCTTGTACCGGGCCCGACAAAGTTCCTGGTCCGCTTGTCACCGATTTATCGAAGAGCGGCGGTAGGCCTTGCTCAGCACGCCCGCGTCCTCCTTGTCCCATATAGGCTCCGCCACTCTGAACCGCCGGGACCGAGTGTGTGTTCCCTAAGTTCAGCTCCGCATTTCTTTCCCCATCGACTTGATTGGGAGTTTGCGGTGCTCGAGCAATTGATCTTGAAGTCATTGTAGTCATCTTCGTGATCGAAGGATTTTCTCCTTGATCTTCTCATAACTCTCACCTTTCTCAATCATTCTCTTCACATTGCTCTTCCAAGTAGACAGGGCCTTGCTCATCTTCGTGAGGGCAGCATTGTTCACTTTATTCCTTTGAGGCTTGTGTTTTCAAAAGCAGCGGGAACTTGTATCGCTCGTGCAGCTTCGTGAAGAGGAGGTTATGCAAATTCCCTCGGTCGGGATGCCTCGTGTTCTCGGTGTTGATCGAGACGGTGCTCGGAGAATGCACCCGAGCTGAAGCGAGTACCCTTGACTATTCGCTCGGGCGCCATTGGATTCCCGTCGGAGTCCACTTGAGAACTTCCTCCTTGAGGGTGCGGAGCACGGTCGGGCGCCGGTCCTTCCGCTGCCTCTTCGTTGGCTGCCATCATGCGTGCGCCGCCATCATTAGTGGTGGCATCCTCGGCGGCACCATCAATGGTGGCATCGATGGGGTCATCCTCGGCGGTACCATCGGTGGTCTCGGGATCGTGGGAAGGTGGCGTCCTCATACAAGTGAGGTTGTTCCTCCATCTCTGGGACAGCTCGAGAATGCCTTGTCGCCCAACCCCGGCCTCATCGTTGTGGGCCATGTTTTCTCTAAATAGAAACAAATTTTGGTCAAAAGTTGGTTATTGTCAAGGAACAAGATCATGGTCTCATCATTTAGGGTTTGTCGACACCGAGGCATCCTAAAATCTAAGCTTTTATCATTGAGGGTTTTTCGACGCCGAGGCACCCTAAAAGCCTAAGCTTTCATCATTTCGGTTTTATCGACACCGAGGCACCCTAAAAGCCATGCATTAGTCACAAGTACGCCGGGGCACTTGATCCTACTTAATTAACTACTAAGATACCCCGGCCCATGCATTAGTCACAAGTACCCCATATGTCCTATTTTTAGCAAAGTCATGCTAAAATTCACGGAAAATTTCAGCATGACCTTTGCTGAAAATAGGACATATGGAGTACCCGAATTTGCCGGAACGGAAGTTAATCGACATTCCGGCAAACTCAAGGGCCTCTCGGGGTACCTGCAATATCATTATCCCCGCGTAATGAAGTCGCCAATGGGTCATTTCAGAAGATCACAAGTAGCGTCATCACAAGTACAACATCATCTATAGCTTTATATTAACAAAGCATCAACACATATACAAAAGACCACTTATGCCAACCGTATGGTTTATATCAGATTCAGAGTTAGAAACAGGAAAAACCGGTGCTTCAAAGCCTACTGGACACAATTTACATCTATCGAAGCGGGATGTCCCGACTAATTTCAAGTGTTCACGGTGAACTTGTACCATGGATGAGCCTAGTGCTTCATTAGTCAACCGAACAAAGATAACAGGGCATAACACCATACATAAAGTGATGAGCATACATACTACTGTCCAAGCAAATTAACTGAATAGTATTGTGTCAAGTTCAGTTTGAAAATTCAGTTCTCGCTTGAGTGATTTGACACCAAAAATTACTCCCAAAAATTACAATGACTGTATATTGACTGCATATATTCACATGACAGGACTGAATTCATCAAGAAAACCTGTCAATTTCTATTCACTGCATATATTCATTGTACGGGCTGTCAAGTTCTATTTCAGATCAAGTTTCATTACAACACAAACACTATAATTCATCTGCTCACGTAAAAATTAATAATCAAAATCAAACTACAATAGTGGTCCCAGGTTTGACCCCATGATACATGCTATCACAGGATTATTCCTCTTGAACAAACCATCATGCATCATTTTCTAACCAACGATAGCTCAGAAAACCACTTGCTCGACCGAGAACTAGCTGATTACCTCAAATCTCATGGTAAAATTAGCAAGGCGAGCATTTCTCTTACATGCCCATACCAAGAATGACACACTCAACTTCATTGCTTCAACCACATGGGCAACAGAGCAAATGTTGGAAGTTGACAATATACTTTAGATTCACACATGCTCCCTAATTATTTTGTCTCAGTATCTTTAGATTATCTACTTTACGCACAATCATACACAATTTCGACTAATTTATCTTTGAGGCCAGCATGAAACACACTCCTCCAAAAAAAGCCTAAAATTCCACTATCATTGCTCGTAAAAAGCCTAATATCCACTAGTATTGCCTCTAAGAAAGCCTTAAAAGTCCACTATTGTTGACAATCAAAATATGATCTGAACTGTAAGGAGTTAAGCTGAAAAATGAGTGGTTGTTGGCATGAGGGAGTAAACTGATTGTTGGCACAAAAATATTGGTTACGCAAACATGGAAACAGTCACAAAAATAATGCACTTGGTTTGTGTTGAGTTTTTGCTTTGAGGATTGGTTTGTGTTGAGTTGTTAACCTAAAGGTTCGGCATTTTGAATCTCCTTTAGCTAGTTTGAATCCATGGACTACCCTGTTAGATTGGGACTGAAGATAGGTACCGCTTATCTTTCTATTCCGTCACCAACAATGGCTTTTCCAAGAATAATATCCTGCATGAACATAGGTGAGAGGTTAACTAACTGCCTCAAAGGCATAATCAATGGTTGTACATGGAACAAATTGCTGAACATAGATAGGTTAACGGACTGTTCTCAGAAGCGCACTCACTAATCAAATGATGATTATAAATACAACAAGTGGCCCAAGCTGTCGGCCTAAGCTATAGTTAATATGAGATGATCAAAGATTTTGGGTTTATACAAAGTTTATGAGAAACTTGTATTTCCAAATAAGTGAGTGGGAGCACTATAGAATTTCCGATGAGTATGTGTCGTTGACATATAGATGATCGAAATGATGTAGAATTTCTGTAAAGCATATAGGGTTATTTGAAAAAGTGTTTTCAAGTGAAAACCTGGATTAAGCTACTTGAACATTGAGCATCAAGATCTATGAGGATAGATCAAAAACGCCCAATAGTACTTTCAAATGAGCACATACCTTGACATAATCTTGAAAGTGTTCAAGATGGATCAGTCAAAGAAGGAGTTCTTGCCTGAGATGTAAGGTATGAAGTTAAGACTTAAAGCTCGACCACGGCAGAAAAGAGAGAAAGGACGAAGGTCGTCCCCTATGCTTCAGACATAGGCTCTATAGTATGCTATGCTGTTTACCGCACCGGAAGTGTGCCTTGCCAAGAGTCAGTCAAGGGGTACAAGAATGATCCAGGAATGGATCATTGGACAGCGGTCAAAATTGTCCTTGGAGTAAATAAAGGACATGTTTCTCGATTATGGAGGTGATAAAGAGTTCGACGTAAAGGGTTACGTCGATGCAAGCTTTAACACCTATCCGAGTGACTCTGAGTAGAAAACCGGATACGTATAGTGGAGCAACCATTTGGAATAGCTCCAAGTGGGGCGTGGAAGCAGCATTTATAATATGACCTAGAAATTTGCAAAGCACACACGGATCTGAAAGGTTCAGACCCGTTGACTAAAACCTCTCTCACAAGCAAAACATGATCAAACTTCAGAACTCATTGAGCCTAAATCACATGATGATGTGAACTAGTTTACAGACACTAGTAAACTCTTTGGGTGTTGGTCACATGGCGATGTGACCTATCAGTGTTAATCACATGACGATGTGAACTAGATTATTGACTCTAGTGCAAGTGGGAGACTGTTGGAAATATGCCCTAGAGGCAATAATAAATTAGTTATTATTATATTTCCTTGTTCATGATAATCGCTTATTATCCATGCTATAATTGTATTGATAGGAAACTCAGATACATGTGTGGATACATAGACAACACCATGTCCCTAGTAAGCCTCTATTGACTAGCTCGTTGATCAATAGATGGTTACGGTTTCCTAACCATGGACATTGGATGTCATTGATAACGGGATCACATCATTAGTAGAATGATGTGATGGACAAGACCCAATACTAAGCCTAGCACAAAGATCGTAGTTCAGTATGCTAAAGCTTTTCTAATGTCAAGTATCTTTTCCTTAGACCATGAGATTGTGCAACTCCGGATACCGTAGGAATGCTTTGGTGTACCAAACGTCACAACGAATCGGGTGGCTATAAAGGTGCATTACGGTATCTCCGAAAGTGTCATTGGGTTGGCACGAATCGAGATGGGATTTGTCACTCCGTGTGATGGAGAGGTATCTCCGCCCACTCGGTAGGACATCATCATATGTGCACAATGTGATCAAGGAGTTGATCACGGATGATGTGTTACGAACGAGTAAAGAGACTTGCGTAACGAGATTGAACAAGGTATCGGGATACCGACGATCGAATCTCGGGCAAGTACAATACCGCTAGACAAAGGGAATTGAATACGGATTGATTGAGTCCTTGACATCGTGGTTCATCCGATGAGATCATCGTGGAACATGTGGGAGCCAACATGGGTATCCAGATCCCGCTGTTGGTTATTGACGGAGAACGCCTCGGTCATGTCTACATGTCTCCCGAACCCGTAGGGTCTACACACTTAAGGTTCGATGACGCTAGGGTTATAAAGGAAGTTTGTATGTGGTTACCGAATGTTGTTCGAGTCCGGATGAGATCCCGGATGTCACGAGGAGTTCCGGAATGGTCCGGAGGTAAAGATTTATATATGGAAAGTTGTTGTTCGGGTTAGGAAAAGTTCGGGTTTTTCGGTATTGTACCGGAAGCTTCTGGAAGGTTCCGGAGGATTCGGAGGGGTCCGGAGGTCCGGAAATTGTTCCACCACGTCCAATACAGTAGCATGGGCTGTAGGGGGCGCCCTAGCCTTAATGGGCCAGGGGCACCAGCCCCCAAGGCCCATGCGCATGGGAGGGGGAAACCCTAAGGGGAGGGCCTCCACTTGACTTGGGAGGCACTCCTCCCCTCTGGCCGCCCCCAAGTCCCATCTAGGGCTGGCCGCACCCCTTGGGGTGGGAAAACCCTAAAGGGCGCAGCCCCCTTTCCCCTATATATACTTGAGGTTTTGGGCTGCCCAACACACATGAGTTCTCTCCTCTTGGTGCAGCCCCGCCTCCTCCTCCTCCTCTCCCTTGGTGCTTGGCGAAGCCTGCGGGATTGCCACGCCTCCATCACCACCATGCCGCTGTGTTGCTGTTGGATGGAGTCTTCCTCAACCTCTCCTCTCTCCTTGCTGGATCAAGGCGTGGGAGACGCCACCGGGTTGTACGTGTGTTGAACGCGGAGGTGCCGTCTGCTTGGCACTAGGATCTCCGTGATTTGAATCACGATTTAGCACGACTCCTTCAACCCGTTCACTTGAACGCTTCCGCTTAGCGATCTACAAGGGTATGTAGATGCACTCTCCTTCCCTCGTTGCTAGTTTCTCCATAGATAGATCTTGGTGACACGAGGAAAATTTTGAATTTCTGCCACGCTCCCAACAAAGGGCATCATGAGCTAGGTCTATTGCGTAGATTCTTTGCACGAGTAGAACACAAAGTAGTTGTGGGCGTTGATTTTGTTCAATATGCTTACCGTTACTAGTCCAATCTTGTTTGACGGTATTGTGGGATGAAGCGGCCCGGACCGACCTTACACGCATTTTACGTGAGACAGGTTCCACCGATCGACATGCACTTGGTGCATAAGGTGGCTAGCGGTGCCGATCTCTCCCACTTTAGTCGGAACGGATTCGATGAAAAGGGTCCTTATGAAGGGTAAATAGCAATTGGCATATCACGTTGTGGTTTTATGAGGTAAGAAACGTTCTTGCTAGAAACCCAAAGCAGCCACGTAAAACATGCAAACAACAATTAGAGGACGCCTAACTTGTTTTTGCAGGGTATGCTATGTGATGTGATATGGCCAAGAAGAATGTGATGAATGATATGTGATGTATGAGATTGATCATGTTCTTGTAATAGGACTCACGACTTGCATGTCGATGAGTATGACAACCGGCAGGAGCCATAGGAGTTGTCTTTATTTATTGTATGACCTGCGTGTCATTAAACAACGCCATGTAATTACTTTACTTTATTGCTAACCGGTAGCCATAGTAGTAGAAGTAATAATTGGCGAGACAACTTCATGAAGACACGATGATGGAGATCATGGTGTCATGCCGGTGACGATGATGATCATGGAGCCCCGAAGATGGAGATCAATGGAGCTATATGATATTGGCCATATCATGTCACTACTATATAATTGCATGTGATGTTTATTATGTTTATGCATCTTGTTTACTTAGAACGACGGTAGTAAATAAGATGATCCTTACACAAATTTCAAGAAGTGTTCTCCCGATCGTGCACCGCTGCTACAGTTCGTCACTTCTAAGCACCACGTGATGATCGGGTGTGATGGATTCTTACGCTCACATACAACGGGTGTAAGACAGATTTACAGCAAAAACACTTGGGGTTAACTTGACGAGCCTAGCATGTGCAGACATGGCCTCGAACACGAGACCGAAAGGTCGAGCATGAGTCGATAGTAGATACGATCAACATGAAGATGTTCACCGATGATGACTAGTCCGTCTCACGTGATGATCGGACACGGCCTAGTTGACTCGGATCATGTAATCACTTAGATGACCGGAGGGATGTCTATCTCGAGTGGGAGTTCATAAGATGAACTTAATTATCTTGAACATAGTCAAAAGACCTTTTGCAAATTATGTCGAAGCTCGCGCTTTAGTTCCACTGCTTAGATATGTTCCTAGAGAAAATATAGTTGAAAGTTGAAAGTAGCGATTATGCGGACAGAGAAAGCTTATGTCCTTAATGCACCGCCAGTGTGATGAACCCTAAACGTCGTTTGTGGATGTTGCGTAACATCGGACATACACGTTTGATAACTACATGATAGTTCAGTTAAACGGTTTAGAGTTGAGGCACCAAAGACGTTTTCAAATGTCGCGAACATATGAGATGTTTCGAGGGCTGAAATTGGGATTTCAGGCTCGTGCCACGCCAAGAGGTATAAGACCTCCGACGATTTTCTTAGCCTGCAAACTAAGGGAGAAAACTCAATCGTTGAGTTTGTGCTCAGATTGTCCGAGTGTAACAATAACTTGAATCGAGTGGGAGTTGATCTTCCGAGATAGTGATGTTTCTCCCAAGACATTGCCACCAAGCTACTAGAGCTTCGTGATGAACTATAACATATCGGGGATAGATATGATGATCCTTGAAGTGTTCGCGATGTTTGACACGCGAAAGTAGAAATCAAGAAGGAGCATCAATTGTTGATGGTTGATGAAACCACTAGTTTCAAGAAGGGCAAGGGCAAGAAGGGCACTTCATGAAACGGCAAATCAGTTGCTGCTCCAAGTGAAGAAACCCAAGGTTGAACCCAAACCCGAGACTAAGTGCTTCGTAATAAGGGAACAGCCATCGGAGCAGAATTACCCTAGATTCATGGTAGATAAGAAGGCAGGCAAGGTCGATAGAAGTATATTTGATATACATTATGTTAATGTGTACTTTACTAGTACTCCTAGTAGCACCAGGGTATTAGATACCGTTCGGTTGCTAAGTGTTAGTAACTCAAATAAAAGAGCTACGGAATAAACGGAGACTAGCTAAAGGTGAGTGACGATATGTGTTGAAGTGTTTCCAAGTTTGATTTGATCAAACATCGACGCTCCCTCTACCATCGAGATTGGTGTTAAACCTAAATAATTGCATTTGGTGTTTATGCTGAGCATAGACATGATTGGATTATGTCTATCGCAATACGGTTATTCATTTAAGGAGAATAATGGTTACTCTATTTATTTGAATAATACCTTCAATGGTCTTGCACCTAAAAGAATGGTTTATTGAATCTCGATCGTAGTGATACACATTTTCATGCCAAAAGTATAAGATAGTAATGATAGTACCACTTACTTGTGGCATCGCCATGTAAGTCATATTGGTGTAAACGCATGAAGAAGCTCCATGTTGATGGATCTTTGGACTCACACGTTTTGAAAAGTTTGAGACATGCTAACCATGTCTATTGGTGTATACGCATGTTGAAACTCCATGCATATGGACCGTTTGGACTCACTTGATTTTGAATCACTTGAGACATGCAAATCATACCACATGGGCAAGATGTTGAAAAGCCTCGGTTTCAAAGAAGATGGAACAAGATAGCAACTTGTTGGAAGTAACACATTTTGATATGTGCAGTCCAATGAGTGCCGAGGCATGCAAATGAATATCGTTATGTTCTTACTTCACGATGATTCGAGTAGATGTTGAGTATATTTACTTGATGAAACACAAGTCTGAATTATTGAATGGTTCAAGTAATTTCAGAGTGAAGTTTAAGATCTTCGTGACAAGAGGATAGAATGTCTATGATATGATCATAGAGATGAATATCTGAGTTACGAGTTTTGGCACACAATTAAGACATTGTGCAAATTGTTTCACAATTAATACCTACCGAACACCATAGTGTGATGGTGTGTCCGAACATCATAGTTGCACCTTATTGGATATGGTGCGTACCATGATGTCTCTTATCAATTTCCACTATCGCTCATGGGTTAGGCATTAGAGACAACCGCACTCACTTTAATGGGGCACCACGTAATTCCGCTGAGACGACACCGTTTGGAGAAACCTAAGTTGTCGCTTTCTTAAAAGTTTGGGGCTATGACGCTTATGTGAAAAAGTTTCAGGTTGATAAGCTCGAACCCAAAGCGGATAAAATGCATCTTCATAGGACACCCAAAACAGTTGGGTATACCTCCTAATTCAGATCCGGAAGCAATAGGGATTGTTTCTTGAATCGGGTCCTTTCTCGAGGAAAAGTTTGTCTCGAAAAGTTGAGTGGGAGGATGGTAGAGACTTGATGAGGTTATTGAACCATCACTTCAACTAGTGTGTAGCAAGGCACGTGAAGTTGTTCCGTGGCACCTACACCAATTGAAGTAGAAGCTTATGATAGTAATCATGAAGTTTCGGATCAAGTCACTAACGCACCTCGTAGGGTGACAAGGATGCGTACTACTTCAGAGTAGTACACAATACTGTCTTGAAGGTCATGTTGCTAGACAACAATGAACCTACGAGCTATGGAGAAGCAATGGTGGGCCCAAATTCGACAAATGGTTAGAAGCCATGAAATCCGAGATAGGATCCATGTATCGAACAAAGCATGGACTTTGGTGGACTTGCCCGCTGATCGGCAAGCCATTGAGATAAATGGATCTTTAAGAAGAAGACGGACGTGGATGGTAATGTCACCATCTATGAAACTCGACTTGTGGCGAAGAGTTTTTCACAAGTTCAAGGAGTTGACTACGATGAGTTTTTCTCATCCGTAGCGATGCTTAAGTCCGTCGGAATCATGTTAGCATAAGCTGCATTTATGAAATCTGGCAGATGGATGTCAAAATGAGTTTCCTTACCAGCCGTAAGGAAAGGTTGTATGTGATACAATCGAAAGTTTTGTCGATCCTAAGGATGCTAAAAGGTATGCTGGCTCCAGCGATCCTTTCTAAGGACTGGAGTAAGCATCTCGGAGTTGGAATGTGTGCTTTGATGAGATGATCAAAGATTTTGGGTTTATACAAAGTTTATGAGAAACTTGTATTTCCAAAGAAGTGAGTGGGAGCACTATAGAATTTCGATGAGTATGTGTTGTTGACATATAGATGATCGAAATGATGTAGAATTTTCTCGAAAGCATATAGGGTTATTTGAAAAGTGTTTTCAAGTGAAAACCTGGATTAAGCTACTTGAACATTGAGCATCAAGATCTATGAGGATAGATCAAAACGCTCAATAGTACTTTCAAATGAGCACATACCTTGACATAATCTTGAAAGTGTTCAAGATGGATCACCAAAGAAGGAGTTCTTGCACGAGATGTAAGGTATGAAGTTAAGACTTAAAGCTCGACCACGGCAGAAAAGAGAGAAAGGACGAAGGTCGCCCCTATGCTTCGACATAGGCTCTATAGTATGCTATGTTGTTTACCGCACCGAAGTGTGCCTTGCCAAGAGTCATCAAGGGGTACAAGAATGATCCAGAATGGATCATTGGACAATGTCAAAATTGTCCTTGGAGTAAATAAGGACATGTTTCTCGATTATGGAGGTGATAAAGAGTTCGACGTAAAGGGTTACGCCGATGCAAGCTTTAACACCTATCCGAAAGTGACTCGAGTAGAAAACCGGATACGATAGTGGAGCAACCATTTGGAATAGCTCCAAGTGGGGCGTGGAAGCAGCATTTATAATATGACCTAGAAATTTGCAAAGCACACACGGATCTGAAAGGTTCAGACCCATTGACTAAAACCCGTTGACTAAAACCTCTCTCACAAGCAAAACATGATCAAACTTCAGAACTCATTGAGCCTAAATCACATGATGATGTGAACTAGTTTACAGACACTAGTAAACTCTTTGGGTGTTGGTCACATGGCGATGTGACCTATCAGTGTTAATCACATGACGATGTGAACTAGATTATTGACTCTAGTGCAAGTGGGAGACTGTTGGAAATATGCCCTAGAGGCAATAATAAATTAGTTATTATTATAGTTCCTTGTTCACGATAATCGTTTATTATCCATGCTATAATTGTATTGATAGGAAACTCAGATACATGTGTGGATACATAGACAACACCATGTCCCTAGTAAGCCTCTATTGACTAGCTCGTTGATCAATAGATGGTTACGGTTTCCTAACCATGGACATTGGATGTCATTGATAACGGATCACATCATTAGTAGAATGATGTGATGGACAAGACCCAATACTAAGCCTAGCACAAAGATCGTAGTTCAGTATGCTAAAGCTTTTCTAATGTCAAGTATCTTTTCCTTAGACCATGAGATTGTGCAACTCCGGATACCGTAGGAATGCTTTGGTGTACCAAACGTCACAACGAATCGGGTGGCTATAAAGGTGCATTACGGTATCTCCGAAAGTGTCATTGGGTTGGCACGAATCGAGATCGGGATTTGTCACTCCGTGTGATGGAGAGGTATCTCTGGGCCCACTCGGTAGGACATCATCATAATGTGCACAATGTGATCAAGGAGTTGATCACGGATGATGTGTTACGGAACGAGTAAAGAGACTTGCCGTAACGAGATTGAACAAGGTATCGGGATACCGACGATCGAATCTCGGGCAAGTACAATACCGCTAGACAAAGGGAATTGAATACGGATTGATTGAGTCCTTGACATCGTGGTTCATCCGATGAGATCATCGTGGAACATGTGGGAGCCAACATGGGTATCCAGATCCCGCTGTTGGTTATTGACCGGAGAACGTCTCGGTCATGTCTACATGTCTCCCGAACCCGTAGGGTCTACACACTTAAGGTTCGATGACGCTAGGGTTATAAAGGAAGTTTGTATGTGGTTACCGAATGTTGTTCGGAGTCCCGGATGAGATCCCGGATGTCACGAGGAGTTCTGGAATGGTCCGGAGGTAAAGATTTATATATGGAAAGTTGTTGTTGGGTTAGGAAAAAGTTCGGGTTTTTTCGGTATTGTACCGGGAAGCTTCCAGAAGGTTCCGGAGGATTCCGGAGGGGTCCGGAGGTCCGGAAATTGTTCCACCACGTCCAATACAGTAGCATGGGCTGTAGGGGGGCGCCCTAGCCTTAATGGGCCAGGGCACCAGCCCCCAAGGCCCATGCGCATGGGAGGGGGGAAACCCTAAGGGGGAGGGCCTCCACTTGACTTGGGAGGCACTCCTCCCCCTCTTGGCCGCCCCAAGTCCCATCTAGGGCTGGCCGCACCCCTTGGGGTGGAAACCCTAAAGGGGCGCAGCCCCTTTCCCCTATATATACTTGAGGTTTTGGGCTGCCCAACACACATGAGTTCTCTCCCTCTTGGTGCAGCCCTCTCCTCCTCCTCCTCTCCCTTGGTGCTTGGCGAAGCCTGCTGGATTGCCACGCTCCTCCATCACCACCATGCCATTGTGTTGCTGTTGGATGGAGTCTTCCTCAACCTCTCCTCTCTCCTTGCTGGATCAAGGCGTGGGAGACGCCACCGGCTGTACGTGTGTTGAACGCGGAGGTGCCGTCCGCTCGGCACTAGGATCTCCGGTGATTTGAATCACGACGAGTACGACTCCTTCAACCCCGTTCACTTGAACGCTTCCGCTTAGCGATCTACAAGGGTATGTAGATGCACTCTCCTTCCCTCGTTGCTAGTTTCTCCATAGATAGATCTTGGTGACACGTAGGAAAATTTTGAATTTCTGCTACGTTCGCCAACAGTAGTAGTATGAATACATTCAACACATCAACAGAAGTCCATTGAACAATCAGTGCTTCAAACTCATGTAAAATTACAGTAAAACTACCATTCCTAGGCTCTACTACCTCCGTCCAAAATTACTTGTCGCTCAAACGCTAGATACATTGAGTTTCCGGACGGAGGGAGTATGATTTAGGAATAGACACGATCTCTATGGTGTGAATCCATCTTAAACAAGGCCAAAAACAATACAAATTCAGTTGCACAAAAGCATCAAGTATGAATCTTTGATAAATCATGGCATGCGATCTATATATCTTCGGAAAGGGCAAATTTAGTAAATCAAATGCCATGTATCTCAACAATCTGTACATTTTCTATCTGCAAGCAAAGTAAGTTTGGTGGAACTTAACTATTATGCTATCAACTCCAAACAAAAGTTGCAAGCTTATCCAATGCCACTACTTAAATTGGGGCTTTCATGCGAACAACAAAATTAACATAAAAGAAGACAAAAAAGATGTGTGTGCTCATTCAGTGTGTAAGAAAATCAAGAGATGAGAGCGAATAGCAAGATACCTAAGAAACAATGAATCAATGGTGGCCCTTGCCCATAAAACCTCGGGTACCTTTCGAGTAAGAGCGTAACCTGAAAAATTAAAGCCATAAGATCAGTGATAAGAAGCAGCATGGGAAGATGAAAATTGGGAGCGGACAACTATTCCAAAGTGCAAGCTAGTGGCAAAGACAACGGCTTGAGCAGGTGGGGGCATCAAATGATGATCACACTATATACAAACTAAGAATTGGTGGTCATGAGGTGATGAAGAATTGGGGGTCATGAGTGATGTACTGGCATCCCTAGCCTTGATGGATCCTCCTTCTCGTGGTCAGTTTAAAGAGATGAATGAACTTGAAGCTGAAACGATGGAACAGTTGAGTAGTTTCAGCAGGGGGATTCAATTGTTGTGGAGAACTATTTCCGATCAAGGTTGTTGAGAGACAAAGGGAAAAGATCTGTAACCAATTAATAAAAACCGTTGCTATTTACTTGGATTCCTACGTGCACTTGTGTTTATTAAAAAACATAATTAGTAAGTGGGGGAGATGAGAAACTAGTGTAGCACGCGCCAAGGGACCGACGGAGACAAAAAGCGTCGCGTTGGGATCCTTTCTGTCTCGATCAGTCAGTCAGTCAGTTAGCTTTTTTTTTGGAGACAATCACCGATAGTCAGTCAGTTAGCTGGAGCCGAAGGCACGAGAGGGCTGATTTTGGTCGGTTTTGTACGCTTAATGTGACCTTCTTTGTAAGACAGAAGTACTGAAGACTGAATAAATCCTGAAGAACATACTATAGAACCTGTCGCCGCCCTTGCTGCAAACCCATCACGGACGCACAAGGCCAAGATTTCATACTAACATGCAGGTGCTCAGCTTGCCACAAGAATGCAGATTTTAACTTTCATACTAGTTAAAACAACAAAGAATAGTGTCACCTCAGTAACAACAAACGCAATTGATTTGACTGTTCTAGTGGTGGGGGCGGCGTGGAAGGCGCGGGCTTTGGAGGGGGAGCGCGGCGGGTGGCGGCGAGGCGGACGGTGGGGAGGCAGGGAGCTGGACTTGGGGGCGGGGCTGGACGGGGGGAGGAGGGCGGAGGGATGTGGAGGCGGCGGAAGGGGAGGAGGAGGAGGAATGGGGAGGAAGGGTGGAGAGGAAGGAAGGAGGAAGGAGGAGAGGTACTGGCGGAAGCGGCCGGTCGCGGAGGGTGGCGACAGTGGTGTGGACGGGGAGAGCGGCGCCGACGCCGGGGCCTCAGCGGCGGTGGTTGGAGACGGGCGACAGGGACGACGGGGCGCCGGCGATGGGCGCAGGGGCAAGGCGGCGGGGCTGAAGGAAATATGCCCTAGAGGCAATAATAAAGTTATTATTTATTTCCTTATGTCATGATAAATGTTTATTATTCATACTAGAATTGTATTAACCGGAAACATAATACATGTGTGAATATATAGACAAACAGATAGTCACTAGTATTCATAAAGGAGTACTACAGGTGTCTCCAAAGGTACTTGTTGGGTTGGCGTATTTCGAGATTAGGTTTTGTCACTCCGATTGTCGGAGAGGTATCTCTAGGCCTTCTCGGTAATACACATCACATAAGCCTTGCAAGCATTACAACTAATGAGTTAGTTGTGAGATGATGTATTACGGAACGAGTAAAGAGACTTACGAAGAATTGAGATTGAACTAGGTATTGGATACCGACGATCGAATCTCGGGTAAGTAACATACCGATGACAAAGGGAACAACGTATATCGTTATGCGGTTTGACCGATAAAGATCTTCGTAGAATATGTAGGAACCAATATGGGCATCCAGGTTTCGCTATTGGTTATTGACCGAGAATGGTTCTAGGTCATGTCTACATAGTTCTCGAACCCGTAGGGTCCGCACGCTTAACGTTTCGATGACAGTTCATTATGAGTTTATAAGTTTTGATGTACCGAAGGTTGTTTGGGAGTCCCGGATGTGACACGTGACATGACGAGGAGTCTCGAAATGGTCGAGACATAAAGATTGATATATTGGAAGCCTATGTTTGGACTTGGAAGGTTCCGGATGAAAACAGAAGTTATTCGGAACACCGGGGTTACGGAACCCCGGGGTCAATGGGCCTTAATGGGCCATAGGGAGAAGAGGAAGGGTTGGCCAGGGCAGGCCGCGCGCCCCCCTCCCCCTCTAGTCCGAATAGGACAAGGAGAGGGGGCGGCCCTTCTCTCTTCCCTCCCCAATCCTATTCCAACTAGGAAAGGGGGGAGTCCTACTCGGTGGGAGTAGGACTCCTCCAGCGCGCCTCTTGGGCTGGCCGCCCTTCTTGCTCCTTTATATCTGAGGCGGGGGCACCCATGAACACACAAGTTGATCTCGTGATCGTTCTTAGCCGTGTGCGGTGCCCCCTCCACCATGTTCCACCTCGGTCATATCGTCATGAGCTTAGGCGAAGCCCCGCGCCGGTGAAGTCATATCGTCGCAGTGCTTAGGCGAAGCCCTGCGTCGGTGGAGCATCATCATCGCCACCACGCCGTTATCTTGTGGAACTCATCCCCGACGCTTTCTGGATCGGAGCCCGGGATCGCCATCGAGCTGAACGTGTGCGAACTCGGAGGTGCCGTGACGTTCGGTACTTGGATCGGTCGGATCGTGAAGACGACGACTACATCAACCACGTTGTTATAACGCTTCCGCTTTCGGTCTACGAGGGTACGTGGACATACACTCTCCCCTCTCGTTGCTATGCCATCACCATGGTCTTGCGTGTGCGTAGGATTTTTTTTGAAATTACTACGTTCCCCAACAGGGGCGGCGTCGAGGCGGTGGGGCGGCGTCGAGGCGGCGGGGCAGCGGCGTCGGGAGAGGAGAGGGGAAGGGGATCGAGGGCGAGGGAGAGGGGATAGGTGTGGGCCCGGGAGGAAGTATGGATGGGGGGCGGCACAATACTAATGGAGCACCACACCTCGGTGCGCCATAGGTACATCCGTACTAATGGCGCACCTCACCCTGGTGCGCCATTAGTACTTTTATTTATTTCTGCTCGAGCCAACAGGTTATCTCCCACCTAACCTGATCCACATCAAGTTCCTCTACTAGCTTGACTGGTCAAGAGCCAGTTCTCACACCGGGAGGTCTGGGTTCGATTCCTGTGCTCCACAAATTTTTTATGCATTAAAATGCTGTTTGATACTTACTTGTGTTTAAATATGTTCAAACTTGTTTAAATCATAACAGTAATATTTTTTATAAGACAGTAATATTTTTTTAAAAATATCATCAAACAATAATGCCGGTGGAGGGGGGAAGTGGGGGGGCGGCGGCGGTTGAGTAGGGAATCGAGGGTGCGGGCGGCGGCGGGCGCGGCCGGTGGACCGGATCTGGCGAGGTGGGATAGCGATCGAGATGGAGGGGATCGAGATGGAGGGATCGAGTGTCCATGAAATTAAAAAATATTCATGATAGTTCAAAAAGTGCCCATGAAATACAATCGAGAAATGAAGTCTACGATTTAAATACAATCGATCTTAGCTAGCTATCTCTTCACAATCTTCTTGCCCTTCTTTTTCGCAAATGGAGTTCTTCTATGGAACGGACGTCCTTTAGGTAGGGTGGTCCTGCTTCTTCTTGTGGTGTATGCTGCTACTTCATCATCGTCGTCATGTTCGATCCTCGGGTCGCCGTACTTGTCGAAGTCTTGCTCATTGGCTACTCCATCCATTCCGATGATCTTCCTTTTGCCTCTCCTCACGACAACACGACTGGGCTTTGGCGGGTCGGTAATGAAGAAGCATTGGTGACTCAGCATCCTTAGGGTGACTCAACATCTTGTCTTTTTTATCTATCTCCGGATCATTTGCGTCATCTTCTCGCTTCTTCTCCTCCCTATTCGCGTGCCAATGCAGGAGCTTTGCTACCTTAGGGTCCGCGAAATACCGCTGCAGACGAGGAGTGATCGGAAAGTACCACACCACTTTTCGAGGAGCTTTCTTCCTCTTCTTGTATCGAGTGGACGCCAAGACACCGGACATATGGTAGACTCGCGTGCTCGTCCCGATAAATGATGCAATTGTTCATGCACACATGGTATTTCACGGCGGTAAATCGAGACGACACACGATTTTCTTCGCCTCCTCCAAACTGGTCGGGCACTTGTTCCCCTTGGGAAGACGTTCGTGCGAATGACATGTTCTCGTCGAAGCATCGTCGGTCATTTTGTGTTTTACCTTCATCTCGAGCCATGGCGTTACTTTCGGCGGGTATCCTCGGCCTGCATCCTTCATACAATGGAGTAACCGCGTCTAACTCAAGTTGATCCATCTTGGCTTTCTCTCGGCGGCAGCTCTGGCGTTATCCGTCCGCTTGAGAAGCAGCTCTTGAATATGAGGGTCCTACACCCAGCCCATCGATGGTCCGTCGTCGCTCGCTCCGCCGCATCATCATCTTCATGATCATGCCCGTCGTCTGCTCGGCATCTTCCTCATCATCATGTCCTGCATCTTCTACATGATGATGTGTACAACATCACCGTCGTGATCATCTCCGGGATTCTTCGTCTTCTTCTCGCTTACCGAGCCACGGTGGTTGTCTTGCTGCCCTTCCTCATTTCTTGCCCGCCCCCATGGACGACTTCGTAGTCATCTTCATCACCTTGCCACCGATAGCCATCCATGAAACCACGCAAGAGCAGGTGGTCCCACCTGCCGGAATCCGAGTCCGCAATAAGGCTCTTCACTTGCATCTTCGACACGGACATCTTATCTCCGTCTCGTTCTTTTGAAGCATGTCGGCCTTCGCGGACCTCAAAACCTATTCATGATGCCTTCGGTCATCGTGCGGACCATGGTCGTCATGGGTAGAGCAAAACGATATTTTAGAACCAAACAAAATTTGGCATGACTTTCCTAAAAATAGGACCAAAAGAATGCTTAATGCCAAAATTCTCGCCAAACGGAAATGAATCAACATTCCGCAAAATATTGGCAACTATCGCATTTCAAATACCGGTACACCTCCAAACACAAACACATATGCAACACCACAAACATATGCAACACCACGAACATACATAGATCTAGCTAGGCCATAAAAAGTGCATGTGCACATTGTTGTAGGAGAACAACATAAATATAGCTTTCCCCTTACTTACCTATTAAAACAAGGTAATTTAACCACTTAATTTGAATGAACCTATGGTGGAAATGAGGTGAAAAGAGGAGGCACCGAGACAAGGAGGAGGTGGAGAGAATGAAGTGGGGAGAAAGTGAGTGTAGGTAGGAGAGGCTGTCCAAAATATCTTGTTGCTGCCCACTTACTAATGGCGCACCAGCACTAAATGCGCCATTAGTAATCAGGTTACTAATGGCGCACCTTCAGCGGTGCGCCATTAGTAGTTTTGCAAAAAAATAATACTAATGGCGCATCGATCCGCAGGCGCCATTACTAGTTTAAACTACTAATGGCGCACTTCATCGGATGCGCCATTAGTATGTTTGGACAGCGCACTAGTTCAAAAAAATTGATACTAATGGCGCACCCTTTGCTGGTGCGCCATTAGTAGTTACAACTACTAATGGCGACTCATCCGGATGCGCCATTAGTATGTTTGGACAGGCGCACTAGTTCAAAAAAATTGATACTAATGGCGCACCTTTTTGCGGTGCGCCATTAGTAGTTTCATCTCTAATGGCGTATCAGCTGGTGGTGCGCCATTAGTATATACTAATGGCTCACCAACTGTCTGGTGCATCATTAGTGTCAATCCCATCTATAGCCCTTTTTCTAGTAGTGTACTAGAAATTACTTTTTTGTGGATTTCTGTTTTGAGTTCAGGGAAAGTAATTTTGAAGCCCACTCTTTAGCAAAAGGAGTTGCATCTCTTTTGTGTCTCCATATGTGGCTAGGGGCTTTACCGGTTGTTGCTTGCATCCCTCTTGTTTATGAACCTTGATTGATGGGAAGCATTGATTGAAGAACGTACTTGGGCCGGGTATGATCCCTTGGAAGTGCAGACCGTTGAATCACTATATCGTCGCCATGTTGTTGATAAAAGATTTCATCTCCATAAAGAATCGGACCAACAAAAAAAGGCTTGACACAACAACATAAACTCATCAAATCTGAATAATCAAATCTGCGAGGACAAAAAACTCTCTAATCTCATAGCACCGTCAAAAAAATGAGATGAAATTTATTCTCACAAAACTATGATGATCACTAGACAATTGTGAAGAATATAGAGGTCTTGAAGATCCAAGGCCCCTCCACCTCTCAGCCTCAAAATGGCAGCCGAAGGCGAGGGACCTAAATTTCTCAGATGACTGACTCAGGCCTATATGACCGATCGATCGAAATACTCCAAGACTCCACCTTTGTCATATATTCCATATATCACATTAGATAGATATCATATTCATGGAATACGATTCACTTTCAAGATGCCTTGATGGCGAAATGGTAGACACGCGAGACTCAAAATCTCGTGCTGAAGAGCGTGGAGGTTCGAGTCCTCTTCAAGGCATAATATGGAGAATGCTCATTCAATGAGCATTCCCCGTAGAAGTATTCCGGAAATCTGGGCCTGGCGCTCTCCTCTATCTTCTGAGGTCCTTAACCATCTCCCTGAGAAAAGTAGACAGTAAAAGCCAAAATAGACGGCGACGTCAGCGGCACAAAAAACCCTAACAATATTGACTGTTTGGCGTTGTCTACCCCACAGATGCCTTACTTTGTTTTTTAGGAGCAGATGCCTTACTTAGGCATCCGGTTGTAACTGCAAAACTTATTCCATTGTAGCCTAGTGGACCTTTTCTACTTTTCTAGCTCCTTAATGGGCCATAATCCGTGAAACACACAACATATGCAAAGCATGGGCCGGGATCCCCGCATAAAGCGGCTACAGTCTCCTCTGTGGCTCTGTCTCGCTTCCCTAAAAAAAAGTCTCCTCACGCTCGCTTCCCTAAAAAGAAAAGGTCTCCTCAGTCTCTCACTGTTCATCAGCATCAGCTCATCGCCATCGGCGCGTCGCTAATGGAGGCGGCCAACCCCAATCCAACCGTGGTTCTGCACGCCTGCCTGGGCGTGGGCCACCTCATCCCCATGGTGGAGCTCGCCAGGCTCTTCCTCGGCCGCGGCGTCCCCGTCGTCATCGCCGTCCCGACCCCGCCGGCATCCACCGCCGATTTCTTCTCCTCCACCGCGTCCGCCGTCGCCGGCCTCGAGGCCGCCAACCCTTCCATCGCCTTCCACCACCTCCCGCCCCCGGACTACCCCGACCCCAACCCCCACCCCTTCCTGCAGATGCTCGACCTGCTCCGCCTCACCGTGCCGCACCTGCTCGCCTTCCTCCGCTCCCTCCCCTCCGTCGCCGCGCTCGTCCTCGACCTCTTCTGCATCGACTCCCTCGACGCCGCCGCCCAGGCCGGCGTCCCGGCGTACATCTACTACACCTCCTCCGCCGGCGACCTCGCGGCGTTCCTCCACCTGCCCCACCACTTCGCCACCACGGAGGGGAGCTTCAAGGACATGGGCAAGGCGCCCCTCCGCTTCCCCGGTGTCCCGCCGATCCCGGCGTCCGACATGCCGCACACCGTGATGGACCGCGCGGACCCGATCTGCACCATCAGGATCGGGCACTACGGGCGCATCCCGGAGGCCAGGGGCGTGCTGGTCAACACCTACGAGTGGCTGGAGGCGAGGGCCGTGGGGGCGCTCCGGGAAGGCGTGTGCGTCTCCGACCGCCCGACCCCGCCGGTGTACTGCATCGGGCCGCTGATCGTCTCGGACTCGGCGGCGGCGCAAGGCGAGCGGCACGCGTGCTTGTCATGGCTGGACGCGCAGCCGGAGCGGAGCGTGGTGTTCCTCTGCTTCGGCAGCATGGGCGCCGTGTCGGCGGCGGAACTGAAGGAGATAGCGCACGGGCTCGAGAACTCCGGCCACCGCTTCCTGTGGGTCGTGCGCACCCCTCCGGCTGACCCGGCCAAATTCTTCCTGCCGCGTCCGGAGCCAGACCTGGACGCGCTCCTCCCCGAGGGGTTCACGGAGAGGACACGAGACAGGGGGATGGTGCTGAAGATGTGGGCGCCGCAGGTGGAGGTGCTGCGGCACGCCGCCACCGGCGCGTTTGTGACACACTGCGGGTGGAACTCCGTCCTGGAAGCGGCGTCGGCCGGGGTGCCGATGCTGTGCTGGCCGCAGTACGCGGAGCAGAGGCTGAACAAGGTGTTCGTGGTGGACGAGATGAAGGTCGGAGTGGTGATGGAGGGATACGATGAGGAGCTTGTGAAGGCCGATGAGGTGGAGAGGAAGGTGAGGCTGGTGATGGAGTCAGAGGAAGGGGAGAAGCTCAGGGAGAGGCTGGCACTGGCCAAGGAGAAGGCTGCCGAAGCTCTGGCAGACAGCGGGCCATCACGGATGGCGTTCGCCGAGTTCTTGAAGGATCTGAAGCTCTCGAAGTGATCAAGCACATAAGATAGCAACAGGATTGGTCTTGGAATGTGTGATTCTAATGGTTTGAATCAATTCCCACCCTGAACTATGAACTTGCGCTGGTGGTGTTAAGGGGATGTGGTGAAAGTTATCATAGCTGCTTCAGCAATATAGTATGGATTATGGAATATACTATTGAAATGATATGCCATAGCTCTGTGCTTCTGAATTCCAAACTGAAGCTTTCCTCAGTTATGTTGTATTCAGAATTGACAGTACATAGGGCTGTTGTACTTGGCCCATGCTTCCTTGATGAATTTCTATGGACTATGGTTATTATTTCAATCTAACTGGTGGCATGAGCCCTCCTACTCGTGTGCTGAAATGCAGAATCACAGTAAGCGCCTAAATATCGAAGCACAACCTACTCATGATGTTCTTTTCTTGGAATAACTCAGGTAAACCAACTACTTAAATGGAGTTGTTTCTATGTCAGTTTTTGTCCATCGCATTGCCCCTTTAGTCTTTTCTTGGCCTCCTATTATCCGCGCAAACCATTTTCATTGGTCTGTTGGTATAGCTTTAGTTTGTTATGTGGAGCATATAAGCTATACTGAAAATATGTTTCTGTTTGACTTGCCCCTTTTGAAAGCTTTTAGAGACTACTCTGTTGCTGAAATGGATCTCACGGCATGAGTAGGAGGGCTCACGGCACCAGCAAGCATTTACATAAGGTTTATGAACACATCTGTGTTGCTGAAATGGATCTGCAAACTTTTTAATGAGCCTAATGATTCTTTGTGGCAACGAATTTTTCTGAAGAATTACTTGCCTGATGGTTCTTCCATTTTTATGTCTGTTAAGAAAGGATCACAGCTTTGAAATGGTTTGGAGAAGATCAGACACTGGTTTCAGTGGGGGGAGTTTTTGTGGTTGGTAGTGGGAGACAGGTCAGGTTCTGGCTAGATGTTTGGCTTGGCGATACTACTTTGAAAATCAAATGCCCTGAACTGTTCCTTGTGGCTTCTGATCCTGATATCTCGGCAGCTAAGGCTTATGGTCTTTGCTTGAGCCCATATACCTGCAGAATTTATGTCTTTGCTTGAGCCCATATACCTGGAGTTTAACTAACAATAATATTTCATACTTCTAGATTTCTAGTCCATGTATCCATTGCTGGCTTTTCAGGGAGTGTGGGCTCCTTATCTTGAAAAAAATGTGGAAAATCAAGGTGTCTCTTAAGATTAGGTTCTTTTGCCTGGCAAGCCATTCTTGATAGCGTTGCCGACTAGAGAGCGAATCCTGATTCCTCAAGGGCCAACCGAACGGTGATGGCCTTTGACCATCTGTTGTTTCAGTGTCTCAGTGCTGCTTTCTTATCGGCTGTGTGATTTGGGAGACGCTGGGAGCCTGGGATGGCGGTGGAGTCCTCTGTCCATGCATCATTTCCTTGGTTGTCTGAATTATGGCTCGAATGGCAGTGTGGAGTTTATTTGGTAGTGTGTTATGGCTGTTTGGCTTTATGGACAACTCGAAACAACCTTATTTTTGAACGCATCGGGTGATCTTCTTGCAGCATTGGCGGATTCTCTGGACAAGAAAGCAGGAGATCTTAGGTCTTGTTCTCCAACAATGTTGACGCTGCCTGAGGAAACTGCGGTGATCTCTACGCCAGATGAAGATCCTGGATTTTTTGTTCTGCCCTTATCTATACTGTCTTTTTTTACTTTTGCTGGTGGTGTTTGGTCTTTTTTTTCGATAAAGAGCATTTCATTTCATTGAAATATCGAGGTGATACAATCGTTTCATAGAAAGCCCGGCCTCTGCATAACTAGATGCACACAGCCAACACGTCCAGTCCTACTTAAAAACAAACATAATAGGTGTTTTGTCTAGGGAGCTACTTTGTTTCTTCAGTTTTGCTAGAACTCATCTAGATGAGATATAATTTGGTCTCATTCACCTTTTATAGCCATTGGATGTGATGCTATAAGATGCGTGTGTGCTGACGTGGGTTGTATTTGTTCTTGTTTTCAAAGTGAATGAGACCAAATTATGTCTCATCTAGATGAGTTCTAGGTACTCCCTAGGCCTGGTTGTCTAAAAAGATTGTGCATCGTAGCTGCAGCTCTACTAACACAGGCATTGCTCTCTCCTGCACTTTGTGCTGTTCTTACCCTGATTTTGGTTTAGTTGTCTCAAGATAATTACACTTGTTCTGTAATGTGAGGCTGTCATTGGCCAAGGAGAAGGTCGCGAACGCAGGCAAACAGTGGATCGTCGTAGATGGTGTTCTCTGAGTTCTTGAAGGAATTAAAAGCTCCCAGAGTGACCAAGCACAGAATATAGCAACAAGATTGGTCTTGGAATTGTGTGATTTTAAAGGTTAGCATCGATTCCCTCCCTTGACCATAAGTATGAACTATTTGTTGTGAATTTACAGGCTTGCAGCAGGTGGTGATAGTAGTTGTGCTATGCAGATTAGCTGCTTCAGAAATTATATTCTCAAAATGATATATTTTCCATAGCTAGTTGTGCTTCCAAATTCCAAACTGAAGCTGTGAAAATTGCAAGGTCTATCACAATATGTTAGGGTAATAATCAATGCATCTGTTCAGAATTGACAGTCACAATGAACAGTTTGGACAAAAAAAAATACAATCACAATGAACTGCTGTATTTGACGCATGCCTCTCTGATGATTTGGTGCCGACATTATTCAATTTGATTGATATAATAATTTGAGTGAGCAGTGAGCCCTCCCTGCTGCACTGGACACACTAATGCAGTAATACAACCTCTATTTTTCTCTTATGCTGCTGAGAAAAATCTGCAAGTTGTTACTACCATCCTTGCAGAGTACATCTGTCATCCAGCTTGATCAATTGTTGCGTCCTCCATTCTCCAGATCTCTCAAGAACTCGGCGAATGCCACTTCCGAAGACCCGCCTTCGCCGATGGCGTCCGACGCCATCTTCCTCGCCGTCGCAAGCGTCTGCCTGAGCTTCCTCCCTTCCTCCGTCTCCATCACCAGCCTCACCTTGGCCTCTATCTCCTCCGCCTTCACCATTCTCTTCTCGTACCCCTCCAACGGCATGGCGATCTTCATCTCCTCCACCATGAACACCTTGTTCAGCGCCTGCTCGGCGTACATCGGATAGCATATCATCGGCACCCCGGCCATGACCGCCTCCAGCGTCGAGTTCCAGCCGCAGTGCGTCACGAAGGCGCCGGTGGCGGCGTGTCGCAGCACCTCCGCTTGCGGCGCCCACATCTTGAGCACCATCCCTCTGTCCCGTGTCCTCTCCATGAACCCCTCGGGGAGGAGCGCGTCCAGGTCTGGCTCCGGGCGCGCCTGGAAGACGTCGGCCGGGTCCGCAGGTGGGCTCCGTACGACCCACAGGAAGCGATGGCCGGAGCTCTCCAGCCCACGGGCTATCTCCCTCAGCTGCGCCGCGGACACGGCGCCGATGCTGCCGAAGCAGAGGAACACCACGCTCTGCTCCGGCTGCGCGTCGAGCCACGCGAGGCACTCGTGCCGCGTCTCGCCGGACCCGCTCTTCTTGCCGTCGTTGACCAATGGCCCGATGCAGAACACCCTGGGGGTCGGCCGGCCGGGCACGCAGACGCCGTCGGCGAGCACCTTCAGGGCCGTGGGCTCCAGCCAGTCGAAGCTGTTGACCAGCACGCCCCTCCCCTCCGCGATGCGCTTGAACTGGTAGAGCCGGGCTTTGGTCATGTCGCTCTCCTTGTCCTGCACCGACAGCGGCATGTCCACCGCGCGGACCGGGCGCATGCCGGGGCTGCGCACGAGCGTGTCGCCCATGTCCTTGAACGACGGCAGGCCGGGGTAGCTGTACGGCATGCTGAGGAACACGGCGAGGTCGCTGGCGGCGGAGGCGAAGAAGAAGTAGGCGGGGAGGGCGAGCTCGGCGGCGACGTCGAGCGCGTCGACGCAGAACATGTCGAGCAGGATGGCGTCGGCGGGGGCCGGGAGCGCGCGCAGGAAGCTCCCGAGCGCGGGGTTGGCGAGGCGGAGCGTGTCGTGGGCGCGCTTGATGGGGTGCGCGGCTGGGTCCGGGCTGGCCGGGGCCGGGAGGAGCCGGAAGGCGATGGAGGGGTTGGCCTCGGCGAGGCGCGCCACCGCGGCGGCCGAGGTGGGGTCGCCGTCCGGCGGGTCGACGACGGCCACGACGGCGCTGTGGCCGCGGCGGAGCAGGTGCTTGGCCAGCTCCACCATGGGGTTCAGGTGGCCCACGCCCAGCGACGGGTAGAGCACGAACGTCTTCTTCTCCTCCTCCTCCTCCGCCGCCGCCGCCGCCATGGCCGAGATCGGGGGAAAGGAGTCGGGGAGAGTGCGTGCGGAGGAGTGAACGACAGGATGACACCACGCGTACAGGAGTAGCAGCGAGGAGTGGAATAAAAAGTCATTACGTCCGTCTACGTGAGCCGTCAGCGGTGACGATAGCCTGGCACAGCACCCAAGTGGAAAAAACGTGACGGCTCCTGGTTTGCACGCTAGCTCGTTATTTTCTTCGACAAATAAGTCTTTAACTAACTTATTGTAAACCAATAACAAATTAACATTACATCATATTATTATTTAGTTTTGTGGAAATAATACATCATATTTTCAGTGGTTTAATACTCCTCCGTTCCTAAATATAAGTCTTTTTAGATATTCCACTATAAACTACTCTACATATGAAGCAAAATGACCGAACATATATTCTAAAAGGCGCTTATATAGATCCGAATCTAGTCTTGATAGTGGAATATCTAGAAGAACTTTTATTTAGGAATGGAGGGAGTAGTATTTTCTCCCATTTAAAAAATAAAGTAAGATTATGTCGTCCGCTCTTTCTTCGTCCAACCTTATGTCGTCTTTTTCTCTCTATGATTTTTTTCCATCGCTTTTTTCATAGAATATCATCTCAACTAGCCTATCTCTTATTAATTTATCAAATAAAATTATGTTTCTTTAGTCCAATAAGTGTTTACCAAGTGAATGTTTATTAAATTGGTTTTGCTAAATACTCCCTCCGTCTTATATTATGGGACGGAGGGAGTATCTTCTAGCTGAGAATAATTATGTGTCACTTGCAACCTTGACTGTCGGATCAAACCTTGAGTCGTGATTCGTTCAAAGGCCTGGAGCACTAGCTCAGCTTGTGTAGCGACTCTCATATGTGATAGTCCCCTTCTGGTTGCGAGCTTAGATGAGCTCACAATGAACAGTAAAATGAAAAAAAAAATGAAAAAAGAATCAGATTTATAGCATTTTTGGAGCATCATTTATTTTGCCACGGCTTTGAATGTCATCCCATAATAAAAACTTTGTAAGCATTCAAATCATTTATCAATGTCTGCCACAAATTTTTTTTTTACCATTTTACCTTTTTAGGCAATTTTGGGCATTTTTACTGTTCATTTGAGCTAAGATACTCCGCGTCCCTCTCGTCTGGCCCGTTTCTGTTTCTTTTGGGGTTGTCTAGTCTGGCCCGTTTCTGTTTCTTATCGGGTTGTCTAGTTATGAGCCCTGTGTCATCCCTTATGATTTTTTTAAAAGTTTTTTTGCGGGGATATTTTTCCAGTTTCTATTGTCGAAATCCAAAGCTAGCTAGTTCATTTGTCCTTTTAATTTTCGCGTTTTCTCAGTTACTTTACAAGCGGCCATCCCAGTTCATTCATCATTTTTATTTTTGAAGTTTCTCAGTTATTTCATTCCACAAAAATACTAAAATCATCCTTTCTATTTAATTTTTGTCTTCGCTGCCAGTCCAATGCCTACACCTTCTTTTGTGTGTTTCTTAGAATGTAGAAAATTCTTCACCACCCTGCACTCAAGCCTCCTGCCGCCGGTCTATCTCGTCTCCTATGGTCCTAGGACCATGGAGGCGCGGTGGACCCCTACCCTTTCTGGCAGGAGGGCTCCAATTTTCTGTTGTTAGGGACATATGTCCTGCTCAGAGATGCGAGGCGATGGCAGCTATCTCTGTAGATGGAATAAAGTCCTCCCCGCCTAGCCCTCGTTTCTGGTGGTATTTCTAGCACAGTCGAAGGGTTTATGGAGGTTTGTCTCTGGCAGATCTCGTGGGATTCGGTCGGTGTTTGTCTTTGATGGATCCATGTGGATCTGGTCTTCGTTCGTCTGTGTTCGTGTGTCTATAGGTTGGATCCTTCCGATCTACTCTTCTCTTCATCAGCGGCGATTGTTGTTCTGGTGCGCTGGTCCCATAGGCCTTAGCACTACGACTTCTCGACTGTCTACTACACCAAGGTTTGCTTGGCTCCGATGAGGAAGCTGTTGGAAATATGCCCTAGAGGCAATAATAAATTGATTATTATTATATTTCCTTGTTCATGATAATCGTTTATTATCCATGCTAGAATTGTATTGATAGGAAACTCAGATACATGTGTGGATACATAGACAACACCATGTCCCTAGTAAGCCTCTAGTTGACTAGCTCGTTGATCAATAGATGGTTACGGTTTCCGACCATGGACATTGGATGTCATTGATAACGGGATCACATCATTAGGAGAATGATGTGATGGACAAGACCCAATCCTAAGCCTAGCACAAGATCATGTAGTTCAGTATGCTAAAGCTTTTCTAATGTCAAGTATCGCTTCCTTAGACCATGAGATTGTGCAACTCCGGATACCGTAGGAATGCTTTGGGTGTGCCAAACGTCACAACGAATCGGGTGGCTATAAAGGTACACTACGGGTATCTCCGAAAGTGTACGTTGGGTGGCACGAATCGAGGCGGGATTTGTCACTCCGTGTAAACGGAGAGGTATCTCTGGGCCCACTCGGTAGGACATCATCATAATGTGTACAATGTGATCAAGGAGTTGATCACGGGATGATGTGTTGCGGAACGAGTAAAAGAGACTTGCCGATGCGAGATTGAACAAGGTATCGGGATACCGACGATCGAATCTCGGGCAAGTATCGTCATCGATAGACAAAGGGAATTGTATACGGGATTGATTAAGTCCTTGACATCGTGGTTCATCCGATGAGATCATCGTGGAACATGTAGGAGCCAACATGGGTATCCAGATCCGCTGTTGGTTATTGACCGAGAACGTCTCGGTCATGTCGCAGATGTCTCCGAACCCGTAGGGTCTACACACTTAAGGTTCGGTGGACGCTAGGGTTATAGAGATATTAGTATGCGGTAACCCGAAAGTTGTTGAGTCCGGATGAGATCCCGGACGTCACGAGGAGTTCGGAATGGTCCGGAGGTAAAGAATTATATATAGGAAGTCCTATTTCGCCATCGGGACAAGTTTGGGGTCATCGGTATTGTACTGGGACCACGGAGGGGTCCCGGGCCAACTGGTGGGGCCACCTGCCCTGGGGCCACATGGGCTGTGGGGGTGCGCCTTGGCCTATATGGGCCAAGGGCACCAGCCCCAAGAGGCCCATGCGCCAAGAGATAGGAAAAAGGGAGAGTCCTAAAGGGAAGGCACCTCAGAGGTGCCTTGGGAGGATGGACTCCTCCCCACCCTTGGCCGCACCCTTCCTTGGAGGAAGGGGCAAGGGCTGCGCCTCCCCCTCTCCCTTGGCCCTATATATAGTGGGGAAAAGGAGGAGCAAACCAATCTAAGGCCTGGCGCCTCCCTCTCCCTCCCGAGACACATCTTCCTCCTCCCGCAGCGCTTAGCGAAGCCCTGTTGGAATCCCGCTACTTCCACCACGCCGTCGTGCTGCTGGATCTCCATCAACCTCTCCCTCTTCCTTGCTGGATCAAGGCGTGGGAGACGTCTCCGTTCCGTACGTGTGTTGAACGCGGAGGTGCCGTCCGTTCGGCGCTAGGATCATCGGTGATCTGAATCACGACGAGTACGACTCCATCAACCCCGTTCTCTTGAACGCTTCCGCTTAGCGATCTACAAGGGTATGTAGATGCACTCTCCTTCCCCTCGTTGCTAGTCTCTCCATAGATAGATCTTGGTGACACGTAAGAAAATTTTGAATTTCTGCTACGTTCCCCAACAGTGGCATCATGAGCTAGGTCTATTGCGTAGATTCTATGCACGAGTAGAACACAAAGTAGTTGTGGGCGTTGATTTTGTTCAATATGCTTGCCGTTACTAGTCTTATCTTGATTCGGCGGCATCGTGGGATGAAGCGGCCCGGACCAACCTTACACGTACTCTTACGTGAGACCGGTTCCACCGACTAACATGCACTAGATGCATAAGGTGGCTGGCGGGTGTCTGTCTCTCCTACTTTAGTCGGATCGGATTCGATGAAAAGGGTCCTTATGAAGGGTAAATAGCAATTGGCATATCACGTTGTGGTTTTGCGTAGGTAAGAAACGTTCTTGCTAGAAACCCATAGCAGCCACGTAAAACATGCAAACAACAATTAGAGGACGTCTAACTTGTTTTTGCAGGGTATGCCTTGTGATGTGATATGGCCAAAGGATGTGATGAATGATATATGTGATGTATGAGATTGATCATGTTCTTGTAATAGGAATCACGACTTGCATGTCGATGAGTATGACAACCGGCAGGAGCCATAGGAGTTGTCTTTATTTATTCATGACCTGCGTGTCAACATAAACGTCATGTAATTACTTTACTTTATTGCTAACCGTTAGCTGTAGTAGTAGAAGTAATAGATGACGTGACAACTTCAAGAAGACACGATGATGGAGATCATGATGATGGAGATCATGGTGTCATGCCGGTGACGATGATGATCATGGAGCCCCGAAGATGGAGATCAAAAGGAGCAAAGTGATGATGGCCATATCATGTCACTATTTGATTGCATGTGATGTTTATCATGTTTATACATCTTATTTGCTTAGAACGACGGTAGTAAATAAGATGATCCCTTACAACAATTTCAAGAAGTGTTCTCCCCTAACTGTGCACCGTTGCTACAGTTCGTCGTTTCGAAGCACCACGTGATGATCGGGTGTGATAGATCCTTACGTTCACATACAACGGGTGTAAGACAGTTTTACACATGCAAAACACTTAGGGTTAACTTGACGAGCCTAGCATGTACAGACATGGCCTCGGAACACAGAAGACCGAAAGGTCGAGCATGAGTCGTATGGAAGATACGATCAACATGAAGATGTTCACCGACGTTGACTAGTCCGTCTCACGTGATGATCGGACACGGCCTAGTTGATTCGGATCATGTAATCACTTAGATGACTAGAGGGATGTCTATCTGAGTGGGAGTTCATAAGATGAACTTAAATTTCCTGAACATAGTCAAAAAGATTTTGCAAATTATGTCGTAGCTCGCGCTTTAGTTCTACTGTTTTAGATGTGATCCTAGAGAAAATATAGTTGAAAGTTGATAGTAGCAATTATGCGGACAGTACAAGGCTTATGTCCTTAATGTACTGCTCAGTGTGCTGGACCTCGAACGTGGTATGTGGATGTTGCGAACATTTGGCATACACGTTTTGATGACTACATGATAGTTCGGTAATGATAAATGGTTTAGAATTGAGGCACCGAAGACATTTTTGAAATGTCGCGGAACATATGAGATGTTTCGAGGGCTGAAATTGGGATTTCAGGCTAGTGCCCACGTCAATAGGTATAAGACCTCCGACGATTTTCTTGGCCTGCAAACTAAGGGAGAAAAGCTCAATCGTTGAGCTTGTGCTCAGATTGTCTGAGTACAACAATCACTTGAATCGAGTGGGAGTTAATCTTCCAGATAAGATAGTGATGTTTTCCAAAGTTATTGCCACCAAGCTGCTAGAGCTTCGTGATGAACTATGATATATCAGGGATAGATATGATGATCCTTGAAATATTCGCGATGTTTGACACGCGAAAGTAGAAATCAAGAAGGAGCATCAATTGTTGATGGTTAGTGAAACCACTAGTTTCAAGAAGGGCAAGGGCAAGAAGGGATACTTCATGAAACGGCAAATCAGCTGCTGCTCTAGTGGAGAAACCCAAGGTTGAACCCAAACCCGAGACTGAGTGCTTCTGTAATAAGGGGAACAGCCACTAGAGCAGAATTACCCTAGATACTTGGTAGATGAGAAGGCTGTCGGTAGAAGTATATTGGATATACATTATGTGAATGTGTACTTTACTAGTACTCCTAGTAGCATCAGGGTATTAGATACCGGTTCGATTGCTAAGTGTTAGTAACTCGAAATAAAAGCTACGGAATAAACGGAGACTAGCTAAAGGAGAGCTGACGAGATGTGTTGGAAGTGTTTCCAAGGTTGATATGATGAAGCATCACACGCTCCCTCTACCATCGAGATTGGTGTTAAACCTAAATAATTGTTATTTGGTGTTTGCGTTGAGCATAGACATGATTGGATTATGTCTATCGCAATACGGTTATTCATTTAAGGAGAATAATGGCTATTCTAATTATTTGAATAATACCTTCAATGGTCTTGCACCTAAAATGAATGGTTTATTGAATCTCGATCATAGTGATACACATGTTCATGCCAAAAGATATAAGATAGTAATGATAGTACCACCTACTTGTGGCACTGCCATGTAAGTCATATTGGTATAAAACACATGAAGAAGCTCCATGTTGATGGATCTTTGGACTCACTCATTTCTGAAAAGATTGAGACATGTGAACCATGTCTATTGGTATATACGCATGAAGAAACTCCATACAGATGGACCATTTGACTCACTTGATTTTGAATCACTTGAGACATGCAGATCATACCACATGGGCAAGATGATTTGAAAGCTTCGGTTTCAAAGAAATGGAACTAGAAAGCAACTTGTTGGAAGTAACACATTTTGATGTGTGCAGTCCAATGAGTCTTTGAGGCACGTGATGGATATCGTTATGCTCTTACTTCACAGATGATTTGAGTAGATACTGAGCATATTTACTTGATGAAACACAAGTCTGAATTATTGAATGGTTCAAGTAATTTCAGAGTGAAGTTGAATATCGTCGTGACAAGAGGATAAAATATCTATGATATGATCATAGAGATGAATATCTGAGTTGCGAGTTTGGTACACAATTGAGACATTGTGGAAATTGTTTCACGACTAGTACCGCCTGGAACACCATAGTGTGATGGTGTGTCCGAACATCATAACTGCACCCTATTGGATATGATGCATATCATGATGTCTCTTATCGAATTACCACTATCGTTCATGGGTTAGGCATTAGAGACAACCGCACTCACTTTAAATAGGGCACCACGTAATTCCGATGAGATGACACCGTATGAACTATGGTTTAGAGAAACCTAAGCTGTTGTTTCTTAAAGGTTTGGGGTCACGACGCTTATATGAAAAGGTTTTAGGTTGATAAGCTCGAACCCAAAGCGGATAACTGCATCTTCGTAGGTCACCCAAAACAGTTGGGTATACCTCCTGTCTCAGATCCGAAAGCAATAGGGATTGTTTCTAGAATCGGGTCCTTTCTCGAGGAAAGGTTTCTCTCGAAAGAATTGAGTGGGAGGATGGTGGAGACTTGATGAGGTTATTGAACCATCACTTCAACTAGTGTGTAGCAAGGCACAGGAATTGTTCCTGTGGCACCTACACCAATTGAAGTGGAAGCTTATGATAGTGATCATGAGACTTCGGATCAAGTCACTCCCAAACCTCGTAGGACGACAAGGATGTGTACTACTTGAGTGATACGTAAATCCTGTCTTGGAAGTCATGTTGCTAGACAACAATGGACCCACGAGCTATGGAGAAGCGATGGTGGGCCCGGATTCGATGAATGGCTCGAGGCCATATAATCCGAGAGAGGATCCATATATGAAAACAAAGTGTAGACTTTGGAAGAACTACTTGATGGTCGTAAGACTGTTAGGTACATATGGATTTTAAAAGGAAGACGGACAATGATGGTAAATGTCACCATTAAGAAAGCTCGACTTGTCAGTAAAATGTTTTCCGACAAGTTCAAGGAGTTGACTGCGATGAGACTTTCTCACTCGTAGCGATGCTAAGAGTCTGTTGGAATTATGTTAGCGATTACTGCATTATTTATGAAATTGTGCAGATAGGATGTCAAAACATTGTTTCCTCGACGATTTTCTTGAGGAAAGGTTGTATGTGATACAGCCAGAAGGTTTTGTCAATCCTGAAAGATGCTAATAAGTATGCAAAGCACCAGCAATCCTCCTGAGGACTGGAGTAAGCATCTCGGAGTTGGAATGAACACTTTGATGAGTTGATCAAAGATTTTGGGTTTATACAAAGTTTATGAGAAACTTGTATTTCCAAAGAAGTGAGTGGGAGCACTATAGAATTTCTGATGAGTATATGTTGTTGACATATTGTTGATCAGAAATGATGTAGAATTTCTGGAAAGCATATAGGGTTATTTGAAGAGTGTTTTCAATGGAAAACCTGGATTAAGCTACTTGAACATTGAGCATCAAGATCTATAAGGATAGATCAAGATCGCTTAATAGTACTTTCAAATGAATACATACCGTGACAAGATTTTGAAGGAATTCAAAATAGATCAGCAAAGAAGGAGTTCTCGGCTGTGTTACAAGGTGTGAGTATTGAGCAAGACTCAAGACATGACCACGGCAGAAGAGAGAGAAAGGACGAAGGTCGTCCCCTATGCTTAGACATAGGCTCTATAGTATGCTATGTTGTGTACCGCACCTGAAGTGTGCCAAGCCATGAGTCAGTCAAGGGGTACAAGTGTGATACAGGAATGGATCACAGGACAACGGTCAAGGTTATCCTCAGTAACTAGTGGAATAAGGAATTTTCTCGATTATGGAAGTGGAAAAGAGTTCGTCGTAAAGGGTTACGCCGATGCAAACTTTGACACTGATCCAGATTATACTAAGTAGTAAATTGGATTCGTATAGTAGAACAGTTATTTGGAATAGTTCCAAATAGGCGTGGTAATGCTTGCATCTAGGAGATGACATAGAGATTTGTAAAGCACACACGGATCTGAAAGGTTCAGACCCGTTGACTATAACATCTCTCACAAGCATAACATGATCAAACCAAAAACTCATTGAGTGTTAATCACATAGTAATGTGAACTAGATTATTGACTCTAGTAAACTCTTTGGGTGTTAGTCACATGGGGATGTGACCTTGGGTGTTGGAATCATTGCAATCACATATCGATGTGAACTGGATTATTGACTCTAGTGCAAGTGGGAGACTGTTGGAAATATGCCCTAGAGGCAATAATAAATTGATTATTATTATATTTCCTTGTTCATGATAATCGTTTATTATCCATGCTAGAATTGTATTGATAGGAAACTCAGATACATGTGTGGATACATAGACAACACCATGTCCCTAGTAAGCCTCTAGTTGACTAGCTCGTTGATCAATAGATGGTTACGGTTTCCGACCATGGACATTGGATGTCATTGATAACGGGATCACATCATTAGGAGAATGATGTGATGGACAAGACCCAATCCTAAGCCTAGCACAAGATCATGTAGTTCGTATGCTAAAGCTTTTCTAATGTCAAGTATCGTTTCCTTAGACCATGAGATTGTGCAACTCCGGATACCGTAGGAATGCTTTGGGTGTGCCAAACGTCACAACGAATCGGGTGGCTATAAAGGTACACTACGGGTATCTCCGAAAGTGTCGTTGGGTGGCACGAATCGAGACTGGATTTGTCACTCCGTAAACGGAGAGGTATCTCTGGGCCCACTCGGTAGGACATCATCATATGTGCACAATGTGATCAAGGAGTTGATCACGGGATGATGTGTTGCGGAACGAGTAAAAGAGACTTGCCGAACGAGATTGAACAAGGTATCGGGATACCGACGATCGAATCTCGGGCAAGTATCGCATCGATAGACAAAGGGAATTGTATACGGATTGATTAAGTCCTTGACATCGTGGTTCATCCGATGAGATCATCGTGGAACATGTGGGAGCCAACATGGGTATCCAGATCCCGCTGTTGGTTATTGACCGGAGAACGCCTCGGTCATGTTCGATGTCTCCGAACCCGTAGGGTCTACACACTTAAGGTTCGGTGACGCTAGGGTTATAGAGATATTAGTATGCGGTAACCCGAAAGTTGTTCGAGTCCGGATGAGATCCCGGACGTCACGAGGAGTTCGGAATGGTCCGGAGGTAAAGAATTATATATAGGAAGTCCTATTTCGCCATCGGGACAAGTTTGGGGTCATCGGTATTGTACTGGGACCACCGGAGGGGTCCCGGGGCCAACGGGTGGGGCCACCTGCCCCGGGGGGCCACATGGGCTGTAGGGGGTGCGCCTTGGCCTATATGGGCCAAGGGCACCAGCCCCAAGAGGCCCATGCGCCAAGAGATAGGAAAAGGGAGAGTCCTAAAGGGGAAGGCACCTCCGAGGTGCCTTGGGGAGGATGGACTCCTCCCACCCTTGGCCGCACCCTTCCTTGGAGGAAGGGGCAAGGGCTGCGCCTCCCCTCTCCCTTGGCCCTATATATAGTGGGGAAAAGGAGGAGCAAACCAATCTAAGGCCTGGCGCCTCCTCTCCCTCCCGAGACACATCTTCCTCCTCCCAGCAGCTTAGCGAAGCCTGTTGGAATCCGCTACTTCCACCACGCCGTCGTGCTGCTGGATCTCCATCAACCTCTCCCTCTTCCTTGCTGGATCAAGGCGTGGGAGACGTCTCCGTTCCGTACGTGTGTTGAACGCGGAGGTGCCGTCCGTTCGGCGCTAGGATCATCGGTGATCTGAATCACGACGAGTACGACTCCATCAACCCCGTTCTCTTGAACGCTTCCGCTTAGCGATCTACAAGGGTATGTAGATGCACTCTCCTTCCCCTCGTTGCTAGTCTCTCCATAGATAGATCTTGGTGACACGTAAGAAAATTTTGAATTTCTGCTACGTTCCCCAACAGAAGCGGGGATGACAGCGGCGCGCTTCGGCTCACTCCAGAGTGCTAGTACTTGTTGCTAGGTGGTCTACAGACGTGGATGTATTTTTTTTGTTCTGATGTTCTTTGTACTACCATGACAGTTAATGAATAGATAGGAAAGTTCCCTAAAAAAAAGAAAGAAAAATTCTTCACCAGAGTTGGAACTGCAAGCATGTAAACTCGACTGCAATGGCATGGCCTTCAAGGCGACTTAATTAGCGGTGGACGAGAGGTTGTTAGACAATGTGGCATGCCCACCACTAGAGTGTTTTCAACTGCAAATGTTGTGAACCGACTGCAAATGCACACTGCCACCATGGTGATTGCAACTGGACCGGTAGGGGTTTTATGTCGGTCAGTTGCATGCCCACCTTTTTGACTAGTTAGCCACTTAGTTTATGGTTTAACTAATTATTAGTTGTTCTGTCAATGTAAGGAATGAAACTGGTTTGAATTTTGGATTATGGGGGAACAACCTATGAGCTATGACCCAACAAGTGGGTCCTACTTGCAGAAAATATGAAGAGTTCACTATGTGTAACATCCCAAATTTCCTATTTGGAATGTTTTACAATTATAGATAAGCATCCTATGCATCCTGTTTGAATCTGATTGCCATTTGAATTTTCAGAGCAAGTGGAGTTTTGAATTTGAATTTCAAACTTGGCATGTGGGAAACAATTCAAAAACTAAGCCTGATAAATACTTGATCAAAAGTATGAGAGGAGCAAACATGACACTCCAAAATATCAGAGGAAACAATGCCAAAAGTTTTGGAATTCAAATCTGAATTTTATTTGAATTTGAAAAAAATAGATTTTTATGAAGTTTGGATTTTGACTTTGGAAAAATGTTCAAAGGAAAGGGAATATTCCCCTGATCATTTTGGTATATATATACCCTATATAAAATATTTATAGTTTAGGTTTTATTTTTGTTTTTGTTTTAATTAAAAAAATAAAGAAAAACACCAGGGGCGCCAGCCAGGCCACCCCAGGCCCAGCCAGCGCCACCTCACCCCTCACCCCCGCGCCTGGCCCAAGCCGAGCCGGCCCACTAGGCCAACAGGCCAGCCCAGCCGACCGCCCGAGCCCCCTCGCGAAACCCCTGTGCTTGATCGACCGCCTCCTCCACCGCTCTCTCTCATCGACCCATGGGCCCGCCCGTCTTCTTCCCCTCGCCCACGCCACGCCTCATGGGAGATCCACCGGATCCAAGGATCCGGATCCCCGACCACCCGATGCCCTTCCAAGCATCCTCACCCCTGTGCTATAAAGCCGACCCTCCGCACCCCATTCCCTAGCCTAGCCTCATGGGACCTCCTTTCCCTCTCCTCCCGAGCTCACCGAGCACCGAACCCCTCCTCCGCCAAAGTCGCCGCCGACGCCACCACAGTCCACCCCGACCCTCCCAACACCACCGAACCCCCCCCTGTGCTCGTGCGCGTCTCCCGACGACTCATGGAGCTCGCTGACGTCCGGACGCCTCGGAGCACTCTCGCCGCCGCCGCCGCCGTCGCCGGAGTCCGGTAAGCCCCCCGGCATCCCCCTCCACCGTTCGATCCTAGATCTAGGGTTAGGATTAGAAGCCCCGAAGGGGTAGGTTTTAGTTAGAAAACCGGCCGGTCCGATCGGTTTAATTTTTAGTTTAGGTTTATTATTATTAGGCCGGTTCGTTTTTAGTTAACCCTAGGCCCATTTAGCCTATCTAACGCACAGGGCACAGTTTAGGCCCATTAGGCTTTTTTCTTTTTATTTGATTTTCTGTTTTAGCCGAATAGTTTCAATTTTCAAAAATGTATATCTTTTATTCTGTTTAATATTTTTGAGTGATTCTTTTTTTGTTGGATTGCAAATTTTATGTAGTTTCTGAAAAATATTTATTTAGCTATGTTAAAAACATTTAAAAATGCTTTAATATTGTTTTAGTCAGAATAGCAAATCTGCTATAACTTTAGTTAGAAAAATTATTTTGCATGATTCTTTTGTCATCACTTTATTTTGACATTGCCAAACCCTAGAAATTAATTTGGATATTTTAGGATTAATAAATAATTAATTTTAGACAGAATCCTATTAATCCTAATTAATTGACTAGTTCCTGTTTTCCTAATTAATTAATTAGTAAATTAATTTATTTTTAACTTGTGATTAGTTATTCTAGGTTAGTTTCTGCCACTCCATTAGATGAACTTTTATTTATAATTAATAAAAGTTTTAAATTATTTTTAAATAGAAATTGGATTAGGCCTAAAATGAGTTTTATAATAGCTTTTAATTAATTCTTTTTGCTCCTAGTTGCTTAGTTAATCCTTTTCTGTTAAGTTAACCTAAAACCATGATTAGGTTATTTTAAGGAATTTTTGTTATATAAAAACTATTTTTGTTATTGTTTGGAGTAGGGAAAAATTTTGAATTGGTTTCTTTGAGTTTTCTTTTTGGTTTTGGTTTTGATTGTTTTGTTGTGCTATGTTACCATTGTTATCTTGTGTGATCCTCTTACTTTATGCTTATTGTGTTATTGTTTGTCTCGGTAGAGTTTCCGGAGTGCGAAGCTTGCTACTACGACTCTTTAGCTTACGAGGATCATCAGCAAGGCAAGTTTTGATCATGTTATTTCTATACCTATGTTTTTGTGCATTTGTAGTTGTCACCACCCCACCATTGCATGCAGTAGTGAAATCTTGAAGTCATTAAACTTGAGTAGTATCATGTGGTAGGATGAACCAACCCCCTTGTTACCATGACCCCGGGACGTAGTAGTTATTTTGCTATGCTCAGAGACGGATTTGGGATGAGTGAAATTCATAAGCAAGATGTGAGAGTCAATGATGATGACAACCCATGGACTACAATGATCAAGATGGACTTGGAAAATCACTTTGGGTGGAGGACGGTTGACGGGCACCTGGAGCACCCAGTGGTGGCGGGATGCATGGAGAAGCGCCATGACATCCTGCGGAAAGCTTCACCCAGCCACGAAGAGAAGGATGGATGCCCCATGACCGGAAGCTTACCTGTGCAGCCGCAAGCCATTATGGGCTCTGGCTGGGTTGACCCTAGTAGTGACGCTGGCTGGACGGTACTACGAGAAGTAGACGAACGGTAGGGTTGGATGGGTACCGGCAGTGGCCAGAAGAACTCTTTGGAAGACCCTGTTTCATTCGTCCCGTCTTCAAACACCGTGAAGTGCGAAGACTTTAAAGGAGGGAATGATTCTTGCGGGGAAAGTGCGCAAACCTCTGCAGAGGGTTATAACCTAATCGATTAGCCGTGTCCCCGGTTACGGACATTTGAGCCTCTGGACCTTGGAAGTATTCGGATATCTCAACACTAAAATTAATGAATTAATTTGAGGGTTTATGACTTAATAATAATTTGGGAACGAGATATTGGTTGGCGGAACCATCTCAATAACTACCAATAATTTGTAGTAATTTGCAAATAAGTCCTTTGTAGTAGGATAAAATTGGCTTTTCGCAAAAAGATGAAACTTAGAGCTCCACACCAAAATGCATATAGTGTTAGTAACTTTATTATTGCTATTCTTCTTGACTTGCCACTTATTCCAAAAGCTGACCTACATGGCTGCAACGTATTATGTTGCGTAGATATATTCGATCAGAGTGAGGCTACGCTCCGCGCTTGGCGATTGCCCTTTGGAGTCGGATGGACTCGCTTACCTTCGACGCTCGCAGCATTTTAGTTTATTTCTCATGAGTTGGCCTTGAGCCGAATTTATTCCCTTGTAATAAAGACTCTATATGAGAATCGATTAATGATATTCAGGTGTGATTGAACTTTGATTACTTTATCGATGTCTTCGTGAGTACCAAAGATGATCTTGGGATGGTATACAGATACGAGATTTGACCGATTTTGGGTCAGTCGCTCACATGAGATGGTATCGAGCACACGCCGACCGTGAGGATCGTAACCCCTAGGATCGGAAAGCCATAAGCGAGACCATTTACTTTGAACCCCTTTCCATTCTATAATTCTTCCCCTGATCTATTCGACTCTTCTCCCTTTGCAACATTCTAGATGGCCGCGAGTTCAACCCAGTTTGCTACGGAGTTCGCCAGCCCGATGAGACGATGCCATTTGGAAGGAAGCTGGTCCAGATGGTGAAACAACTGAAGATAGCTCTACCCTCGATCACTGGGAAGCCCACTAATGCACTTCCGACGGACACCCGCTACAGGATTGAGGTGCATATCCCGTGGAGAACCTTTGGAGGACACACGGAGCCTATCAACTTTGAGTTCACCGAGTTCAACTGGATCATCGGAAGGGACGTGGCGATCTACCGAGCACTTGGACATCTCCGAGAGGAGTCAGGCCGAGCTCGATCACTCAGACTCGCCATGGTTTCTCGCAGGCAAGGAATGGAGATATCATCCGTACCATCGAGGACGATTCCACTCTCTTACATCCAGGACTTGGAGTGTCTTCAGAAACGGAGATTCAGGCTCGCCGAACTCAAGACACACGGAAGCTTTTGTTCCATGAATCGAATCGGAGGAGAAGGCACGCGCAGATTTCCTTGGCCATGAGGAAGAAATCACGGACTTCATGGAGATAGTCGACGACCGAAGATGAAGCTTGCCGCGATTGAGGAAAAGATGGACTTGGGAGAGGACCTTTACCCGAGTGGAGATGAAGCACCCTCGTGAGCAATGATCGATTTCAAGGAGTACCACTGAAGGAAACCCCAAGAGGAGGCGCCATCGATGAAGACTTTTTAGTCGACCACCATGTTATCTTTTAAATCGATCAGTTAGGCCGATGTTTTCCTTGATTAGTCTTGAGCTTTTGTAATCGAGTTTGAACCATGTTTGAGTGGAATGAATAAATGTTTGGTGTGTTATGATTGTGCATTCATATGGGTAGTGTTATTCTCATAGACCATTGTTCTATTCTAATTTTCTCACCCACTCCAAAACACCAGATGCCTCCGAGACGTGACACTGGTTTCCCGCCGGAGCTCACCCAGCTGCTCCAGCAGCAGAATGCACTGATGCAGCTTCTGATCCAGAACCAGAACAACACAGCCAACAATCCACCGCCACCACCACCACCCATTGTGGACAATTTGACTCGATTTCTGAGGTTGAATCCGCCAGTGTTCTCTAGTAGCACTGAGCCGATTGTGGCTGACGACTGGCTCCGCAAGATTGGAAGAGAGCTAGTCACCGTTGGATGCACCGATGTTGAGAAGGTGCGCTTTGCAGCGCATCAACCTGGATGGACCTGCAGCTTCTTGGTGGGAGAATTACACCGCCACTTTTCCCTTGGGTGGCATCACTTGGGATCAATTCCAGCAGGCCTTTCGACTTGCTCATGTCTCATCTGGAGCCATGAGTGCAAGAAGCGTGAGTTCCGCAACTTATGCGTGGAAATCGTCTTGTGGCACAAGACGTGGAGGAATTCAGCAAGCTTGCTCGCTATGCCCCGATGATGTGGCCACCGATGCCGCCAAGCGGAGAAGTTCCTTGAGGGACTCAATGATGAATTGAGCATGCAGCTTATTGTGGCTACTTTCAACAACTACCGTGAGCTGGTAGACAAGGCCACCATCCCGGAAGGCAAGCAGCAGCAGATAGAAAGCCGCAAGCGGAAGTACAGCCAGGGAAGCACAACTCAGAGCTCAACGAAGCCCCGCTATGCACCGTACTCAGGAGGGCACACCCATCATAACCATGGAGTTCATAACCATGGAGGAAATGGGAATATCCGCAGCCAGGACAACAAGTCAGGCCATGGCAATGGCAATGGCAATGGTAATGGCAATCAGCACCGTTCGACCCGGCTCAAGGATCTCGAGCCACATCACCGCTTCAAGTGCCGGAAGACAGGCACTACGCCACCGACTGCCCGGAGGCCAAGGAGGAACGGAATGGCAATGGAGGCTCGTGAAGAAGCCCAATCCTTCCCTCGTGCTCAAGTGAACCATATCGACGTGGAGGACGTCTATGATCAGCCGTACATCGTGGTTGGTAAGTTTTATTGAATTCACGCTCAGTTTTGGTTCTCTTTGATTCGGTGCAACGCATTCATTCATATCAAGGGTAGTTGTGGATAAGTACGGATTACGCACTAGAACCCTTAGAAGCCCCCTCGCGTCGGGCCCGCAGAGGAGAAATGATGGCAGGTTTAAGCTGTCACGCAAACCTCAACATCGGGAACCACAAATTTCCGTAGAACTCATAGTGTTGGAAACTCAGACCTTGGATGTAATCCTAGGCATGGATTGGTTGTCAAAGTATGAAGGAACATTGACTGTGCAAGAAGTCTATTCTCGCTCACCACCCCGGAGCGAAGAGGATCAAGTATGTAGCCGGCACAGCCAGATGAAGAATCAGTGCATTCCCTCACGGGAGTTGTTCAGAGGAAGTGCCGAGAGTGCAAGAATTTCCGATGTGTTTCCGGAGGAATTACCAGAATGCCACCGACGGAGAAATTGAGTTTCGATTGAGCTATTGCGGCACAGCCCCAATATCCAAGAGACCTTATCGGATGCCACGAATGAGTTGAAAGAGATCAAGGATCAAATAAATGAGTTATTGGAGAAAGGATATATTCGTCCAAGCTCATCACCTTGGGGAGCCCCAGTTCTTTTGGTAGAGAAGAAGGATGGAAGCTTGAGGATGGTTGTGGATTATCGTGCATTGAACGAAGTGACCATCAAGAACAAGTACCCTCTGCCGATGATCAATGACTTGTTTGATCAGCTTGTTGGAGCCAAGGTATTCTCTAAGATCGATCTTCGATCAGGGTATCATCAGTTGAAAATTCGTGAAAAGGATATACCCAAAACAGCATTCACCACGTGTATGGTTTATATGAGTATACCGTCATGTCATTTGATTGACTAATGCTCCTGCATACTTCATGAATTTGATGAACAAGGTGTTCATGGAGTATTTGGACAAGTTTGTCATGGTGTTCATCGATGACATATTGATATTCTCCAAGAGCGAGGAAGAGCATAAGGAACATTTGCGCCTAGTTCGAGAAACTTCGAGAACATCATTTGTATGCCAAATTCAGCAAATGTGAATTTTGGTTGAAGGAAGTTGGATTCCTCGGACATGTTATCTCAGGAGAAGGAATAGCAGTTGATCCCGCCAAGGTTGAATCACCACCGATTGGCGATCACCCACCTCACCAAGGAGATCCGCAGTTTTCTCGGACTCGCAGGATATTATCGGAGGTTCATTGAGAACTTCTCAAGATTGCCAAGCCCATGACTGAGATGTTGAAGAAGGAAGCCAAGTATGTTTGGACCGAGGAATGTGAAGCCAGTTTTCAGGAGTTGAAGAAACGGTTGGTCACAGCTCCAAAGGTTGATATTGCGGACATACATAAGGAATACCAGGTTTATTAGACGCTTCGTCAAGGACTCGGAGGAGTATTGATGCAGGAAGGCAAGGTTGTAGCTTATGCCTCCGCATAGCTACGGCCTCATGAGATGAATTATGCCACGCATGATTTGGAGTTAGCAACTGTAGTGCATGCACTCAAGACACAGAGACATTTCCTCATCGGAAACCGTTGTGATGTCTATACAGATCACAAGAGTTTGAAATATATCTTCACGCAGAAGGAATTGAACCTCGAGCAGAGGAGATGGCTAGAGTTGATAAAGGACTATGACATGAGATTGCATTACCACCCGGTAAGGCCAATGTTGTAGCAGATGCTTTGAGCCGTAAGAGTTATGTGAACACTCTTACAGCAGGAGGATTACCCAGGAGTTAGTCGATGACCTCGAGATCTCCGATCGGAGATAGTTCCAAAGGATTTGTCGCAACTCGAAGTTCAGTCCACCTTGACCGAAAGGATTCGTGAAGCCCGTAAGTCGGACAAGGAAATCGATGAGATAAAGCAAAAGATGGAGGAAGGAAAAGCTAAAGGATTCCGTAAGGATGAACACGGAACTATATGGTTTGAGGATCGATTTATGTGCCCAATGATCCCGAGCTCAGAAGCTAATTCTTCAGAGGCTCATGATTCCCGACTCGATTCACCCCGCAACACCAAGATGTACCGGATTTGAAGCAAAGTTTCGTGGGCGGTATGAAGAAGGACATTGCCGAGTACGTAGCAGATCGATGTTTGCCAACGTGTAAAGGCGAACATCGAAGCCAGCAGGGTTACTTCAACCTTTGCCGATTCCCGATTGGAAATGGGAGAAACTTGGTATGGATTTCATCACAGGATTACCCAGACCCGCTCAGGTTATGATTCTATCTGGGTAGTAGTTGATCGTTTGACTAAGGTAGCTCACTTCATTCCCGTGAAGACTACCTATACCAGTGCCAAGTTGGCCAAGATCTACATGACCAGGATCGTATGTCTGCATGGAGTTCCGAGGAAAATCGTGTCAGATAGAGGAACACAGTTTACCTCAAAGTTTTGGAAGCAATTGCATGAAACTTTGGGTACGAGGCTGGAATTCAGTACAGCTTTTCATCCGCAGACAGATGGACAGACCGAGAGAGTCAATCAGATTCTGGAGGACATGTTGAGAGCTTGTGTGCTAGACTATGGGTCTAGCTGGGATGATAATTTGCCGTACGCAGAGTTCTCGTACAACAACAGTTATCAATCCAGTTTGAAGATGGCCCCTTCAAGCTCTATACGGAAGGAGGTGCGAACACCATTGTTGTGGATAGTGTTGGAGATCGATCACTTTTGGTTCCGATCTTATCAAGGATTCAAGAGAAAGTCAAGCTAATTCGAGACCGGCTCAAGATAGCACAACGCGATGTAAGAGTTATGCCGACAAGAAGCGCAAGGAGGTGACTTACGAAGTGGGAGACCGAGCATACCTCGTGTGTCTCTCACTTCGTGGAATCAAGAGGTTTGGAGTCAAGGAAAGTTAGCACCCGATTCATTGGCCCTACAAAATCCTCGAACGTCGTGGAGAAGTTGCATACAAGTTGGAATTGCGGAAGGATTGTCCGGAGTTCATGATGCTTTCCACGTTTCTCGCTTAAAGAAGTGCCATGCCGACATGGCCGATGTTCCGTTGAGAGACACAAGGCCCTAGAGGCCATACAGCAGCGGTGATTTGACTTACAAGGAGAAACCCGTCAGTATTCTCGAGACTGCAAGCAGAGTCACCCGCAGCAAGGTCATCAAATTTTGCAAGGTGCTGTGGAGTCACCACACCGAGGAAGAAGCCACCTGGGAACGCGAAGAAGATCTTCGTCGAGACCATCCGCACATATTTGCTAGCCAACCCGAATCTCGAGGGCGAGATTCATCTTAAGGTGGGTAGGTTTGTAACATCCCAAATTTCCTATTTGGAATGTTTTACAATTATAGATAAGCATCCTATGCATCCTGTTTGAATTTGATTGCCATTTGAATTTTCAGAGCAAGTGGAGTTTTGAATTTGAATTTCAAACTTGGCATGTGGGAAACAATTCAAAAACTAAGCCTGATAAATACTTGATCAAAAGTATGAGAGGAGCAAACATGACACTCCAAAATATCAGAGGAAACAATGCCAAAAGTTTTGGAATTCAAATCTGAATTTTATTTGAATTTGAAAAAATAGATTTTATGAAGTTTGATTTTGACTTTGGAAAAATGTTCAAAGGAAAGGAATATTCCCTGATCATTTTGGTATATATATACCCTATATAAAATATTTATAGTTTAGGTTTTATTTTTGTTTTTGTTTTAATTAAAAAATAAAGAAAAACACCAGGGCGCCACCAGCCACCCCAGCCCAGCCAGCGCCACCTCACCCTCACCTCAGGCTGCCCAAGCCGAGCGGCCCACTAGGCCAACAGCCAGCCCAGCCGACCGCCTGAGCCCCCCTCCGAAACCCCTGGCTTGATCGGCCGACCGCCTGTTCCTCCACCGCTCTCTCTCATCGACCCGGGCCCCGCCCGTCTTCTCCCCCGCCCACGCCACGCCGCCGGAGATCCACCGGATCCAAGGATCCGGATCCCCGACCACCCCGATGCCCTTCCAAGCATCTCGACCCCTGTGCTATAAAGCCGACCCTCCGCACCCCATTCCCCTAGCCTCGCGGACCTCCTTTCCTCTCCTCCCGAGCTCACCGAGCACCGAACCCCTCCCCGCCAAAGTCGCCCGACGCCACCTCGTCCACCCCGACCTCCCTAACACCACCGAACCCTCCCGTGCTCAGGCGCGTCTCCCGACGACTCGCGGAGCTCGCTGACGTCCGGACGCCTCGGAGCACTCTCGCCGCCGCCCGCCGCCCGCCGAGTCCAGTAAGCCCCAAGCATCCCTCCACCGCTCGATCCTAGATCTAGGGTTAGGATTAGAAGCCCCGAAGGGGTAGGTTTTAGTTAGAAAACCGGCCGGTCCGATCGGTTTAATTTTTAGTTTAGGTTTATTATTATTAGGCCGGTTCGTTTTTAGTTAACCCTAGGCCCATTTAGCCTATCTAACGCACAGGGCACAGTTTAGGCCCATTAGGCTTTTTTCTTTTTATTTGATTTTCTGTTTTAGCCGAATAGTTTCAATTTTCAAAAATGTATATCTTTTATTCTGTTTAATATTTTGAGTGATTCTTTTTTGTTGGATTGCAAATTTTATGTAGTTTCTGAAAAATATATATTTAGCTATGTTAAAAACATTTAAAAATGCTTTAATATTGTTTTAGTCAGAATAGCAAATCTGCTATAACTTTAGTTAGAAAAATTATTTTTGCATGATTCTTTTTGTCATCACTTTATTTTGACATTGCCAAACCCTAGAAATTAATTTGGATATTTTAGGATTAATAAATAATTAATTTTATACAGAATCCTATTAATCCTAATTAATTGACTAGTTCCTGTTTTCCTAATTAATTAATTAGTAAATTAATTTATTTTTAACTTGTGATTAGTTATTCTAGGTTAGTTTCTGCCACTCCATTAGATGAACTTTTATTTATAATTAATAAAAGTTTTAAATTATTTTTTAATAGAAATTGGATTAGGCCTAAAATGAGTTTTATAATAGCTTTTTAATTAATTCTTTTTGCTCCTAGTTGCTTAGTTAATCCTTTTCTGTTAAGTTAACCTAAAACCATGATTAGGTTATTTTAAGGAATTTTGTTATATAAAACTATTTTTGTTATTGTTTGGAGTAGGGAAAAATTTTGAATTGGTTTCTTTGAGTTTTCTTTTGGTTTTGGTTTTGATTGTTTTGTTGTGCTATGTTACCATTGTTATCTTGTGCGATCCTCTTACTTTATGCTTATTGTGTTATTGTTTGTCTCGGTAGAGTTTCCGAGTGCTAAGCTTGCTACTCGACTCTTTAGCTTACGAGGATCATCGCAAGGCAAGTTTTGATCATGTTATTTCTATACCTATGTTTTGTGCATTTGTAGTTGTCACCACCCCACCATTGCATGCAGTAGTGAAATCTTGAAGTCATTAAACTTGAGTAGTATCATGTGGTAGGATGAACCAACCCCTTGTTACCATGACCCCGGACGTAGTAGTTATTTTGCTATGCTCAGAGACGGATTTGGGATGAGTGAAATTCATAAGCAAGATGTGAGAGTCAATGATGATGACAACCCATGGACTACAATGATCAAGATGGACTTCGGAAAATCACTACTGGGTGGAGGACGGTTGACGGGCACCCTGGAGCACCCAGTGGTGGCGGGATGCATGGAGAAGCGCCATGACATCCTGCGGAAAGCTTCACCCAGCCACGAAGAGAAGGATGGATGCCCCATGACCGAAGCTTACTGTGCAGCCGCAAGCCATTATGGGCTCTGGCTGGGTTGACCCTAGTAGTGACGCTGGCTGGACGGTACTACGAGAAGTAGACGAACGGTAGGGTTGGATGGGTACCGCAAAGGGCGGAAGAACTCTTTGGAAGACCTGTTTATTGGTCCGCCTTCAAACACCGTGAAGTGCGAAGACTTTAAAGGAGGGAATGATTCTTGCGGGGAAAGTGCGCAAACCTCTGCAGAGGGTTATAACCTAATCGATTAGCCGTGTCCCCGGTTACGGACATTTGAGCCTCTGGACCTTGGAAGTATTCGGATATCTCAACACTAAAATTAATGAATTAATTTGAGGGTTTATGACTTAATAATAATTTGGGAACGAGATATTGGTTGGCGGAACCATCTCAATAACTACCAATAATTTGTAGTAATTTGCAAATAAGTCCACTGTAGTAGGATAAAATTGGCTTTTCGCAAAAAGATGAAACTTAGAGCTCCACAGCCAAAATGCATATAGTGTTAGTAACTTTATTATTGCTATTCTTCTTGACTTGCCAGCTTATTCCAAAAGCTGACCTACATGGCTGCAACGTATTATGTTGCAGAGATATATTCCGATCAGGAGTGAGGCTACGCTCCGCGCTTGGCGATTGCCCTTGGAGTCGGATGGACTCGCTTACCTTCGACGCTTCCGCAGCATTTTAGTTTATTTCTCATGAGTTGGCCTTGAGCCGAATTTATTCCCTTGTAATAAAGACTCTATATGAGAATCGATTAATGATATTCAGGTGTGATTGAACTTTGATTACTTTATCGATGTACTGTGAGTACCAAAGATGATCTTGGGATGGCATGCATACGTAGATTTGACCGATTTTGGGTCAGGTCGCTACACTATGTTGACTTTGTGCTTGTGCACAACCGCCACAATATCCAAATGCATACGAAGCGCGCAGCTCCATACGCGTTATGGAGGCAGCTGGCATGAATTAGCCTGAATAGAAGGGGTGACGGCGCGCCGGGGGGGGGGGGCGGATTCGACTGGCACAGAAATAGAATTAAAACTTCGAAATGGAGTCTGAGGTCACATTTTTCTCTTATGCCGATGGAAAGAAAGAACACAGACAAAAGGACAAGTAACACATGCCTCTCCATTTGATAATTTGCTTCCTGAGGCTGGGCCACTGATCATTAAACAACACCGGGCAAATCATCCAACCCTTTGTAAAAGTGGGGCAAATCATCCAATCCTCGGATGTATCAATTTGACCGGTATAATATATGCCAGCAATGAGCCATGGTGCACTAGATATAGAAAATTGGTGTGTATTCGAGTCGTAGGAGCTGCTGATGTTATTATCTTTGTAATCAAAGACGCATTACCCCAAATGGCTTAGAAGATCCGAAGTAATTCGAGGTGTAACTGTGCGTACATGTGAAAACTTCTAATGCAAAGACAGTAGAATAATCGTCTATGATGAACAAAGTCATATTTTTCTCTTATGCTGAACAGAAAATCTGCATTATTATCTGAATTGTGTAAGTTGTCACTACCATCCTTCCACAGTTCATCTCTCAATTGTTGCATCCTCCCTTCTCCATGCTGCTGTTCTCCAAATCTATCAAGAACTCGGCAAATGCCACTTCGGAAGACCCGCCATGGCCGATCGCGTCCGACGCCATCTTCCTCGCCGCCGCGAGCATCTCCCTGAGCTTCCTCCCTTCCTCCGTCTCCATCACCAGCCTCAGCTTGGCCTCTATCTCCTCCGCCTTCACCGTCCCCTTCTCGTACCCCTCCAACGCCACGGCGATCTTCATCTCCTCCACCATGAACACCTTGTTTTGCGCCTGCTCGGCGTAGAGTGGCCAGCATATCATCGGCAGCCCGGACATGATCGCCTCCAGCGCCGAGTTCCACCCGCAGTGCGTCACGAAGGCGCCGACCGCCTCGTGCCGCACCACTTCCGCCTGCGGCACCCAGTTCTTCACCACCATGCCCCTGCCTCTCGTCCTCTCCAAGAAGCCAGCCGGGAGCAGCCGCCCGAGGTCCGGCTCGGGGAATTCCCTCTGTTCTTCCGGCGGGCTCCTCACCGCCCACAGGAACCGGTGCCCGGAGCACTCTAGCCCGCGAGCGACCTCCTTCAGCTGCGCCGCCGAGAAGGCGCCCTTGCTGCCGAAGCAGAGGAACACGACGCTCTTCTCCGGCTGCGCGTCGAGCCACGCGAGGCACTCGTGCCGCTTCTCGCCGCCCCCGCTCGCCTCGCCGCCGTTCACTAATGGCCCGATGCAGTAGACCCTCGGCGTCGGCCGGTCGGGCACGCAGACGCCGTCGGCGAGGGCTTTCAGGGCCGTGGGCTCCAGCCAGTCGAAGGTGTTGACCAGCACGCCCCTCCCCTCCGCGAAGCGCTTGAACTGGTACAGCCGGACCTTGGTGAGGTCGCTCTCTTTGTCCTGCACCGTGACCAGCATGTCCACCGCGCGGATCGGCGGCATGCCGGGGCAGCGCACGAGCGCGTCGCCCATGTCCCTGAAGGACGGCAGGCCGGGGTAGAGGTACGGCATGTTGAGGAACACGGCGAGGTCGCTGGCGGCGGAGGCGAAGAAGAAGTAGGCGGGGAGGGCGAGGTCGGCGGCGACGTCGAGCGCGTCGACGCAGAACATGTCGAGCAGGAGCGCGTCGGCGGGGGCCGGCAGCGCGCGCAGGAAGGCCCGGAGCGCGGGGTTGGCGAGTCGGAGCGTGTCGTGGGCGCGCCTGACCGGGTGCGCGGCGGGGTCCGGGCTGGGAGGGGCCGGGAGGAGGCGGAAGGCGATGGAAGGGTTGGCCGCAGCGAGGCGCGCCACGGCGGCGGCCGAGGCGGCGTCGCCGTCCGGCGGGTCGACGACGGCGAGGACGGCGCTGTGGCCGCGGCGGAGCAGGTGCTTGGCCAGCTCCACCATGGGGATGAGGTGGCCGACACCCAGCGAGGGGTAGAGCACGAAGGTCTTCGCCGGCGCTGCCATGGCCTGACTGAGAGGCTGAGACCGGGGGCGGGTGGAAAGGAGACCGCACAGGCGCACTTCCTGTGCTCGCTCCCACCGCCTTTTGTGGCGACGGAGTAGAATCGAAAGTCAGAGGACTTGACTAAATTATCACCAGGTCGTTGCCGTGTGCAATCTAAAGTCAGAGGACTTGACTAAATTATCACCAGGTCGTTGCCGTGTGCAATCTAAAGTCAGAGGACTTGACTAAATTATCACCAGGTCGTTGCCGTGTGCAATCAGCGATGACGATAGACTACACCGGTCAGCACGCAGGACTGACGATACACTGGGCTGAAAGACACACGTTTTTCTTTAACACAATCGAGAAAAGTTTTTCTTTTCGAGGTAGAAGAGTTTTTTATTCCATGCGATCAGAGTTACGGAGGGAGTAGCTGGCAGAAGCTCAGTGATACGTACAAGGGAACAATTATGTAGCCAACAGTGTTACAATCTACTCTCCCGACAACGCCCTACACTATCATGTGGGCATACGAATTATCCCGACAGGGCATCTCCGTCCGTTTATCTCTCTTTACTAGCTGGACGTGCTTTTTTTTTTTTGAGGGATAGCTGGACGTGCTTTGTTAGGCTGGTCATAGTGGAGAGTAATTTAGACTAGTAACATGCATATGTTACTAGTCTATGTTACTACCTTCATAGTGGATAGTATCATATATGTGGTAACATAGATGTCTTCATTTATTACTTTGTAGACTCATTTTGCATTGGAAAGCGCTATGTGATGGTAACATATTATGTTACTCTATTTGCCTCTCTCCTCATTAACTATTTGCCACCTCATCATTTTTGTTTATGTGGCATCTAAGTTACTACCTATGTTACTCCCACTATGACCAGCCTTACGTGGTTGTTGTCTTTGGAATTACTCCAATAATGTGCTATCTTTGTTAGGTAGTACATTAAAACCAATGGCTTGGTGCGTGAAGCAGATGATGAAGTGTGCTTTTTTATTTATAATAATATGATAGTCGATGGTCTCTTTTTGTGTATAATTATGTGTTCTCTGTAAATTAACCTATACGTATATATGCGGACAAGTTTCTTTGCAATAGTGATCATATATATTATATTGGTGTTTCAATGTTGTCACTTATTATTTGTCGGGCAATGAGAGGGTTGTGACAGATTGATTTGAGAAAACATTGACTGGTCAAATCGTGAACCAAATTCAAATTTAAACACCTCACTTGAATTGGAGAGCTCCTTCAAAAATTATTGACTAAGTAAAAAATCAGGAACTCCCATAATCATATTGATGCTACGGTGTTGCATATTGGCAGTTATTTCTTGTCAGTTGATGAGAGTGTGCGCAAGACCGGTATATTTTTGTAAGCTGGTTACCGCAGATTGATTTTATAAAATCATTGACTAGTCAAAATCGGAACCAAAATGAATACTGAACACCTCATTCCAATGAGAGAGCTTCTTGAGAAATTGTTGAACACCTCATTTCAGTGAGAGAGCTCATTTCAATACGACCGACAGGCGAACTATAGGTACAGGCGGCGTGGCCCCCGGTGGTGGTCATGGAGATCGACCGCCCGGGGGACGGCACGGTGCGGAAGCAGCGACGGCTAGGGTTTGGATCAGGACTAGGATTTGATGGAATTGATTATGTATTGCTTGAGGTTCGTGGGCATACACGACCATCTTGAAGTACAAGACAAGTTAGAACAAATCCTAATATATCCTTTGTTTCCTAAATAATCATGATACTCAACAATAACATATTAGTCGTAACCATTCAAAATGTGAGTTGTGACTTTTCATTTTTCTCTTGGAAACTCTTGTCCAACTCCTTAATTAATTGATGAGACGAATATTTTGTCTTCATTTTGAGAAAAGAAAGTTAGCATTTAAATGTTAGTTTAAACATTGGTGGATCACTAGCTCTCTTGGCTGAACGGGCAATCGGAGTCGCGAGCTCCCATTCAATTTGCGGGCATGGCGCTAGGTGGTTTGAGTGGAGCAGAGGGAAAGCCGCCACGACATACCCTTTTGAATGAGGCACATTTAAGTAACTAGAAGATGCCATGTTTGTTGCAGCAGGAACCATGTTAAATAAAATGCATGAATACTTGCTAAAAAATATTTGAAACTAATAAAAAGCAAATGTAAGCTTATAAGAAACAATAAAAATAGGTGGAGTATATAAAAAGAGAAAAAAATATATACTTACAAGAATATCATTTCTAACAAAAATATGAAGGGTGAATTATATTTGTCGGCGTTCTGTGGAACGGGGTTCCCCAGACTTGCCTGCCTCCGGCCTGCGGCGTGGCTCAAGCGAAGGCCCAGTGCAGCCCAGCTTCATCAGCTCGAGCTCAAGACCCTCGCGAGGGGCCAAGCCTCGCGGGGCGGACGACAGGAAGCTTCCTCAGGAGCGGCCTCATCAGGCAGGCTCGCGAGAAGGCGGAGAGACCAAGGCAGGACACCTCGCGAGGAGCCCGTGACGCAAGCCATGACGATCGAGACCAGGCGGGCGCCAGGCGGGCGCCGGCCTGCGCAGTGTCCTTGTTTCCCCTTTGGTGCAAAGGGGGCAAGCACATGCCAAGGCATCATACAAAGGTTACCGCATCGGTGCAACAAGACCAAGACCAGCAGAGCGGCAGGATGGAGGTCACCATGAAGCCCAGGACGGCGTCACCATCAGAGTCTTTGGTAGTCGAAGACCAACTTTAGTCAGCATAAGTGTACTAGATGTTCCCCTTCAAAATGGCCAATTGTTGGCGCCCTTCCCGCTCATTGTTTGAGAAGAGGCCCAGGGCCTCTATAAAGAGGACTAGCCACCACAGTAGAGAGGCATCGGATCCAGATTTCGGGTAGACTAGAGAGAGAGAAGCGACTGAACTCACCCAAGCAGTTCATCGCACCAGCTCAAAAATAGCCCCTCGCGAGGCTGTTCTCCCTTTGTATTGTTCATCATCGGCCACTGAGGCAATCCACCACACCACACACTGGAGTAGGGTATTACACCACAATGGTAGCCTGAACCAGTATAAACCTCGTGTCCCTTGTGTGTTCTTCTTTCTAGCCTAGATTCCTTGCGAGGCTTCGAGACGTGAGTTGGTAGGGGAAAGATCTTCGTGCGCACCCCAGAGTTCGAACCTCAAGGGTCTGCCGGAACCCGAAATCCGACATTTGGCGCGCCAGGTAGGGGTGCGCCGGAATCCTTCTTCCGCAGCCTCGCGTTCCGTCGCCTCGCCGTTCTGATGTCAAGCGACCCGACTGCCAACGCCGACCGCTGGGCGGCGTGGCCCGCCCACGCCGTGCCGCCGGCCCAGGGCGACCACAACCTTGCGCCTCAGGCAGCTCGCGCTCCGCAGGGAGCTGTGGGGCGCGGACGACGCGGCCAAACGCCGCTTGCCTTCACACCGCGGCAGGTGCGGTCAGCAGCAAGAGCCTCAAGCCACGCCGCGGCCACAGCGCCGCGCACCCGACGGGAGCAGGCGAACTCCAGGGCCGCGCTCACGGTGGCCCGAGAGCTGCTACGGTGCCGGCTGCTGGAGGGCGGCCGCGACGTGTTGTTAGAGCGAGTGGCCGAGCTCCTGGACGCTGCCACCTCGGGAGCACCTCCTTTCTATGTCCAGCTGCCACCCTAGATCCAGGGCGGGCCGTATGGCGGCCCCATACGCGCCCACGCAACTCCGAGCGGACTCCAGGGCCCACTCAACGCCAACCCGACCGTCAGCACCGGGCGACAAGTCGCGCCGGCCCCATCTCCAGCCGGTGAAGGAGTGCACGCTGCGGCCTTCGGCCTCGGCGGGCCACCACGCCACCACCCCCAAGAGAGCGCTCCGAGCCGGACTGCGTGGCGCATAGGGCACTACGGCGAGGCCCATGGGGCAGTGGCCCCAGAAGCTTATGTGCCCCACATGGTGGATCGAGAGTGCGCACTGGAAGAAGACCATGGCTCGTTCCTCGGGCTAGGCTAGAGCGAGGAGACACCAGAAGCTGAGCTCTTTCAGGAACCCCAAGAGGGCCTCGACGACCGCGCCGGTGGCAGCAACTATCGGGTACCACTAATTCCTCAGGAGCAAACTTATGCTAACCATGGGTCGCAGGAGGTATAGGTCGCCGCAGCAGATGGCTGCCCCAATGCTGCAGCCTCTTACCCCTCGGGAGAAGGGCACCGGGGCCTGCAGGAGAGGGGCCGAGATCCGGGTTCGTCCCTGCAGCGCTCGGCGCAAGGCATTCTCAGGAGGTAGGCCCTCTGTCGGGGAGGTGCCTCAGGGCCTGCCCCCGGCAGAGGACCCGTGGTCGCCGAGGGAACCGCTGGCGACCGCTCTACCCCATTGGCGTCGTCCTTGGTCTCCGGCCGCCGTCAATGGCGGTAGAGTGTTGTGTTGGAAATATGCCCTAGAGGCAATAATAAAATGGTTATTATTATATTTCCTTGTTCATGATAATTGTCTATTGTTCATGCTATAATTGTATTAACTGGAAACCGTAATACATGTGTGAATATATAGACCACAACATGTCCCTAGTGAGCCTCTAGTTGACTAGCTCGTTGATCAATAGATGATTATGGTTTCCTGACCATGGACATTGGATGTCATTGATAACGGGATCACATCATTAGGAGAATGATGTGATGGACAAGACCCAATCCTAAGCATAGCACAAGATCGTGTAGTTCGTTTGCTAAAGCTTTTCTAATGTCAAGTATCATTTCCTTAGACCATGAGATTGTGCAACTCCCGGATACCGTAGGAATGCTTTGGGTGTACCAACGTCACAATGTAACTGGGTGGCTATAAAGGTGCACTACAGGTATCTCCAAAAGTGTCTGTTAGGTTGGCACGAATCGAGACTGGGATTTGTCACTCCGTATGACGGAGAGGTATCTCTGGGACCACTCGGTAATGCATCATCATAATGAGCTCAATGTGACTAAGTAGTTAGTCACGGGATCATGCATTATGGAACGAGTAAAGTGACTTGCCAGTAACGATATTGAACGAGGTATTGGAATACCGACGATCGAATCTCGGGTAAGTAACGTATCGATTGACAAAGGGAATTGCATAAGGGATTGCTTGAATCCCCGACATCGTGGTTCATCCGATGAGATCATCGTGGAACATGTGGGAGCCAACATGAGTATCCAGATCCCGCTGTTGGTTATTGGCCGGAGAGATGTCTCGGTCATGTCTGCATGATTCCCGAACCCGTAGGGTCTACACACTTAAGGTTCGGTGACGCTAGAGTTGTTATGGGAAATAGTATGTGGTTATCGAAGGTATTTCGGAGTCCCGGATGTGATCCCGTACGTCACGAGGAGTTCCGGAATGGTCCGGCGGTGAAGATCGATATATTGTACAAACGGTATTGGAGTCCGAAAGTGTTCCGGGGGTACCAGGCTATGGCCAGCATGACCGAAAGGTGTTTCGGGAGCCCCGACAAGTGTTGGAGGGCCTCATGGGCCAAAGGGGAAGGGGCAAACCAGCCCACTAAGGGGTGGTGCGCCCCCACCCTTTCCCACGTTATTTGGGGAGGTGGGGGCCTCCACCTGGCTTGGGAGGCAATCCTCCACTGCTTGGCTTGGGGCAAGTCTCCTAGGATTTTCCCTAGGAGATCCAATCTGCTTGGCCGCCACCCCTAGGGGAAACCCTAGGCGCCTCCCTCTCCCTTGCCCCTATATATAGTGGAGGGGTGGGAGGGCAGCCGCACCTCTTCCCTGGCGCAGGCCTCTCCCTCCTCCAACACCTCCCCCTCCTCCGTAGTGCTTGGCGAAGCCCTGCTGGAGAACCACGAGCTCCACCACCACCACGCCGTCGTGCTGTCGGAGTTCTCCCTCAACTTCTCCTCTACCCTTGCTGGATCAAGAAGGAGGAGACGTCCCCGGGCTGTACGTGTGTTGAACGCGGAGGCGCCGTCCGTTCGGCGCTTAGATCGGAATTGACCGCGATCTGAATCGCTGCGAGTACGACTCCACCAACCGCGTTCTTGTAACGCTTCCGCATCTCGATCTTCAAGGGTATGAAGATGCACTCCCCTCTCTCTCGTTGCTAGTCTCCCCATAGATTGATCTTGGTGATGCGTAGAAAATTTTGAATTATTGCTACGTTCCCCAAAAGTGGTATCAGAGCTAGGTCTATGCGTAGATTCTATGCATGAGTAGAACACAAAGTAGTTGTGGGCGATGATTTGTTTAATTTGCTTGTCGTTACTAGTCTTATCTTGATTCGGCGGCATTGTGGGATGAAGCGGTCCGGACCGACCTTACACGTACTCTTACGTGAGACAGGTTCCACCGACTGACATGCACTTGATGCATAAGGTGGCTAGCGGGTGTCTGTCTCTCCCACTTTAGTCGGATCGGATTCGATGAAGAGGGTCCTTATGAAGGGTAAATAGCAATTGGCATATCACCATTGTGGCTTTTGCGTAGGTAAGAAGCGTTCTTGCTAGAAACCCATAGCAGCCACGTAAAACATGCAACAACAATTAGAGGACGTCTAACTTGTTTTTGCAGGGTATGCTATGTGATGTGATATGGCCAAAAGGATGTATGAATTATATATATGTGATGTATGAGATTGATCATGTTCTTGTAATAGGAATCACGACTTGCATGTCGATGAGTATGACAACCGGCAGGAGCCATAGGAGTTGTTTTAATTTATTGTATGACTTGTGTGTCAATGAAAAACGCCATGTAATTACTTTACTTTATTGCTAACCGTTAGCCATAGTAGTAGAAGTAATAGTTGGCGAGACAACTTCATGAAGACACGATGATGGAGATCATGACGATGGAGATCATGGTGTCATGCCGGTGACGAAGGTGATCATGCCGCGCCTCGAAGATGGAGATCAAAAGGCGCAAGATGATATTGGCCATATCATGTCACTTTATAATTTTGCATGTGATGTTTGTCATGTTTACATCTTATTTGCTTAGAACGACGGTAGCATAAATAAGATGATCCCTCACTAAAATTTCAAGAGATGTGTTCCCCCTAACTGTGCACCGTTGCGAAGGTTCCTTGTTTCGAAGCACCACATGATGATCGAGTGTGATAGATTCTAACGTTCACATACAACGGGTGTAAGCCAGATTTACACACAGGAAACACTTAGGTTGACTTGACGAGCCTAGCATGTACAGACATGGCCTCGGAACACAAGAGACCAAAAGGTCGAACATGAGTCGTATAGTAGATACGATCAACATGAAGATGTTCACCGATGATGACTAGTCCGTCTCACGTGATGATCGGACACGGCCTAGTTGACTCGGATCATGTATCACTTAGATGACTAGAGGGATGTCTATCTAAGTGGGAGTTCATTAAATAATCAGATGAACTTAATTATCATGAACATAGTCAAAAGGTCTTTGCAAATTATGTCGTAGCTTACGCTTTAGTTCTACTGTTTTAGATATGTTCCTAGAGAAAATTTTAGTTGAAAGTTGATAGTAGCAATTATGCGGACTAGGTACGTAAACTGAGGATTGTCCTCGTTGCTATGCAGAAGGCTTATGTCCTTAATGCACCGCTCGGTGTGCTGAACCTCAAATGTCGTCCGTGGATGTTGCGAACATCTGACATACACGTTTTGATGACTACATGATAGTTCAGTAATGTTAAACGGTTTAGAATTGAGGCGCCGAAGACGATTTTGAAACATCACGGAACATATGAGATGTTCAAAGGGCTGAAATTGGGATTTCAGGATCATGCCCATGTCAAGAGGTATGAGACCTCCGGCGAGTTTCTTAAGCCTGCAAACTAAGGGAGAAAATCTCAATCATGAGCATGTGCTCAGATTGTCTGAGTACTACAATCACTTGAATCGAGTGGGAGTTAATCTTTCAGATAAGATAGTGATGGTTCTCCATAGTCACTGCCACCAAGCTATTAGAGCTTCGCGATGAACTATAACATATCATGGATAGACATGATGATCCTTGAGCAATTCGCGATGTTTGACACCGTGATAGTAGAAATCAAATAGGAGCATCAATTGTTGATGGTTGGTAAAACCACTAGTTTCAAGAAGGGCAAGGGCAAGAAGGGATACTTCATGAAACGGCAAATCAGTTGCTGCTCTAGTGAAGAAACCCAGGGTTGAACCCAAACCTGAGACTAAGTGCTTCTGTAATGAGGGAACGGTCACTGAAGCAGAACCACCCTAGATACTTGGTAGATTAGAAGGCTAGCAAGGTGGACAGAAGTATATTGGATATACATTATATTAATGTGTACTTTACTAGTACTCCTAGTAGCACCAGGGTATTATATACCGGTTCGGTTACTAAGTGTTAGTAACTCGAAATAAAAGGCTATGGAACAAATGGAGACTAGCTAAAAGGTGAGATGACGATATGTGTTGGAAGTGTTTCCAAGGTTGATGTGATCAAGCATCGCATGCTCCCTCTACCATTGAGATTGGTGTTAAACCTAAATAATTGTTATTTGGTGTTTGCATTGAGCATAGACATGATTGGATTATGTTTATCGCAATATGGTTATTCATTTAAGGAGAATAATGGTTACTCTGTTTATTTGAATAATACCTTCAATGGTCTTGCACCTAAAATGAATGGTTTACTGAATCTCGATCGTAGTGATACACATGTTAATGCCAAAAGATATAAGATAGTAATGATAGTACCACATACTTGTGGCACTGCCACTTGAGTCATATTGGTATAAAACGCATGAAGAAGCTCCATGTTTGATGGATCTTTGGACTGACTCGTTTTTGAAAAGATTGAGACATGCGAACCATGTCTATTGGTATATATGCATGAAGAAACTCCATACAGATGGATCGTTTGGACTCACTTGATTTTGAATCACTTGAGACATGCAAATCATACCACATGGGCAAGATGACTGAAGGCCCCGTATTCAGTGAGATGGAACAAGAGAGCAACTTGTTGGAAGTAATACATTTGATGTGTGCAATCCAATGAGTGCTGAGGCACGCGGTGAATATCATTATGTTCTTACTTCACACATGATTTGAGTAGATGTTAAGTATATTTACTTGATGAAACAAAAGTCTGAATTATTGAAAGGTTCAAGTAATTTCAGAGTGAAGTTGAAGATCGTCGTGACAAGAGGATAAGATGTCTATGATATGATCATAGAGATGAATATCCGAGTTACGAGTTTGGCACACAATTAAGACATAGTGGAAATTGTTTCACAACTAATACCGCCTGGAACACCATAGTGTGATGGTGTGTCCGAACATCATAACTGCACCCTATTGGATATGGTGCATACCATGATGTCTCTTATCGAATTACCACTATCGTTTATGGGTTAGGCATTAGAGACAACCGCATTCACTTTAAATAGGGCACCACGCAGTTCCTTTGAGACGACACCGTATGAACTATGGTTTGGAGAAACCTAGGCTGTCGTTTCTTGAAAGTTTGGGGCTGCGACGCTTATGTGAAAAAGTTTCAGGGTGATAAGCTCGAACCCAAAGCGGATAAATGCATCTTCATAGAATACCCAAAATAGTTGGGTATACCTCCTATTTAAGATCCGGAAGCAAAAGTGATTGTTTCTATAAACGGGTCCTTTCTCGAGGAAAAGTTTCTCTCGAAAGAATTGAGTGGAAGGATGGTGGAGACTTGATGAGGTTATTGAACCGTCAGTTCAACTAGTGTGTAGCAGGGCGCAGGAAGTTGTTCCTGTGGCGCCTACACCAATTGAAGTGGAAGCTGATGATAGTGATCACAAAACTTCGGATCAAGTCACTACCAAACCTCGTAGGTCGACCAGGATGCGTACTACTTCAGAGTGGTACGTAATCCTGTCTTGGAGGTCATGTTGCTAGACAACAATGAACCTACGAGCTATGGAGAAGCGATGGTGGGCCTTGATTCCGACGAATGGCTCGAGGCCATAAAATCTGAGAGAGGATCCATGTATGAAAACAAAGTGTAGACTTTGGAAGAACTACTTGATGGTCGTAAGGCTGTTGGTGCAGATGGATTCTAAAAGGAAGATGACAATGATGGTATGTGTCACCATTAAGAAAGCTCGGCTTGTCGCTAAGATGTTTCCGACAAGTTCAAGGAGTTGACCATGATGAGACTTTCTCACTCATAGCGATGCTAAGAGTCTGTTGGAATTATATTAGCAGTTACTGCATCGTTTATGAAATCTTGCAGATAGGATGTCAAAACATTATTTCCTCGACATTTTTCTTGAGGAAAGGTTGTATGTGATACAACCAGAAGGTTTTGCCAATCCTAAAAGATGCTAACAAGTATGCAAAGCTCCAGCAATCCTTCTAAGGACTGGAGTAAGCATCTCGGAGTTGGAATATACACTTTGATGAGATGATCAAAGATTTTGGGTTTATCAAAGTTTATGAGAAACTTGTATTTCCAAAGAAGTGAGTGGGAGCACTATAGCATTTCTGATGAGTATATGTTGTTGACATATTGTTGATTGGAAATGATGTAGAATATCTGGAAAGCATATAGGGTTATTTGAAAAGTGTTTTTCAATGGAAAACCTGGATTAAGCTACTTTAACATTGAGCATCAAGATCTATAAGGATAGATCAAAATCGCTTGATAGTACTTTCAAATAAGTACGCACCGTGACAAGATTTTGAAGGAGTTCAAAATAGATCGGCAGAGAAGGAGTTCTTGGCTGTGTTATAAGGTGTGAGTATTGAGTAAGACTCAAGACCTGATCACGGCAGAAGAGAGAGAAAGGACGAAGGTCGTCCCCTATGCTTTAGACGTAGGCTCCACAGTATGCTATGTTGTGTACCGCACCTAAAGTGTGCCTTGCCATGAGTCAGTCAAGGGGTACAAGTGTGATCCAGGAATGAATCACAGGACAGCGGTCAAGGTTATCCTTAGTAACTAGTGGACTAAGGAATTTTCTCGATTATGGAGGTGGTAAAGGAGTTCGTCGTAAAGGGTTACGCCGATGCAAGCCTTGACACTAATTTGGATGACTCTGAGTAGTAAACCGGATTCGTATAGTACAACAGTTATTTGGAATAGCTCCAATTAGCGCCTTGTAGCTGCATCTACAAGATGACATAGATATTTGTAAAGCACACACGGATCTGAAAGGTTCAGACCCGTTGACTAATAACCTCTCTCACAAGCGAGATATGATCAAACCCAATGGGCGTTGGATTCATTACAATCACATAGTGATGTGAACTAGATTATTGACTCTAGTGCAAGTGGGAGACTGTTGTAAATATGCCCTAGAGGCAATAATAAAATGGTTATTATTATATTTCCTTGTTCATGATAATTGTCTATTGTTCATGCTATAATTGTATTAACTGGAAACCGTAATACATTAGTCTTCTCAAGTGCATTGCCTTGACTCACACACATCTTTTTTGTTGAGCCCACTCTTAAGTTGCCTCTCTTACTTGTTGCTCAATCATGTGTTTGTTGCAAGTACTAGGCCTAGTTTCCTATATGCTCTCTTGCACTTGTTGTAAGTTTCTATTGATTTTGGGGGAGCTATGATCCTATTTTGTGCACTTTGTATCCAAATACAAAAATTCTTGATGTGCACAAATCATGGGGAGCTTCTCTAGTTTCTTTAGAACACTGCTCTGCTCTTATCATAATATCCTTTATTCATGTGGCTCGTAGGATCATTGGCCTAGTTGGTTCAATTGGTATCTTTTGATTGCTTGCTTCAATAGGTATCTTTTGATTGCTTGATTGCTTGTTTCTCTCTTTGTTATGTCTTTGTGGCATATCTTCCTTTTGCAATCTTTGGGCCTCAATATAGTTTGCCTTCCTCCAAGTATTTACCGTTGGATATGGGTATTGCATTCCACTCTCTTGTTGAGAAATACACAATTTATGGAGGAACACATTTTATATTGGCCTTCTAAGCTTTTAGCCCATTTTGGCAATCGATGCCAATGGGGGAGAAGTTTCAGAGAGTTTTGTGGAGAAGTTTAGAGAGTTGTCTCTTCTAGCTTCGGTTTGTTCCTAAGCATACGCATCTCCTTCGCATGCATTATTGCTTGTTGCATTGCATGGTGATGCATAATTCCTTATATAAACTCTCTTGAAAGTGATTGTCATCAATTACCAAAATGGGGGAGATTGAAAGGACATGCGGTGCCCCCATGTGTGGTTTTGGTAATTGATGACATTCTCTATGGACTAATGGTTGCATTGAGTTATATTTGAAGGATTTTTCCATAGGCATTTCTTGAAGTCCATGTGTTGGTTTCAAGGAGTTTACGGGTTGACCAAGGTGCTATTAAGGAATTATCCAAAGATTGGTCATGTGAGTGTTGAGCTTATTGCAAGCATGTCTTGAAGAAGAAGATTGTGTGATCATTCATGTTTACCTTCAAGACATCATCCAAACGAAGAGAGTTGGAAAGATTCAAGGTTGATCAATACTAAGTCAAGAGTGAATCAAGTTGATCAACTCACAAAGCATAGAAGATGTACCGAGAGGGATCAAGTGATCCCATGGTATGGTAAGCATTGTCCATTGCACTTTCTGTACTAACCCATGGTCTATGTGAGAGTCTATGTGGGGTTAGGTACGTGTCCATGGGCTTGCGTCAAGAGGAAGATATCATACAACCCATGGAAAGGATGACATCAAGTGGTGATTGTCATCAAGATTGCCGTGTGCAAGTTCAAGTGGAGAATCACGAAGAGATCAAGTGCTTGAAACTTGCCATCCATTATGGTGTCAATGGACTTGTGAAGATGTGTTGAAGAGTGGCTCACCCATAGTGGAGTATGGGGGAGCAATCATCTAGTCTCCATCGACCCAACGCAATCAAGAAAGGTGGTCCATCTTGAGGAGGACAAGATTGTCATAATCTAGCTCAAGTGGATCATGTGCAAGGCAAAGGTTTGCCCTTGATAGGTTTTCTATTTTACCGGTCACATGGTGGTAGTTGTGAGACCGGGTTATAGGATCGATAGCCGTACTATCAAGGGGGGCTCTCAAGTGAGTAGCTTGATCATATCGTTCGTCGAGAGCTCAAACCATTGCATCCTTGCATCATGTTTCTTGGTTCCTATTTAGTTCTCTTTGTGAGTCTTAGAGCTTATGGTCATCTTGATGACAAGCTTGAGTTCATCGAAAACGGAGTTTGCATGCGTCTTCTATGAAGTTTTCGGTGTTGGAGGTTTTACCGGTCTTATCCGAGGAAGGGTTCTCACCATTTTATTTTGGGCCTTTTCTAATTTGCTTATTATTGGTATTTCTATCAGGATTGTGTTAGCCCTTGTCGCTAGCTTTCCAACAAACTTGGTTTCGTTGAATTCGGAGTCCGAATGCAGAAGTTGTGGTAGTTTTGGTGTTCGAAAAGGCTGCAGCGGTACTATGCGGGTAGGAGCGGAAGTAATTTTTTACTACCGCCCTTGGGAGCGGTACTACCGCTCTTGGGAGCGGTGCTACCGCTTGGAGCAGTACTACCGCGGCTACTTCCGTGGCTACTTCTGCTCGGGACCAAAAACTCGTCACAAGTCCAGCGGTGGTAGGCACGGATGTAATTTTTTAGTACCGCTCGCAAGCAGTAGTACCGCTACCCTTAGCAGTAGTACCGCTACCCCTAGCGGTAGTACCGTGATGTCAAGCGGTACTACCACTCGGTGCGGGCTGTGAGCATAACGGTTGGATTTTTCCCCACCTATAAAAGGGGGTCTTCTTCCCTATTGAACCTTATCCTTTGAGCTCGTGTTCTTCCCCCATTGTTGACCTTCTTCGAGCTTGCTAACTCTCAATCCCTCCATGGATTCTTGCTAGTTTTCGAGGGAAAAGAGAGAGGAGATCTAGATCCACATTTCCACCAATCACTTTCTCCTCTATGTGAGGGGAACCCCTTGGATCTAGATCTTGGAGTTCTTGGTGTTCTCCTTCTTGTTCTTCCTCTCATTTTCTTCCCTAGCATTAGTTGCTTCGGTGGGATTTGAGAGAGAAGGACTTGGGCACTCCGTGTGCCCTTGCCATTGCATTTGGTGCATCGGTTTGAGTTCTCCACGGTGATACGTGGAAGTTACAAGTTGAGAAGCTTATTACTCTTGGGTGCTCGGTGCCCTTGAGCTTGTTCCTCTTGGGTGCTTGGGCGCCCTAGACGGTTGGTGTTGTTCGGAGCTCAATCATTGTGGTGTAAAGCTCTGGGCAAGAGTCGGGGTGTCCAATTAGGTTGTGGAGATCGCCCCGAGCAATTTGACGGGTACCGGTGACCGCCCTCAAGGGTTGCCAAAATGTACGAGTTCGGTGACCACCCCCAAGGGTTGCCATTTGTACGGGTTCGGTGACCGCCCTCAAGGGTCCCTTAGTGGAATCATGACATCTTGCATTGTGCGAGGGCGTGAGGAGATTACGGTGGCCCTAGTGGCTTCTAGGGGAGCATTGTGCCTCCACACCGCTCCAAACGGAGATTAGCATCCGCAAGGGTGTGAACTTCGGGATACATCATCGTCTCCGCGTGCCTCGGTTATCTCTTACCCGAGCCCTTTACTTATGCACTTTACTTTGTGATAGCCATATTGTTTCTTGTCATATATCTTGCTATCACCTAAGTAGTTTTTCTTGCTTAGCATAAGTTGTTAGTGCACATAGGTGAGCCTAGTTGTTGTAGGTTTTGTGCTTGACAAATTAACCGCTAGGTTTATTCCGTATTTGTTCAAGCCTCAACCGTAATTATTTTAAAGCGCCTATTCACCCCCCCCCTCTAGGCGACATCCACGATCTTACAATTGGTATCAGAGCCTTGTCTCTCTTTATAGGGCTTAACTGCCTAGAGAGTAAGGATGTCTATTAGGGGTTTAGGATTCTCTGACACTCTTAGTTTCAATGGCACAAATTTTGATGTTTGGGTAATTTGCATGCTTAATCTCTTTAGGGTCATGGACCCAAATTTAGAGCGAATTGTGGATATGGGTTTTTCTCCTCCAAAGGATCCCCAAAGATTATCTTTAGAGGATGAGAAAAACTCTTATCTCAATGCTCTAGCTTCTAATGTGCTTTTCGATGCTTTGAGCAATGTAGTTTTATTTCAACTCATGCCGTTCCGGGATGCTCATGAGTTGTGGACAAAGCTTCAAGATAAATATGGTGTGTCCAAGATTTGTAAGGATGATTGTTCTCCCTCCACCTCCAGTCGTGTTGCGTTCTCAACTTCTTCTACTTCACCTACATGTGGTTTGCAACAAGGTAATGACATGGTGAGTAGTGGTGTTCATTGCAATGATGGTAGTGGCTTATTATTGATAATCCTTCATCACTTTCTTATTGCAATGCTTCATCTTTGGACTTTAGCACTTCGAGCACTCCAAATGTTTCACATGCTTGTGTTGATAGTCCTTGCATATCATGTAGAAATTGCTTGACTAAATCTCATGATGATATGCCTTCTATATCTTGTTGCCATGATAAAAATGCATGTATTTTCTCAAGTTGTTGTGCTAACAATGTAGAGGAAACCCAACACTCCATGGAACAAGATGTGGTCTTGGATGGTTCTTCAAGGGATCCTACATCATCATCTATTGCATTTTGCCTTATGGCCAAGGCTTCAAAGGTATCTCCCACTTTGAATCCCAATATATCTTGTGATGATATTGATGATGGCAAGAGTGATGATGATGTTGATTATGATGAAGAGAATGATGATGTTGCCTCCTTAAAAATTAAGGGGGAAATGATTTTTAAAGCTCTTCTTAAGAATAAAATTGCTCGTTCCAACTTCATGGAAATCATGTCTATTGCTATTGAGGGCAAGAAATATATGGATGAGTTGGAATCTCGTCTTGAGGAGCTTGAGGTCACCATTGATAAAATGGAAGGTCATGAGCGTGATTACGCTAATTAAATTGCGGACCTCTCTCAAGCTCTTGAACTTGAACAAACCACCAAGGAAACTCTTGAGGAGACTTTTGCACTAGAATTATCTAGAGTGAAGGAATCTTATGATAGAGCTCTTGAGGTGGCCAATGTTTTCGAAACTAAAAATGCTAAGCTTGAAGTTTCTCATGCTAGACTCCTTGAGGATTTTGAGCACCTCGAAAATGGCTCAAGGGTCATCAAGGGTGAGCTCATCAAACTCACCGAGTCCCTGCACAACTTAAAGCTTCATATTCAAAAGAGCTTGTAAAGTTGCCTTCTCCTCTTGCTATTATTGATGATGCTTGTGCTACTAACTCTATTACTTTTGAAGCATCCATTTTGAAGGAGAATGTTGAGCTTCGGGCTCAACTTGAGTTGCTATCTAGCAATTATGAGAAATTGGAAGAAAGCCATGAAAAGCTCTCAAGCTCTCATGATGATCTTCTAGTATCCCATAATGTGCTAAAGATAGCTCATGAGGCCATGATTGCTAAGGTAACATCTAGTGAGCCTCATGTGGATACTAGCACTACTTCTAGTCAAAATGCTATATTGCCATGTGCTAGTCCTTGTAATTCATCTACTCACAATGTGGGTACATCTTGTGATGAATTGCTCTCCTTGCCTTGTTGCTCTAACGATGAAGCTTATACTTCCTCTAGTACTTGTGTTGAGACTAACCATGTAGAGGAAATCAAAGAGCTCAAGGCCCAAGTCACTTCTTTGAAGAAAGACTTGGAAAAGTGTCATGAAGGGAAATTTACACTCAACAACATCTTGAGCATGCAAAAATCCCCCAATGACAAAGGTGGGCTTGGATTCAACTCCAATAAGAAGAAGAAGTCTAAGATCAACAAGAAGAAGGGCCAAAAACAAGTCAAGAATTCGGCCAAGATCATTTGCTTCAAGTGCAAAATTGAAGGGCATCATGTTAGATCTTGCCCTTTGAAGAAGAAGGCCATTAGTGACAAGCAACAAGGGAAGCGGTCACAAGTTCACTCTCATTCTCAACCTCAAGTTGAAGAAAGGCCTCTTCCCAAGAAGACTCAAGCTAATGCTTCTCAAGTTGAGAAATCAATTGAGAAGAAAGTGAAGAGTAGACGTTGCTACCTATGTCGTGAAAAAGGTCATGTCGCTTCTTCATGCACTAATGGTACCTTATCCAACCCTATTCTAATTGATGATATCTATTCTCTTGGGAAGGATAAGGTTGGCAATGTGTTTGCCAAATTTGTTGGTACTCAAAGTGGTGTCAAGAAAAGAACCATTTGGGTAGCCAAGCCTATTGTGACTAACCTCTTAGGACCCAACTTGGTTGGGGACCAACTAGCTCATACTTGATCAATAGGTGTTGTTGGAGGTCATTGGAGACTTGGCTACATTATGAAGAATTAAGGGGACTTCATCATTCTTATTGTCTCAAGCCAAGTCATTTGGGTTATCATGTTTCTATCTTATATCCAATGTGCCTCCTTGCGATAACTTGTACTTAAATTGTTTACATTGAAAGTTACTTGCCCCTTTGCATGTTTTGGTTTTGTTCCTTGCATGTGTTTGTATGTGTTGTGTCTCCAAATTGCTTATCTTGAGTAATCAAGTTTATGTATGTTGGTTTGCACTTCATGTACATGTGTGTCGTACGTTGAGCCTTTATGCATCTTGTTTGTATCTTAGTTGGTTCTTGTGAGAGATTAATGGAATATCCCATTATGGGGGAGTGATGTGATTTGTGCACCTCACTATCCTATAAATGTGTGTACATGAGTAATACCATCTAGTATTGATATTTCAAGATTATCTAGTCGCTATGTGGTATGTCTTCTCATAAGAAATTCAAATTCTAAATATTCCATTAATTATCTCTTGTTGGATTCTCTTATTGCCTCTTGTTAAGTTTTTATTGGTATCACATTATGGGGAGTAATATGCTATGTGCATATTACAAGCCCGAAAAATGTGTACATTTGAGATATTGTCACCTAGAATTGATATTGTAAATTATCTTGTTCTTAGGTGGCATGTTAGCTCTACAAGTTGCACTTTGCTTGTGTTCGGTGTGAAGATGATGTTGGATATCCTTGCTATCTACCAACGGGAATCATTTCCAAATACTTCTTGTCTATTGACAATTGGTACTCACTTATGTGTGGTAGAAATTATTGATCATCTCTACATTGGCCTTTGCTTTTATTTGCCTTATCTCTTGCCTAGGATTGTATCAACTCCCTTTGTCTTCTGTACCACTTGTGGATCTTGTTAATTTCTTGATCTTTTCTAGTGTTTTCTAGATATAGTGAAAGTGGTGATCCCACCTTGTGCATTTTGTATTCAAATGCAAATTCTCTATAATGCACTAGTCTTGGGGGAGCTATCCTATTTTCTATAAGGCACTCATCTTGCGATCCTTATCAAGTGTGTGTTGGTGGAAGGCAAGCCATTTTCTTTTTGGTACTTTGTGCCATCATGAAACTTTGTAGAGAGCTTGGTTTGTTTGGAACTATCCTCTCTTTTGGGAGTTTGATATCTTTTTTAGTGTGTATCAACCGATATCTCATTCCTCGATGTGTCTTTTATGGATATCCTCTAAGTGATGATTTATTCATTTGGTATATTTTCTTCACTTGGTTTTTCTTTGTCATCTGGTATCGGTTCTTGAAAGTCTTGAGCATGCATATTAATTTGATGTAGTATTTTTATTATGCTTTCTTTCTTGGACCCAATATATAGGGGAAACTCCACCAAGTCTCAAATTGGATGAGATGTGCATGAAATTCATTTTCATATCTATATGCACATATTTATGTGGAGGTTGCCCTATGTATTGTTGGTTCTCTAACTCTTTGGTCCCAATGAGTTTGGGTACCATTTTGTTTGTGTTGTTGTTCTAGGAACAATTGGAGATGCATTGGATGCTCGGCTCACTCACAAGGAAGATGGTGTCATCATGTGCTAATTGGAGTCAAGCTAGGATGATCAATGAACTACTACCTACCTTTAATTGGTATATACTACATCCTTCCAATGATATCTGGTAACAAGTATCTCTTCATGCATTCTTTTCTAGCATTCAACCTTGTGTAGGTTGCATCTTAGCATGTTTTTCATTCCATCTTGTGATACTTGTTTCCTTTCTCAAAGCATCTCAACGATGATCTCATGTTGCTAGTTGTGATGTCTTTGATGGGTGTGTGGTAGGAATTCATTTATATACTGTAAGACCATATCTAGCCATGTGCTATGCTTCCAAGCAAATATCTTATTGGTATATGTATGACTTCCTTTTGGATATCTTGTTCCTTCGTGTTGTAACTATTTGGTGTACATCCTTCTTTGTATATATATATATATATATATATATATATATATATATATATATATATATATATATATATATATATATCATCATGATTTCGTCTACCTAGAATCTTATACACTTGAGAGAAGTTGCATATCTAGATGATATCATTTCTTTCACGTCCACCTTGTCTTTCTTATGTTATTTCTTTGGTGGCTCCGTGAAAGCTTTTGCCTTGAGTGCGTGTCTTCTATCGTTGCATCTTGATGCGCTCTTGTGTGGTGAAGATTATTTTCCTCATGCTTATCTTTACAAGGTTTTTGCCATCTTAATTGGTATCCCTCGTCTTGATGAGCCTTTCACCTTCTATCTTCACCGCGGGTTGTCACAAGCATAGGTTCTCTATATGCTTATTAGTAAGCTTGTGAACCCATTTGCTAGTTGTGTGTGGGAATGATAGGCCTTGCACCGTGTGCCTCATTCTTTCAAGACTTTATTGATGCTTAATGCTCTTCTGTACATTAGTCTTCTCAAGTGCATTGCCTTGACTCACACACATCTTTTTTGTTGAGCCCACTCTTAAGTTGCCTCTCTTACTTGTTGCTCAACCATGTGTTTGTTGCAAGTACTAGGCTTAGTTTCCTATATGCTCTCCTGCACTTGTTGTAAGTTTCTATTGATTTTGGGGGAGCTATGATCTTATTTTGTGCACTTTATATCCAAATACAAAAATTCTTGATGTGCACAAATCATGGGGAGCTTCTCTAGTTTCTTTAGAACACTGCTCTGCTCTTATCATAATATCCTTTATTCATGTGGCTCGTAGGATCATTGGCCTAGTTGGTTCAATTGGTATCTTTTGATAGCTTGCTTCAATAGGTATCTTTTGATTGCTTGATTGCTTGTTTCTCTCTTTGTTATGTCTTTGTGGGATATCTTCCTTTTGCAATCTTTGGGCCTCAATATAGTTTGTCTTCCTCCAAGTATTTACCGTTGGATATGGGTATTGCATTCCACTCTCTTGTTGAGAAATACACAATTTATGGAGGAACACATTTTATATTGGCCTTCTAAGCTTTTAGCCCATTTTGGCAATCGATGCCAATGGGGAGAAGTTTCAGAGAGTTTTGTGGAGAAGTTTAGAGAGTTGTCTCTTCTAGCTTGGTTTGTTCCTAAGCATCGCATCTCCTTCGCATGCATTATTGCTTGTTGCATTGCATGGTGATGCATAATTCCTTATATAAACTCTCTTGAAAGTGATTGTCATCAATTACCAAAATGGGGAGATTGAAAGGACATGCGGTGCCCCATGTGTGGTTTTGGTAATTGATGACATTCTCTATGGACTAATGGTTGCATTGAGTTATATTTGAAGGATTTTTCCATAGGCATTTCTTGAAGTCCATGTGTTGGTTTCAAGGAGTTTCTGGGTTGACCAAGGTGCTATTAAGGAATTATCCAAAGATTGGTCATGTGAGTGTTGAGCTTATTGCAAGCATGTCTTGAAGAAGAAGATTGTGTGATCATTCATGTTTACCTTCAAGACATCATCCAAACGAAGAGAGTTGGAAAGATTCAAGGTTGATCAAGACTAAGTCAAGAGTGAATCAAGTTGATCAACTCACAAAGCATAGAAGATGTACCGAGAGGGATCAAGTGATCCCATGGTATGGTAAGCATTGTCCATTGCACTTTGTGTACTAACCCATGGTCTATGTGAGAGTCTATGTGGGGTTAGGTACGTGTCCATGGGCTTGCGTCAAGAGGAAGATATCATACAACCCATGGAAAGGATGACATCAAGTGGTGATTGTCATCAAGATTGCCGTGTGCAAGTTCAAGTGGAGAATCACGAAGAGATCAAGTGCTTGAAACTTGCCATCCATTGTGGTGTCAATGGACTTGTGAAGATGTGTTGAAGAGTGGCTCACCCATAGTGGAGTATGGGGGAGCAATCATCTATTCTCCATCGACCCAACGCAATCAAGAAAGGTGGTCCATCTTGAGGAGGACAAGATCGTCATAATCTAGCTCAAGTGGATCATGTGCAAGGCAAAGGTTTGCCCTTGATAGGTTTTCTATTTTACCGGTCCCATGGTGGTAGTTGTGAGACCGGGTTATAGGATCGATAGCCGTACTATCAAGGGGGCTCTCAAGTGAGTAGCTTGATCATATCGTTAAATCGAGAGCTCAAACCATTGCATCCTTGCATCATGTTTCTTGGTTCCTATTTAGTTCTCTTTGTGAGTCTTAGAGCTTATGGTCATCTTGATGACAAGCTTGAGTTCATCGAAAACGGAGTTTGCATGCGTCTTCTATGAAGTTTTCGGTGTTGGAGGTTTTACCGGTCTTATCCGAGGAAGGGTTCTCACCATTTTCTTTTGGGCCTTTTCTAATTTGCTTATTATTGGTATTTCTATTAGGATTGTGTTAGCCCTTGTCGCTAGCTTTCCAACAAACTTGGTTTCGTTGAATTCGGAGTCCGAATGCAGAAGTTGTGGTAGTTTTGGTGTTCTGAAAAGGCTGCAGCGGTACTACTGCGGGTAGGAGCGGAAGTAATTTTTTACTACCGCCCTTGGGAGCGGTACTACCGCTCTTGGGAGCGGTACTACCGCTTGGAGCAGTACTACCGCGGCTACTTCCGTGGCTACTTCCGCTCGGGACCAAAAACTCGTCACAAGTCCAGCGGTGGTAGGCACGGATGTAATTTTTTAGTACCGCTCGCAAGCAGTAGTACCGCTACCCTTAGCAGTAGTACCGCTACCCCTAGCGGTAGTACCGTGATGTCAAGCGGTACTACCACTCGGTGCGGGCTGTGAGCATAACGGTTGGATTTTTCCCCACCTATAAAAAGGGGTCTTCTTCCCTATTGAACCTTATCCTTTGAGCTCGTGTTCTTCCCCATTGTTGACCTTCTTGAGCTTGCTAACTCTCAATCCCTCCATGGATTCTTGCTAGTTTTCGAGGGAAAAGAGAGAGGAGATCTAGATCCACATTTCCACCAATCACTTTCTCCTCTATGTGAGGGGAACCCCTTGGATCTAGATCTTGGAGTTCTTGGTGTTCTCCTTCTTGTTCTTCCTCTCATTTTCTTCCCTAGCATTAGTTGCTTCGGTGGGATTTGAGAGAGAAGGACTTGGGCACTCCGTGTGCCCTTGCCATTGCATTTGGTGCATCGGTTTGAGTTCTCCACGGTGATACGTGGAAGTTACAAGTTGAGAAGCTTATTACTCTTGGGTGCTCGGTGCCCTTGAGCTTGTTCCTCTTGGGTGCTTGGGCGCCCTAGACGGTTGGTGGTGTTCGGAGCTCAATCATTGTGGTGTAAAGCTCCGGGCAAGAGTCGGGGTCTCCAATTAGGTTGTGGAGATCGCTGTTGGGGAACGTAGTAATTTCATAAAATTTCCTACGCACACGCAAGATCATGGTGATGGCATAGCAACGAGAGGGGAGAGTATTGTCCACGTACCCTCGTAGACCGTAAGCGGAAGCGTTATGACAACGCGGTTGATGTAGTCGTGACGTCTTCACGATCCGACCGATCCAAGTACCGAACGTCACGGCACCTCCGAGTTCAGCACACGCTCAGCTCGATGACGATCCCCGGCTCCGATCCAGCAAAGCGTCGGGGATGAGTTCCGTCAAGACGACGGCGTGGTGACGATGATGATGCTCTATCGGCGCAGGCTTCGCCTAAACTCCGCGACGATATGACCGAGGTGGAATATGGTGGAGGGGGCACCGCACAGCTAAGGAACGATCCGTAGATCAACTTGTGTCATGGGGTGCCCCTGCCCCGTGATATAAAGGAGGAGGGGAGGTGCGGCCGGCCCCCAAGGGAGTGCGCTGGAGGAGTCCTACTCCCACCGAGTAGGACTCCTCCTCTTGCCTTGTTGGAGAAGGAAAGGGGGGAGGGAAAGAGGAAGGGGGGCGCCGCCCCCCCTCTCCTTGTCCTATTCGGACTAGGGGGGGGGCGCGGCCTGCCCTGGCCGGCCCTCCTCTTCTCCCTCATGGCCCACTAAGGCCCATTATCCCCCGGGAGGGTTCCGGTAACCCCCCGGTGTTCCGGTAAAATCCCGATTTCACCCGGAACCATTCCGATATCCAAATATAGGCTTCCAATATATCAATCTTTATGTCTCGACCATTTCGAGACTCCTCGTCATGTCCGTGATCACATCCGGGACTCCGAACAAACTTCGGTACATCAAAACTTATAAACTCATAATAAAACTGTCATCGTAACGTTAAGCGTGCGGACCCTACGGGTTCGAGAACTATGTAGACATGACCTAGAACTATTCTCGGTCAATAACCAATAGCGGAACCTGGATGCCCATATTGGTTCCTACATATTCTACGAAGATCTTTATCGGTCAAACCGCATAACGACATACGTTGTTCCCTTTGTCATCGGTATGTTACTTGCCCGAGATTCGATCGTCGGTATCCAATACCTAGTTCAATCTCATTACCGGCAAGTCTCTTTACTCGTTCCGTAATGCATCATCTCGTAACTAACTTATTAGTTGCAATGCTTGCAAGGCTTATGTGATGTGTATTACCGAGAGGGCCCAGAGATACCTCTCCGACAATCGGAGTGACAAAACCTAATCTCGAAATACGCCAACCCAACATGTACCTTTGGAGACACCTGTAGTACTCCTTTATAATCACCCATTCGTTGTGACGTTTGGTAGCACCAAAGTGTTCCTCCGTAAACGGAGTTGCATAATCTCATAGTTACAGGAACATGTATAGGTCATGAAGAAAGCAATAGCAATATACTAAACGATCAAGTGCTAGGCTAACGGAATGGGTCATGTCAATCACATCATTCTCCTAATGATGTGATCCCATTAATCAAATAACAACACATGTCTATGGTTAGGAAACATAACCATCTTTGATTAATGAGCTAGTCAAGTAGAGGCATACTAGTGACTATATGTTTGTCTATGTATTCACACATGTATCATGTTTCCGTTTAATACAATTCTAGCATGAATAATAAACATTTATCATGATATGAGGAAATAAATAATAACTTTATTATTGCCTCTAGGGCATATTTCCTTCAGTCTCCCACTTGCACTAGAGTCAATAATCTAGATTACACAGTAATGATTCTAACACCCATGGAGTCTTGGTGCTGATCATGTTTTTCTCGTAGAAGAGGCTTAGTCAACGGGTCTGCAACATTCAGATCCGTATGTATCTTGCAAATCTCTAGGTCTCCCACCTGGACTTGGTCCCGGATGGAATTGAAGCGTCTCTTGATATGCTTGGTCCTCTTGTGAAATCTGGACTCCTTTGCCAAGGCAATTGCACCAGTATTGTCACAGAAGATCTTCATTGGTCCCGATGCACTAGGTATGACACCTAGATCGGAAATGAACTCTTTCATCCAGACTCCTTCATTAGCTGCTTCCAAAGCAGCTATGTACTCCGCTTCACATGTAGATCCCGCCATGACGCTTTGTTTAGAACTGCACCAACTGACAGCTCCACCGTTTAATAAAAACACGTATCCGGTTTGCGATTTAGAATCGTCCGGATCGTGTCAAAGCTTGCATCGACGTAACCATTTACGACTAGCTCTTTGTCACCTCCATATCGAGAAACATATCCTTAGTCCTTTTCGTATTTCAGATGTTCTTGACCGCTGTCGATGATCCACTCTGGATTACTTTGGTACCTTCCTGCCAAGCTTATTGCTAAGCATCGTCAGTCTGGTACACAGCATTGCATACATGATAGAGCCTATGGCTGAAGCATAGGAACATCTTTCATTTCTCTCTATCTTCTGCATTGTGGTCGGGCATTGAGTCGACTCAATTTCACACCTTATGTCTGGTAAAATCCTTTCTTTGCTGATCCATTTTGAACTTTTTCAAAACTTTATCAAGGTATGTGCTTTGTGAAATTCCAATCAAGCGCCTTGATCTATCTCTATAGATCTTGATGCCCAATATGTAAGCAGCTTCACCGAGGTCTTTCATTGAAAAACTTTTATTCAAGTATCCTTTTATGCTATCCAGAAATTCTATATCATTTCCAATCAATAATATGTCGTCCACATATAATATCGAAATGCTACTGAGCTCCCACTCACTTTCTTGTAAATCTGAGGCTTCTCCAAAAGTCATATAAAACCATATGCTTTGATCACACTATCAAAGCGTTTATTCCAACTCGAGAGGCTTGCACTGGACCATAAATTGATCGCTGGAGCTTGCACACTTTGTTAGCACCTTTTGGATCAACAAAACCTTCTGGTTGCATCATATACAACTCTTCTTCTAGAAATCCATTCAAGAATGCAGTTTTGACATCCATTTGCCAAATTTCATAATCATAAAATGCAGCAATTGCTAACATGATTCGGACAGACTTTAGCATCGCTACGGGTGAGAAAGTCTCATCGTAGTCAACCCCTTGAACTTGTCGAAAACCTTTCGCAACAAGTCGAGCTTTATAGACAGTTACATTACCATCAGCGTCAGTCTTCTTCTTAAAGATCCATTTATTCTCAATGGCTTGCCGATCATCGGGCAAGTCAACCAAAGTCCATACTTTGTTCTCATACATGGATCCCATCTCAGATTTCATGGCTCCCAGCCATTTTGCGAATCTGGGCTCACCATTGCTTCTTCATAGTTTGTAGGTTCGCCATGGTCAAGTAACATGACTTCGAGAATAGGATTACCGCATCACTCAGTGCGGATCTTACTCTAGTTGACCCTCGTAGTTCAAGAGAAACTTGATCTGAAGTTTCATGATCAATATCATTAGCTTCCTCACTAATTGGTGTAGTTGTCACGGGAACGGTTCTTGTGATGAACTATTTTCCAATAAGGGAGCAGAATCTGATTATCTCATCAAGTTCTACTTTCCTCCCACTCACTTCTTTCGAGAGAAACTCTTTTCTAGAAAGGATCCGAATTTAGCAACGAAAATCTTGCCCTCAGATCTGTGATAGAAGGTGTACCCAATAGTCTCTTTTGGGTATCCTATGAAGACACATTTCTCGATTTAGGTTCGAGCTTATCTGGTTGAAGTTTCTTCACATAAGCATCGCAGCCCCAAACTTTAAGATCGACAACTTTGGTTTCTTGCTAAACCATAGTTCATAAGGTGTTGTTTCAACGGATTTTGATGGTGCCCTATTTAACGTGAATGCGGCCGTCTCTAAAGCATAACCCCAAAACGATAGCGGTAAATCAGTAAGAGACATCATAGATCGCACCATATCTAGTAAAGTACGACACGACGTTCGGACACACCATTTCGTTGTGGTGTTCGGGTGGCGTGAGCTGCTGAAACTATTCCGCATTGTTTCAAATGCAAACCAAACTCGTAACTCAAATATTCTCCTCCACGATCAGATCGTAGAAATTTTATTTTCTTGTTACGATGATTTTCCACTTCACTCTGAAATTCTTTGAACTTTTCAAATGTTTCAGACTTATGTTTCATCAAGTAGATATACCCATATCTGCTCAAATCATCTGTGAAGGTGAGAAAATAACGATACCCACCGCGTGCCTCAACATTCATTGGACCACAAACATCAGTATGTATGATTTCCAACAAATCAGTTGCTCGCTCCATAGTTCCGGAGAACGGCGTTTTAGTCATCTTGCCCATGAGGCACGGTTCGCAAGTACCAAGTGATTCATAATCAAGTGATTCCAAAAGCCCATTAGTATGGAGTTTCTTCATGCGTTTTACACCGATATGACCCAAACGGCAGTGCCACAAATAAGTTGCACTATCATTATCAACTCTGTATCTTTTGGTTTCAACACTATGAATATGTGTATTACTACTATCGAGATTCAATAAAAATAGACCACTCTTCAAGGGTGCATGACCATAAAAGATATTATTCATATAAATAGAACAACCATTATTCTCGATTTAAATGAATAACCGTCTCGCATCAAACAAGATCCAGATATAATGTTCATGCTTAACGCGGCACCAAATAACAATTATTTAGGTCTAAAACTAATCCCGATGGTAGATGTAGAGGTAGCGTGCCGACCGCGATCACATCGACTTTGGAACCATTTCCCACGCGCATCGTCACCTCGTCCTTAGCCAATATTCACTTAATCCGTAGTTCTGTTTGAGTTGCAAATATTAGCAATGAACCAGTATCAAATACCAGGTACTCTGCGAGTATTAGTAAGGTACACATCAATAACATGTATATCACATATACCTTTGTTCACTTTGCCATCCTTCTTATCCGCCAAATACTTGGGGCGGTTCCGCTTCGATGTCGATCGCTTGCGGAGAAGCACTCAGTCTCAGGCTTAGGTCTAGACTTGGGTTTCTTCTCTTGAGCAGCAACTTGTTTGCTGTTCTTCTTGAAGTTCCCCTTCTTCTTCCCTTTGCCCTTTTTCTTGAAACTGGTGGTCTTGTTATCAACACTTGATGCTCCTTTTTGATTTCTACCTCCGCGGCTTTTAGCATTGCGAAGAGCTCGGGAATAGACTTGTCCATCCCTTGCATATTATAGTTCATCACGAAGCTCTTGTAGCTTGGTGGCGTGATTGAAGAATTTCATCAATGACACTATCATCGTGAAGATTAACTCCCAGTTGAATCAAGTGATTATTATACCCGGACATTTTGAGTATGTGTTCCTTGTAACTATTCTCCTCCATCTTGCAGCTATAGAACTTATTGGAGACTTCATATCTCTCAATCCGGGCATTTGCTTGAAATATTAACTTCAACTCTGGAACATCTCATATGCTCCATGACGTTCAAAACGTCGTTGAAGGCCCTGTTCTAAGCCGTAAAGCATGGCAAACTGAACTATCGAGTAGTCATCAGCTTTGCTCGCCAGACGTTCTTAACGTCGTCGGTTGCATCGAAGCAGGCTGGCACCCAGCGGTGCTTCCAGGGCGTAATTCTTACGTGCAGCAATGAGGATAATCCTCAAAGTTACGGACCCGATCCGTGTAATTGCTACCATCATCTTTCAACTTTGCTTTCTCAAGGAACGCATTAAAATTCAACGGAACAACAAAGACGAGCCATCTATCTACAGTAAACATAGACAAGCAAAATACTATCAGGTACTAAGTTCATGATAAATTTAAGTTCAATTAATCATATTACTTAAGAACTCCCACTTAGATAGACATCTCTCTAGTCATCTAAGTGATTACGTGATCCAAATCAACTAAACCATGTCCGATCATCACGTGAGATGGAGTAGTTTCAATGGTGAACATCACTATGTTGATCATATCTACTATATGATTCACGTTCGACCTTTCGGTCTCCGTGTTCCGAGGCCATATCTGTATATGCTAGGCTCGTCAAGTTTGACCTGAGTATTCCTCGTGTGCAACTGTTTTGCACCCGTTGTATTTGAACGTAGAGACTATCACACCCGATCATCACGTGGTGTCTCAGCACGAAGAACTTTCGCAACGGTGCATACTCAGGGAGAACACTTCTTGATATTTAGTGAGAGATCATCTTATAATGCTACCGTCAATCAAAGCAAGATAAGATGCATAAAGGATAAACATCACATGCAATCAATATAAGTGATATGATATGGCCATCATCATCTTGTGCTTGTGATCTCCATCTCCGAAGCACCGTCGTGATCACCATCGTCACCGGCGTGACACCTTGATCTCCATCGTAGCATCGTTGTCGTCTCGCCAACTATTGCTTCTCGACTATCACTACCGCTTAGTGATAAAGTAAAGCAATTACATGGCGTTGCATTTCATACAATAAAGTGACAACCATATGGCTCTGCCGATTGCCGATAACTCGGTTACAAAACATGATCATCTCATACAATAAAATATAGCATCACGTCTTGACCATATCACATCACAACATGCCCTGCAAAAACAAGTTAGACGTCCTCTACTTTGTTGTTGCAAATTTTACGTGGCTGCTACGGGCTGAGCAAGAACCGTTCTTACCTACGCATCAAAACCACAACGATAGTTTGTCAAGTTGGTGCTGTTTTAACCTTCGCAAAGACCGGGCGTAGCCACACTCAGTTCAACTAAAGTGAGAGAGCAGACACCCGCCGGTCACCTTTAAGCAACGAGTGCTCGCAGCGGTGAAACCAGTCTCGCGTAAGCGTCGCGTAATGTCGGTCCGGGCGCTTCATCTCACAATACCGCGAACTAAAGTATGACATGCTGGTAAGCAGTATGACTTGTATCGCCCACAACTCACTTGTGTTCTACTCGTGCATATAACATCAACGCATAAAACCTGGCTCGGATGCCACTATTGGGGAACGTAGTAATTTCAAAAAATTTCCTACGCACACGCAAGATCATGGTGATGGCATAGCAACGAGAGGGAGAGTATTGTCCACGTACCCTCGTAGACCGTAAGCGGAAGCGTTATGACAACGCGGTTGATGTAGTCGTACGTCTTCACGATCCGACCGATCCAAGTACCGAACGTACGACACCTCCGAGTTCAGCACACGTTCAGCTCGATGACGATCCCCGGGCTCCGATCCAGCAAAGCGTCGGGATGAGTTCGTCACAAGATGACGGCGTGGAGCGATGATGATGCTCTATCGGCGCAGGGCTTCGCCTAAACTCCATGACGATATGACCGAGGTGGAATATGGTGGAGGGGGCACCGCACACGGCTAAGGAACGATCTGTAGATCAACTTGTGTCATGGGGTGCCCCTGCCCCGTATATAAAGGAGGGAGGGGAGGTGCGGCCGGCCCCCAAGGGTGCGCCGAGGAGTCCTACTCCCACGGGAGTAGGACTCCCCTCTGCCTTGTTGGAGAAGGAAAGGGGGAGGAAAGAGGAAGAGGCGCCGCCCCCTCTCCTGTCCTATTCGGACTAGGGGAGGGGGCGGCCTGCCCCTGGCCGCCCTCCTCTTATCCCTCATGGCCCACTAAGGCCCATTATCCCCGGAGGTTCCAGTAACCCCGGTGTTCAGTAAAATCCCGATTTCACCGGAACCATTCCGATATCCAAATATAGGCTTCCAATATATCAATCTTTATGTCTCGACCATTTGAGACTCCTCGTCATGTCCGTGATCATATCCGAGACTCGAACAAACTTGGTACATCAAAACTTATAAACTCATAATAAAACTGTCATCGTAACGTTAAGCGTGCGGACCCTACGGGTTCGAGAACTATGTAGACATGACCTAGAACTATTCTCGGTCAATAACCAATAGCGGAACCTGGATGCCCATATTGGTTCCTACATATTCTCGAAGATCTTTATCGGTCAAACCGCATAACGACATCGTTGTTCCCTTTGTCATCGGTATGTTACTTGCCCGAGATTCGATCGTCGGTATCCAATACCTAGTTCAATCTCGTTACCGACAAGTCTCTTTACTCGTTCCGTAATACATCATCTCATAACTAACTTATTAGTTGCAATGCTTGCAAGGCTTATGTGATGTGTATTACCGAGAGGGCCCAGAGATACCTCTCCGACAATCGGAGTGACAAAACCTAATCTCAAAATCGCCAACCCAACATGTACCTTTGGAGACACCTGTAGTACTCCTTTATAATCACCCAGTTATCGTTGTGACGTTTGGTAGCACCCAAAGTGTTCCTCCGGTAAACGGGAGTTGCATAATCTCATAGTTACAGGAACATGTATAGGTCATGAAGAAAGCAATAGCAATATACTAAACGATCAAGTGCTAGGCTAACGGAATGGGTCATGTCAATCACATCATTCTCCTAATGATGTGATCCCATTAATCAAATAACAACACATGTCTATGGTTAGGAAACATAACCATCTTTGATTAATGAGCTAGTCAAGTAGAGGCATACTAGTGACTATATGTTTGTCTATGTATTCACACATGTATCATGTTTCCGGTTAATACAATTCTAGCATGAATAATAAACATTTATCATGATATGAGGAAATAAATAATAACTTTATTATTGCCTCTAGGGCATATTTCCTTCAATCGCCCCGAGCAATTTGACGGGTACGGTGACCGCCCTCAAGGGTTGCCAAAGTGTACGGGTTCGGTGACCACCCCCAAGGGTTGCCATTTGTATGGGTTCGGTGACCGCCCTCAAGGGTCCCTTAGTGGAATCACGACATCTTGCATTGTGCGAGGGCGTGAGGAGATTACGGTGGCCCTAGTGGCTTCTTGGGGAGCATTGTGCCTCCACACCGCTCCAAACGGAGATTAGAATCCGCAAGGGTGTGAACTTTGGGATACATCATCGTCTCCGCGTGCCTCGGTTATCTCTTACCCGAGCCCTTTACTTATGCACTTTACTTTGTGATAGCCATATTGTTTCTTGTCATATATCTTGCTATCACCTAAGTAGTTTTTCTTGCTTAGCATAAGTTGTTGGTGCACATAGGTGAGCCTAGTTGTTGTAGGTTTTGTGCTTGACAAATTAACCGCTAGGTTTATTCCGCATTTGTTCAAGCCTCAACCGTAATTATTTTAAAGCGCCTATTCACCCCCCCTCTAGGCGACATCCACAATCTTACAGAGGGCAGCCGCACCTCTTCCCTGGCGCAGGCCTCTCCCTCCTCCAACACCTCCTCCTCCTCCATAGTGCTTGGCGAAGCCCTGCTGGAGAACCACGAGCTCCACCACCACCACGCCGTCGTGCTGTCGGAGTTCTCCCTCAACTTCTCCTCTCCCCTTGCTGGATCAAGAAGGAGGAGACGTCCCCGGGCTGTACGTGTGTTGAACGCGGAGGCGCTGTCCGTTCGGCGCTTAGATCGGAATTGACCGCGACCTGAATCGCTGCGAGTACGACTCCACCAACCGCGTTCTTGTAACGCTTCCGCATCGCGATCTTCAAGGGTATGAAGATGCACTCCCCTCTCTCTCGTTGCTTGTCTCCCCATAGATTGATCTTGGTGATGCGTAGAAAATTTTGAATTATTGCTACGTTCCCCAACATGTGGCGCAAGGCGGGGCCCTCGTCTGGCGATATGAAGCAAGGCCGGTACCTGTGAAGAAGGCCCAGTGCCTGTGAAGCTCGCCGCCCGTGACACTCTCACGTAATAATGAGTGGGGCTGTACACGCCCCGGGGTCTCCGGAGAGCCGCCCTCGGGCCTCGGGGGCTCCCGCCCACGCCCAGTGGCAGCACTTAGCTCCGCGCTGGTGAGAAGACGTCGAAGACTAGACTAGGTGTCGGACGCGTCTTTTTGCCTTTTGCATTTTCCTCTATTGTCAAGGTTCTTCGATTCGAATTTAAGTTGGATTTGAGCTTGAGACTTGCGTGTGTTTGGGGAAGGGGTGTTTAGTCTCGTTCGAGCAATCTCTCATGTTCTGGTTTCGGTTGCGTCCAAAGTTAGCATCAGTTGCCTCCCCTCGTGAGCCCCTCGCGAGCCGGGCCGGGCCAAGCACGTCTACAATCCGGACCGCTGCCACCGCACCCTCTCCAGAGGTTCGCATCGCAGGATCAATGGGTTCTCCCAAAAGATGCTTGAGGCGCTGTGGCTCCCACGGGCCCTCTCGGGACTCGTCAGGGTCAAAAGGTAAACAAGTCAGCTGACACATCGCTAGGCCAGTAGCCTGGCATAAGCTCACATGCGGCATTATGTAGGACCTTGAAGTATGTCTAGAGGGGGGGTGATTAGACTACTTGACCAATTAAAAACTTAGCCTTTTCCCAGTTTTAGAGTTTGGCAGATTTTAGCTATCTTAGGACAAGTCAAGCAATCATCACACAATTCAAGCAAGCATGCTAAGAGTATATTGGCAACGGAAATTAAAGCATGCAACTTGCAAGAAAGTAAGGGAAAGGGTTTGGAGGATTCAAACGCAATTGGAGACACGGATGTTTTTCGCGTGGTTCCGATAGGTGGTGCTATCGTACTTCCACGTTGATGGAGACTTCAACCCACGAAGGGTAACGGTTGAGCAAGTCCACGGAGGGCTCCACCCACGAAGGGTCCATGAAGTAGCAACCTTGTCTATCCCACCATGGCCGTCGCCCACGAAGGACTTGCCTCACTAGCGGTAGATCTTCACGAAGTAGGCGATCTCCTTGCCCTTACAAACTCCTTGGTTCAACTCCACAATCTTGTCGGAGGCTCCCAAGTAACACCTAGCCAATCTAGGAGACACCACTCTCCAAGAAGTAACAAATGGTGTGTTTATGATGAACTCCTTGCTCTTGTGCTTCAAATGGTAGTCTCCCCAACACTCAACTCTCTCTCATAGGATTTGAATCTGGTGGAAAGAAGATTTGAGTGGAAAGCAACTTGGGAAAGGCTAGAGATCAAGATTCATATGGTAGGAATGGAATATCTTGGCCTCAACACATGAGTAGGTAGTTCTCTCTCAGAAATGGTAAGTTGGAGGTGTAGGTTTAGTCTGATGGCTCTCTCCACGAATGAAGAGGAGGTGGAGGGGTATATATAGCCTCCACACAAAATCTAACCGTTACACACAATCTACCAATCTCGGTGGGACCGAATCAACAAACTCGGTCAGACCAATTTTAGTAAACCTAGTGACCGTTAGGATTTTTGGTGGGACTGACATGCATCTCGGTAGGACCGATATGATTAGGGTTAGGGCATAACGTAATCTCGGTGAGACCGATTACACAAACTCGGTGAGACCGATTTTGGTAATTAGCTAACCAGAGAGTTGGTCAGGTAAACTCGGTGGGACCGATTTTCTCTTTTGGGTGAGACCGAAATGTTACAAAAGGGAAACAGAGAGTTTACATTGCAATCTCGGTGGGACCGATTCGCTCTTTCGGTGAGACCGAAAAGTTATGAAAGGGAAACAGAGAGATTACAATCCCATCTCGGTGAGACCGAGATCCCTATCGGTAGAACCGATTTGCCTAGGGTTTGTGGCAGTGGCTATGACATTTGGAATCGGTGGCGTCGGATAGGAAGAATCGGTGAGACCGATTTTGGCTTTAGGTTTAGGTCATATGTGGATGTGAGAAAGTAGCTGAGGGTTTTGGAGCATATCACTAAGCACATGAAGCAAGAGGCTCATTAAGCAACACTTCATCCCTCCTTGATAGTATTGGCTTTTCCTATAGACTCAATGTGATCTTGAATCACTAAAATATAAAATGAAGAGTCTTGAGCTTTTGAGCTTGAGCCAATCCTTTGTCATTAGCATTTTGAGGGATCCACTTTCATCATCCATGCCATGCCATTCATTGAGCTTTCCTGAAATGTTCATCTTGGAATAGCATTAGCTCAATGAGCTATATGTTGTTATGAATTACCAAAACCACCTAGGGATAGTTGCACTTTCAATCTCCCCCTTTTTGGTAATTGATGACAACATATAGATCAAAGCTTCGACAAATGATAATAAGATTGAAAAAAAAATCGTCGCTTTGAGAAGTATGTGATAAGAAAGAGCTCCCCCTAAATTTGTGCATATTTTATGATTTGCTTTGGACTGCAAATGCACAAGGAATTAGGCTCATGGGTTACTCTTCCATGTCACATACATCTTGGTGGAGCGCTCAAAATGATACGAAATGAATACATGCACTCATCACCAAGCACAGTGAATGATCACATAGGATAGATAAGATAATATCATCAAACATGCATACGTGTAGCTTATGATCAAACACATGATCATCAATGTCTCACAAACATAGTATATCAAGCAAACAAAAGCAAACAAGTTTAAAAACCACCAAATCAAGAGAGAACAAAAGCAACACACACTCTCTCTCTCTCGAAGCCTATGATCTATACATTTTTCTCCCCCTTTGGCAACAAGTTACCAAAAAGTTCATAGAAAATGCATAGTGCTAGATCGACACTCGGGCTTGATCTTCAGGTGGCGGAGTCCGGATAACGCCGAGGATGAAAGCTTCAGTTGAAGTAGATGGAGCTGGAGCTGATGTAGGTGCTGGAGCTGGTGGCACTGAGGCTGTAGCTGGTGCAGATGAAGTTGCTCTTGTGTCAGGAACTAGCACAACAGATGACCTCTGGGCTATAGGAACTCTGGCAAATGCATCAGTTGTTGTTTTGCCCTTCCTCTCCTGCATGTCATCTTGTAGTTCCTCCACTTGATGAATCTCGATTACTTTCACATCTAAGTTATAGAACTTTTTTCTATGATTCTCTCCAAGCTCTCCGATTTTGAGTGAGGGTGGCCAATCCCTTCTCAATCCTCAGGGTTGATGCTATTAAGTATCCGAGCTGCTCCTGCTTGTTCTTCAAGAAATACTCAGATGCCTCCTCTTGAGTTGGCATCCTGGCAGCCTTCTCCTTCCTTGCCTTCTCCTTCTTCTCTTGTGCTTGAACCGACGATGGATCATTCTCATTCATGACAACCTCATTGTCCTCAAAGTCTGGGTAAATTGGAAAATGCTCTTTATCCAACAGATATTTGCCTGTGCCCATCTTTGAGTTAATCAACTCCTAGATCTGAGGGGCATATCCACAACTCCTTTTCTGACCAGCTGCAGTCCTCTTAATGGTTTCAACCATAAGGCTCATGACTTTGAATTTCTGTGGCACATCAAACAAATGCAACATGTTGATTGCATGCCCTCTGATTATGTTGTGGTCACCAGACTTTGGCAGTAGGGTATGCCTTAAGATGGTATTGATAGTAGGCAGCCCTGACAAAAGAAAGTGGACTGGTCCAAAAGAGAAAGTCTCTAGGGCTTCGTCTGGGATCTCCTTGTACATGTGTGTCATGGTATTGTGTCCCATTTTCCTCTTTGCATATACATCAAGATCATCTTCATTCTCCTTTGGGGCATTTATCAGCTTTGCCCACTCCTCAACAGTTGACTGGTACCTTGTACCTTCAGACATCCACACTATCCTTCCATCTGGATAAAAGTGTGGTGTGGAGTAGAACTGCATGATAAGTTCATCGTTCCAGTTGGTGAGCTTTTGCCCAACAAAGTCTGCAACTCCAACAGTAACAAAACTGTCTTGCACTCTAGGATAGTGCTCTACATTCTCCTTCATGTAGGTCCAGTCGACCCACCTCATATCACACACTATGGGCTTCTTATCCAGCAGAACAGTCTCATAAAAGTCCTGCTGTTCCTTGGTGTGGAATCTGTAGTCCACAGCTGTTCTTCTCCTTGAGGCATATGGATCTGTCATCCTCCATAGTCTCAACCCATTGTCTCTTCTGCTCTTCATATCCTCAGCCACAGGATGGGCATCATTGTGGTCTGGTATCTTTGGCTTGAGCTTCCTCAAAACTTGTCCTTCTTCATCTTCTTCTTGACAACCTCGAGCTTTGGGGCCTTGTTCTTCTCGAAGAGTGGAATACTCTGGTATTCCTCTTTGGTGCAGACTTGGCCTTGGGTGCAGCTTTGGGTGCTTCCTTGGGCTTAGATGTGGCAGCCCTCGATCTTATAGCATCACCCATAAGCTTGGGTGCCTTTGGTGCTTGGTGCAGCAATCTCTTCTTCCTCTTCCATCATGGAAGGCTTCCCAATAACTCGATTGTGGTCTTCTTGACCCTCTATTTCCTTTTCTTCCCTTCAAGAAGAGGTGGCTCTTTGGGATCAGGCTTATCAGAATTTGAGTTGATGCTCGACTTTTGGCATTGGTGTCCTCTTGACGGGAACCTTCTTATTGAGTCCGGGCTTTGAGCTATGTCTTTGAGCCATACTCCTTTTGAGCACAACCTTCTTGGAGGTTGCTTCTTCCTCTTCGCCCTATAATCCTCATCTTGATTACGAGGTTTTCTTCTTTCTTTGCCTGGTGCCAGCTTTAGCCAGATTGCTTGGGGTGCTCCTGCTGCCTTCATCTGAAGAGCTGGAGGGACTAGTGCCCTCACTCATGTTCACCTGCTCCTCTGACCTGTTTTGACTGTCACTCAGTGCGACATCTTTGATCACGACTGCTGACCCTGTGAAGAGTTATAGATGAGGTAGAGTGGATGAGCATCACAAAATGCAGAGATTTTTGCAAAAGAATGACTCAAAAATTCAGTTTTAGTTTTCCATAGAAAGCATTTCAGATCAACCGATTTTCAAACTCGGTGATACCGAAGCAGTTTTGGAACCTAAACTGATGAACTCGGTTGGACCGAGTCATAGTTCGGTGGCACCGAGACTGCTAGGGTTTCACAAAGTCCTAAAATCGGTCTCACCGATCAGTAATTATCGGTCAGACCGAGTCTCACTAGTGCAATGGCATAAGCCAAATCGGTGGGACCGAGTTTTTCAACTCGGTGGGTCCGAGATGGTTTCGACAGAAACCTAAGCCTAAATTTTCGAATCAAAACTATTCTATGGATTGCATTGAATGGATAGGAGTGTTTCAATCATGGCAAGAATCAGTAAGAACACAATGTGCTGAGAATCGGACAAGGAAAGCATAGTGATCGAGTCCATACCATAGTTCGGCGGAGACTCGCTACGGCGGCAACGGCGGGGTTGATTTCCGTTGATGGCGGCGGATACCAGTGACAGGGGGCGACTGGCGACGAGGAGACGATCCGGAGACCACGGAGGCAGAGCGAGCTATTGTGCGGGCGAAGAGGTTCGGAGAAATTTCCAAATTTTTGCCCGTGACTATATATAGCCCGACCCTGTCGGTGTGACCGAGTGGAACAACTCGGTGGCACCGAGATGCAAAACAGTGTACTGTTATTGCAACTCAGTGTGACCGAAGAGTTCAAATCGGTTGCACCGAGATTGAAAACCTAGATCGACTTAGTGATCTCGGTATGACCGAAATGGAGGAATCGGTCAGACCGAAAAGCACAAAGAAGTTTTGGAGGTTTAAGTCTATGACGAACCGGGGACTCCGAGTGCTCCTCACACAGAGTGGTTCGAATCTGACTTGATCAAATTTTGTGATGTAGCATGAATTGAGTTTGAGACGAGAAAAGCATAGATAGTTAAAGAAGGTTCTTAGGCATTCTCGTCCATCCACTTGGCCAAAGAAAAAAAAGCCAATCAATCAAAACAACAAGTGGATGTCCTCGAATGAGTAAATTATGCAACTAACATGCTCACACAATAAGATGGCAAATGAAATATGTGACAAAGCATGCACAACCAATTCTAGCATCTATCAAGCAATTGGCGATGACTAGGTCATCTATATATGAGTATATTGACTTAGGAGTCAAATGATAGACATTTGGTCATAGGTCATACTCATCGTTTAAGCTCAATTCTTAGAGTTAAGCTCCCCCTAGATGTGAGATCCCCCCTAAGAGGGATGAACTAACCTCGGGTTTTGTCGATGATGACTTCATGTAGGTGTTGAAGATGTGGATGCTCAATGTTGATGTAGATCCCTTTTTGGAGCAATCCTTTGGAGTGAGTTGCACTTTCAATACCTACATGGGTTAGTCCCACAAGGAACAAACAAGTATATCCATAGACATAGAGTGATGCACACACAAGATGATGTCCATGAGATCATTAGGTTACCTTGTCCCTTGCCTTACCAACATGAGGGTTTGTGACTCCTTGAACTAGTGCAAGATATGGAAGTTGATTGCACTTGTCCTTGCCATAATGATATGAGTGAAATATGTTGGCGGAGTCACCCTCAAGAACTCTCTAGTTCTTCTTCTTCTGGATCCACATCATCTTGATGGGAATCCTTGGAGTTGTAGTTGTACTTGATGAGGTAGAACTTGACGTAGTCTTGGGAATCCACTTGACCGAGACCTTGGGTGCTTCTTCAAATGCATCAATCTCTTCTTGAAGCTTGTCCTTGCCCTTGTGGTCTTGTGGTGGAAGATCATCTTGTGGTTGTGTTCCCTTGAAGGAAGTAGGATCATACTTCTCTTGTTGAGGAACAAACTTCGTCTTGGGGTATTGATCTTCTTCCCATTCAACTCCATTGGCATTGAACTTTCGTTCAAAACCAATACCTTGATTCTTCCGGTGCCTTCCTTGCTTGCGTACAATTTCCTCGAATTGCTTACTCCCGGCAAGGCTCTTGTATACACCTTTCTCTATAATTCCCTTCAATAAGCTATTTTCTTGCTCAAGTGTAACTTGGCTAAGAGAATCATTAGTGGAATCAAGATAACTACTAGAAGCAACAATATTGGATATGACATTGTTATTGTTACTACAAGAGGAAGAATCTTTCTTGTTCTTGTTACTAGACTTGACTTGAGGCATGTAAGTAGATAAGAGTAAAGCTTGGCAATGTAAGAAGAACTTTTCTTACGGAGATCATCATTGATAGCTTTTAAGAACTCATGCTCTTGCTCAAGATTGAGCTTTTCAAAGCGTAACTTCTCATGAGCCCTTAAAAGTTCTCGATGATCTTCAAAGATAGTTTCATGAGCTAACTTAAGAGTGTTTAGTTCTTTAGTTAGATGCTCAATTTTCTCCTTATCATGGTCATTCGTTTCAACTTGATTAGCATGATTAATTGACGTTTCATCATAGTATTCATCACTAGAGTTGTCAACAAGTAAATCATCATCACCTAGCAAGTCATCTTCATCAACATCAAAATCAATATACTCGGGGTGTGTTACCTTAGGACCCTTGGCCATGAAGCATCTACCAATTCCTTCATTTGGTGATTCAAATATGTCGTAGGAGTTGGTTGACACAAGTGCTAGACCGGCAACACCTTCATCTTGAGTGTATTCGGAGTCGGAGTGATAGCTTCTCTTGGAGTGATGGTCGGAGTCGGAGCCGGATACCCATTCACCAACATGAGCTTGATGTCTTCGTTTTGTGTAGCTCTTTGATGACTTGTCCTTTCTTTCTGAATCCTTGCTTCTCCGTGAGGGTCTTCGTTCATAACGATCATCTCTACTCCTCCTCTCTCTTGGTGGTGATTCTTCTCTTCTACTTCTTCTTTTTGGAGAGTCTTCTCTTCTTTTGTAGGGTGCCGTACACTCATTGGAATAGTGTCCGGGTCTCCCACAATTGTAGCAATTTCGCTCTCGACTAGAAGATCTTTTGTCATTGTAAGGTCTTGACTTGGAGCTTCTTTCCTTGCTTCTACTCTTGTAGAATTTGTTGAAGTTCTTCACCATTAAGCTCAATTATTCATTGAAGGTTTGTTTCTCACTCGATGATGTGGGGGCTTCACTTGAGGCTTTGTAAGCACCACTTGACTTGTTGTGAAGTTCCTCCATATCCTTGAGTGACATCTCATGAGCAACAATTCTTCCAATGACTTCCGTTGGTTTGAGATCTTTGTAGTTTGGCATCATTTGAATCAATGTGCACACGGTATCATACTTTCCATCCAATGCTCTTAGGATCTTCTTGATGATGAATCTGTCGGTCATCTTTTCACTCCCTATGCCGGCAATTTCATTTGTGATAAGTGCAAGCCTAGAGTACATTTCAGCGACACCTTCACCATCCTTCATTTTGAACTTGTCAAGCTGACTTTGGAGCACATCCAACTTGGATTCCTTGACGGATTCGGTACCTTCATGCATATCAATCAAAGTATCCCAAATTTCCTTGGCATTCTCAAGACGGCTGATTTTGTTGAATTCTTCGGGGCACAATCCGTTGAAGATGATATCACAAGCTTGAGCGTTGTATTGCAACATATTCAATTCTTCCGCATTAGCTTCATGGTTCGGCTCTCTCCCATCAAAGAATTCACCTTTCAGGCCAATACAAATAATTGCCCAAACGGCGGGGTTATGTCCGAGAATATGCATTTTCATCTTATGCTTCCAACTAGCAAAATTAGTACCATCAAAGTAAGGACCTCTACGGTGATAATTTCCCTCGCTAGACGCCATACTCTCCTAGGTTGTGAAACCAAGGCTATGACCACCAAAAGCTATGGAAATCAAAGCAAATGGAGACCAAAGCTCTGATACCACTTGTAGGACCTTGAAGTATGTCTAGAGGGGGGGGTGATTAGACTACTTGACCAATTAAAAACTTAGCCTTTTCCCAGTTTTAGAGTTTGGCAGATTTTAGCTATCTTAGGACAAGTCAAGCAATCATCACACAATTCAAGCAAGCATGATAAGAGTATATTGGCAGCGGAAATTAAAGCATGCAACTTGCAAGAAAGTAAGGGGAAGGGTTTGGAGTATTCAAACGCAATTGGAGACACGGATGTTTTTGGCGTGGTTCCGATAGGTGGTGCTATCGTACTTCCACGTTGATGGAGACTTCAACCCACGAAGGGTAGCAGTTCTTGTGAGTCCACGGAGGGCTCCACCCACAAAGGGTCCACGAAGTAGCAACCTTGTCTATCCCACCATGGCCGTCGCCCACGAAGGACTTGCCTCACTAGCGGTAGATCTTCACGAAGTAGGCGATCTCCTTGCCCTTACAAACTCCTTGGTTCAACTCCACAATCTTGTCGGAGGCTCCCAAGTAACACCTAGCCAATCTAGGAGACGCCACTCTCCAAGAAGTAACAAATGGTGTGTTGATGATGAACTCCTTGCTCTTGTGCTTCAAATGATAGTCTCCCCAACACTCAACTCTCTCTCATAGGATTTGAATCTGGTGGAAAGAAGATTTGAGTGGAAAGCAACTTGGGAAAGGCTAGAGATCAAGATTCATATGGTAGGAATGGAATATCTTGGCCTCAACACATGAGTAGGTAGTTCTCTCTCAGAAATGGTAAGTTGGAAGTGTAGGTTTAGTCGATGGCTCTCTCCACGAATGAAGAGGAGGTGGAGGGTATATATAGCCTCCACACAAAATCTAACCGTTACACACAATCTACCAATCTCGGTGGGACCGAATCAACAAACTCGGTCGGACCGATTTTAGTAAACCTAGTGACCGTTAGGGTTTTGGTGGATCGACATGCATCTCGGTAGGACCGATATGATTAGGGTTAGGGCATAACGTAATCTCGGTGAGACCGATTACACAAACTCGGTGAGACCGATTTTGGTAATTAGCTAACCAGAGAGTTGGTCAGGTAAACTCGGTGGGACTGATTTGCTCTTTTCGGTGAGACCGAAATGTTACAAAAGGGAAACAAAGAGTTTACATTGCAATCTCGGTGGGACCGATTCGCTCTTTTGGTGAGACCGAAAAGTTATGAAAGGGAAACAGAGAGATTACAATCCCATCTCGGTGAGACCGAGATCCCTATCGGTAGAACCGATTTGCCTAGGGTTTGTGGCAGTGGCTATGACATTTGGAATCGGTGGCGCCGGATAGGAAGAATCGGTGAGACTCATTAAGTTTAGGTCATATTTTAGGAGACTGATTTTGTCTTTAGGTTTAGGTCATATGTGGATGTGAGAAAGTAGCTGAGGGTTTTGGAGCATATCACTAAGCACATGAAGCAAGAGGCTCATTAAGCAACACCTCATCCCTCCTTGATAGTATTGGATTTTCCTATAGACTCAATGTGATCTTGAATCACTAAAATATAAAGAAGAGTCTTGAGCTTTTGAGCTTGAGCCAATCCTTTGTCATTAGCATTTTGAGGGATCCACTTTCATCATCCATGCCATGCCATTCATGGAGCTTTCCTGAAATGTTCATCTTGGAATAGCATTAGCTCAATGAGCTATATGTTGTTATGAATTACCAAAGCCACCTAGGGATAGTGGCACTTTCACATTATACTTACAAGGATATTGATCGCAAACCTTTACATGAGGGGCTCCCCCTCCCAAAATGCTCTTACAGTTTTCAGGGCCGAGCCCGAACCTTCTTCATGCAGGGTAAAAACAACGGTGACATGCGATCAGTCGGACATGTCACTTGCCGCGTATTCCGGGGCGCCTCCGGAGACGTCGCTGGCGTCACTGACATCATCACCGCCACCACCTCCGTCAGCGCCAGGCTCGTCCACAACGCCACCTTCATCGGCGGCCACGACCACGCCGTCGTCATCAGATGCGATGGCCCGGACGAGGGCGTCCATGTTGTCTTCTACCCATTGCACCAGGTCGCCCCGAATGGCTACGGGCACCGGAGCGATGGCGGTGTCGAAATCGAAGTGGGGATCTCTGTCCTGCAGATAGCTGAAGACACGGGAGAAGGCCCGCCCAAGCAAGGCTCGGCTCCTCTCCTCGACAAGCCAATGGGCCCTGTCAGAGCAGGTCTCCAGCTGTGTCACCACATCCGTGAAGAACTGGATGTTGCCAACATAGTTGATCACGTAAGGCTCTGCAACAGCCGCCTCGCAAATGTTGCCCAGGGCCGCATTGGCCCTTTCCCTGAGCGTCTGGGGCATGGGGGCATGCTCATTCTCCAGAGTCTGCCGCTGACGAATCTCGTCCTCATTCCGCCACGCGACTGCCTCGGCGCCATCGACCCTCTGTTGGAGAAGAAGCAGCTCGGCGTGGGAAGAGGCCAGCTCCGCCTGTGCTGCACCGAGGGCGGCTGCGGAGGAGTCTGCATTCCGCGTCACTTCAGCCAGCTTGGCCCTGAGGGCCGCGGTCCTACCCTCAGCTTCGGCCCTGATCAACTCCAGCCTCACTTCGTATTCGCGCTCAAGATCCGAGCGAGCCCCCGCCATGCGGCGGTCGACCTCTTCTTGGACTCGGGCTTCCCGCGCGGCGACGTCATCCCCCGCCTGAGTCACCAGGCGCTCCCTTGTTTCCAACCGTTCAAGGTCAAGGTTGCGCTCGGCGGCCTCCAGCGTCAGTGCCTCCTCGCGCTTCAGGAGCTCCGCCTGGTCGACGAAAGCCCCCTTCAGCGACACAAGAGCCACCTGGCGCAGTTCCACTTGCAGCTCCAGAGAGCTGCTCCAGGCTTGGAGCTCCCACGCGCGCTCCTCCGCATCCTTGCGCCGTCGGTCTGCTTCTTGGGCCTCCTCGACGGCTTGGGAGCAGGCCTCTCGCGAGGCTGCCAACGACACTTCAGCCTTCGTGTTATCAAGTTCATGCTGGTGACGCGCAAGGGCGACGGCTACCTTCAGCTTGCGCCTCTCCTTAGTGAGGCGCAGGCCTTCGGCCACAAGGTGCGCATCCTTGCCAGCAAGCTCCGCGCCGATCCGGCTCACCGCATCCGCCGCCCCCTGGAGGAACTCTTGACGAAGGGCGCGACGCTCCCGAGCACGCCTGAGCATGCCTTCCGCGTCACCCTCTGCCCCTGGTGTATGCGGAGGGCCCCGCGGCGGCGTGCCCCCTCCTGGCGCGGGACTGGGGGCTGGCGCCCCAGCAATCGCCGGACGGACCTTGCCGGGAATCCAGCCTGGCGCCGGTCCATCCCCAGAGGAGGAACTGAAGACCAACTTCAGCCAGTCACCATCCACGATCAGAGGAGGAACGCGGGGCAAGCCGGCTGTGCCCCAGGAGGACTCGTGAAGGGAGGACGGACCCCTTCCCCTACCGGTCCAACGGCAGGGGCGCTACTCAAGCTCGGCGCGCCCAGGGCCAGCGGAGAAGACAAAGCTTGGGGGGATGGCTCCTGGGCCGTCTCAGCGAATTCGGCAGGAAGGGCCCTGAAAGGCCACAATCAGCTGCAGGGACAGTAAGGTAAAGGAGCAGAGAGAGAAGAGGACTTACTCGTCCACGACAAAGTACTTCCTGCGCTTCAACAGGCGGCAAGGGCGATCATCGCCGCCCAAGGCCTCCTTCCTCTTGCGGAGGGCCTCGAAGTCTACGCGGAACCGGCCTAGGCGCTCGGCGCAAGGGTCGGCCTGTGGCATGGAAGAGGCGTCAAGGTGATCAGCGCCAAGGGGACCGGCCTGGGGGACGCCGCCAGGCGCCGCCTCATGAGGAACGACCGGGGCCTCGGAAGCCCCAGCCTCGGGAGCCGTAAGCCGCAACTCCTCGCCTGCCACTGCTCCAGGACGGGCTTCGGGAGATGCCGCCTTCGGGGCTCCGCGCGGCGTCAGCATCTCAACATCGGCTCCTTCAGCTCCCGGTGGTTCTCGTCTCCCCGCTCCATCGCCTGGGGTAGAACCGCCTTGGGCGACCGGAAGAGCAACCACAACAACTGGGTTCTCGTGGGGCCCCGTGAGGCCAACCGGACGCAGCCCCCACTCGTCGAAGTTGGGCATCTGCCTCATAAAATTGGCCCTGCCCGAGCAAAGATACAAGAGGGCAGCATCGTATCGAAGGCTGCCTGGGGAAGGGTCGTCAGTCAGCACCCTAAGCACCGTCCGCAACACTTCAGGCGCCAGATCCTCCTCCTGAAGCCGCATACGGTCTTTGTGCCCCGCAAAGGCCCACATCCGACGGGAGTGGCGCTAGAGAGGAGCAATGCGACATTGGAGGAACTCCTTCACCACCTTGGGCGCCGTCACGTCGAGCGCCCTCAAACTCTGGAAGCGGCGCCAGACAAAGGTGAGCCGGGGGCTCACGAGCGTCTCATGATCCCAGCCTGAGTTGGGAACAGCGGGCAAGGTTGGGTGCGAGAGCAGGGGGCTGGGCACTCCGACATCCACATACAGCCACCGGTCTCTGAACCTGGCCTCAGGAGGAGGAAGGCCGAAATCGATCCCTGAAGCAGCCGTCTCCGGCATGGCGAGGAAGCTCACATACCCCGAGCATTGAGTGGGGGTCGCTCAGGCGCAGAGAAGAAGTGGCGTAGGAGGGCAACGGAAGGAGGGATGCCCACCATTGCCTCGCAAACAAAGGCGAAAACAGCGAGGAGGGTAATGGACTCAGGCCCCAAGTGCATCATGTGGATCTGATAATGGGAGAGCACCGCATTGAAGAAAGCGGAAAAGGGGGGAACCAGACCCGCCCACAGGGCATCGGCGAAGAACCGAACCTCCGTGACGACCCTATCAAATGAGGCATGGGACGCAGGCCATATCGTGGTCCTGCCGCACTCGTTGAAGATGGAGCCAAGAGCAGAGCGGACCTTGTTCAAGGCTTCGGGGTTGAGTATGATTGACAGATCAATGGCAGGGGCCGCCACTAGAGACGAGCGGGGCGAAGGCGCGGGCTTCTTCCCCCTTTCCTTCTTCGTTGGCGCCATGGCGATGGAAGGAGGGGAGAGTTCGAGCTGGATTGGAGGCGGTGGTTGGAGCCCGAAGAGGAAGGAAGGGCAGGAAGCGTGCGAGCGGCGAAAGGGGAACAACTGTGTGCAACCACGGGTCCGTCTAGCCGGGCGCGTAATGAGGCATCGTGGGGAAGCGGAGACGCTCATGTCCAATCAATCGCCACGCGGCGTCCAAGGCTGCAGGCTATTGGGGCCCGTGACGCTTCACACTTGCCCCTTCGCTTCTCTAATAAGCCAAGTCCGGGCGCGCCTTGGGCCCGGGGGCTACTGTCGGCGTTCTGGGAACGGGGGTCCCCAGACTTGCCTGCCTGCGGCCTGCGGCGTGGCTCAAGCGAAGGCCCAATGCAGCCCAGCTTCATCAGCTCGAGCTCAAGACCCTCGCGAGGGGCAAAGCCTCGCGGGGCGGACGACAGGAAGCTTCCTCAGGAGCAGCCTCATCAGGCAGGCTCGCGAGGAGGCGGAGAGATCAAGGCAGGGCACCTCGCGAGGAGCCCGTGACGCAAGCCATGACGATCGAGACCAAAGTGGCGCCGGCTCTCTGCGATGTCCTTGTTTCCCCTTTGGTGCAAAGGGGGCAAGCACAGGCCAAGGCATCAGGCAAAGGTTACCGCATTGGTGCAACAAGACCAAGACCAGCAGAGCGGCAGGATGGAGGTCACCATGGAGCCCATGACGGCGTCACCATCAGAGTCTTTGGCAGTCGAAGACCAACTTTAGTCAGGATAAGTGTACTAGATGTTCCCCTTCAAAATGGCCAATTGTTGACGCCCTTCCCGCTCATTATTTGGGAAGAGGCCCAGGGCCTCTATAAAGAGGACTAGCCACCATAGTAGAGAGGCATCGGATCCAGATTTCGGGTAGACTGGGGAGAGAGAAGCGACTGAACTCACCCAAGCAGTTCATCGCACCAGCTCAAGAACAGCCCCTCGCGAGGCTGTTCTCCCTTTGTATTGTTCATCATCAGCCCCTGAGGCAATCCACCACACCACACACTGGAGTAGGGTATTACACCACAATGGTGGCCTGAACCAGTATAAACCTCGTGTCCCTTGTGTGTTCTTCTTTCTAGCCTAGATTCCTTGCGAGGCTTCGAGACGTGAGTTGGTAGGGGAAAGATCTTCATGCGCACCCGAGAGTTCGAACCTCAAGGGTCTGCCGGAACCCGAAATCCGACAATATTGATATGGTGCAATCGCCCCACACATATAGTATCAGTAAAAAACAATGAAAAATATCATAAGACTAACATGCATGAATTGACGATGCGGTACCGCTACATGCATAGAGTAATGGGAAAAAATTACGACCTGCATGCATGATTTGCTTATGTGGCATAATTGCATGGCAAAACCAAGAGGTAGTGGGTTGTTATAGCACAAAGATGACCATTGGGCCAAGAGCATTGATGGGTGGTATTCAAAAAAGGTTCATGAAATAAAAAAACATAATAATTAAAAAAAATTGTTTTACGAGTTTGAAAAAATTCCATACATTCGGAAAAATGGTCACCAATTTGAGAAAAGGTTCATGAATCTGAAGAAAAACGTTTATTATTTTGATAAAAGTTTGTGGATTTGATAAAATGTTCACGCATTTGGAAAAAGTTCACAAAATTTTAAAAATGATCGCAAATTTGAAAAGGTTGATGCATTTGGAAAAAGATCATGAATTTGAAAAGTGGTAAATTTGGAAAGTTCACGAATTAAATAATGCTCACGCATTTTTAAAATTTTATGAATTTGGAAAATCACAAATTTAAAAACTTTCATTAGTTTCAAAACATAAATTAATTTTAAAAGTTCAGGATTTTTTATTTTTGTTTATAAATTTTGTGTATTTCCAAATTATCGGTTCTCTTATTTGAAAAAGTTTCATAAACATTAAAAAGTTTAAAATTTTGAAAAGGTCCACGTATTTGAAAAAATATTCATAAAATTTAAAATGGAAAAGCGGATAAAAGGAAAAATGAAAAATGATTTTAAAGGAAAAAATTGAAATAAAATTTATAAATCAATAAAAAGTAAACCCAGTAAAATCGGTAAAAAAAACCCGAGCAGAAAACCTAAAAAAAGAGGAAGCATCTTTTTTTTAGATGATGAACAGGAAGCATCTAGTAGCTTCCTAAAACCGAAATGTACCAGCGCCTGATCGAGTGCCGCGTAGCGTTAACGAACGGACCAGCGCCTCCAAAAAAAAAAAACAGCGCCTCGAGCGCTAAATAGGATTTGCCATGTTTCTTCGCTGCGTATGGCGTGGTCCGCGTTAATCCCAGGTTCAGAGCCCACGGGGCCCGCGTCTATTTTGTACCCCGTGGACAATCATTGGATCGGACGGGCACCGTCGTTTCCTTTTCCAGGATCATAAATTCCATTGTCTCACAGAAAAAGAAAGGCCTCAATAAATTCCAGAATCCTGTTTCCTTCTCCTCCTCCGCGTCGCCGTCAAGCAACCAAAACCGTAGCATGGGAGAGCCCCGGCCGCCGCGCGGCGCCATGGACACCGCCCGCAGCGGCAAGGAAGTCTTTGAGGTCAGCCATTCGATCTCATCTGATTCGCATGTGTAGTTTTGGGTTTACAGAAGCACGGACGCACGAATCCGTCACAGATGGCCATATCGGTTCTCTTGATTGATTGGTGAGGGTAGAAAAATATATGGATTCGAGATTTTTGTAGTTGAGTGCTCGATCGAGTGTGGTGCACGGGGCAGCAATGGATCATCATCCAGTGTGATTGAACGACGCCTACTTAGGCTTGTTCGGTTGCATTCGGTTTGAAGAGGGTTAAAGGGGACTGTGAGGGATTAAATCCCATGTGAGTCAAAATCATCCCCAATCGCCTTCAAACCTCTCCAATCCCCTTGGAGAAGGGATTAACCAAACAAGCCCTTAGTTTCATCTAAGTCCGTCGAGGTTCCTCCATATTGGTTAAAAGTGAAACTTCAAAATTTATTCACATGTTTGGTACAGTTCATCCTTGTTTAATTTACATATATTTAATTAGTTTTCTTTAGTCTCCCCTACTTATTACGATCAACTGGTCACGATTGTCATGTTGCTTTCCCTGTGATCTACGCCTAGATACAAGTTCCGTAGATCTCAATTTGTTACCATGGTTAGCATGCTAGGACATCCATGTCTCCCTGTCTACATATTTGTCTGTGGATCAGTGGTTAGGTAATGTATATCGTTGTTTTCAGAGATGGGTACAAATCGGCAAGCGTCACCGAAGAGCCAAGCCTGGTAACCCTAAACCATTCAGCAGGGATTTTTATATAGAAGCTTGTCAAAAGGCATTCTCTATGGCTCTTGATATGTCTGTGGGGAAGCCTAGATTATCTACATTGAGATCAGGTATTTACAAAAATTCTCATATACATTATCAATAGAGCTCTCTGATTTTGAGTAATGCTTATGTATTGAACTATCAACAGCTGAAACACTATTGTTCTATATCTTTGTTGCGTATCTGAGATGTAAATCCTTTCTGGCGTCTCTGGAGTCCCTTATTCTAGCCTTTTGGTACTCATTTGAGGATTTTCATGTAGGAGCTTCACAACAAAGAACTCATCATCTTGCTCCAGTCTTTCGTGCTACTGTGTCACAAGCAAATTCTACAGATGCTCCTTCGTTGATACAAGCTGCAGCTACTGCTGCTGGTGGACGCATCACACAACGCATGGTCCCCAATTTTTCGAAAGCTGAACAATACACGAACTTTGTGCACATAAGATCTCGACGAACTGGACCTTCAAAAACATCTACAAGCTCCAAAGCATCCAGTATGACCAGTAAGCCTGGAACACGGCTTGGCAGTTCTCAACACCCAGAACTTCCAAACTGCAGTGCCCCTGCACCATCTCCTCCGGTTGCGACTATACAGGCACCCATGCAAGTTCACATCGTGCCAAGACCTCCAGTAGTTCATTGCTGGAAAAAATCTGCTAGCACGCATTTGTTGGGAACTGACCGAGCACCGAGCACCATATCGGTGTCTCGCCCGTGCGAGGATCTGGAGATGGACGACGAGTCTTCATTTTGTGTAGTCACGATGGAGGATTTTCTGACTGAAGATATGGAGCAGCTACATATCGTGGACCTCAATGCTGAGGAGATGATAGATCCAGAGGACGCTGACATGGTGATCGTCGGTCGCCATGAAGTTGATGGACCCTCCGTCGACAACTGGACATGAGCTTTATATAGATGATTTTGGATTCGGCTTGTAGAGCTTATTAATTATTGGGTGCACGGTGCACTCTTGTAGGAAATTCATGTACCACATTGTGCTGCACCCAAAGAAAGGGGGCAGCTGGGTTGGATATAAATTTTTCTGACATATATACATTATTGCATATTGCTTCTGTACTGCACCCTGCCGTTGGCTCACTGACGCGTGGGGCCGGGCCAACGTGTCAGTGGGCTGACGGCACGTCAGAGGAGCTGCGTCCCATTTTTTCTTAGCTTTTTTGGTGGCTTGTCCGATTAGATATTTGGATTTCGAGGAACCTCGCCTATACTAATACTACACGATACATCCTGTACAATTGATTTGTCAAGTTTGGTCATCAGTTTCTTCCCACCGCCAGTCGGCCATTTCCCTAAGGCCTGACTCCTGAGTAAGTTTGGGATCTGGCCAGTCTATGATCACGAGTAGTTTTTCGTTTCGGTAAATGGCACCTAAAGAGGTTCGGCAGAAACTTGACAATTCGCTGCGAATGCCACTCCATCCCTTTCGGCGTCATTCCCCGGTTCCTCGCTCACCCAATATCTAGTTCAGTATTCTAGTAGTTGCTTTGACGTGATCGACCCAATGTTTGTAATAGACGACTTGGTAAACTTCTTGGAAGGCATGGTTCCATTCCTTCGAAACATGATAATACTAATTAGCAGCAAGCTAGAGCTAGAGACGCAATTGCAAGTTTGCAAGGGACAATTATATTGATTATTCAGCAGAAATATCTTTTTGCATCTTCTGTCTTCGCGTGATAGATAGAACGGTAACTCGGCCAAGACGGGTCATTCATTCTCCTGGCTGGATGGGCTTCCGGAGTCGCAAGCTCCTCCGCAGCTGGAGGCCTGACGATGCGGTGTTTTGAGTTGAGGTTGTCACATTGTGCTGCACCCAAAGAAAGGTGGCAGCTGGATCGGATATAAATTTTTCTGACATAAGTATATACATTATTACATATATTGCTTCTGTCCCACCATCATTTTTTCTTAGCTTTTTTGGTGGCTTCTCCGATTAGATATTTGGATTTCGAGGTATGGCAAGAACCAACCTCGCCATCAAGTGTACTACAGTACACGATACATCCTGTACAATTGATTTGTCAAGTTTGTTCCCACTGCCAGTCGGCCATTTCCCTATGGCCTCAGTAAGTTTGGGATCTGGCCAGTCATTTCTAAATCGTTGTACCGGATGGTTGCTTTATAATCTAAAAGCGGGGGGAAACCCTTTATTGTCTATGATCATGGGTAGTTTCTCGTTTCCGTATATGGCATCTAAAAAGGTTCAGCAGAAACTTGACAATTTGCTGGGAATGCCACTCCATCCCTTTTGGCACGTCATTCCCCCGTTCGTTCATCGCCCACCCACTATCTAGTTCAGTCAACTCGTTCCTTTGACGTGATCGACCCAATGTTTGTTAATTATAGATGACTTAGTAAACTGCATGGAAGGCATGGTTCCATTCATTTGAAACATAATTAGCAGCAAGCTACACACGCAATTGCAAAAGTTTGCCAAGGACAACTATATTGATTTCCTTATTCAGCAGTCTTTTTGCATCTTCTGTCTTCGGGTGATAGAACGGTAACTCGTCCACAGGTGGGTCGTCACTCACTCTCTCCTGGCTGGATGAGCTTCCGGAGTTGCAAGCTCCTCCTCAGCTGGAGGCCTGACGCTGCGGTGCTTTGAGAGGTTGACGCGGCATACTTTGGTGGAGGCAAGAGCACGCTGCTGAGCGCATTGCGGGTAGCCGTTGCAGCTCTTAGCAGCTTCAGAACCTGTAAATGCCAGCAAAACGTCGTTGAGAGCATAATACAAAACTGAAAAAGAAAGAAGAATGAGCTACTAAGTAGTTCTCTTGAGTTTTGAGTCTTGACTGCCTACCTGGGTTTTGTCAAGAGTTAGCTCTTTCTCCACGAGCTCCCCGTTCGGAATCGTCCCCGAACGTTTGGCCTGGAGACTCTTGGCCAGGGAGAAATCGACGATGCGCAGGTCATCGGTCACCATGAAGTTGATGGACCCTACGTTGACATAGCTTGTATAACCAGTGTCACGTCCCCGGTATGGGGATTTTGGATTCAGCTCGCTGAGATAATTCGGAGGAGAGTGATACGACCTTGGATACAATTCTTCAACTTGTAGCACGTTGCTGCTGCACCCAAAGAAAGAGGGCAGCTTTGGGGATAGAAGCAAGCTTTTGCATTCTTGTTTGACACATCCAGCTACATTCACACTGTTGTAGATATTATGAAGACATCCGTCTGGTGAAAACTGACCGTAAGTCTTGATTATAGACCCAACAGGAATGCAAAGGAGGCCAAACAAAAGATCAACCAAGTCTTGCTGAACTTCAGCATACAACACAGAGGAATCATCCTTTGCTTGAACAAGCCTTATCTTTATAGGTTGGAACTTGGGATCAGCCACAATTGCTTGGGTTGTTAACAGTTTCTCAGGAAGCCGGTAAAAACTCGCCAAATTCGGCGCAATAGTGACATCGAAATATAGGCCTGTCAAAGGTTGCTTAGACAGCAGTGCCCTCCTAAGCAAGCTAATTATCTGGAAGAAATACAATGTAACCATAATTGGTAGGGGAATTCCTTTTCCAATTTGCACTATAGATATCTATAAAATAGTAAAATAAATAAATAAACAAAAATCAAGCTAGAGAGACAGACCTTATTGGAATTGAGTTGGAGCACCTCCTCCTTGATGTTCAGTGGTTCCTGCAGCCCAAGCTTGTCGATCAGAGAAAACATGAGAGTTGTAGAGGAAGGAGCAACTTGGAGATCATCCGTGACGATGAACTTGGAGCCACCTTTGGAGAAAACCCCATCTACAGCACTGCCTTCAGTAGCTTCAGGAGAACTATGTGGCCATCTCCTAATGTCTCTCATGATGCTGCCACACTTGCAACTAACATCAGGGATTAGGCTGAAGTACCGTGCACCACAGAACGAGCTCGAATGATAAGGGCAGACATATATCGCCGTCTGATCGGTGTCGTCCACTTTGACCTTAAGCCGGTCACAGTGAACCGCCACGGCATTGACGGGGCGAAGAAGCATTGTCCTGCAATCCCTGGTCTGGAAGTGCTCTTCCCCGAGGCTCTCCATGCTCCTGTACATCTCGTCGAGGCACCCGATCTGGGACTGCTTGTTGAAGAGACGGACGATCGTGCCGAGGGGCAGCGTGAGGAAGCTGAAGAGGATGTCCACAAAGTCCTTGTCGGACTCGGCGAACAGCACCCTCTTCTTCCCCTTGTCGATGAACAGCTTGACGGCGACTGTTGGTCCGCCATTGCTGGACATGGTGTACACGGTGTCCAGGCACGCTCGTGGTCGTACTCGTAACTGATGCGCAGCTTAACTCTAGGGATGCTTAGCAGTCCTTAAATGTCCACCGTGGCCTGTTGGAGTGGGCACGTTTTAATAATGGTTACTCTACGTGGGATTTGAAGGGTACTCCACACTTTTCCCAACAGAAAATTGTTCCGCTTCTTTTCTCTCAAAATAAAAAAAAAATAAAAATGTTCAGCTTCCCCAGGAACGGAAGCCATATGGCCGTTCTTATCCGAATTCCGAGGTGATGACTTGTGGTTTGCGTGCTGGCACCCAAGGAGCATCTCCAATAGTTTTGTATCACTCCCTCCGTTCACAAATTATAGTTGGATATTTTAGAGCAAGTGAGCAAACACGCTAAAACATGTCTATATACATCTGATTAACCAAAAAAATTTAGAACATCTTATATTTGTAAACGGAGGTAGTACTTTGTATGTTCAATATATTCCCCGGGAGAGCTTAAGTATCACATAATATTGCTCTTCAATTTTACTTATTCTCCGCGGAGATATATCAAATCATGTCAAGCAGTAGCACACAACAACAAATGGCAAAAATATTAAAAACCTTAGACGACATTTTTTTTCGAATTGAGGTGCTTGCCGCCCCTGATTTCATTTCATATGAAAAGAAACCGATAAACAACATTCAACCCATGAGTTCCAAATCAAACAGGTAGCAAGCACATGCGCCCTACCACGGCATATGTGCAGAACACACACCTCCCTGACAGTATGCAAGTAACATGCAAGCTACAGTAAACTACTACATTATCAAATATAGCTAAACTGCTCGGAAAGACCAATACAATGTAAGAACAAGGAAAAAAAAAAACCTGAAGCTTCTCTCCTACAGGGCCATCAGCGAAGCTATCCCACTCCAGTCTGAGTGTCATCGGCGCCCATCCTCTTTTCATCTTTTAAAGCTTTGGTAACGGTAAAATTTGCACTACAAGCAGAGAGTGACGTTCTTGCTCCTAGGTGTAGATACACCTATTATGAAATATGTATAGAAAACACATTTCAAAATGTTAAAAAAAAATCTCATGTGTACATCCAAGGTTCGCACACAAAATTTGGTGAAAAAGGACATTTGGGTCTCCACACATCCTCTCATTTAAGATCCAAACCGCATGAACTAGCCAGAGGACATATCCTGCAGGCCCACAGCCATGGCGCCAAATTATGAAATAAATCACAAGACTAATACTAGATGTATCTACATGCCATATAATTTTGACCGAGTTCTAATTGCTATCCCTCACTTCAACTTTTTTTACACAAATTACCTCATTTAGTATATGTTCATCCAGATTACCATATTTAGCAAAAGTTTTGCCAGTTTTTACTCCTTTTAAAAAAATAGTGTTATGCCAGCTAGATCCTAGTCAGGTACACATGGAGTGCCACGTTGTGGTTTTCCTTTGGCATCTTTTCTGTGTGCCCGAAATAGTTGAATGACCGAGCCGGACCAACCTAGATGTCAACAGCTAGCCCCATGCACCCACCCGCAAGTGGGTTAAGTTGCACGAGGTCTCACCCTCACTGAGGCACGAGCCACTAGTTATACTCACATGGCACACCTAGGTTAGGTTTTGGTGGAGACGACGATGATAGGATTGGTTTGGCATGGTGTGGTAGCTCCGTACTTCGCAGGGGAGAAGCATGAATATCATGCGGATGATGATGAGGACAAGTGACCAAAAAAGAAGAAGCCGAAGGTTGTGGCACTAATGATGGCCTCCTTCTACTCATGTAAAGGAGGATCATCGAGGAGTAGGTTCATCATGATGTGTTCAATTTCTTCCTCATAGCTTCATTGATTTTGCTACCTTCTCGAATTCATGTGGTATTTTCCTCAAATGGGTTGTGGGTAGCTTTCTTTAGAGAGAGAAGGTTGCGGATATCCTCATCTGATAGATCTTTCCTCAATGGAGTTATGTCTCACACCATCTTAGTATCATGTGTATGTATGGGTGAGAAGGCTCCATTCAGTTTCAGCTTGTTTGTCTGCCACATTTAAGCAAATATCATTTCTTTCTTATCCAAAGCTGTGTAAATATGTTTTTTGTGAAAAGGCCTAAGACCATATTGTTTTTTTCGAGGGGGGGCTCTCGCCTCTGATCGAGCGATGCATACGACCACTTTTATAAAACGCAAATAGGTTCAAGAAGGTCGTATAGTCTTGAAAAAGTAAAGAAAAGCTCACAAAGAGCCAAATAAAAAAAAAGCCCAAAAAGCCACAACCGGCTGGCACAAGAAAGATAGGAAAACTAATTGCCTATCCTATTACATGACCGCCATCCAAACTGGTTGAAAATATCTCGTGCTACCATCTTTCACCGGATAGATCCAGTAACCAAGTGCTTAAACTGGGAAGCTTGTAGAAGCAATAGCCTGGAAAAGTAGTCATGTAGACCAGAAAGTGCCGGAGGCCGCAATCTGCGAAGCAAATCGCTGCCCGGAAGAAGAAAAACAACGAAAAGGGCCTGTAAAGATAACGAAGACCAGTGGATCCATCGGAGACCAAAACCGTCCAAATCCCAGAAGACCCGTTATGGACAAACCTCCACTAGCAATAAGCACACCAACGAAATGGGGATAGAGCGGGAAGGACATTATTCCAACATTAGGATAACATCGCCGCCTCAACGTCCCAAACCAGAAACATAGACTCCCTAAAAAAACCTGAACAAAGTCTCCTAAGCCGCTGCACACTAGATCAGGGTCAGAAATCAAGCACACTGCTGTCCAGGAGCATGGTCCGACCCCCTCTTCTCCAATGACCTTGTCGGGCCGCATCGTCGTTGGAGGTCGCCCACCAAAACTCCTCCTCCCCAGCCTACATGCGTTCTCGCACGACGCCAGCAGCCCACATTCATGTTGCTTTGGAGTGCGCCGCTCCACATTGAAGGCGGCTCTAGGCAACATGACATCTCTCTGCCTCCGCCATTTAAGCGGCGTACCGGCCTAGGGCGCCAACCGCGACGCGTCTCCGGTCTTTGTGCCTGTTCAGTGCCGGAGACGCGGGATTGGACGAGATGTTGGGGAACGTAGTAATTTCAAAAAAATTCCTACGCACACGCAAGATCATGGTGATGCATAGCAACGAAAGGGGGAGTGTTGTCCACGTACCCTCGTAGACCGAAAGCGGAAGCCTTAGCACAAACGCGGTTGATGTAGTCGTACGTCTTCGCGATCCGACCGATCCAAGTACCGAACGTACGGCACCTCCGAGTTCAGCACACGTTCAGCTCGATGACGTCCCACGAACTCCGATCTAGCAGAGCTTTGAGGGAGAGTTCCGTCAGCACGACGGCGTGATGACGGTGTTGATGATGCTACCGACGCAGGGCTTCGCCTAAGCACCGCTATGATATTACCGAGGTGGAATATGATGGAAGAGGGCACCGCACACGGCTAAGAGATCAATGATCAATTGTTGTGTCTATGGGGTGCCCTCCTCCCCATATATAAAGGAGTGGAGGAGGGGGAGGGCCGACCCTCTCTAGGCGCGCCCAAGGGGGGAGTCCTACTCCTGGTGGGAGTAGGATTCCCCCTTCCCAAGTTGGAGTAGGAGAGGGAAGGGAAGGAGGAGTAGGAGAGAAGGAAAGGGGGGCCTCACCCCCCAAACATATTCCTATTCGGCCTCCTGCCCAAAGGGGGGCGCACCAGCCCCTGTGGGCTAGTGTGCTTCCTTCTTAATTATGGCCCATAAGGCCCATAACTTCTCCCCGACGAATCCCCGTAACTCTTCGGTACTCCAAAAAAATACCCGAATCACTCAGAACCTTTCCAATATCCGAATATAGTCGTCCAATATATCGATCTTTACGTCTCGACCATTTCGAGACTCGTCGTTATGTCCCCGATCTCATCCGGGACTCCGAACTACCTTCGGTACATCAAAACACATAAACTCATAATACAAATCGTCACAGAACTTTAAGCGTGCGGACCCTACGAGTTCGAGAACTATGTAGACATGACCGAGACTCGTCTCCGGTCAATAACCAATAGCGGAACCTGGATGCTCATATTGGCTCCCACATATTCTACGAAGATATTTATCGGTCAAACCGCATAACAACATACGTTGTTCCCTTTGTTATCGGTATGTTACTTGCCCGAGATTCGATCGTCGGTATCTTAATACCTAGTTCAATCTCGTTACCGGCAAGTCTCTTTACTCGTTATGTAATGCATCATCCCGCAACTAACTCATTAGTCACATTGCTTGCAAGGCTTATAGTGATGTGCGTTACTGAGAGGGCCTAGAGATACCTCTCCGACAATCGGAGTGACAAATCCTAATCTTGAAATACGCCAACTCAACATGTACCTTCGGCGACACCTGTAGAGCTCCTTTATAATCACCCAGTTATGTTGTGACGTTTGGTAGCACACAAAGTGTTCCTCCGGTAAACGGGAGTTACATAATCTCATAGTCATAGGAACATGTATAAGTCATGAAGAAAGCAATAGCAACATACTAAACGATGAAGTGCTAAGCTAACGGAATGGGACAAGTCAATCACATAATTCTCCTAATGATGTGATCGCGTTAATCAAATGACAACTCATGTCTATGGCTAGGAAATACAACCATCTTTGATCAACGAGCTAGTCAAGTAGAGGCATACTAGTGACATTATATTTGTCTATGTATTCACACATGTATTATGTTTCCGGTTAATACAATTCTAGCATGAATAAAAACGTTTATCATGATATAAGGAAATAAATAATAACTTTATTATTGCCTCTAGGGCATATTTCCCTCAGACTCCTGATACATCTCCAACATATCTATAAATTTTTTATTGTTCCATGCTATTATATTACCCCTTTTGGATGTTTATGGGCTTTATTTTACACATTTATATCATTTTTGGGACTAACCTACTAACCGGAGGCCCAGCCCGTGTTGCTATTTTTTTTTGCCAATTTCAGTATTTCGAAGAAAAGGAAGATCAAACGGAGTCCAAACGGAATGAAACCTTCGGGAGCGTGATTTTTTAAAGGAACGTGATCCAGACGACTTTGAGTGCAAGCCAAGAAGCAGCCGAGGCGGCCACGAGATAGGAGGGCGCACCCCCTGTCTCGTGGGCCCCTCGGGCGGCCACCGACGTACTTCTTCCTCCTACGTATACCCACGTACCCCGAAAACATCCAGGGAGCCAACAAAAAACAATTTCCACCGTCGTAACCTTCTGTATCCGCGAGATCCCATCTTGGAGCCTTCGCCGGCGCTCCGACGGAGGGGGAATCGACCACGGAGGGCTTCTACATCAACACCATAGCCCCTCCGATGAGTTGTGAGTAGTTTACCACAGACCTTAGGGTCCATAGTTATTATCTAGATGGTTTCTTCTCTCTTTTTGGATCTCAATACCATGTTCTCCCCCTCTCTTGTGGAGATCTATTCGATGTAACTCTTTTTGCGGTGTGTTTGTCAAGATCCGATGAATTGTGGGTTTATGATCAAGTTTATTTATGAGAAATATTTGAATCTCCTCTGAATTCTTTTATGTATGATTGAGTTATGTTTGCAAGTCTCTTCGAATTATCAGTTTGGTTTGGCCTACTAGATTGATCTTTCTTGCCATGGGAGAAGTGCTTAGCTTTGGGTCCAATCTTGCGGTGTCCTTACCCAGTGACAGAAAGGGTTGCAAGGCACGTATTGTATTGTTTCCAACGAGGATAAAAAGATGGGGTTTATATCATATTGCTTGAGTTTATCCCTCTACATCATGTCATCTTTCTTAATGCGTTACTCTGTTCTTATGAACTTAATACTCTAGATGCATGCTGGATAGCAGTCGACGTGTGGAGTAATAGTAGTATATGCAGCAGGAGTCGGTCTACTTGTTGCGGACGTGATGCCTATATACATGATCATGCCTAGATAATCTCATAATTATTCACTTTTCTATCAATTGCTCGATAGTAATTTGTTCACCCACCGTAATACTTATGCTATCTTGAGAGAAGCCACTAGTGAAACCTATGGCCCCCGGGTCTATCTTTTATCATATAAGCTTTCAATCTACTTTTATTTGCATCTTTGCTTTTCCTATCTATATTATAAAATAACAAAAATATATTTATCTTATCATACTATCTCTATCAGATCTCACTTTCGCAAGTGGCCTTGAAGGGATTGACAACCCCTTTATTGCGTTCGTTGCGAGTTCTTTGTTTGTTTGTGTAGGTGCGTGAGACTTTTGAGGAGCCTCCTACTGGATTGATACCTTGGTTCTCAAAAACTGAGGGAAATACTTATGCTACTATTGCTGCATCACCCTTTCCTCTTCAAGGAAAACCAACGCAAGCTCAAGATGTAGCAAGAAGGATTTCTGGCGCCGTTGCCGGGGAGGTCTTCGCTCAAGTCAAGACATACCAAGTACCCATCACAAACTCATCTCCCTCGCATTTACATTATTTGCCATTTGCCTATCGTTTTCCTCTCCTCCACTTCACCCTTGCCGTTTTATTCGCCCTTTTTCCGTTCGTCTTTTTGCCTAGATGTCTTGCTTGGCTCGTTTGCTCGTTTGGTTGGAATAGTTGTGTATTTATTGCTAAACAGAGAACCTAAGATCTATGGATCCTCATCCGCTTGCTAATCTTTTTAAGAGATCCAATTATGATGAACCAATTGCTAGTGAGTTTTGTGCATCAGATTATCTTTATGAAGTTTTTCTTGAAATTCGTGAATCTGAAAATTGTGATGAAGAATTTTATGAAGAGATTCACGATGGCTCCATGAATAAAAAGCATGATTGCAATGATTTTACTATAAATTCTTTTGATGTCAATTGTGCTAATAATATGCAAAACCCTAATCTTGGGGATGCTAGTTTTGCTATGTCTACTACTTGTTGCAATGATCATGATTGGAGTGATTCTTCTTATGATCTTGAAAATTTATTTAACACCCATGATGAATATGAGATTGATAATAGTGTTTGCAATATTATTGAAAGTGGGTTTGAAAGAGTGTCAACTTTAGATCCCACATATTTGGATTTTGATCAATATTATGAATTTTTTTTATAAAAGTGGGTTTGGAGAGGTCATGACTTTAGTTAATGATAATCCCACTATCTTGGAAGAGTGTCAACTTTGCATGCATGTGGATAGTGTTGAGAATATGTTTTGTGATAGCTATATTGTTGAATTTGCTTATGATCCTACATGTAATTATTATGAGAGAGGAAAATATGGTTGTAGAAATTTTCATGTTACTAAATTACCTCTCATCATGTTTAGATTGCTATCGTCTCTTTCTTCTTCCTTGCATATGCTAGTTTTTGCTTGCCTTGCAAATTTATTTGCTTATAATATGCCTATGCATAGGAAATATGTTAGACTTAGATGTTTTTGTCACATGTTTCATGATGCTCTCTTTGCGCTTCAATTCTTGTTTTTCATGTGAGCATCATTAAAATTATCAATGCCTAGCTAAAAGGCTTTAAAGAAAAGCGCTTGTTGGGAGACAACCCAATATCTTTCCTTGCTGTTATTCAATAAATTTTGCATCTAACTTCTGTTTAGATGTGTTTTTATGTTTTAATCAGTGTCTGTGCCAAGTAGAACCTATAGGATAACCTATGGTGATAGTTAATTTGATTCAGCTGAAAAACAGAAACTTTGCACGCACGAAATTAGTTTTGTTAAATCATAGAAACGTGATTTTGCGTTGATTCTTTTTGCTTCTGATCAATAGACAAATTTCCCAGTACTTCCTAGTTTGGTAGGATTTTTAAAGTTCCAGAAGTTTGCGTTAGTTACAGATTGCTACAGACTGTTTTGTTTTTGACATATTCTGTTTTTCGTGTGTTGTTTGCTTATTTTTATGCATCTATGGCTAGTATTAAGTGGTATGAACCATAGAGAACTTGGAATACATTAGGTTTAACACCAATATAAATAAAGAATGAGTTCATTACAGTACCTTATGTGGTGGTTTTGTTTTCTTTCACTAACGGAGCTTATGAGATTTCCTGTTGAGTTTTGTGTTGTGAAGTTTTCAAGTTTTGGGTAAAGATTTGATGGACTATGGAACAAGGAGTGGCAAGAACCTAAGCTTGGGGATGCCCATGGCACCCCAAGATATTCAAGAGTAGCCAAAAGCCTAAGCTTGGGGATGCCCCCGGAAGGCATCCCCTCTTTCATCTTCGTTCATTGGTAACTTTACTTGGGGCTATATTTTTATTCGCCACATGATATGTGTTTTGCTTGGAGTGTCGTGTATGATATTAGTATTTGCTTTTTAGTTTTCCACAATCATTCTTGCTGTACACACCTTTTGGGAGAAGCCCACTTGATTAGAATTTGTTAGAATACTCTATGTGCTTCACTTATATCTTTTGAGCTTGATAGTTTTTTCTCTAGTACTTCACTTATATCTTTTAAGAGCACGGAGGTGGCTTAATTGTGAAGAAATTGCTAGTCTCTCATGCTTCACTTATATTATTTTGAGAGTCTTCTAGAATATCATGGTATTTGCTATGGTTACAAATTTGGTCCTAGAATGATGAGCATCCAAGTTGGGTATAATAAAAACTATCATAGAAAGTGCATAAAACACTAGGATCAATTTGATGCTTGATAATTGTTTTGAGATATAGAGGTAATAATGTTAGAGTCATGCTAGTGGGTAATTATGAAACTGAGAAATACTTGTGTTGAAGTTGGCAAGTCCCGTAGCATGCACGTATGGTAAAAGTTGTGTGACAAATTTGTTGCATGAGGTGCTCTTTTAATTGCCTTCCTTATGAGTGGAGGTCGGGATCGCGTGATGGTTAACTCCTACCAACCCTTCCCCTAGGAGCATGCGTAGTAGTACTTTGCTTCGAGGGCAAGTAGACTTTTGCAATAAGTATATGAGTTCTTTATGACTAATGTGAGTCCATGGATATACGCACACTCAGCCTTCCACTTTGCTAGCCTCTATTATACCGCACAACTTTCGCCAGTATCATGCACCCATTATTTACCTTCCTCAAAACAGCCACCATACCTACCTATTATGGCATTTCCATAGCCATTCCGAGATATATTGCCATGCAACTTTCCACCGTTCCGTTTATTATGACACGCTTCATCATTGTCATATTGCTCTTTGCATGATCATGTAGTTGACATCGTATTTGTGGCAAAGCCACCTTCATAATTTTCATACATGTCGCTCTTGATTCATTGCATATCCCGGTACACCGCCGGAGGCATTCATATAGAGTCATATCTTATTCTAGTTTTGAGTTGTAATTCTTGAGTTGTAAATCAATAAAAATGCGATGATCTTCATTATTAGAGCATTGTCCCAGTGAGGAAAGGATGATGAAGACTATGATTCCCCCACAAGTCGGGATGAGACTTCAGACTTCAAAAAAGAAAAAAAAAGGGGGAAAAGAAAAAAAAGGGAGAAAGGCCAAAAAAAAGGCCAAAGAAAAACAAGAGAAGAAAAAAATAAAATGAGAGAAAAAGAGAGAAGGGACAAATGCTACTATCCTCTTTACCACACTTGTGCTTCAAAGTAGCACCATGATCTTCATGATAGAGAGTCTCCTATGTTGTCACTTTCATATACTAAGTGGGAATTTTTCATTATAGAACTTGGCTTGTATATTCCAATGATAGGCTTCCTCAAAATGCCCTAGGTCTTTGTGAGCAAGCAAGTTGGATGCACACCCACTTAGTTTCTTTCGTTGAGCTTTCATATATTTATAGCTCTAGTGCATCTGTTGCATGGCAATCCCTACTCACTCACATTGATATCTATTGATGGGAATCTCCATAGCCCGTTGATACGCCTAGTTGATGTGAGACTATCTTCTCCCTTTTTGTCCTCACAACCACCACCATATACCACCATAGTGCTAGGTCCATGGCTTGTGCTCATGTATTGCGTAAGAGTTGAAAAAGTTGAAGCGCGTTAAAAAGTATGAACCAATTGCTTGGCTGAAACCGGGGTTGTGCATGATGGGAGTATTTTGTGTAATGAAAATGAAGCATGGCCTAACTATATGATTTTGTAGGGATAAGCTTTCTTTGGCTATGCTATTTTGATAGGACATGATTATTTGTTAGTATGCTTCGAAGCATTATTATTTTTTATGTTTTATAAGCTTTTATCTTGAATCATTTGGATCTGAACAATCATGCCACAATAAAGAAAATTACATTGAGAAATATGATAGGTAGCATTCCACATCAAAAACTCTGTTTTTATCATTTACCTACTCGAGGACGAGCAGGACTTAAGCTTGGGGATGCTTGATACTTCTCCAACGTATCTATAATTTTTTATTGTTCCATGCTATTATACTACCCCTTTTGGAGGTTTATGAGCTTTATTTTACACATTTATATCATTTTTGGGACTAACCTACTAACCGGAGGCCCAGCCCGTATTGCTGTTTTTTTTGCCTATTTCAGTATTTCGAAGAAAAGGAATATCAACCGGAGTCCAAACGGAATGAAACCTTCGGGAGCATGATTTTTGGAACGAACGTGATCCAGAGGACTTGGAGTGCAAGCCAAGAAGCAGCCAAGGCGGCCACGAGATAGGAGGGCACGCCCACCCCTACAGGGCGCGCCCCCTGTCTCGTGGGCCCCTTGGGCGGCCACCGACGTACTTCTTCCTCCTACATATACCCACGTACCCCAAAAACATCCAGGGAGCCAACAAAAAACAATTTCCACTGCCGTAACCTTCTGTATCCGCGAGATCCCATCTTGGAGCCTTCGCCGGCGCTCCGCCAGAGGTGGAATCGACCATGGAGGGCTTCTACATTGACACCATAGCCCCTATGATGAGTTGTGAGTAGTTTACCACAGACCTTCGGGTTCATAGTTATTAGCTAGATGGCTTCTTCTCTCTTTTTGGATCTCAATACCATGTTCTCCCCCTCTCTTGTGGAGATCTATTCGATGTAACTCTTTTTATGTGTGTTTGTCGAGATCCGATGAATTGTGGGTTTATGATCAAGTTTATCTATGAGAAATATTTGAATCTCCTCTGAATTCTTTTATGTATGATTGAGTTATCTTTGCAAGTCTCTTCGAATTATCAGTTTGGTTTGGCCTACTAGATTGATCTTTCTTGCCATGGGAGAAGTGCTTAGCTTTGGGTTCAATCTTGCGGTGTCCTTACCCAGTGACAGAATGGGTTGTAAGGCACGTATTGTATTGTTGCCATCGAGGATAAAAAGATGGGGTTTATATCATATTGCTTGAGTTTATCCCTCTATATCATGTCATCTTTCTTAATGCGTTACTCTGTTCTTATGAATTTAATACTCTAGATGCATGCTGGATAGCAGTCGATGTGTGGAGTAATAGTACGTAGTAGATGCAGGCAGGAGTCGTCTACTTGTTGCGGACGTGATGCCTATATAAATGATCATGCCTAGATAATCTCATAATTATTCGCTTTTCTATCAATTGCTCGACAGTAATTTGTTCACCCTCCGTAATACTTATGCTATCTTGAGAGAAGCCACTAGTGAAACCTATGGCCCCCGGGTCTATCTTTTATCATATTTGCTTTCAATCTACTTTTATTTGCATCTTTACTTTTCCTATCTATATTATAAAATACGAAAAATATATTTATCTTATCATACTATCTCTATCAGATCTCACTTTTGCAAGTGGCCGTGAAGGGATTGACAACCCCTTTATTGCGTTGGTTGCGAGTTCTTTGTTTGTTTGTGTAGGTGCGTGAGACTTTTGAGGAGCCTCCTACTGGATTGATACCTTGGTTCTCAAAAACTAAGAGAAATACTTACGCTACTATTGCTGCATCACCCTTTCCTCTTCAAGGAAAACCAACGCAAGCTCAAAACGTAGCATCTCCCACTTGCACTAGAGTCAATAATCTAGATTACACAGTAATGATTCTAACACCTATGGAGCCTTGGTGCTAATCATGTTTTGCTCGTGGAAGAGGCTTAGTCAACGGGTCTGCAACATTCAGATCCGTATGTATCTTGCAAATCTCTATGTCTCCCACCTGGACTTGGTCCCGGATGGAATTGAAGCGTCTCTTGATGTGTTGCTTCTCTTGTGAAATCTGGATTCCTTTGCCAAGGCAATTGCACCAGTATTGTCACAAAAGATTTTCATTGGACCCGATGCACTAGGTATGACACCTAAATCAGATATGAACTCCTTCATCTAGACTCGTTCATTTGTTGCTTCCGAAGCAGCTATGTACTCCACTTCACACGTAGATCCCGCCACGACGCTTTGTTTAGAACTGCACCAACTACTAGCCCCACCGTTCAATATAAACACGTATCCGGTTTGCGATTTAGAATCGTCCGGATCAGTGTCAAAGCTTGCATCGACGTAACCATTTACGACTAGCTCTTTGTCACCTCCATAAACGAGAAACATATCCTTAGTCCTTTTCAGGTATTTCAGGATATTCTTGACCGTTGTCCAGTGATCCGCTCCTGGATTACTTTGGTACCTCCCTGCCAAACTAATAGCAAGGCACACATCAGGTCTGGTACACAACATTGCATACATGATAGAGCCTATGGCTAAAGCATAGGGAACATCTTTCATTTTCTCTCTATCTTCTGCAGTGGTCGGGCATTGAGTCTGACTCAACTTCACACCTTGTAATACAGGCAAGAACCCTTTCTTTGCTTGATCCATTTTGAACTTTTTCAAAACTTTATCAAGGTATGTGCTTTGTGAAAGTCCAATTAAGCGTATTGATCTATCTCTATAGATCTTGATGCCCAATATATAAGCAGCTTCACCGAGGTCTTTCATTGAAAAACTTTTATTCAAGTATCCTTTTATGCTATCCAGAAATTCTATATCATTTCCAATCAACAATATGTCGTCTACATATAATATCAGAAATGCTACAGAGCTCCCACTCACTTTCTTCTAAATACAGGCTTCTCCAAAAGTCTGTATAAAACCATATGTTTTGATCACACTCGCAGAGCCGCCATGATAGGCGGATCGAGGCCGGCTTGCTGGCCAGCTCGCCCGAGGTCTTCGACAACGAGGAGGACGAGACCACGATGGAGACAGGCTTCGACGACATCGCCCCGGCTCCCGCGCGCCCTATGCACGTCGGCTTCACCATGGAGCAAGTGCATGCGCACTACAACGCCACCACAGCGGAGGTGCAGCCTGTGTCACGCCTTTGTCGGCGTTCCAACAGGCGCAGGAGGAATAGTGGTACAAGTTATTCCCCCTGGAGCAGCACCAGCTGGCGGAGGGCCATATCTACGGTGAGCACGCGAGTTAGGAGGTCGTGGAGGCCATGGCCGCGGAGAACTCAAACTTCGTCGTCGAGTAGCGTGCCATCTACGATGCCATCCGCGCTCAAGCCGCCTCTCGCCAGGAAGCGACCGCCGCAGAGGCACAGCTCCAGGCGATCGCGCAGGAGAACAACGCCTGCTACGCCTCCTATGCGCCGTTGACGAACCATTAGGCGGCCCGATGGGACGACGACAATGCCGGCGCCACCATTTCCATCGACCGGCGGACAGGTCATGGACTCCTTCGAGGATGAGTAGGCCACAAGAGGCAGCACGGCCTAGTGTCTCATGTGGGCCGGTCCGTCTCTCGTGTTCTACTCTTCCTCGCCGGAGATCGCACCTTCACTTCACGAGTCTTATCGCCGGTGATCATGGAGACGGCGGATGGAGGAAGACACGGGCTTGGACGTCGGGCGCCGCCACAGTAGGATAGGTTTAGGGCCGGGTCAAATTTTTTTGGTTCTAGATGTTTGAAAATGTAATGAAAATTCGCCGTGTTTGTATGAAATCCGTCATTTTCAGGTGAAATGACGAATTTCATCTGGTTTGTTCAAAAAGATTTTGCAATGTATGCGGCTAGCGTTGGATGACGTCCTCCCGCATCCATGTCCGCGGACTGGTCTCCCCTATTCGTGAACGGATACGGGAGAAAATTTATAGGTTGCTGTTAGAGATGCCCTTAAACAGGATGCGGCATTTTTTTTAAGTGAAGATTAGAAGGACACAAGCCCATCTTGAAATACAGAGCAATGCTAGAGCTACGTAAAAAGTTCTACATGATTACCGTAATGAATCAGGTGGATGAATATGATTGAAGGTTGGGGGAGGACGGGCCCATCCCCTGAAAATCAGGGGGAGGTTTAGTTGTTAGGAAGTTTATGTAAAGTTGTACGTAGCTCTTCGTAGATGTAGGATTTCTGTGAAATACATGTGGTAGGTAGGTCCATATCATTGCTCCATTATTTCTTCTTTTTGGCGGCGACCATGTCATTATTGCTCCGTCACTGAACTAGTACGAGACAGTATTAGGTGAACCCGTGAAAACCACTGCAACGGCATTGCCGTCACAAGTCTATCCTTCCCGCGTCAACGGCAGCAGGTCCATGGCGAACACCGTGATCCTGTACCCCGGCCTCACCGTGAGCCACTTCGTCCCCATGGTGCACCTCGCCGGCGCCCTCGTCGACCACGGCTACGCCGTCTCCGTCGCGCTCATCGACCCCGCCGTCAACGGGGACCCCGCCTTCCGCGCCGTCGTCGCCCGCGCGGTCGCCTCCTTGCCGTCCCTCCGATTCCACACGCTCCCGCCCTCCGAGGACGCGCCCACGCTGATCGCGCCGTTCATCCCCAGGTACCTCGACATCGTCGGCCGCCACAACGACCGCCTCCGCGACTTCCTCTGCTCCTTTACACGCGGCGTCCACGCCGTGGTCGTTGACTCGCTGTCCGTCGAGGCGCTCGGCGTCGCCAAGCGGCTTGGGATCCCCCGGTACGTCATGTTCACCTCCGGCGCGGCCGCGCTCGCCGCCTTCGTCCAGCTTCCTTCCGTCCTCGCGGAGGTGCGGACGAGGTTCCAGGAGCTAGGCGACGCGCCGCTCGAGTTATTCGGCCTTCCGCCCATGCCTGCCTCCCACCTGCTCGGCGAATTGCTCGAGGACCCTGAGAGCGAGATCTACAAGGCGGCGGTGACCGCGCTGTACGGGATCCCGGAGGGCGATGGCATCCTGGTGAACACGTTCGAGTCGCTGGATGCTGGGGTGGTGGCGGCACTCGGCGACCCCCGGTGTCTGCCGGGACGGATCATGCCTCCGGTGTACTGCGTCGGGCCATTCGTTGGGGGTGTCGGAAGCGAGGCGAAAGACCGGCATGAGTGCCTCACGTGGCTAGACGGGCAGCCGGACAGCAGCGTCGTTTTCCTCTGCTTCGGCAGCGCGGGAAACCACTCGGCGGAGCAGATCAAGGAGATCGCCGTCGGCCTGGAGAACTCCGGCCACCGGTTCCTGTGGGTCGTGGGAAACCCTTTCAGCGACGACCAGGACTTCGACGCTCTCTTGCCGAACGGGTTCCTAGACCGCACCAGAGGCCGCGGCCTGGTCGTCAAGCAGTGGGTGCCGCAGGCAGAGGTGCTCCGCCACAGGGCCACCGGCGCGTTCGTGACGCACTGCGGGTGGAACTCTGTGCTGGAGGGCGTGACGGCCGGCGTGCCGATGCTGTGCTGGCCGCTGTACGCGGAGCAGAAGATGAACATGCTGCGCATGGTGGGGGAGATGGGAGTCGCCGCGGAGATGGTCGGGTGGCAGTGGGGGCTGGTCGAGGCAGCCGAGGTGGAGGGCAAGGTGAGGCTGGTCATGGACTCCGAGGATGGCATGGAGCTCCGGGCGCGGGCGGCGGCACACAAGGAAGGCGTGGCCGCGGCCTGGAGCGACGGCGGCTCGTCGCGTGCGGCGATTGCCAGGTTCTTGGCCGACGTCGACATCCGGCAACCTCAGACTCGCGGCGATCGGTGAGAGTGAGCGTGGACTTGGCATCTCGTACCAGAGCGCGCATACGGATGATAATCGCATTCGCTGAGGCCAATGCATATGAAAATGAAGTTCAATGGGCGATTTCTCTACCGTCCGATTTTATGTGGAGTTTCCTGGTTTCTTTTTGTGTGGTTGGAGATTCCTGTTGTGTATATGTGTCTCAGAATGATGGTCTATTGGTCCGGATTGTTTTCATCGGGGTTTTCTTCTTAAAAATCCAACAACCATTAAGTTAGCGAATATTTTTCAAATGTTAGGGGGAGAGCTGGAAATTTCATTTATTGGAAAAAAAAACTCATTATGTCATGCAAAAATATGAAAGCACATCCATAAAAAAAAATGTCGGACACGGTTGGAAATATCTATCTGTTATATGAATATTTTGTAAGAATTTGGAAATTTATAGTACATGATTTCATCTGTGGTTCAAATATTAGAAATCATATTATTGAGCCAACGGTCCTGGGAATTATCTTTTTATGGGAACGATATATGGGGCATCCGTTCTGACGCCCGGATCTTAAAGAAGTGACACATCACAATTCCTGTGGGCATACCATCGTTCCCATGCACCCTGCGGAGGGAACGACACAAACATTCTCTCTCATACACCATCTCAAGCGAATGACTCGTGTGTAGGATGGCACTCCCCTATGATGTAGCATGACAATTATTGGACGCATATATGACAACTTTTGTGTGCAACATGTCAATTCTTCCTACATGGTGCATCTTGCTATGGCCCTGGAGATGAGATTCATTCTCTCCCATACACCATCTCAGGCGAATGACTCGTGTGTAGGATGACACTCCCCTATGATGTAGCATGACAATTATAGGAAGCATATATGACAACTTTTGTGTAGCATGTCAATTCTCCCTACAACAGTATGGCAATTTCTAAACATGTGGGCAACTTCCCCCTTTTCTTAGCCTGCCAGTTCTCTCTGCTACAACATGTCAAATCTTTGAAATGCATGACAATATTCTCTGTTATAGTGTGATAATGTTTTTGCTATAGCATGGCTCAACATGGCAATTCCTGAAACAATCCTTGGAGTGGGTTCTTGAGAGAAGACTCTCAAGTGGCGCCGTTAGCTCGAATGAGCCCCGGGAACACCAAGGAGGGGCATTTTCTTCCTACTAGATTCCCAAAATACTTATTATGAAAAATCATTCAATCATGATATTACCGCGTAACAAAGTTAATGTGCAACCATTGTTTAATATGCAATGGCTTTAGAAGGCATACTATTGGAATTAGTGTGTAACCATTGTTGAGTCTGTATGGGTATGAATTTTTTTAACAAGAGACGGGTCACGAAGGACCAACACCAGCTTTATAGACATTGCATGGCAGTACAGCTGACAAAGGACCCCAACTATAAGCCAAATTACAACTCAATTAAAAGCACTTTGCAGAAAAGACTCTCGACACGAGAAGAATAGTGCAATGTGATCCACAAGAAGAATAGTGCAATGTGATCCACAGTTGTTGTCGATGCTCCAACACAGGCCGAGTTCGACATCGTCAGGGACAAAACCATCGGGACATGGAGTTTCTATCGCTCCGCCGGCAACAAAAGCCAGGAAAGAAACCATCGGGACATAGTCTTCTTGAAGATAGTTTTGCTCTTGATTCTCAAAACTAATAATCCTCTATTGCAAGTAAATAAATTGGGGTGCAAGTTCAATGCTATAGGATTCTTCTTTTAGGGATCAATGCTATGGGATTCAGATAGACATGGCGCCACAATCCTATGCTATTTCCTTTTGCACTTTCAAATCCTGCAAACTAGAAGTCCCAGACATATTTCCCTATACTTGCTATCTGGAAAGCGCACTGCAATTTTTCGCTATAGTTTTTCAATACGGCAAAATCACAATAAAAATTATACATCACTTATAAATATAATATATAGTCTAATTGTACCTATGTGTTCGATAGTCATGTTTTCCGCAGAGCTTTTAGATATCAACTCGAGATCCCATATAAACAAGCGAGTCATAAATCTATAATAGCATATCAAAAGTCAAACGCCTAAACAAATACTGTTGAAAAAAGAATAATCACAGCTAATACTGCTACACAAATGTCACTCCCGGACTTTCTCAAATAACAATATTCTTCGGTCAACGTTACGGTAAACTTGGACTTAACATGAATGAATAAGGCTGGTTGTAATGGTAGTAGCATAGCTAATATCATGAATGCCAACTAGGCAATTTTAATGAGATATCATAGAATTAAATGAAAAGGAGAGGGTTGAGTATCATATCATGATACTGTATCATAATAAATGCTATACTACCATGTGTCATGCATGGCAATAGATAAAGTGCTACATGATACTACTACATGATACTATGCATTAAGGAGATAGTATCATACACTAGTATCATATGCATGATACTAGTATATGATACTTCCCATTACAGCCAGCCTAATAACAAAGAGTTTTCCTTCGTATATACCAATTCATTAGATCTTTATGGAAGAACCAACTAGGTGAGAGAGAATAATCCATACTATATGTTCTTAATCATAAATGATAAGAGCCCTCCAAAAATCATAAATGACAGGACGAGAGATATACGAGGTATCAAGAAAAATTCCACATGAAAGCATTGTGTTTTGGATAGACACAAGAAAACACTATACAATTTATTATTATTTGACACAAGAGTCAGACGAGCCACTATGTTTTTTCTTGGACTTTTCATTGGGTGAAACCCCATGTCCTTTGTCGGACTCGGCAGCAGTGACACGGTGTGTCATTACCCTTTTGACATAGTCATTGTGGCATTTTGGCCCTAGTCACGTCGTAGCGTGTTGTTTGAGAAGTGAATAATAGCATTGCAGGTCCTAGAACTTGTCATGGATGTGATGGTTTAATCCTACAACTTGTACCTTTTGATCCTAGAACTTGTCTCATACGTGCACATTTAGTCATCGGCCAATCATGAGCAGCCAACTGGAGCCAGCTGGACTGAACGGATCAGCGCTGTAAATTTCTTCGTAAAGTCAATATGCAAGCTGCTTTTGTGAAGTGAACCAACGACTTCTTTGACTGATTTTGAACACATCCACTCGTCGAAGGATTAGTTGAAAACGTGTTCGTGTAACCGTGTCAGGACAACGACAAGGCATCCATGTTGGCCAAGATCAATTCTTGACACGGACAGTATATAAGTAAATAAACCACGGTTTTACGATAAACAAACACACACACACACACATTCGTGACGGGTGGAAGGAAAAGGATAATCTCATAGACACACGGGAGAAGACACATGCGCATGGTTCAAGGCAGGGATCCAGACGGCACTCAAATGACAGCTTGCTAGAGTGCCCTGCAGCTCATCAACATCCTGAATTTTTGCCTCAGACAAAGAGGCGACCCGGTCTCGATCAAGCGGCACACTGACTGAGATCGTCGTTTCAGTGATTCGGCCCTAGTTTATTCTCTCGACTTGAACACGAATAACGGACACGGCATGAAGAAGGCACACTCTCTGCATGAGAAAGGAGCAACCGATGGTGATCAGTGGACAGGTTAAGTACGGTCAAGGGTGAGTGCAATGCCCTGAAGATAGAGAATAGTATGGCTTACACCACGGGACGATCTTCCAGCGCTGGTTGTCGCCCTTGCACCACTCCTAGAGCTCGACCTCGGTGCCGTCGTGGACGCCGTCATGGTCCTTGTCGCCGTGGAGCGCGTTGAAATGAGGTAGATGTTGTTCACCATGCGGGTGCAGCGGAAGCCCTTGCCACGTCCCCGCTCTCCGTCCACAGCAGCTACTCGTCCATGTACTCCGCGTTGTAGCCCACAAGCTTCACCTACAATCACCCAGGGCGTGTTTGACAGCCATAGTGACCGGGCATGGCTAGCTGAAGCCTGGCTCACATGAGGCTGGTTGAGAAAATGCAGCCTCTAAATCAACATCTGCGACCTGTTTGGTTGCCCGCATTTAGTTCTTACGCATTATGGGTTAACTTAGCGCATGGTGTTTGGTTGCCCGTTTGTGTACGTGCAAACACAATGCCCGTTGTTTGGTTGCATGCAACGTCTATTGTCTGATAACCTCTTCGGTATGATGGTGAGGTTAGCAGCACACAACAGCGCTAGAAAGAACGCACGCAACAGAACATAGTAGTACTAAGTATTTATAAATATTGTGCCACACACAAACATACAAGTTCAAACGCAAAGCAGTTCGATATTAAACTAAAGCAACTGGAGCATACCAGGGGCTGTCCTAGGCGTTCACGGCGAAGGCGTCATCGTGCCTCCCGCACATGGTCATCACTTCAATGCCATCATCATTGAAGACGATGACCTTCAACATGTCGGGAGTCAGCAGCTTAAAGGTCACCATGAAGCTTTAGTTGACCTCAATGCGGCGAAGGTGGCCCAACCCTGATTGAGGGTGACCCTGCCGTTCAACAGTCGGACAGTGACCCTCCAGAAGCAGTTGGTGTTCGTCTTCAGCTTGAATTCCTGCGGCACAGATAGGAAGTGCCTCATGAAGTCCAAGGCATAGGTATGGCCTCGAGCTAGGGGGCCATGATCACCTTGTAGAAGGTGGTTGGCCCCCCATCTCATGGTAGTGGTCGTAGTTCCGGTGGTTGCCGGTGGCACTACCAAAAAAGACACATCCGTGACATTTTGGGCCGAACGAATTTTTTCTGTCATACTTATGACTTTTCTATGACGATAATTGTGACAAAACCCGGTATCATCATAGATGTGGCGGGCTTCTACTTCTATGACAAAAAATCATGACAGAAAATGGGCTTTTCATCCTGGGCGGGCCGGAGATGCAGCTGCATGACATTCTTTGGGCCGTCCATGACGGAAAAAACCGTGGTAGAAGCGAGGGCGAGGAAAATATCGGGAGTTCCGGTTACGGTGGGTGGTCGGGGCCGAAGCGATGCATCGTTCGCTTGCATCTGCACGAAGCGTGATCTGCGAGGCGTTGGGCTCTAATCGAACCCTAGCGAGGCGTCGCTTAATCGAACTCGGCGATTGCAATCGCAGTTACGTGTTATCGAACCCGAGCGATCGAGCGATTCCTTTGCTACCGCTGCTAATCAAGCCGATCGATGCTGCCTCTGGATGAACAATGGCGTTGCTTTTGGGGGAGGGGTTGATGAACAGTTCGGTGGGGTGGATGAACAGACCCGTGGTGTTGCCTCTGGATGAATAGGACCCGATCGAGCGGTTGGGGCTGGATGAACAGGACCGTGGAGGGCTGGATGAACAGGACGACCCGTGGAGGGCTGGTTGAGCGAAGAGCGGTGGAGGGCTGGATGTATAGTAGCCCGTGGAGGGTGGTTGAACATGAGCCCGTGGAGAGGGCTGGTTGAACGAAGAGCATGGAGTAGCGCAAGGCTGGATGAACAGGAGCCCGTGGATGAACAGTTGCAGGTGGAGGTGGAGGAGGTCGACGGTGGATGAACAGAGTCTGTGGAGGCCGGAGGAGGTCGATGGTGGAGATGAACGAGATCCGTGGAGTCCTGCTGCACGCCACACCCTCTCGATGAACAGACCCTCATTTCGACCGTAGCGCTCCAAAACAAGTCTGTTTCCTCCATTTTGCGGTATGCCACACCCCTCCCGATCAACAGGACCCCGTTTCGACCGTAGGAGGTCCAACAGAAGTCAGTTTCCTCCGTTTTGCGGTACACAAGACCCCTCCCGATGAACAGGATCCCGTTTCGAACGTGGCCGGTCGAACACAAGGCCGTTTCCTCCGCTCTGCGGTACGCCATGCCTCGTTTCCATCGGCTGTTCCGTCCAAGCCGGTTGGCTCCCACGCATTTCCTTGCCTCCCGATGAACAAGTGTACATCATCGAAAAGACACTGAGCTCAAATTATATAACTTGAAAAAAGGAGATATACTTTGAACACTGGAGAATGGTGATGCCCTCATTTAGCCCACCAATAGTTCGAGAAAATAAACAGTTCGAAACAACGATATATACAACATTCAAACACTGTCTAGTGACTACTACTACATAAACAGCAAGACATGATAGTTCATAAGAAGTCTTGCTACACCACCAAAACGCACCCATCTGCAGCGTTCAGACTCTCATGATCCAGACGAGAATGACATTCTACACATAGGCAACTGATACGTCTCCAACGTATCTATAATTTATGAAGTATTAATGCTATTATATTATCTATTTTGGATGTTTATGGGCTTTACTAAACACTTTTATATTATTTTTGGGACTAACCTATTAACCGGAGGCCCAACCCAAATTGCTGTTTTCTTGCCTATTTCAGTGTTTCGAAGAAAAGGAATATCAAACGGAGTCCAAATGGAATGAAACCTTCGGGAGAGTTATTTTTGGAACGGAAGCAATCCAGGAGACTTGGAGTAGACGTCAGGGAAGCTTTGAGGAAGCCACGAGGCAGGGAGGCGCGCCCTACCCCCCTGGGCGCGCCCCCATCCTCATGGGCCCATCATGGCTCCCCTGACCGACTTATTTTCCCTATATATGTCCATATACCCTAAAAACATCGAGGACAACAATAGATTGGGAGTTTCACCGCTGCAAGCCTCTGTAGCCACCAAAAACCAATCGAGACCCTGTTCCGGCACCCTGCGGAAGGGGGGATCCCTCACCGGTGGCCATCTTCATCATCCCGGCGCTCTCCATGATAAGGAGGGAGTAGTTCACCCTCGGGGCTGAGGGTATGTACTAGTAGCTATGTGTTTGATTTCTCTCTCTCTCTCTCTCGTGTTCTTGATTTGGCACGATCTTGATGTATCGCGAGCTTTGCTATTATAGTTGGATCTTATGATGTTTCTCCCCCTCTACTTTCTTGTAATGAATTGAGTTTTCCCTTTGAAGTTATCTTATCGGATTGAGTTTTAAGGATTTGAGAACACTTGATGTATGTCTTGCATGTGCTTACCTATGGTGACAATGGGATATTCACGTGATTCACTTGATGTGTTTTGGTGATCAACTTGCGGGTTCACCTTGTGAACTTATGCAAAGGGGTTGGGGCACACGTTTTCGTCTTGAATCTCCGGTAGAAACTTTGGGGCACTCTTTGAAGTTATTTGTGTTGGTTGAATAGATGAATTTGAGATTGTGTGATGCATATTGTATAATCATGCCCACGGATACTTGAGGTGACATTTGAGTATCTAGGTGATATTAGGGTTTTGGTTGATTTTTGTCTTAAGGTGTTATTCTAGTACGAACTCTATGATAGATCGAACAGAAAGAATAGCTTCGTGTTATTTTACTACGGACTCTTGAATAGATTGATCAGAAAGGATAACTTTGAGGTTCTTTCGTACCCTACAATAATCTCTTTGTTTGTTCTCCGCTATTAGTGACTTTGGAGTGACTCTTAGTTGTATCACTACAAAAAAGACACATCCGTGACATTTTGGGCCGAACGAATTTTTTTTTGTCATACATATGACACTTCTATGACGATAATTGTGACAAAACCCGGTATCATCATAGATGTGGTGGGCTCCTACTTCTATGACAAAAATCATGACAGAAAATGGGCTTTTCGTCTGGGCGGCCGGAGACGCAGCTGCATGACATTCTTTGGGCGCCCATGACGGAAAAACCGTGGTAGAAGCAAGGCGAGGAAAATTTCGAGGAGTTCCGATTATCGTGGGAGGTCGGGTCCGAAGCGATGCGCTGCTTTCTCTGACACGACGCTGCTGCGTGTGCGAGGCATTGGCTCTAATCGAACCCGAAGCGAGGCGTTGGGCTCTAATCGAACAAGCGATTGACTGCAGCTACGCGTTCATCGAACCCGAGCGATTGATCGATGGTCGTTAATCGAACCCGATCGAGCGATTCTTCGCCATCGCCGCTAATCAAGCCGATTGATGCTGCCTCTGGAATGAACAGTGAGCGTTGCGTGGGGTTTTGGAGGAACAGTGAGCGGTGGCGTTGCCTCTAGATGAACAGGACCCCATGGTGTGGAGGGCTGGATGAACAGTACATGGTGGAGGGGTGCCCGTGGAGGGGTGGTTGAACAGGACCCGTGGTGTGGAGGGCTGGATGAATAGTAGACGGTGGAGGGGTGGTTGAACAGTAGCCGGTGGAGTAGCGCGCGGTCGAGGCTGGATGAACAGGAGCCCGTGGAGGCCGGAGGAGGTCGACGGTGGAGATGAACAGATCCGTGGAGTCCGTTTTGCGATACGCCACACCCTCCCGGCGAACAGGACCTCGTTTGACCGAAGCGCCCAACACAAGTCCGTTTCATCCGCTTTTGCGACGCCACACCCTCCCGATCAACAGACCTCGTTTCGACCGTAGGAGGCCCGTTTCCTTTGTTTTGCGGCACGCCACACCCTCCCGATCAATAGGACTTTGTTTTGGACCGTGACGAGGTCCGCTTCTCGATTTTGCAGACGCCACACCCTCCCGATCAACAGACCCGTTCGACGTAGGAGGTCCGCTTCCTCCGTTTTGCGAGACGCCAGGCCTCGTTTCCATCATCTGTTCCGTCCAAGCCCTCCCGATGAACATGACCACGCATTCCGTTCCGACCCAGCCGGTTGGCTGCCACGCGTTTCCGTTGCCTCCCGATGAACACGACGCGTTCCGTTGCCTCCCCATGAACACGACGCATTCCGTTGCCTCCCCATGAACACGACGCATTCCGTTGCCTCCCCATGAACACGACGACGACGCTGTTTCTCCGTTCTGACCCAGCCATGTACACGAGCCCTGGCCGTATGTAAGCGGGAGTAGGCGTTCGAGACCCTGCCCATATGTACACATACGTGGCGTATTTTCTTTCTTGCACCCGGCGGCTATGCGTGCGTGTACATGCTACGTAGCGCCTCTACTACTTACGTCGCGGCGCCTCTACTACGACGCGCGCGGCGCCTCTACATCCACCAAGATATAAATACACGTCACGACGAATGACAACACTACGACGCTCGACCAGGTGGGTCCCGACCGCCAGCACTTCCTTGCTCAGGAAGATGTAGCTGGTGGGTCCCAGCGGTCGATGGGGCGAATCGCTTTGGTTTTTTGCCGGACGCACTTCCTTGCGTGCGAAGGTGTAGCTGCTGGTCAAAACAATCAGGGGGGCGAATCATTTTTTTTGCCCGGACACACTTCCTTGCGTGCGAAGGTGTAGCTGGTGGGTCCCAGCAGTCGGGGGCGAATTGTTTATTTCCGGACGCACTTCCTTGCGTGCGAAGATGTAGCTGGTGGGTCCCAGCAGTCAGGGGGCGAATCATTTTTTTTCCGGACGCACTTCCTTGCGGGCGAAGATGTAGCTCGTGGGTCCCGACAGTCAGGGGGCGAATCATTTTTTTCACGAAATACGGTGGCCCGTCCGGTGGGTCCCTGCTGTCAGGTGGAGGAATAATTATTTTGCGCGTAATAAGGAGGCACTTCCTTGCGGCTGTCGTGGACCCAGCTGTCAGCCTCTCCACGTACAGTACACGTCCGATGGAAGTCGTTCCTTGACCATGTTGACCACGCCGCACCAAGAGCACTAGGGCGGTGGACGACGGCGAGGCCTAGGAAGGGGACGACGCGGAGCCGGGGAAGACGCGGCAGTGGATGCAAACGCGGAGAGGAGTACGAGGGTTCACTGGTTCGACTGACTGCCGCCGCCGCGAATAACAGGGGTGTGGGTGAGTGGAGGGATGGCACGCCAGCGATGGGAGTAGTAGGGGCGGTGAGGCCTCCGCGACAAAGACAACCGCCACGGAGGCAGGAGCAAGCGGCACGACCGCCTTTGCTTGGGCGGTGGAGCAAGAAGACCAGAGGTTGAAGAAGCACGACGGCCGTTGGATCGACATCGTCACGGTCACTGCAGCTAGAATCGTTTATATTGACTAAGTTGACAAAGCCCTTGGTACATCAACTTAGTAGGCCCTGAGTTAGCTTCGAAACGGTGCGCCCGGATGTCGGGGAGGAATCATTTTTGGGCGGTGAAACTAGAATATCCGAGATTGAAGAAGAAGACGGTATCCGTTGGATGGACATCCAACGCCATCGCCGCTAGAACCGTGTGTTGACTATAAGTTGACAAAGCCTTGCATACGCGTCAACTCTGTTTTTTTAGGGACGCACAACTTAGTAAGGCCAGAAGTATGTGGCAGAAAACTTATAGCCCATTTGAGATTTGTAAGAATGTGTAGCCCATTTTTGAATTCTAATGGAATTTACTACAGCCCATTTACAGTTTGTTAAAAATACAGACCATTTCAACCAACCGTTCAAAACAGAATTCAATAAAATTTCCCACATTTTGATGGGGTCCGAAATATTTTTATCCCGAAATTTCTAGTCAGATTAAATACAATTTTAATATAAATTTATATTACGTAAAAATCCAACAAAACATTACGCTCGCAACAATTAATGAAATTAAAATTTTCAATATCCAAAAATAATATTTTATAAAGTAATCATGTGTTTGGTGCATTTTTTTATAGTTACTGCCCAGTTTTTATAATTACATACATCCCATTTATTATTTCTTAAAGCTCATTTTCTTGTTAAGCCTAATGCATCCCTCATAGGAAAGATTTGCAGCCCAGCGGGGCGGAGAACAACAACTTGACCTTGCCTGGGTATTCCTAAAAAAAGTATAGCTGGGCTAGCCATTTTCAGCTTAAAAAAATTAATATCTCAGCTGGATATCTGGCCTGGGCTAGACGGGCCACAGCCCGCCCAGTTAATACCTGCAGCAATGTTTTCGTTGTTGTTCAGAAGAGAAAAATTAATATCTGGGCTAAACATCAAAAAACTCTGCAGTGCTCAAACCTCAAAAACACAAATACTGCTCGAGCTGCTTGGTCCCAGCTGTCGGCCGCATTGTGCAACTCTCCCGTTTATTGACTACTACATAGGTTGACAATGGTGTGGGACCGTGATGTCAGGAAACCAGGAGGAAGCAAAATAAATTATAGTTATATATATATATATATAGGAAAAATGCATCCTACTATCGGGTGTAGCTACACCCATTTCTCATAACACTACATGTGGTAGTATATACTCTACTTTATTATTTTTAATATGTTCATATACTATATCTAAGATACTTTAAAGTGAGTTATATGAAAAATTGCAGGTGAGCTCATAGTTTTATTATATTTGTGAAACACGTACATATTTGTACACGAAATGGAGTATGCACAAAATATGATACATACTACCAAAAAAGAAGTATATATACTACCCAAACATTCATATATACTACATACTACGGGTACATACTCTCCGATATGATAGATACTACCTAGAACATATGAAACAAAAGTGGGAGTAACTACACCCGGTAGTAAGGAAAATTTGTCATATATAGGGCTGGACTATTCTGTTACCCATAACAGAATATTATTCTGTTACCCCTTGGCCTATAAGGGGCGTGAAGGAAAAAAAAGAAAACCCAGCCCACCCACTCCCGCATCCCCGTCTCCGGCTGGATCCCGGCGATGGCCAACCCCCGCCTTCTCCCCTGTCTGGACCCCGGTGATGCCCCGCTCCCACCTTCTCCCCGGCTGGATCCCGGCGCCGCCCCGCCCCACCTTCTTCACGGTGCCGCCCTGGCCCCCACCTTCTTCACGACGCCACCCTGGCCCCCACCTTCTTCCCGGCGCCGCCCCCACCTTCTTCCCCTTGGCATCCGTAAACCTCCTTCCCTCGCCGCCAAGGCCCAAAGAACCTCCTTCCCCAAGGCCCAGCCTGCTCCTCCCCGCTCTGGCGCCCAACCTCCTCCTACCTCAAGGGACGCCGACTCGAGGCCCGGCACCCAGCGTGGCGACCCCGAGCCCCCGATCAATCATCTCCTCCTCAAAACCCCAAGTTCAACGACCACGCCTCCTCCGTCCATAGCTCGCCCGCCGCCCAAGAACTCGCCGCCACAGAGCCCCTATGAAAGATAACTCGGCATTCCCTACCACAGACAACCATGGACTCGACTGCCCCAGTCCAGCCCGTGGCGTGGTGGTGGTCGAGTACATCTCTGCAAGTTCAGAATCGGGAAACAGGTAGGTTCAGACAAAAATTAAACTGTCAAACAACATGAGTTTTTGTACATTTCAGAAACATTGGACAAGGACCAAGCACATCTCCTCTTTGTTCATAGCTATGTTGTCTAATTTCTTCTCCATGCGAGTGTTAGAGAATAATGTAGTGTTGCCTGTCAACTACTGGTTTGATCAGCTTTGAGTTTTGGCCTAGCTGAACTTTTGATAGAGCAACAGCTTGTTGTCAGTCCTAGTGCGCTCAAGCATGGGTGAGAGTTGAACTTTGATAGAGCATCGGTTTGTTGTGAGTTCTAGTGTGCTCAATCATAGGGAGGGATTGACCTATTATCGACGGATTTAACTTATTATGTCAATTCTAGTGCAGCGCTAACGAAGGTACAAATGTACTGAATGTTCACACCTTTAATCTTTTCATTTTGTGAAACATGCATCAGTTCAGTATGAAAAAGGAACACAATAAGTTAACTTTGCAAGTGCATCAGTTCACCTTGAATAAAATACAGAAGTGCACCATCAAGTTTTCTATAAGTTCGCTTATTAAAAAAACGGAATGTTGGTTGCGTAAAGAAAACCGGAGAAACAATTTGTTGATCTACGGATTTAAATAAAAACTTGGAAAAGTTCGAAAACTTATACTCATGTTTTCTGTTTCTAAAATAGAGAATGTCCATACCGACTCACACCAAGATGCGCTTGAAACTTATATAGTTTGGTTCAGTTCTTATTGTCGGCATCCGGGGCAGCAGCCAACCCAGCCTTCCCTCCCGTTCATTAGTCCAACTTCTTGCTCCGGCGCCGGTCACTCAAAGAGTCGCGTGCAGGCCACCCGTGTTTCACCTCCTGATCTGGCTCAACTTTCTCCCTTCTTCATCATTTTTGGTATGAATTTGATGAATCTTCTTGATACTCTATTCTTACTCATTTAGAGCTAATTTCGTTCCTACATATATGTATCACTTAGTTTTCAGATGGCTTAATTTAGAGTGTTTCCAACTCTGAAACTTGCCATGCATATTTGGGGATGGAATGTGAAAATGGATGATCCTGTGATGGATTGATGTGCAGGTTCTTTGTGTACTTGTTTTTGACAAAATTATTGTAGTACTCTGTAGTGGTATTAAATTGGGAACTGAGAGAGTCCTAGATTAGGGGGTGTCCGGATAGCCGGACTATCATCATCAGCCGAACTATCATTGGCCGGACTATCATCATCGACCGAACTCCAAGACTATGAAGATACAAGATTGAAGACTTCGCCCCGTGTCCGGATGGGACTTTCCTTGGCGTGGAAGGCAAGCTTGGCGATACGGATATGTAGATCTCCTACCATTGTAACCGACTCTATGTAACCCTAGCCCTCTCCGGTGTCTATATAAACCGGATGGCTCTAGTCCGTAGGACAGAAGAACAACAACCCTTACAATCATACCATAGGCTAGCTTCTAGGGTTTAGCCTCCTTGATCTCGTGGTAGATCTACTCTTGTAAACATCCACAATATCAATATCAATCAAGCGGGACGAGGGTTTTACCTCCATCAAGAGGGCCCGAACTCAGGTAAAACATCGTGTCCCTTGTCTCCTGTTACCATCCGCCTAGACGCACGGTCAGGACCCCTACCCGAGATCCGCCGGTTTTGACACCGACATTGGTGCTTTCATTGAGAGTTCCTCGTGTCGCCACCAATAGGCGTGATGTCCTCTTCAATCGACAACGACGCAGTCCTGGTGAGACTTTTCTCCCGGACAGATCTTCGATTCGGCGGCTTTGCATCGCGGGCCAACTCACTTGGCCATCCGAGCAGATCGAAGCTACGCCTGGCCGTCGAGTCAGGTTTGAAGCCTAAACTTCACGGGCCGATATCCGCGGGGACTTGATCTTCGATGGATCTGAGCCATACCGGCGTGCGCGCTGTCACGATGGGCATGACCTAACTCGCCTGGACAGCACCTTGAGGTCAAGACACGAATCCGCCCGACCCATAGTCCGGAGCCGATCGCTGATCGAGGACGGATGGCTGGACACCGCCCGGAGCTGCAACTTACGGCGATGGAGCCGAACACTTACCTTGTCCCGCATAAGGCCCATGACTCGAGGCGCGGACTCGCGGACTCCGAACCTCCTGCGCCCCGCGGTCGAATCCGATTGGCGCCGATCATGGAATTCACCGCTGCGGACATCTTTCAGCACTCGCCTTCGGAGATATCATAAATTCATCAAGCATCTCTCGCTATCCGGAGAGCCCGGCGAACCACGGCCAGGATGGTTGGGACGCAGACGAAGAAGAAATTCAGAGCCCACCCACCACCCACCCGTAGCCACCGCCGGCGATTTAACCGACGTTTCGACCACGACTCCGAAGACATCGACGGCATGGACGGCGATGCGGAGACTACCAAGAACCAAAGGCCTACAGGACTTTGGAAGACCACCTCGTCATACGACATATACATGGTGGACACCCCAAAAGATGGGGACGGCGAAGAAGCAACGGAGGCCGATTCTTAAATAAACAGCCCAAGCGCCGACGTCGTGGCGCGCCTAAATCCCGCCATGGAAAGAATGGAGATTCCGCACAGGAGATAATAACACCCCGAAAGTGCCGAAGACAACTCCCTCCAAAGACGATCCAGCGAGGAGGAGGCGAAGCAAGCCCTCACGAGAGGGCGGCATTTAAGAGGTCGAGGATGACAATTACTTACCTCCTTCGAGACGAGGCAAGCCTCGACGACGATTTAATTCGTCGTGCTCGAGGATCCCGTCGAACAAGAGCGTTTCAGACGCAGGCTAATGGCCACGGCAAACAGCCTAAAGAAACAAAGCAGCAACAACTTCGAGCTGATCAAGACCCTCTTGGCCGACAGATGGACCGAGGTCCTCGCGTCAAGAGTATGAACTCAAACGCCTCCAAAAGTTACCCAAAACGCAAGTTGCTCCCCGGTTAGAGGAGGAAGCGTACAAACCTGCATCACCCAGCGCTGTCGGCAGACCGACCACCTCGTGGTCGCGACAGAGAGGCGTGCAAACCCTCCACCAAAACCGCACCCGACATCGCTCAAAAAGCATGAAGCCACGGGGAACGACCGGACTTGCGAGATATATTGAGGACAAGGCAAGACAATCCAGATCTATCTATGGATCATGTGGGCGCCCCAATACCCACGCGAATACCGTCGCGCGGATACAACTACTCCGCCGGGCGAACACAGCGCATAACGCTCTCTCGAGGTACGCCGCGATATCGCTCAATACGAGGCGCCGACACCCACTATGCTTCACCGACGAAGTAATGGATCATCAAATCCTCAAGGGTTTAAACCCGTTAATATCGAATCCTACAATGGCACAACAGACCCAGCGGTTTTGATTGAGGATTATCTCCTCCATATACATATGGCCCGTGGCGACAATCTTCACGCCATCAAATATCTCCGCTCAAGCTTAAAGGACCAGCTCGGCATTGGCTTAACAGCCTGCCCGCAGAGTCAATTGATCTTTGGGAAGACACGGAAGCCGCATTCCTCGACAACTTCCGAGGCGCGACAATGCGACCACCGGACGCAGATGACCTAAGCCACATAATCCAGCAGCCAGCGAATCAGCCAAGCAATTCTGGACACGGTTCTTAACAAAGAAAAATCAAATCGTCGACTGTCCGGATGCAGAGGCCCTCGTTGTCTTCAAACATAACATCCGCGACGAGTGGCTGGCCCGGCACCTAGGACAGAGAAGCGAAATCCATGGCAGCCCTCACATCACTCATGACCCGCTTACATGCGGGAGAGGATAGTGGCTAGCTCGCAGAACAACCTCAAAGAAAACGCGCGGCAGTCCGGATACCAAGGACCGCAATGGCAGGTTGCGTCGAAACAAAACAAACGCCGCATTAACGGCGACGGCAATGAGGATACGACAATCAACGCCGGATTCCGAGGCTCCAAGCCCGTCAACGAAGAAGCCATTCAAAAGAACCACTCCGGGCCCGCCCAATTTGGACCGAATACTCGACCGCTCTGTTAAATACATGGAACCCCGAAAAGCCATCTAACCACACCAACAGAGATTGTTGGGTATTCAAGCAGCGAGCAAATTAATCGCCAAAACAGTGACAAGGGCTACACAGCGATGACGAGGAAGAGACCCCCGCCGAACAACATAGGACAAAAGGGATTTCCCCTCAAGTTCGGACGGTAAACATGATATACGCAACGATATTCCCAAGAGGGAGCGGAAGTGCACTAAGGGACGATACGCGATGGAGCCGATCGCCCCAAAATTCAACCCATGGTCCTCTTGCCCGATCACTTTCGATCGAAGAGACCATCCGACCAAGATCCGCCATGGCGGATTCGCCGCATTGGTTTTAGACCCAATCGTCGATGGATTTCACCTCACGAGTCCCGATGGACGGCGGCAGTAGCCTGAACCTGCTTTATCGGGATACAAAGGCGCAAGATGGGCATAGACCCTTCAAGGATTAAACCTACAAAGACAACCTTCAAAGGCGCCATACCAGGTGTCGAGGCCAATTGTACGTGCTCGATTACATCGAAGTGGTCTTCGGATCCCGGATAATTTCAAGCGAGAGTTAATCTTGACATAGTCCCATTCCGCAGCGGCTATCACGCTCGCCGGACGAACCGCATTCGCAAAATTCAACGCGTGCCGCATTATACATACCTTAAGCTCAAGATGCCAGCCCTCGTGGAGTCATCACGGTCAATGGAAACACGGAACGCCCTCCGAACGGAGGAACATACAGCGCTCTCGGCAGAAGTCTGAGCATCCTTTTAAGAAATTATCGAGTCCGCCGTTAAACGACCGAACACGCCAAACGCGCCCGAGCAACATCAACCAAGACCCCCGCACGCTCCGAGCATCGCCAGAGTAATGCGGCCTCAACCCCAGCCCTCGCAAAATTGTAAGACAAACTCTCCGCGTACATAATTACGCCTTTGAGATACCATGGGCATAGGGGAAAGGCACAAACACAACAGACCCAGTGCGGTTCGACCACACCAGGGCTCCCAAGTGTGTCGCTTTTTTCCTTTTATTTCTCTCTTTTTATACAGAACTCGTCCGCGCGAACCTGCCGAACTCATGATGCAACAGCCGGGGAAGGACAAAGGCGCGATTTAACACTCGGTGGTCTCCATCACGAGCATTAAATTTGTTAAATACAACATCCCGTGGCCTACGCCTGGAGGGAGACGCCTTTAATTCGTCCAATCCCTTGCTTTCCGCACTATTTGTATCATTCCGCACTCATAGCATATCTTCTCGAACAAAATGCAGCACTTTTGCCCATAATTGCATTACCTTATATATATATATATGTTCATTTATGACATGTTGCACCAGTACATTTTGGTACGCCAAATACACCAGGGCTGATGTTCTCCGCATTATGGTGTGATAAAGTCCGAACACTTTCACAAGTGCGGCACCCGAACTTATAGCATTATATGAATCGGCTCCAATCATGTCTTGGGTCAATAGTTGGGTTTGCCCGGCTCCCATGTTTGGCACCTTACGCCCGCTCTATCGCTAAGGTAGCACTGGAGAACCATCGCGATTGCGCCCGGTTGAGCCGGGTTAACGCCAAAGGAGAAAGCTAAAACGACTGTCATGATAAGGCGAGACTGGTCGCTGTTCGAGAGGTCCTTTCGGTCCTTAAAGACCTCGCCGCTCGATCGAAGTTCGGATAATGTCCGACGAAGGCGTGGATAGCGCCCCTAATTCGGTCCTCCGAATACTAGGGGCTTCGCCGAAATTTAAAATTATAGAATTCTATGGCTAAGTGAGAGTGTTCAAGCACTATAAGTCCGGTTGCCTTGTTCGTTGTGTTGAGCGCCTCCCTCGATGGACCCAAAAATGGGAACTAGAGTGCTCAAGTTTATCCCGAACACCCCAGCACTCGTGGCATGGGGGCTGAAGCCGACGACTTGCCATCTCTCAGATTTAATAAACGGCCGCACAGAAGGTAATATTTTAAATTAACAAGCGTTGCTTAGCGACATGAACAAAGTTTTCAGCGCATGTGATAACACATTGCGACTTTACTCAATAATTACATCCACAGGGCACTCATCCGCAATCTTGCGGGCACCCTTCAGACAGTCTTATAGTACATTTCGGCGACGATATTCCTTGCCATTGGCGCGTTAGAGATTAGCTTCTCCGCATCCAGCTTGCCCTAATGCACCTTTGCGCTGGCAAGGGCCCGACGAGCACCTTCAATACAAAGCGGAGCGCTTTGATAACCTCCACCTGGGGCACGATCCACCAGCCGTCGCGACGAGGCGAAGTAGCTCCTGTGCATGGCCTCTCCAGCCACACCGGACTATGAGGCCCTTCATGGCCTGCTCGCCACCTTAGGAAGCTCGACCAGCTGCTTCACCTGGTCGCTAGGGGCACGGATGGCCGGCCTCAAGATACCGAGACCGAAGACCTTCACGCTGAGCTCCCTCCTCGGCTCGGTAGAATGCGGCGGCATCGTACACGCCTGCGAGGCAGATCTGCAAACGCCTCGAGAGCTCAATTCGGGTAAGTAACACGTAATTTACATTCACATGCTTGCTTTGCGTGAAAAATGCCTTACCCGCCGCTATCTTCCTCATCAACTCAATCTCTGAAGGGACTTATGGGCATCGGCCTTGGCAGTTTGGCACTTTCGAGGCGAGGCAAGCTCGGACTCTCGAGTCTTTGAGTGACGCCCAAACTCTCATGCTTTTCCATGAGAGCCCGGAGCTCTTGCTGAACCACCGCCACCCGCGCCTCTTGCTTTTCTCGCTCTGCCTGTTCCGTGGCGCATTATGCTCGTCGCGGACACGGCCTCCTTCGTGGTCGCCACCTTGTTCGTGGCCCTGCAGCACCCATGTTATCCTTGTTATTTTTTTGCAACCTAAATCCTTTTCTCAGAAGGTACAAGTTCAAAGTGGTGTTACTCACCTTCTTTGTCCCGAGCTGCTTCTGGCGCGGCCGAGCTCTTGTTCGACCGCCGAGCTCCTGCTTCAAAGCACCGACCTCCGCGATCGGTCTGGCAGAGGTCGGCATAGCAGCCTGCAACCCATATTGACATAATTTTTAGCAACCCTGCGATATCTTATTTTTTCAGATCCTCGGTCCGCTTTTCTTTCGAACACCGAACCGAGCATCGTGGGCTACTGTCATGCGGTATTACATTACATATTTTAACTTCTTACCTCAAAGCACGATAGAAGGCTCTGCGAGCTTCGGTCAGCCCGCTCTTGGCGAAGCTGCACCTTCGAATCACCGCACTCATAATAGTGCGGTGTTCTTCCTCGATGGAAGCGCTCTGCAGCGCCCCAACAAATTGCCCGGCGCCCGGTTGGACGGAAGCCGCCCGGCGCCACGGTCTTGCCCTTCGCTTGAAGGGCTGCCGCCGGACTCCGGAACCACTGCGGGTTCGATATGGAGTCCGGCGCAAAGTCCGGAGGACGCCTTGCGGCGCCCCGAGCCTCCTCCGATGTGTCCTTCTGGGATCCCACCTCGGCGCCCTCGGTGTCGCGAGGGGTGGAGGCGGTCGGGATGGAGTCTACATCCGACGGAGCCAACGACCCGCTTCGATGAAGCGGGAGATCATCACCGGCTGGACTATAGGCAGCATGCGGCATTAGAATGACACTATGTGGCGAGAAAAGAAATTATAAATCATTCAGAATCCGGATACTTACGATCTCGCGGAGGCCTGGCCCTTGAAGGCCATTCTTCCTCGCCAACGCCGATGTTGGCGGAGCTGTCCGGGAATAGTCCTTCCTCTTAGACCCTTCGGCCTCCCTGGGGAAGCCTTCCTCTTCCTCTCTCCCTCCTCTGGGGGAGACTCCTCTTTCTCCTCCTCGTTTTCGGGGGAGGAGTCCGCCCCGGAGTCGTCGGACACGTGAAAATGGGAACTCTTTGGAGCACCCGTGGCCTCCTTCTTGGCCTTCTTCTCCGGCACCACGTGCGGTGCCGGAACCAGCAGCCTCGCTAGACGAGCGTCTACTGGATTTTCTGGCATAGGAGCCGGGCAGATAATCTGCTCCGCCTTCCTCATCCAGTCCTGTCAAAGGAAAAGGGGAAATTAAAACCTGCATAGAGTCAAACTATGAAAAGCAAGTGTCCCGTAAAGGGTAGAATCACTTACCTCGTTGGCTTGGCGCCTGAGCGAAATCCGCGATCTTGATCGCGGATGCGGGGCTGGCGCCTTGAACAGCACCTCCAAGCGCCTTCAGACGTCAGGTGTGAAGAGCCCGCTCAGCGCTGGTGCTGTTCGGATCGAACTCCCACAGATTGAATGCCCGCTCTTGGCATGGGAGAATCGGCGACGAGCATGACTGGACCACGTTAACCAGCTGAGCTTCTTCACCAGCTTCGGATACAGTGCTTGAGTCCGTCGGCTCCTCCGAACTACCCCACAAAGAAACCCTTCTCTTTCCGGAGGTGAGCTGCGTGGGGATACCAGATCTGAACTCGGGGCCGCCGCCCATGTAGGGTCACGCGGCTCGGTGATATAGAACCACCCGATTGCCACCCTTGATGGATTCCACGAAGGCCCTTCAACTAAAGGACATTGGGCATCTTGCCCAACATGGCGCCTCAAGACTCCGCTTGAGTGCCCTTCACTACCTTCGCTTGACATTGAAGGTCTTGAGCCTGGCGGAAGTGGGGCGGATGCAGAGGAAAGCCTCGCACACAACGATAAACGCCGAGATGTTGAGGATGAAGTTGGCGCCAGATCATGAAAATCCAGGCCGTAGTAGAACATGAGCCCCGGACAAAGGGGTGAAGTGGAAAGCCCACCAGCGGAGGAAGTGGGGAAGAAAGACGACCTCTCATGGGGCCAGGGGTGGGGATGAGCTGCCCCTCGTCGGGCAGCCGGTGCGCGATGTCGCCGGAGAGGTATCTGGCGCCCCAGCAGTTTGGCGATGTGCTCCTCCTTAACGGTGGAGGCCAACCATTTACCTCCGCTCCGGACATGATCGGAGAAGGTTGAGATGAGATGCGCGAACTTGGGCGCTGGAGCTCGAAGTCGCGGAGATGGATAAGCAAAGGAGGAAGAAGGCGTAGGTGAGAAGGTGAATCCTTATCCCTTATATGGGCGGGCAAAGTCACGCGCCCACCACCGGCCCGGTAAAACTCGCTTATCTCCCAAGCGCCACCATCAATGGCGCGGTTGGGTTACCCACGCCAAGATTGATGAGAATCCCGGATTAAGGGGAAACACGATCTCGCTCGACAAGACGTGTTAAGGAAACCGCCGCTAAAATGCGCCGAGGTGGTAAAGTAAAAACAATTCAAGTAATGGCTTGGTAGTGGTGTGACGCCATGCCACAAAAACGCCGCCAGATTGAACTTGTGTATATATTATTCTCTCTACGGTGGAATGTGGAATTTATTTTGCAGAGCCGGACACTATCCTGGTGTTCACAATCTTCTTTCATTTGGAGGAGGAACCCACCTTGCAATGCCAAGAATATACGCGCCGGACTTGTCGTCATCGAAGCCTGGTTCAGGGGCTACTGAGGGAGTCCTGGATTAGGGGGTGTCCGTATAGCGGGACTATCATCATCAGCCGAACTATCATTGGCCGGACTATCATCATCGACCGGACTCCAAGACTATGAAGATACAAGATTGAAGACTTCGCCCCGTGTCCGGATGGGACTTTCCTTGGCGTGGAAGGCAAGCTTGGTGATACGGATATGTAGATCTCCTACCATTGTAACCGACTCTATGTAACCCTAGCCCTCTCCGGTGTCTATATAAACCGGATGGCTCTAGTCCGTAGGACAGAAGAACAACAACCCTTACAATCATACCATAGGCTAGCTTCTAGGGTTTAGCCTCCTTGATCTCGTGGTAGATCTACTCTTGTAAACATCCACAATATCAATATCAATCAAGCAGGACGTAGGGTTTTACCTCCATCAAGAGGGCCCGAACCTATGTAAAACATCGTGTCCCTTGTCTCCTGTTACCATCCGCCTAGACGCACAGTCCGGGACACCCTACCCGAGATCCGCCGGTTTTGACACCGACAGGAACCTATGGTGCTTCAGTTAGAAGATCATTGATGCTAGCTTCTAAACCTTTGCCATTACTTTGGCTTGCCCAGCTCTCCGAATTCCTCCAATTGATCCTTGGGTTAATGTTTGTATATGTTGTGCACTTCTGATCCCATCGTGAAGTGAAAAAAGACAAGCGAGCTAAGTACTAATTCGGAAAGTTTGCAAGTTCGACCACACAAACCTAAAGAAAGTTTATTGCAAAACTTCGGTTTTGCCTGTTCCCCGAAAATGTCTTGCTAAAGAAATATCTCTTGTGCACTTATTTATTCACCTGAATATTTGTTAAACAAAAATAGAAGCACATTTTGTGAATTTTATAATAATGCGGCTGTTTTAGTTATTATATGCAGGGCCCTATTTGTGGTGGTTCCTGGCCTTGTGTGGCAACAGGTCGCGGTCGTCGTGTGAATCGTTGGTCCGTGGCCCTCTTTCTGCGCATGGAACTCCTCTCCTTCTCACCTAAAACATTTTGTGCTCTGGATCTCTCCACTCCCTGTCAAGCTTCCCGAGCTTGTTTCAGAAGCCCATTGTATTACTGTACCTGGTGCTCTCTCCACTCTCCAGCAACTAATGCTATCTCCACTCTACTGTATGTTTTTCTTGATGAACAAGTATGGACAAAAAAATATGTTGAATAGGGATAATTCATGTATTACTGCCATGTAAGTTCAAAAAATAACCTGTAACAAGTACAAAAATGAAAGGTGGGCAAAACAAAAAGTGAGCTTGGAAGTAGGAAGTTTGATGCATCGGCTACTGCTCCTTTTGTGCTTCTGGTTTACTCCAAACAATTTATTTTTTTTGCATTACATTGTAAACAAAAATGAGAAGTTTTTAATTCCACAAGTATGAACTTTTTGAATGTGCACTTCTTAAAACAGAAGTGTACGTCCCAGTTCAATTTGTGTGCAAGAAAAAAAATGGTTTGATTTAAAAACATTGACCAGTACAGAGTAAAAACAATGATCAGTTCTAAATAAAAGAAATGATTCGTTTGTGAGTTTGTCAGTTCGCCGATGGGATCCGCAGGTCAGCCCCTGATCTTCCACAAATAACTCTTCAGTCTTTTGTGAGTATTAATTCAACATCTGACTGAAATGTGTAGCTTGGACTGAAGTTTTAAGGACCTAATTTACTACTTACCTGCCGCAGCTCCCTGGCTGTTCACAGCCGCCACCCTAGTCCGTTCATCATCGCTAACCGAGGCCGCTCAACGACGAGCGCTCACGCCGCACAACGCACGCAATTGGGTAGTCTCTCTCTCTCTCTCTCTCTCTCTCTCTCTCTCTCTCTTTCTTGTACCTGTATGAAGTGTTTCCTGACTAGTGTTGTGGCTGGTTGACTTTGCCTCTTCCTAGCCCCCGATTTTTTGATTTGGGGACTGAACAAGTGCAATTCGTCGAGGCATTTAGTGTGCTGACCATGCCTGCTATGTCACATTGTTGTTGAATCTTTATAGGCCTGTAGCAAAACATTGTATGAGTCAAAACCTATGATAAAACAAAGGTAACCATGTGAGACTTTTTTCTGTTAATAATGCACTCATGGGTTGAATGCATGTTAAATCTTTTCTTGAATGGTGTTTTCCAGATAATTCAGGCTTTGAAACGATTGAAGAGTAAATCTACTGACAATCGTGGAAGAATGACTGAGGGGACCAAGCGCTAGTAGAATACTACAGGCAAGCAGGGACGTTCGATGCTACTGGATTGTGGATAGAGGAGTTAAATTAAGCCCCTCACTTTGTTTCTACATATCAGGGGAGCCAGATCCCTGCTTCAGTATATGACTTGTACAAGAAAACATGCACTAAGTGTAGCAGTTCACTGTGTGTTTATATCATCAGTTCGTTAATAAATCAAAGAAAAAGGTTTTGTGCATGTGACTATTCCTGTGAGCGCCAATGTACTTAAATGTTTACTTTGTGCTTCCGTGTATGTTTTTGGGCAGTACAAATACATCGTCATACTTAGTACATGCGCGGTCGGGGTCGAGGGCCTCCTGCTCAATAGTACAACTTAACTTCTTATTTTCTGGCCGGTCGCTCAAGGAGCTGTGCTCAACAGTACAACTTCTTGTTTTGTGGCCGGTCGTTCAAGGAGCTGAGTTCAAAATGAGAGAAGTCTAGAATATCGTCACAAAACACGCCAAGATGTGAAAGCACGCCAAGATAAAACCATACATACATCCGTTCAAGTACTCTTTTTCTTGAACATATATTCGTCCGTTCTAGAAAGGAAAAATGGTTGAATTAAAAATATTGATCAGTACGAGTTAAAAATGGTGGTCCGTTCGGAATAAAAGAAATGACAGAAATTCAACTTGTAAAGCTCAAGCAAAAAGAAACCCCATGCAATTCAAATGAGAAAAGTACAAGTCGTAAAATAAGAGAAGTCCAGGGCATCATTGTAAAATAAGTTTAGTTCAAAAAAGAATAAAAAACATTTTCTTTTTGAAAAAAATATCATTCAGTTCGATGATATAAACCATGCAAGTACAGGGGCAATGATACAATAAACCATTGAAAACTTACGAGCAAAAGAGAGCAAAGTCCAGTTAGTGAAAACACGCTTAGCACAAACCCGTGCAAACATCAGTACAAATACCCTTTTTCGGAACAATTCAAAATTACTCTAAAAAAATAGCTCAGTACGAACATACACATATATCAGTACGACTACTTTGTTTTTCAGACGAGAAAACAGCAGGATCCGTCATGCCGTATTCCAAATTACTCTTAAACGGTTGCGATGTAGAGAAAACGTTCAACATGACTAAGTTTCGCATTTTCGATAGCTATCCAACTATATATTATTTGCCCCATTTCGATAAACTTTTTAAAAAAACCGCGTTCAAAACCAATTTTAACCGTATTTGAATTCATATTTAAACCGTAAGGAATTCGAAAAAACTTTCTATACGCAAAAGTTGCGCATTTTCCATAGCTTCCAACGCCGTATCATTTGTGTCAATCCGACAAACCGTTTGCAAAAAATCGCGAAAATACGTTTCGCCCAGAATTTCACCGTTTTTCAAATTACTTTTAAATCATATAGAATTAGAAAAAACAATACATATATGGAAGATGCGGATTTTCACCAGCTTTCCAACGCCATCTTATTTGCTGAATTCCGACAAACAGTTTGAAAATTGAGTCTAAAATACGATTCACGTTTTCGGTTTTGAAAAAAACGGTTTTTTCAAAACTGCTCTTAAACCATAATTATTTTGCAAAAATAAATTATAAGATTATAATGTGGATGTCAAGGGCTTTCCAACGATATATTACACGCCCCGTTTCGACAAAAATATTTGCAAAAAAAATTGAACTAAAGAAGGCGAATTTTAGCAACAACAGAAAGCATCTGTTCAACCGCTCGATTTTCATCAGTTCAACCGCTTGAATTTATCAGTTCAAGTAGGGTAACAGAATAATATTCTGTTACGTGTAACAGAATAGCCCAGATGTCACTTGCGTACGTGAGGCTATGGACCTGGTGGGTCCCCATTGTCATCCTCAAGTAAAGTCATCTCTCGCCGCTTCTTCCGCCCAAAGCGAATACCGCCGCTTCCCGCTTCGGTGCAGCGATTGTTCGCTTCAAACGACACAAGTGCCGCCCGTCCGCCCATCTGCCGCCCACATTAATGATATGCGGTTGCCGAGGCGGCTACTCCGGCGCCACACGCCCGCCCCTCCGCCCGCCCACCATTGCTATATAAACCGCTGCGCCGCCATAGCCGCAGCTATCCGCATCCGTTCCTTTCTCCTGTCCACACCACTACTGCCCACCATGGCTTCCTCGCGCTCCAGCGCTCTTCGGGACGGGCGGACGACGGACCACAAGGAGACGGCAGCCATTGCTGCCGACCGGCTGGCCGGCAGGCAGCCGGAGGACGACGACGTCCAAATGGAGAACATGGTAGTCGATGATCCGGCGCCAACCCCCTCCTCCGCGCCATCCTCGCCGGTGCATTGCACCTTGACCATCAGCGAGGCCCGTGCCCAATATATGGTCAGGGTGAGGCAGATGCGTGAGGAGTAGTTCCGGGAGGCGCAGGCCGACGCCGCCTACAACCACCATCTCCTCCAGGAGCACCTGCAGGCGGAGGAGCAGATCGCCGCGGAGCGGGCGGAGCAGGAGGCGCTGCTCGACTCGTACCGCTCCGCCCGCAAGGGCCGCCGAGACCGGGCGGCACCGCATGCGGGTGGCGGAGGCTGCGGCCGCCTACAAAGAGGCTAGCAAAGAGGGCGATGAAGCGGGCGAGGCGCTGTTTGGCGAGACCGAGGACGAGGCAGAGGACAATGCCGGCTCCGACAAGTCCCCGCTCCGCTGGCGTCGACAAGGCCCTGCTCCACCGAGGCCCCACGGCGCCAACAATTAGGCAGAGGACACCGCCGGCTCCGCCGAGGCCCCGCCCCGCCAACAACGAGGCAGAGGACATCTCCGGCTCAGCCGATGCCCCACCTGCGCCGCAACGTGGGGAGGATTTCCACCGCTCGCCGAGGCGCCGCCCGCCGCAACGAGACAGAAGGACATCGCCGGCTCCGCCGAGGCCCGCCCGCTGCCGACGAGCCGCGCCACCACGTAAAACGAGGAAGAGTAGAACACGGTAGGTCACCGCCGCTCGGGTCCAAGTAAGGCCACCGCTGCTACCCTCCGGTTGAAGCCAAGCTAGGCGGGTTGACCATTGACGGCCGGTTAGCTTCTTGGCGGCGACGTGGAGTCGGAGAGCTGCGCTGGAGAAGAACGCTGCTTCTACTCAACTGCTGGTGCAGTTGGCTGACTGACACGTGGGCCCAGCAAGCCACATATCAGTTACGCAACTACTCCTGCAGTTAAGTCACTGAAGCTTCTGTTTGGCTCAGCGGGACACAGGTGGGTAGCTTCGGTTAATTAATTATACCTCCAGCGCACCCCTTTTTAGTTGAGGAATGTATGAAATGTAATGAAATCCGGCAAGTTTATATGAAACCGACCGTATGAATGAATTTATTTCGATTAGTTCAATTCTGTATCACTAGCATTGGATGAACATGCAAAACAATACGTACTAGCATTATTCCTGTGGTGATCACCTCGCTTGCAACAGTTTCACATGTACTCCTCCGGTCCTTTCTAGTATGCATACAAGTTTTGTCTGCAGTCAAAGTATCTCTACTCGACCAATCTTACACAAAAAGTATGCACTTTCACATTGTGCTAAGTAAAAGGAAATGTATGAGTACAAAGAGTTTGAGCAGCTTTTAGCGTTTCAGACATTGCAATCAAACACACAGGCCTGGCAATTCATAGAGAACATTCAAAACAATCGATGATTATGCATCTCGGCGACTCACATGTCGAGGCAATATTTACTTCACAACTAAAGAATAAAGAAAAATTGATCGACGCTGTCGACAAAGCAAAGGCGCCCCATTTGAAAATATCAAACACATGTCTTGCTAAAATCAATGAGCAAAATTTGACAAGGTTGTCCCATTCCAAAATATCAAATGCCTACGATTGTGGAATGGGCAGGGTTTGCCATCAGTTTGACATTGACATGGCACCTCGTGCTAAATAAACCAGCTGTTCTTTTTGTGCAGTTCCACCAAAATCAACCAAATTCAGCAGTAGCTTGTATGATTTCGCCTTATATGTTGCAACGCCTTGAACTTATCGGCACCTCCTTTCTTGTGGTGGAAATGAATGATTCGATGTATTCATGAACATTTTGTGCAGTTCCCAATGATATCAAGCTGAGCACTCCTGTTTGCACAAATACAAAAAAGTGATTAGTATAAAGCAAACTGTACTATGAATTGACAGTTTCAACAGGCACATACATGGTCCATGTAGAGCACACTTTTAGAAAAATGGAACTCACCAGAAAGAATCATAGAACAACATTGTACTCGCGCATCACAGCAAAAAAATGGAGATTTGTTAGTCCTTCTGAGCTGAAGTTAGTTTGGTCTTGTGGGGAGTAATGTAACTATCCTTCAACTGCTCCTTCTGATGAGAAGATAGACAGGGCTTCTTCATCCTGGCATAATCGGAACTAGTCACTTCATGTACTCCATATTCTTCTTCAGAGGAAGATGATCCTGTTGTGCAAAGACAAGAGGACTACTAAATGCTAGCATCCCAATTTGCTCAAAAAAAGGAAAGGAAATATTTAAAACAACACAGATGAAGCACTTCTCAAGGACAATACCACTTTTTCATGACAAGATCTAAACAAGAGCACAACACCAATAGAGATGACAAAGCTCAATCATATGGATGAAATCAGTGGGCTTAGTACCAACCTTTGTCATGAGGCTTATTTGTAGAGCATACAGATGAAGCACTTCTCCGGAACCATCTGTTGCTATCTACGGTGGTGGCCATGCTTACTATATACTCCTCGATTAGTTTAATGTTTCCAACATCTTCTTGTGTAGTTCCACTAAAATATATTGTATCTTCAAAGAAGATCCCTGTTTGCACAAGTAGAGATACACTACTAGGGAAAAGCCTAGCAGCAGCGCGGGTTTTAGGCCTATCAAGAGCGCTGCCAGAGCGCCATCGATAAGGCGCCATAGCTAAAGCTTAGCAAGAGCGTGCTCGGACCCGCACTACTGCTAAATTGATCTAGTAGTAGCGTTTCTCGAGCAGCGCTGTTGGTAATTAGTAGTAGCGCTCCTCCTTGCCCGCGCTACTACTATTATTTAGTATTTTATTTCTTTTTATTTCATGTTGTATTTCATACACCTTTACACAAGTTTTCATACAACAGAACTTAGAGATTGTTTTTACATCATAATGAGTTATTACATCACGGGTGAAAGAATCGTGGATTAGTTTCAAGTGGATGGACATCCACTTGAAACTAATCCATGTTCTTTCACCCAATGATATAATAAATATCATCATCATTATCATATCATTAACAACTTATCATCATAAACATCATTGTCATATAACACCTCCTCAAGATCATCGTTTTCATCAATGAGACATCACATAGCAAATTGGTCACTAGTCGTAATCACAAGTACTCCTCATCATCAACTCTAACACATTGTATCACATAATAAACATATTGTACCTCATAGGACCTACTACATTCTCTTAGGACCTACTATATTCTCTAAGGTAAAATAGCAAAAACAAGATAGCCCCGACTCTCCATTATGGAGAATGGAGATTATCCTGTCTCCAATTCTCGCCTTTCGCTTAATGTTACTTCCAAGAACCTCCTTGCGTAATGTCCAAACATTTTTCCATTCTTTGATTAGCATGTGTTCACGGTTTTAGAAACCGATATGCAGGTGAGCTCCATAGATTGACCTGGCTGTATGTTCGAACTGCAAGGCGACCATTACGATACATCGATGAGGCACACAATCCATCGGAATTTTCTGTTGAAAAACATAGTAATAACTTCGTAGTTAGCAATGATGTACTAGTTTTAGAAGTATGCAAAAGATGCACGGATGTCGTAATAGTAAAAAATCTTACCAGGTATTCCATAGAAGTTATAGTGGTTCAACACGTGCACTAGTGGCACGTATTCACCATAATTTGGAGGAGTTTGATAATAGGTGTTGTAATTCTCAAGATAAGTACAATAAGCAATCAGATGACTTTTCTCCTTATAAGTTAATTCGGAGCCATCAGTGTAGTGGGTTTTGTCTACCATCTTCTGCACATTCTTTGAAGATTCAAAATAAGCTATCAATGGAAATAAGTTGTCAACTATTTTGAAATAAACAATATAAATTAGTTAATAACTATGTTTGAGAAACTCACATTGCGGTAGAATCGGAAGCGTATCAATAAGGACCCAAATGTCCATATTGTCTTGCTCGATGTCAGGATCACCAAGATCCATGGCGACAATCATACCCTCATAAAAACCATACATTTTGCAAAGCGCTTCCCAATTTTGGCAACCAAAATGGGTTACGCTCTGAGCATTGTACAGATTTACTTCAAAATCCATATCATGATGGGTCCTTAGGTGTATTTTCTTTGTTTCAAAATTTTCATGGTCTTCAAAACCCATCCTTTCCAAGACATAGCGTCTTGCATGGCATGGGATAAGCTAGTCGAATTGTAAAAGATGAAAATTAGACGTTGAAATAGTTGATGTCATGCTTAATTACGAAAAAAACTCTTGTCGTTGTTGCGTGCATCGCTTCAACATCGAAGGTCTCCTCGAGCTTAATGTCAAGCGCCGATCTTCGCCCAACTCAACGAACTCGTCGCACATACCTCGATCGTCGTGGCACCAGCTGCACTTCGGAGACCTGCTGTCGTCCGAGTACGACATTTCCTATGTTCATAATTCAAAGATTAAACTTGTACAATTAAATATATGTACTAAAAACCTAAATTAGATCGTTATTTTTCGAGAAAATCTAGGCCACTCGATATTTCCTACATATTCTAGCACAAGTCATGCCGAATTCACGGAAAATCCGCATGACCTTTGCTAAAAAAGGACATATCGTAGCGTGAAATTTGCCGGAACGGAAATTAATCAACACTCCGGCAAAACATAGGCCACTCGGAGGTGTAAACTGAACATGAACGGCCACTTGGGCAACCACATATCCTATTTGAGCAAGACAAGATATACATGGATATTTGGCTGGTCTCACCTCGATGTCGGAGGGGGTCGGTGACGGGGAGGACGGCGGGGATGATGGAGGGGCTCCTTGATTTCTGCAAAAGCAAAAACCATATAAGTTATCACTAATACATCCCGAATAATTTCTTAAACTAAAAAATAACAACAAATATGACATGTTCAACTAGTTTTATTAATTCAACTAGTTCTTACTAAGTATAAACATACTATAAATAGGAAAAAAACTAGTTCTTAAGTAGTTCAACTAGTTATATTAATTATCTTACTAAAAATACATTAGTTCAACTAGTTTATTAATTTACTTACTAAACTAGTTCAACTACAACTAAAGTAGTTCAACTACAACTACTATTAATCATACTGCCCTAGTTAACTAGTACCATCACTACTACTAATTAACATCTACTACTAATAAAAATCATTATCTATGAACCCTAAATTAGCATCTACTACTACTAAACAACATCTAGTACTAACTAAGCAGATAGAAAGGGGGTGGGGGGCGACGGAGAGGTAGGGGCGGCGAGGGCGGGATCGGGATCGGGAGGCGGCGGTGCTGGGTGGGCTCGGGTGGCGGCGGTGAGGTCGAGGGCGGTGGGAGGAGGGCTGCCGGCGGAGGAGGGAGGAGGGGCGGCCGCAGGTGCCTGGGAGGAGGGCGCGGAGCGAGGAGGAGGGAGGAGGGACGGAAGGAGGGGAGTACCTCGGCGGCGGATGGACGAAGGCGGCGGCGGCGACGACGCACGATGACCGTTATCGGCGCGCGGGCGAGACTGACTGAGAGAGGGGGAGAGTGTGAGTGAGAGAGAGAGGGTCAGACGCGCGGGTGGGGACGATAAGGTAGGGTTACTTGGAGCGCGTTTGCGAGAAAAGCGCTACAGCTAAGTAGAGTACCAGTAGCGCCGGGCCAGTATACGCGCTACTGCTAAGTTGGGCTAGCCATGTGCGCCTAGTTCAAACATAGCAGCAGCGCTTTCTTCTAGTACGCGCTACTGCTAAAGTCATAGCAGTAGCGCGGTTTATTTATGCGCGCTGCTACTAAGTAGCAGCAACGCGTGATTTTGTCCAGCGCTACTGCTAAGATGCTGTGTATAAGGTTTTCCCTAGTAGTGATAATTACGTATTACATTAAGAGTGGCATCAAATCAGTGGCAAAACAATTGCTCGTTCCAGCCATAACAATAAATTAAGATGCAAAACTATATCATTACTTGTGTCACCACAGTTCCAAAGGCTTCATTACAGACCTTTGGGAGTTGATTTTGTTTTCTTCCGCTTGTTCTTCCCTTCATCACTTGGTTCAATAATGCATAAGCTTCGCCTTCAATGTAAGATTTGGCATGTCAATTAGGGAGCACAAGTATAGTACTAAATTTAATTTTTTGATGAAAGTGGCAAAATACAGGCCAGCAGTTGTGAAATATCCTTATCTTACCTCAATGGGATATTACGGTGCACATACAGATTGGAAGTCTTGTCTCCATTTGTGCAGTTCACTAAAATCAAGCAACATTATCGTACAAGTAGCACAACATATGAAAGCACACTGCAGAATCATGTGAAAGAAGTCTACTACTGACCTCTCATGATTTGGAATTCAAACAACTCACAAGAAGAAGGTCTGAACCAAATTCGCCTTAACGGATAGGAAGTAAGATCTCCTCTTGTGCAGTTCCACTAAGATCAAGCAATCAAGCAACATTGTCGGTGTGACATTTTGGTTGAACTGCGTAAAACACTCTTAAAACAAAAGTGTTTTGTGCAGTGCAACAAAAGGTCACAATGGCAACGAGGTGAAGTAGATAACCATGTTTACACAGAGGTGCAAAGGAAACAATTAGTGGTCAATAACGGTGGATGACATGAAGCCAACAAAAGAAGCATCTACCTTATCTAAATGGGAAAGAAAGCAAGACAAGAGCATTTCTCAAACGGTGGCATTGATTAATATTAACATAGAGATTATATTAACAATAAAATTCGTTAAACATGTAATTTGCTTTTAACTGTGGCATTGCATCAATTTTCTAGCGGCATTATTAGAGGGTGTTTGTTTAGAGGGACATTTTGGTGTAGGGACTAAAAAAACTCCGTGTCAGTCCCATCTAAACCAAACAGGAGGGACTTTCAGGGACTAAAAGTGGGCATTTGGGACTAAAGAAAGAAGACCCCGAGGAGTCTTTTTGGGACTTTTCCAATAGTTGCCCCTGCCATGCATCACACCTTCTCTCTATTAGTTCATTACTAGGGGTAACATGGTCTTTTAGCATGTCATTTAATAACCTCTAGTCCATGTTTAGTCCCTGGAACCAAGCCGGTAGGGACTAGGGAGTTTTTAACCAAACAGGGCCTTAGATTGACAACAGCTAATGAGTTGCACGGGACAGTGGATGCACCAGCACCATGTGCATCTACCGATGTACTGTGGTCATGCACAGTCTGTTGCAACAAAGAACAAACAACCAATGAGCATATTTGTGTTGGTCCTAGTTTTGTTATCTTTAGACACCTTTCCCTATGTGAGCACAACAAATCTAGTCCTACTCAATCTCTACAGCCTTGTCCCTTCCTTTCCTTTTTGAACTATTACTTTCGCCCCTTCCTTTCCTCTTTGAACCACGTCCTAGATTTATGCGATACAACTTTCCCCCTTCATACTTTCCCCCTTCATTTCCTCTTTGAACCACGTCCTAGATTCATGCTATATACAACTTTTCCCACTACTTTCCCCCACTCCTTTCCTCTTTGAACCATGTACTAGATTCATGGTATACATGCAGCTAGAGCAATGCATGTGGAGTAAGTAAATTATACCTTAAGGTTCTTGGGGCGTGGTTTGGTGGGCGACGGACGGGCGAAGAAGAAGGGGTCGGAGGCCCTCCAGCGCCGCCACTGGGTGGAAAGTGAACAGCTGCACCGTAGTCCTCGCCGACGGTTATAACGTTAAGCCTCCTTCCTTCCCATGGACGGATCCTGCCGGATCTTTGAGCAGCAAAGTGAGGGAGAGAGAGGCCAACGAAGTCTTGTTTAGATCTGGAGAGGGCGAGAGAGTGTGAAGAGAGCAACTACAAGCTGCTGGCTCCAAAGGAGAGGGCAAGAGAGTGTGAAGAGAGCAACTAAGCGCCGAGGCTCCAGTGTGTATATATATCTTGGAGAGAGAGTGAAGCGTGCAAACCCTAGAAAACATTTTGAGCAGTCAAAGAATCCTCCTGGCACAAATTATGCTCAAGTGTAGTTATCAAACCCGAGACCTCAAGTTTGATGAGCGAACAGGCTAACCAGCTACACAACCCTCCCGTTATGTTCAACGAGAGGGAAACAACCTTTTATACATTCCTGCATTCGTGTGACAAGCATGTCGTGTTTTTTTGTGTGTGTGGGAGTCAGTGGGATTTCAATCGTAATCGTGTCATGTGGCTTTTGTGGTAAGACTATCCACAATGGTGCAGAAATAATGCAGCCTTAGTCACCTTACCTCTCTCCACGTAGTACGTTGGGTCCCACCAGTCAGAGGGTGAAATGAACAAATTAATAAGAAAAATTAAAAGCGCCAGTGGTGTATATTACCTCACACATCTCGCTACTGCTCGGGAACACTGTCCAATTGATCCCTCTGTTCGCTCATGTACTATTTTAAGTGAATCCTTATTATAACATGCACACAAATTTTGGGCACTTGTATTTGACTTAAGTCAGTGTGCCACCGTATCTCGTATACTTACTACTTCCTCTGTCTAGGTGTAATAAGTCACGTTAGAAGATGCAACGGCACCAAGCGCGCGCGCGTGTGTGTGTTTAATAGCATGTGTGTGTTAGAGAGAGCGACAGATCGACCTACTCCTACAGAGAGATGGTGTGTAGTGTACGATTTTAGCCGCGAGAGTCGGTGCATCCTCTCGTTTCCGGGCGTGTCCGGTAGGGACATGCGGACAGCTGCCACGCCTTCTCCTGACCAGCCCGGCCCACCCAAAGCCCCTCCATCGCCCGCGCGTGCTTCCCGCTCGAAACGGTCAGCGCCGCTCCAAAGAATCTATGCCGCATTCATGCCCGGGCAGAGCGGACGCGACCTCTCACTGGCGCAAGAGTGATCGTTGCTTCGTCCGTCCAACTTACTGCTGGGTCTATGTGATTTGACGACTCATTGTTCTTTATTACTGAGGTGGTAGGACTGCTGGATGTCCCATGCTTTCGGCGAAAGGAGGTACTACTTCTAGATTACAATTTTCTCCATTCTTACAGCGGAGGCGTGCAAGAGCAGTGAAAACACGCAAGCTCGGTGATTACATGGCCCACCTCACACTATCACCGTCGACACCTAACTCTTTACATAGTACTCCCTCCATTCCTAAATATTACTAGATGAGTCCCGCCTTGCTGTCATGAACAACAATATATCTCTCTGCGCAAAATTATCGATTTCATAGAACTAAAAAAACTCTATAACCGCATGACAAATGTGGTAGCCAAACTAAATAAACTCCCATAATCATTTAGATCACCCCACGTAAGGAAAAAAGATCAACCAACTCCTACTGCATAATGGGATTATATTTTTCTTTTTGACATGTTAATGGGACTTAAAAGCTCACTTACATGCATGCTACCGGTGCATGCTTGCATGCAGACATGTTGATGTGATTTAAAACCCACTCGCATGCATGTGCCACGGTATTTCTGCATGCTTGCATGTGGCTTAGTGCGGAGCCTCTCAACGTCTAGATCAGACGGCTATTATGGACTGATTTACTTCATCTAACGGCTACATCAATTTTGATGATGTGGCTCAAGGAGAGGATAGAGAATTCCTAGTAGTGGGGGCTAGCTATTACTAGTAGATAAGTCTTTGTAGAGATTCCACTACATACGGAACAAAATGAATGAACCTACACTTAAAATGCATCTATATACATCCGCATGTGGTTCATGGTGACATCTCTACAAAGACTTATATTTAGGAACAGAGGAAGTACTATTATAGTACATACTACAATTTATCAGCGAGATAAATTTGTACGATGCTATGAAGCTTCCAGCTTATGTTACATGTATCTTGCGTCCAAGGTTGCCCGTTGCAACATTTCATCAAATACAAAGGAGACAAACATGCATGCTATTGCATCTCAATGATTGACATATCATAGCAAATGTGTACTCCCTCCGTTCCAAAATAAGTGTCTCAACTTTGTGCAAACTTTAGTACAAAGTTGTACTACTACTAAGTTGACACTTATTTTGGAACAGAGGCAGCTAAAGAAAAAAATGATCCATGCAGTCCCTAGCCCTTGAACCGTGAACCCTGACTAGGCTTCAATTTGCTGGCAATGTTCGAGCTTCCTAATAAATGAAGTTTGCAACCTTTTGACCATCGGATCATTTTGTGCAGTTTCACCAAAATCGAGATGAGCATCCCTGTGGCAATGAAATTGAAGAAGCGTGATTAGAATAAGATTACTGGGACTAGTTTATGAGACATAAACTCATCACAAATACATTACGTAGAATCCAATAGAGGTATGTGCGGGGCAAAGAAGTAGAGAAACATCCACATGGAGTGATGCGGGCAGCTGGAGCAGTGGTGGAAGCCGACTATAAAGGGAGTTGTACCTGAGGTACGTAGCTCAACCTTGAGGAGGGCGGTGGGAGGCGGCAACTTCCCACGTCGCGACAGTGAGCAAGGGACGAAGGAAACCTCACCGGCTTTGTGAGAGAGAATGGCGGGGACCCCTGATCGGGACGTGCCGACAGTGGGTTTTCACCGTCGGCGACGGCTACCGCATCTACACTAAGCATCCACCCATTCCCCAAGCAGACGTGATCTGCCGGGATGTTAGAGATGTGGCCACAGTCGTTTTGTGCGAGAGAGTGTGAAGAGAGCAACCCCAGCAAGCAACCGTGTAGGCTGGCCCGTCCTGATTATGTATATAGTGGAGCGGTTTCCTTTTCTCTCCATATGTACCTATCATATTGCGTACGTGCCATTGAAGAAAAAAAACTTTATTTATAAATGACGCGGCACCTACTACTCGTTCTCCTATAACCTTGTGCTTGGCATCTCCAAAATATTAACCTTGCGATTGGCTCTTCGCCTCTTCGGGAAGTCGAGCAATAATGGTAGTGAAGTATATATCGTTCTGGCTATATGAGACCGAATGAATTGTTGCACGTCCACCACGTGGGAGAGGGTCGAGGGGCGAGGGAGAGTGCTACATACGGAGCAAAATGAGTGAATCTACACTCTAAAATACGTCTATATACATCAGTGTTTGGAGTATGTACTAGTAGTTCATATTGAAATCTACTAAAGGACATATATATTCCAAACAATATGATATAATCTCTATAACCAAGGTAGTAGGGACGAGGAGTAAACAGAGGGAGTAGTAAATATTTCTCCTCGTCCTGCGAGCCACCACGGGCATGGGCGAGGGAGCGGGCGTAAGGCGGAGCAAGCTTCACCACATCCTGCGAGCCACCGCGCTCGTGGGCGGTTGAGGCGGCGTACTAAGCAAGCTTCTCCTCGTTTTGCGAGTTGACGGGACACATCAAAAGTACTCCAGTGTATAGAGCCTTGCCTCTAAGGTAGGCCCCACATGGTTTGCCTCTTTTTTTTAACATAACACGTCAAGTCGCAATTTTTTTGTTCACCCGTGGTAGACGATCCTCCCTCCACCAAGTGGACAACCAGTACACGTGCCAAATTACCACGTGGGCTGCCTTTTTCGTACAGAAATGAGCTCCACCGTGTACCCGCGCGGATGTGGTTGGGAAAGAGACGAGAGTACATGCGCCGTGCATGAACCTCTTCTCTTCGTGCACGTCCCCCACCTACGTGGGTGCGTGTGAGAGATACAAACCGCGTTCGTGAGTGTTTTTGTTTTGGGGTGGGGGTGGGGTGGGGGTTGATTTCGTGAATTATTTGTGGGAATATGTGTCGATGGCATCTCAAACAAAATTTTGCATGCAATGTGTGTGTAATGGAGGCCTATCCATATCATACATAGAGGGTCGGGCAATCCACGAGAAGAGAGGGAGGGGTCATAGCTATCGATAGAGTCGAAGAGAGGATCTAGTGGGTGGGCGCGAGATCAATTAAGAGAGCCATCAAAATTTTGTGTGTGTGCAAGTCAAAGATATAGGGCGACTGGCCTACCGGAACGTTAGAGGGCACATGTCAATTTTGTGTGTGGCAGGGAGACATGACTAGAGCGCCGATGTATCGATGTGTGTGTGTGTGGGGGGAGGGGGTGGGGGAGGGGTAGGCAGAGGCCTAACTATAGAGGTAGAACGACTCAGATATGTGTTGAGAAGGAGAGACCCAGCTATGTCTTGAGGGAGATCGGTCGACATCCATACATAACTCAAGGACGGAAATATGATGGGACAGAGAGAGAGAGAGAGAGAGAGGGAGGAGAGGGAGGAGAGGGTAGAGTGCTGGATAGGTGATGGAGTTGCTTCTCAAGATGGTGGTAGAGGCCTACTAGACAAACTGAGGGTGGAACTGCAATGTTATCAATAAGAGTGGGGATGTGTTTCTATGTGTGCCTGTGCGTGATAGATCTGTCGGGACGCATCCATGGATGATGAAGGGGAACCATGTGTTTGGTAAGCAAACCTAACTAGATCGGTAGATCAATTGTTGTTTGTCGGAGGAAGGGAGAGACACAACTAATGAGGTAGATCGATTGACGTGTGGGTAAAAACGAGTTATAAGGACCTAGCTAGCTATATGTATATATATAGATCGGTCGGTGTACGTCCATTTGTTAGAGGCAAATAAGGCCCAGCGAGACGGATAGACAGAGAGAATGGAGCTAGGAGGTGGTGCGAGAGGCCCAACTCCTAGCTAGATAGGGGGAGGAGTGTGCGGTTGTGAGATCGATGAAAAGAGGGGCGAGAGTTTACACGTGTGTCTGACCGTATGAGAGACACGAGGCAAGTACACATAAAGGAGGAGATTGAAGGTGAGTGTGTATGTTGTAGGCAGGCATCGCTGGAGAGGTTTATCGATTGGTGTGTGTCGGAAAGGAGTTGTGGAGACTCTGGGAGAACGACCTAAAGAAAAAAATGAATGTGCCTGGTGGATAGAATGTCGAGGGAGGGGGAGGGCGAGGAGGGCGTGTGCATGCACGAGAGAAAGTTAGTGGTAGCTACAAAGGTTAGAGGATTGTGTGGGTGTAAGAGACTAACAAAGATCATAATTTGATATGAAAGTGGATTCATATATTTGAATAGGAGATCATAGTGTTTTAAACATTGCATGCATGAATATAGCGGTGATACACGTGCTGTGCACATGTTATACCATAATGTGATAATGCATGGCGTTTGCAACTCACAGCTAAATGCCGAACAATCTAAACCATACTATACATCAAACAATCTCACATTTTATTTGAATTTGTGATAATGTGTGGCATTTGCAGCTTACAACTAAATATTGAACAATCTAAACAATACTATATATCGAACATTCTCACATTTTATTTGAATTTGTGGTAATGTGTGGTGTTTGCAAATCACATCTAAGTACTTGTAGGCGTAGGGGGCGGGGCACCATACATAATGTGATAAACACATTATACATATGAGACATGGTATAGATTATGAGGATCTAGCTAGAGCTAGAAATGTAATATGATTTGAAATCAAAATAAAGTGGCTTCAAAAAATCTAGTTCGAGCATATAGTACACATAGTTGTCGGTGGGGAACGACACCTATGGGATCACTGGAATCCCTTCTACGGTTGCAGGGCGCGAGGATCGTGAGAAGAGCTGGACTAGTAGACAACACAAAGGGATTTTACCCAGGTTCGGGCCGCAAAGATGCGTAAAACCCTACGATCCTGCTTTAGTGGATGTATTTAGTGTTCTTGAGCTCTCGAACTAGCTCTAGGTGCTGAGGGGTTCGAAAGAGCCGAATCCTTTCTCTGTGTGCCATGGGCCTCCTTTTATAGGTGAAAGGGGCTGCCACAGTGGCACACAGGAGGTGGAAAGTGCTACATTGCTGCGAGTTTATCGCTAGTAGTACAGGACAAGACGCATTTAATGCGAGGCTTAAGTGTCCCTTCGCTTTATTGGGGACGGGAGCGAGGCCCGTCCCGTCCGTCGCCGCTCCTCCTCGCTTCGCCACGCGCCCTGGCCAGCGATGCATGCGGTGCCATGTAGGCAGGCAGGCAGCTGAGGTGGCGCGGTGGTGGAGCCTCCACAAAGGATTGCATGCTGCCACGCAGGTGCCTGCCCAGCTGGTTGGATCGGTAGCTGCATGCGTACGGCGGTGAAGACTTAGCTGGTGCGGGCCTGGCAGTGGCCCTGCCGGGGCGCTTGGCGAGGGTCTCGCCGGGTGGCCCGGCAAGGGTCTTGCCATGGCGTGCTGGCCTCCCCGGCAAGGATCTTGCCGGGGGTCTTGTGGGTTTCTTCGGTGAGGATGGCTGCCTTCCCATCCTCATTTGATCTTGACTATTCTTTGTCTTCACAAAGATCTGCATGCCACCACAGAGGTGCCTTCTCGAGTCCTGGCCCCACGTTGATGATGGTGTTGGCGGTCGTGGGCTCAAGGGTGGCTCACCCTGTTGGCGTGGGTGAGCTGCCCCGACAAGACGAGGCTGCCCCAGCAAGGGTCCTTGCCGGGGAAACCTGCTTCGTCCATCTGATCTTTGTGGCCTTGGTCCTTGTCGTTGCTTTGTTTGTCTTGTGGCTTCGGCTTCTCTCCGGCTTCCCTTTCCCTACCCTGTTATGTGCGACCGCGGCGGGAGACTCTGACTGCCCGTGCACAAGTAAAGGGGTCAAAAGGAGAGCCCCTACTTTTGTACGCCGACAATAGTTCATATGTAAATCGAGACTAATCATGTAGTGTGCTGTGAAGATAATACAGAAACGATGGTTTAACTTGACAATAATGATGATTGTGGATCTTATTAAAACAGAGAAACAAATTCAAATGCTTTGACTTCACAACAATCATTACTGTAGATCTTATTCAAATAGAGAAACAAATTCAAATTTAGTTGATATTGAAGCGGTAGTATATACGTTTGGAATGCACCAAAACGTTCATTTGTGTTGTAGGTTGCCTGCATTATACACGTAGCGAAATATTTTAATTGAACATAACATGAATTGAAAGTTTTGAATGACATTTGTAGTGCGCATTGATTTGGTACAGTACACGTTAGGCTTGTCCAGAAATTTCGACCAGCGCCTTTGTTAGCCCAAAATATTTAAGATATATCTTTGTCTCGCAGTTCGGCAACTCCCTCCATCTCAACCCGCGCTTTGCTATTCGAAATTACAAAGCGCAAAAATCCCACCTCCGTGAAATCCCGACACGCGAAATGCCCGTGGTACCCTGAACCGAAAGAACCGCCTCAAATCGGTGGGGGTACTTTCGAACTTACCCCACATTTCGGACAAGCGCGCCTCTAAGTCATGGTTCCCCACTGCCATCCCATCCGCCCACCCATTCAGACACCGAGGCGCGAAAACCCGCGACGAAACCCCACACCCTGCTCCATCCGCCACCCAGCCGGAGCCTCTTCCCCGACGACATCGTCCACAGCAACACCTCGACGTCCCTCATCCATCGTTCCGGATGAGGATCCGTCGTCGATCTCATCGTCCCGCCGGTTCAGCCACCCCGTCCTCCACCTCCAAGGAGCTGCCCCGATATTCCCTCGCCTTCGTGCCACCTCCATTCCCACACCACTGTCTTCACCTGCACCACCGGAAGAGCATCATCATCACCGCTTCTCGGATGAAGCTGCGCCTAATCGGGCGCCACCAAAGAGGTTGTACACTAATTGCCGATTTTCTTCTTGATTCGATCTCACGGTGCTGCCGGGCGCCGTCCCGAGCCGACACGGCGCGACTCCATCCACGGTAGCGCCGCCGCCACTTCCTCCACGGTGTCGCCCTCGGCGGCGACGTCCACATCAGTAGGAGCTGCTGCTTCTTTAGCTCTCGCTCGCGTTGCTGCTGTGCTCTTGTTCTCGGTCCCCTGCCTGGTCTGATCTTGCTACTGCTCTTGCTCGCGCTGTTGCTCTCGCTCTTGCTCTTGCTTGCGACGCTGTTCGATGAAGCTACACTTCACCGATCGAATCAACTTTTGGGTCACCGATTTTCAGGGGTGGGGGGCTCACCGGGTGAAGGAAGAACGAGCGCAGCGGGAGGGGGGCTCACCGAGAGGTAACCCACTATCTATCTTAGGGTTCAGGATGGGGCGGTGGTCATTGGCGGTGGCGGGCGGTGGCGGGCGGTGACCGGGGATCGCCGGAGAAAAAGCTTCTCGACGGGGGCCTAGAGGGATGGCGGGCTGTTGGAGAACGAGTAATTTAAAAAATTTCCCACGCACACGCAAGATCATGGTGATGGCATAGCAACGAGAGGGAGAGTATTGTCCACGCACTGTGAGACCGTGAAGCGGAAGCGCTATGACAACGCTGTTGATGTAGTCGTGACGCCTTCACGATCCGACCGATCCAAGTACCGAACGACGGCACCTCCGAGTTCAGCACACGCTCAGCTCGATGACGATCCCTGACTCGATCCAGCAAAGTGTCGGGATGAGTTCCGTCTGCACGACGGCGTGGTGACGATGATGATGTTCTATCGCGCGCGGGCTTCGCCTAAACTCCGCGACGATATGACCGAGGTGGAATATGGTGGAGGGGGCACCGCACACGCTAAGGAACGATCCAGATCAACTTGTGTGTCATGGGGTGCCCCCTGCCCCTGAGATATAAAAGAGCAAGGGGAGGAGGCCGCCCTAGGAGGGGCGCCAAGTGTGGAGTCCTACTAGGACTCCCTAGTCCTAGTAGGATTCCACCTCCTTGTTGGAGTAGGAGAAGGGAAAGAGGGGAGAGGAATAAGGAAAAGGGGCTGCGCCTTGTCCAGTCCGACCAAAGGGGGGGGCGAGGCCTCCTTCCTTTGGCCTCTCCTCTATTCCGTATGGCCCAATAAGGCCCATATACTCCCGGCGAATTTCCGTAACTCTCCGTAGATCAAAAATACCCAATCACTGAACCTTTCCAACTCCGAATATAGTCGCCCAATATATCGATCTTTACGCCTCGACCATTTCGAGACTCCTCGTCATGTCCCCGATCTCATCCGGGACTCAACTCCTTCGGTACATCAAAACTCATAAACTCATAATATAACCATCATCGAAACCTTGTTGCATGCGGACCCTACGGGTTCGAGAACTATGTAGACATGACCTAGAACTATTCTTGGTCAATAACCAATAGCGGAACCTGGATGCTCATATTGGCTCCTACATATTCTCTGAAGATCTTTATCGGTCAAACCGCATAACAACATACGTTGTTCCCTTTGTCATCGGTATGTTACTTGCCCGAGATTTGATCGTCGGTATCCAATACCTAGTTCAATCTCGTTATTGGCAAGTCTCTTTACTCGCTACGTAATGCATCATTCGTAACTAACTCATTAGCTACATTGCTTGCAAGGCTTATAGTGATGTGCATTACCGAGAGGGCCCAGAGATACCTCTCCGACAATCGGAGTGACAAAACCTAATCTCAAATACGCCAACCCAACATGTACCTTTGGAGACCACTAGTAGAAAAAGGGCTATCGTTGAGGCCTGTTTTGCCCATTAGTCCGGTTCAATCCAGAACCGGACTAATGTGAGCATTTATCCCGTTCAGGAGCCCTGGGGCCGGCCGGGCCACGTGGGCCATTGGTCCCGGTTCGTCCGGACCTTTTGGTCCCGGTTGGTGGGACGAACCGGGACCAATGGTCCTGCTCTGGCCCACCACTATTGGTCCCGGTTGGTGGCATGAACGGGACCAAAGGCTTCCCTTTAGTCCGGCTCATGCCACCAACCGGGACTAATGGTGCTGCCTATATAGCCCTCAGCAAGAGCAGAGCACACCGCCTGCTTTTTTCCGGCCGAGGGGAGGGGGCTTGGTGGTGCTCTAGCTCACCTCCTATGCACACAAGGTGTTCGATGGAATGCCCGAGCCACACTACTTAAGCTTTCTCCTCTCCAAGCTCGACCTCTAACCTCCATTTTCCTCAATATTTGTCTAGGTTTAGCGGTCCGTCACGCCTGGCCCCTGCCTTCACCGCCGTCGATCACCCGCCGATCTCATCGCCAAGCACCACCGTGGTGAGCCTCTTGTTCTTATCTTCTTTCCGAAAGGAAAAATATTCTTACTTGTATTATTTTCTTACTTTTATTATTGCATCTTATATAGTGCGATGGTTTTGGTATCCGCCCGTCGGCCCTCGCCCTGTCTATGATTCGGATGTGGTATATATTATCTTTTCATAACTATTGGTTCATTTATTGTTTATAAAAATTAAGCCACCAACGTGACATAGATTTTATTTATCTAGGAGGTTGTTGAACCGAAATTCCAACCGACCCTATTGTCGAGAGGTTAAATTTAGTTGAAGAAGAAAACAATTTCTTGAAGGAAAAATAAAAAACTTGAGGAGGAGAAGATGATATTGGAGTTGCATGTTGCGGATGTCGCCGATGATCAAGATCAAGATGGATGCAATGCGCTTGAAGATGAGAAAGATTAGAAAATATGCCATTCATACCGAGGCTTGGTATCATTATGCCGTTGGATCAGTTGTTACCTTGGTTGCGATTATGATCGATTTGTTTTCACATTGAAATGGTTTACATAGTTTCAATGTATGGTTTAATTAATTTAGATGCTCTGCAGAGCTTTATGTTGTTAGATGAGAACTATGTATGTACTTTGGTTTTATGTGATGATGAACTTCTATTAATTTGGTCATTTAATTATCTATTCATGATGTTCTCAGAATGATTTTGACACACTTAATTATATATAATGCACGCAGATGAACCGCAATGGATGTACGGTGATGTATACACCTCCGAGTACATTAAGGCGTGCATGCTTTTCTCAAGTGGCTGAGGCAAACAAGCATAATGGTTTTATGTGTTGTCCATGCCCTATATGTGGGAATACTGAAGTCTTAGTCGACCGGAAAATCCTTCACACCCACCTGCTTTACAAGGGTTTCATGCCACACTATAATGTTTGGACGAGGCACGGAGAAATAGGGGTTATGATGGAAGACGGCGAGGAAGAAGAGTACGATGACAACTATGTGCCCCTGAATACGGTGATGCTATTGAACATCAAGTTGCACTGCAGACGATGTGCACGATGGTGCTGCAACGGGCTAAGCTGCTGAAGATCAAGATGAACCAGACGATGTGCCCCATGATGATGATCTCCGCCGGTCATTGTCGATGCAAGGACACAATGCGAAAGTCAAAAGGAGAAGCTGAAGTTCGATAACATGTTAGAGGATCATAAAAAGGGTTGTACCCCAATTGCGAAGATGGCAACACAAAGCTCGGCACGTACTCGAATTGCTGCAGTGGAAGGCGAGAATGTGTGCTCGATAAAGGATTTGAGAAGCTATCAAAATAATGAAGAAGAAGCTTCCAAAGGATAACTAATTGCCCGACAAGACATACGCAGCAAAGAAGGTCGATGCCCTCTAGGATTGGAGGTGGAGAAGATACATGCATGCCCTAATGATCGCATCCTCTACCGTGGTGCCTACAAGGATCTGAACGATGCCCGGTATGCGGTGCATTGCGTATAAGATCGACGAGATGACCTCGGTGATGTTGACGGCGCAGCCTCCTAGGAAGAGGGTTCTGCGAAGGTGATGTGGTATGCTCCTATAATACCACGGTTGAAACGTCTGCTCGTAAACGGAGAGCATGCCAAGTTGATGCGATGGCACGTTGAGGACCGTAAGAAAGACGGAAGTTGAGAGCACCCACGACGGGTCGCAGTGGAGAAAAATCGAGAGAAAGTACTGGGATGAGTTTGCAAAGGACCCAAGGAACGATGGTTTGCTTTAAGCGCGGATGGCATTAATCCTTTCGGGAGCAGAGCAGCAATCACAGCACTGGCCCGTGACTCTATGTATGTATAACCTTCCTCCTTGGATGTGCATGAAGCGGAAGTTCATTATGATGCCGCTCATCCAAGGCCCTAAGCAACCCGGCAACGACATTGATGTGTACCTAAGGCCATTAGTTGAGGAACTTTTACAGCTGTGGAATGGAAACGTGTACGACGTGGGATGAGCACAAAAGGAGGAATTTGACCTAAAGGCGTTGTTGTTCGTGACAATCAACGATTGGCCCGCTCTCAAGAACCTTTCGTGACAGACAAACAAGGGATACCACGATGCATGCACTGTTTACTTGACACCGATAGTATATACCGGAAGCTGCAGGAAGAATGTGTACTGGCCATCGCCGATTTCTTCCGACCAACCATCAATGTCGAAAGAAAGGCAAGCATTTCAAAGGCGAGGCAGATCATCGGAAGAAGCCCGCCATGCGCATCGGTGATCACGCATTTGCTATGGTCAATGATTTACACGTAATCTTTGGAAAGGGTCCCGCGGACTAGCTGTTCAATGACGCCGAGAATCACGCACCCATGTGGAAGAAGAAATCTATATTTTGGGACCTACCCTCATCGAAAGACCTAGAGGTCCGCTCTTCGATCGACGTGATGCACGTGACGAAGAACCTTTGCGTGAACCTGCTAGGCTTCTTGGGCGTGTATGGGAAGACAAAAGATACACCGAGGCACGAGAGGACCTGCAACGCTTGCACGAAAAAGAGGGCATGCCTCCAAGCAAGATGAAGGTCCCGCCAGCTACGCTCTTTTAAAGAAGAGAAAGAAATATTCTTTCAATGCCTGCTCAAGATGAAGGTCCCGACGGCTTCTCGTCGAATATAAAGGGAATAATAAATATGTCGAGAAAAGTTCCGAACCTAAAGTCTCATGACTGCCACGTGATTATGACGCAATCGCTTCGGTTGCATTGAGAGGGCTTCTACCGAAAACGTCCGATTAGCCATTGTGAAGCTATGTGCATTCCTCAATGCAATATCTCGAAGGTGATCGATCCAGAAATCGTAGCAACGCTAAGGAGTGATGTGGCGCAATGTCTTGTCGATTTCGAGCTGGTGTTCCCACCATCCTTCTTCAATATCATGACGCACGCCCTAGTTCATCTAGTCGACGAGATTGTCATTCGGGGCCCGATTTCTACACAATATGTACCCCTTTGAGAGGTTCATGGAGTCCTAAAGAAATATGTTCAGAATCGTGCTAGGCCGAAGGAAGCATCTCCATGGGCCATCAAACAGAGGATGTCATCGGGTTTTGTGTTGACTTCATTCCTGGCCTTAATAAGATAGGTCTCCCTAAATCGCGGTATGAGGGGAGACTGACCGAAAAGGCACGCTTGGAAGAGACTCAATAATATGCAGGGACGGATATTCTTGGTCTCAAGCACACTACAGCTTCTACGTAACTCTACCTTGGTGACCCAGATGTCGATGAACACAAGAACAGTCTGCGCCCAAACACCCGGAGCAAAGGCGACGATCGGATTACATGTGAACACATCAGACTTTCAGCAGTTGGTTGGAAACACGCCTCGAGGTGACAGCACTGTTTGTGATGAGTTGTACTTGTTGTCCAGGGACCATCTTCGACTGTAATGATTTGGAAAGGATCTGAGATAAATGGGAATACATTTTACACGATTGACCAAGATGAAAAGAGCACCAACAAAACAGCGGTGTCCGCTTTGATGCAGCAACCGACAAGGAAATGACACATATTATGGTTACATAGTAGACATATGGGAACTTGACTACGGAGTAGATTTTAAGGTCCCTTTGTTTAAGTGCAAGTGGGTCAATCTGTCAGAGAGGGTGCAGGTAGACCCACAAGACGGAATGACAACAAAGGATCTGAAAATCTTGGGTACATCGACGAACCGCTCGTCCTAGCCAATGATGTGGCACAGGTTATCTATGTGAAGGACATGTCTACCAGATCGAGGAAAAGAAAAGATAAGGAAGTTTAATACATCATACAATGAGCCAAAGCGCCACATAGTTCTTTCAGAAAAGGGACATCCCGGGAGTGGAGGGCAAGACAGAAATGTCTCAAGAGTATGAAAAGTTTCATGAAATTTCCCCTTCAAAGTCAAGGCTGACCCAAGCATCCCGATAAATGATGAAGATTATCCATGGTTACGGCGCAATAAGCAAACGACACAAGCGAAGAAAAAGTGAAGACTTTCTCCCAACTATTATGATGATACCATGCCAACTTTGTAACACACGAGTATGATACCATTGTCCGCTTTGTTCATGAACATGCTATGCCAACTTTTTCAGAGTTCATTTGAAAACTATGAATTTGAAAACCTCGCCAACCAAGGGCGCCACACCGGTTTATAAGCCCGTCCCTCACGCCTTTGTTGAGCTCACAAACTTGTGATTCACACAAATTTCAAAGAATTCAAATTTTATAAAACTAATGGCACAAACAGAAAGTTTATAATTGTTCTAAAACAAATGGCACTAACAGAAAGTTTATAATTTTGCTGACCTAAAAGCAAAAAAGAATTAAAAATAAAGCAAAAACCAAAAGAAAATAAATAATGCAGGAAACAAAACAAAAAACTTGAAAAAATAATAATAATAGCAACAATAAGCATTTTGTTGTAAGTAGAAACAAAATAAAATAAATAAAGCAACAAAGAAAACAAAAAAGTGTTTTTGAATTTTAAAACTAATGGCACAAACAGAAAGTTTATATTTTTCTAAAACTAAAAGCACTAACAGAAAGTTTATAATTTTGCTGACCTAAAAGCAAAAAGAAATAAAAATAAAGCAAAAACCAAAAGAAAATAAATAATGCAGAAAACAAAACAAAAAACTTGAAAAAATAAAATAGCAACAATAAGTATTTTGTTGTAAGTAGAAACAAAATAAAATAAATAAAGCAACAAAGAAAACAAAAAAGTGTTTTCAAATTTTAAAACTAATGGCACTAATAGAAAGTTTATATTTTTCTAAAACTAAAAGCAAAAAGAAATAAAATATAAAGCAAAAAAAACTGCCACCTACTAGGCCCCCACAGCCTGAATACGACTAGAAACCCTACATGGGCCAGATTCAGCCCGCAGAGGCCCAAGAGGCCCACAGTGAAGAGCATGATTAGGCCCAAAGCCTGCATTAGAGAGGAGCTCGAAGGGACGCACACCAGCGCTTATAAACCAGTGCGGCGCCTTCAACTAGCGAGGTGGGACTAAACATTTGGGTTCGGGCAGCACAGCCTTTGGTCCAGGTTGGTGGCACCAACCGACTAAAGGGGTTTAGTCTCGGTTGGTGCCACGACCGGGACTAATGCCCCTTTAGTCGGTTGGTGCCACCAACCGACCAAAGGGCCGCTTCCGCCCTTTCGGCTGCTGAATTTGGTTTTGGTCCGTTGGTGGCACCAACGGGACTAGGGGGCATTAGTCCCGGTTGGAGCCACGAACCGACCAATGCTCTTCTATATAAGCAAGACTTGTGAAATTTCAGATTCATCGCCATTTGCCCCAACCTCCCCGACGCCGCCAGTTGCCCAGCCCCGACGCCGCCTCGACGCTGCCTCCGCCGCCCACGCCTGTCGTCACCATCGCCGTCGCGCGCGCCGTGTCGCCGCTGTCGCCTGGTGCCGCCGCCGTCTGCCCCGCCGCCGCCGCCGCATCTGATCTGCTAATCGCCGCTGCCGTTCGTCTCGCCGTCCCCGCCGTCGCCGCGCCCTCGCCGTCGCCGCCCTGCCTCGCCGACCTCGCCGACCTCGCCGTCGTCCGCCTGCCTCCCGACCTCGCCGTCGCCTCCGCCTCCCGACCTCGCCGTCGCCTCCGCCTCTCCCCCGCCCCGTCGCGCGACCTCGCCGTCGCCTCCGCCTGTTGATGAGCCCAGCACAAGACCTGCCCTGCCCTCACAACCTGCCTGCCCCCGCCCGCCATGATTTTTTTTTTCTGCATATATATGTGATGTTTTTTGTATATATATTGATGTATAGAATATGATGTTTTTATTGATGTATAGAATATGATGTTTTTATTGATGTATAGAATATGATGTTTTTGCAGATAAATGTTCATGTATATATATTGATGTATAGAATATGATGTTTTTTTTATTCATAGATTTTATTTTGTTCATTAGAGAGAGGAGGGACGCCGAGGAAGTTGTACTGTTTAGAGTTAGGGTCACGAGGAAGAAGGAAAATAAGGAAAAGAATAAAAGAGGAAGAAGGAAGAAGGAGAAGAAGAGGAGAAAAATAAGAAGAGGAAGTAGAAGAAAAAGGAGAAGAAGAGGAGAAAAAATAAGAAGAGGAAGTAGAAGAAAAAGGAGAAGAAGAAGGAATAGAGGAGAAGAAGAAAAAATTCTATTTTTCTTCTTCTCCTCTTTCCTTCTTCTTCTCTCTCTCTTTTTTCTTCTATTTTTCTTCTTCTTCTTCTTCTTCTTCTTTTTCTTCTTTCTCATTTCTTCTTCTTCTTCTTCTTCTTCTTCTTCTTCTTCTTTTATCGGGAACGAGGGTGTCGAGGATCGCTGAGGGGTCACGGTCGGGAACTAGGCTAGAGGGTCGAGAGGGTCACAGAGGGGTCGAGGGTCATCGAGGCCGGTCGAGGGTCGCCGAGGCCGGTCGAGGTTTCGAGGCACAAGGGTTTGAGGGTTCGAGGGTTCTAGGGTCGAGGGTTCGAGGGTTCTAGGGTTCGAGGGTTCTAGGGTCGAGGGTTCGAGGTTCTAGGATCCGAAGGAAGAAGGAAGAAGAAGAAGAAAAGAATGAGAGGAAAAGAAGAAAAGAAGAGGAGAAGAAGAAGGAATAGAGGAGAAGAAAAATAGATTTTTTTTCTATTTTTCTTCTTCTCCTCTATTCTTCTTCTTCTCCTCTTTTTTTCTTCTTTTTTCTTCTTCTTCTTCCTTCTTCCTCTTTCTTCCTTTTCCGATAGGGGGTACCGATAGTGTCAAAGTATTGAAGAATTATCGCTTCATCATTAGCCGGAAGTAATTATGGCATGATGGTATGAAGTTCTCAAAGTTGTTCGAATGGAGTCCGGATAGGATAATTTGCCTTTTGCTGAACTTTGTACCAAAAAGCTAATTATCCTATCTCGGGACTCCGCTCCAAAACAACTTTGGAGAGCTTGCACCATCATGCACCTGTTACTTTCGCCTAATGATGAAGACATGGTTTTGTTGAACTTTGACACTAGGCAACCTCCCGACCCTCGGCGATCTTCGACCCTTGACCTCGACCGCTCGGCGATCCACGCACCCTCTACCCTACTTGTGGGACATAGATGTACTGTTCAACGCTGACCCCTCCCGATAGCTTCAACACGTGGGGGGTCGATATTACGCACCCTCCTAGCTTGAAGCGCTCTCGAGGCCACCCCTAACCCTTGAAGCGTTGTCGAGGCCACCCCAAACCCTAGAGAAGCGTCGAGGCCACTAATATGATTCCTTATTGTGATTAGCTAGCTAGTTCTACGCTTGCACTAATATATCCATATCTGTCATGTTTGAATAATAATTGCCATGTTGTAAATATTTGTAGAAACTATGGACACCCCCGAGACGAAGCACAAGAAGCGTTGTTGAGGGACATAATCGCACACGGAAGTGATGCCGCCTCCTCGATGATGTTTCTCAACGCCGATAACGATGGTCCTGGAAGGAGAGGGTGAAGAAGCAGCTGGCTATGATTTACATGGTCTGGATGACCCAATGCCGGTGCAAGAAGTAGACCGTGAGGACGGCTCGGTGATCACCAAACCGAGTCCGCCAGGTATATATATTAGTTAAGCCTGTGCTGACTAGCTCTCCTTTGTTTTGGTATATATATGTACACATATTAATTAACTCTCGCCTTTGTTCTTTTTCTAGCCCTCCGGATCGAGCACAACTTCGTAAAGAGACGAGGCCCAAGAAAAGTTGAGCTCGGATGAAAAGTTTGAGATCATACAAATCGCGCGACGGCCAACCAATTGAACCCTACCGACAAAGAAGGCATTTGTTGCTCAGTCATGGGTTCTCGTTAGGGACAAGATCCCGATCAGCATCCACCAATGGTATAAGCTTCAAGAACGAAGACCCCGAGGTGTCTTATGTCAATGATATGCAGAAAATGATCTTTGGACTGAGCTGAAGTCAAATTTTACCCTACCGCCAGAGGATGATCCGGAGAAGCCGTAATAGAGCCATTAATCAAGTCTTTTGCTCTTAAGAAGATGGCAGAACTATTCAGGAATTGGAAGAAAGACCTCAATACGTATGTCGAAAAAAATGAGACACCAGAATTCACGGGCAAATATGAGAAGATCAGAGATGATCGCCCGCATTTGTGGCCTACAAGACATCGGAAAAGAGTAAAAAGATGTCAGCGACAAACAAGAGAAATGCTGCCAAGAAGAAGCTTCATCATCGCACGGGTCGTGGCTACCTCATAGCCCGCCTAAGTGGTCCAAGGCTGAGAATGATCTGCTTGATAAAGGGATCGAACCCGAGACAATGAACTGGCTAGACTGTTGCGGACTTGGTTCTTCGGGCTCATGGATCCTTGGACCCTATAACGGGAAGTGCATTTGGACGGACGAACAATTGGACATACCAGTCAAGAGGCTTAAGCATTATATCAAGCAGCGCAGCAAGGGAAGTTCGTTCCGCACAGGGAGAAGGACGAGCTCACAATGGCCCTCGGGAATCTCGAGCACCTGGACGGACACGAGGCACGCCAGCTCCCTTTCGTGGAAGGTTGGATTTCGGACGCAGGGGTTACAAAACCCATGAGAGGAGGAAGAAATCGAGCAGAGCCTAATGCAGCGCTGCATTTAAAGGGTAATGGGGCTAGAGGAACGAGAAGCAGCCAATCACAACAAACGACCCGCCAAGCTTCCCCGGTTACCCCGCCATCTCAGCCGAGAAGCAGCGTGGCTTCCACCGAGCTGCTTCAGCCAGAGCAGCATGCCTTGACGGCTCCTCGCCAGCTATCCCGTGGATGCTATCACGGATGCTGAAAGTTGCCACCTTATGGCGCAATGGAGCAATTTAAAGGTCAAGGCGGCTGTTGGCTCTATTTATCCCACTAAACCCGACTCAACTTTTCACCGCCGCCGATTCCGAAGGATATGCTAAGGTGATGGTCGATGAAATAACGGAGGGATTTGAGGAGCTCGGCTTGACCACCCTACCGTGAAGGGAGTATCGGCTGGGTTACGCTCAAGACTCCATGCCTATGGCGGAAGGATCTCATCAACCTTCCGAACTCGACGCCCCGCCTCCTCCTCCTCCTCCGCGAGTCGGGGCACTCCGCCTCCTCCACCGCCTCCTCCTCCTCCCGGCGAGTCAGGGCACTCCGCCTCCACCGCCTCCTCCTCCGCGAGTGACGATCAGGGCACTCGGCCGGCTCCTTCTCCGGCGCATGGCGGCACTGTCTCCTTCTCCGCCTGCACCGCGCGCGTCCGGCAGCCAGCCTCCTCCTTCTCCGCCTCATCAGCAAGGGCGGAAGAGACCACCGCCGCTCCGCTGCTCCGCGCGTCGTAGTCCTTCTCCTCCGCCTCGTAAGCAAGGAAAGAAGACATCCGCCTCCTCGCTGCTCTGCCGGCGTCTAGCAAGACGCCAAAGGCGGAGGAGATATAGATTCGGTCCTTCTCTCAAGACTCGCAGAAGTTACCGCACGAGAGGAGCGAGGAGGAAAACGCGAAGATCGCGCACATCAAGTGGATGACTGGTTTCAAGGGTTGAAAGCAAAGAGACATCCACCTCCGGAGGAGAAGGTAGATCCGTCAAAGCGAAGCGCACTGCTGCCCCGACAAAACCACCCAAGTCTCCGCCAAAGGCAACTATGAGCGATTATTGAAAGGCATTTGCCGAGGCGGAGAGATCGGGAAGTACTGCTGCTGATCAAAGGATGAAAGAACGACGAGCTGGGAAACAAATTGCCCAGCTCGGCGAACAAGCGAAGGAATCGTGCCCCCGCTCAAGGTGCTCGCTAGCGACATCGCCGATCCGAGGATGGTGCCCGTTATGGCAATCCTCAAGATTACTTGCCCGACGATGTACAATTTGATTTCTTGGAGGTGCAGATACAAAGATACGAGTACGGGAAGCCTCTCGTCAAAGATGAAAGCTCTCTAACAACGATGATGCTAAGATTGCATGATTGGTACATGAAAACCTGCAAAGAGTCGAGGGAGGAATACTTTGTATTTGAGAGTTAAAAGGAGCATGACCTCCTTGGAATTGAACTGCTGCCTATTCCATTTGAGGAGTTCTATCAGTTTTTCAATCAATTGGCCATCGATAAAGCAACGGTCACCTGCTATCGTCTGTAAGTAGTACTACTTCTGTCATTAAGTATTTCTATATAACTCAGCTCTTTCATTGCATGTATTTATAAATATCCTCACTATATTATGCAGATTGAAGATCGCAGAAATGAAGAAAAACAAGTGGGTGATATTGGGTTCATTAACACATATCTCATCGATGCAAATGAGGTTAAATATCGTGCCAAGGAAACCGAGGCCAACTTGCTACGATCGTTGGAAATAAATGAACACAAAATACAATACTCTTTCCTTACAACTACACGTGAGTGTTACTTGTCTTGTGGCATATTCGGTTTCCTTATTTAGTCCAGGTTATAGAAATGTAATATTGATGAGTTATGCATGCGTGTGCAGGTTCCACTATATTCTCCTAGAGATTAAGCTTGAGCAGGAGTAGTAACTGTCTTAGACTCGAGACTAAAAGATCCCAAGGAGTATGCGGAAATGACTGAAATGCTCGAGAAGTAAGTTAAATCGATCATTATCCACCATATCAGCAACTTTGTTCATTTCTGATATCAAGTAATTGTTTTCTTTGTATGGCAGGGCTTGGGAAAATTCACCAAAAAGCTCCGGACTACCAAGAAGCTGCAATTTAGACACCAAAGTAAGTACTATATAGTAGCATATTCCACGCAAGATCTCCTAGTGATTCAAGCGCTAGTTTCATCAATACCATTTAGCATGTGCTTGCTATAATTATCAGTTTGATTGACCTATGTTTCTTGTAAAGTGGTTGTGGAAGGAACAAGGAATGATTTTGTGGATACTACGCTTATGAGTCCATCCGCCACACGACCTGTGAGAGGGCTACTCGACAAACAATTTGAAGTGCGTAAATAAAAATATTCACAATTTTATTTTATTACCATCATTTGTGTTGAGTTTCATTCATTCATATATATATATATATATATATATATATATATATATATATATATATATATATATATATATATATATATATGTATTGACCCTTTCTTAAAATTAGATGTTTCGCAAATGGATGAACTCCTAGCACCAGATCGCATGCAGCAATTCAAGAGGAATTGGCGGCATTCTTTCTTGACTATGTGATCGCTGAAGACGGGAATACCATGTGGACCACGCGTCCGTATTGTAAAAGATAATTATTGTATATTTGTAGCCGGTAGCGTCGGATAGATATACAAGAACTTGTTGTTCGACCAATCTCTCAGAGAAGGAGAGGTGGTCGATATCACTTCTCTCTGTATGCATATATATGTTCATGACGATCTTCTGCTTGCTTAATTACTAGCTAGCTATAGCATGTCTAGTTAGTCCTCTCTATACGTATGTATAGTACGAGCATCGCCAAGCACGGACAAAAGAAAGGACACTTTTCTATTAATTAGCTAGCTATAGCACAATATATGAAACACCTAAATTAAACCCCCAAACCCCCCTCTTTGAAAAAAAAACAAAAACCAGAGCTAAAGAAATGTCGACGCTGTGGATGTTTATTGGTCCCGGTTGGTGCCACCAACCGGGACCAAAGGCCCTCCCGCCTGGCTCAGCGGACAGGCCACGTGGAGGTTTGATCTGTCCCGGTTGGATAGAACCGGGACTAAAGGGTGAGGGTATTAGTACCGACCCTTTAGTCCCGGTTCACGAACCGGGACTAAAGGCCCTTATGAACCGGGACTATAGGCCCTTTTTCTACTAGTGGACACCTGTAGTACTCCTTTATAATCACCCAGTTATGTTGTAACGTTTGGTAGCACCCAAAGTGTTCCTCCGGTAAACGGGAGTTGCATAATCTCATAGTTACAGGAACATGTATAAGTCATGAAGAAAGCAATAGCAATATACTAAACGATCAAGTGCTAGGCTAACGGAATGGGTCATGTCAATCACATCATTCTCCTAATGATGTGATCCCATTAATCAAATAACAACACATGTCTATGGTTAGGAAACATAACCATCTTTGATTAATGAGCTAGTCAAGTAGAGGCACACTAGTGACTATATGTTTGTCTATGTATTCACGCATGTATCATGTTTCCGGTTAATACAATTCTAGCATGAATAATAAACATTTATCATGAAATAAGGAAATAAATAATAACTTTATTATTGCCTCTAGGGCATATTTCCTTCACGGGCGGCGGCGGACCAGCGGTGCAGAGTGTTTTCGTATGGCGGGAATGGCGCATTACCGGGTGGCTGCGGCGGGGGCTGCTGTTTGACCGGTGGTGGTGGCGGCTCGTGGGGTGGTGGTTGAAGATGAACCGCAGGCCCTTGATTTCAGATCCAACGGCTGCAAAATTGGTGACCAGAGATGAAAAAAGTCGATCGATCGACGTAGCCTCACCTTTCTAGTGCGTTCGAGTTTCGACAAAGAAAATTCAGATTCGACAAGAAAATTCAGTTTCGAAGCGCCTCGATTCAGTTTCGACAGTTAAGTTCAGTTTCGACGATTAAGTTCAGTTTCGACGCTTAAGTTCAGAGATGAGCGGCTGATGTATTTTACATCTAGCACTTTGTGGTTATGTATTTTATGTCATGTATTGGAGATGATATTAGAATTCCACTCAGGTTGACGTTGTTCGTTGTCTCTCTTGTCCTGCTTCAGCCTCGGCGTCGTACAACTCACCGGAGCTGCTCCAACGATAAAACCCTCCATCACAGCGGGACAAGACTCGGCTCCATCTCCGCACGCCTAAGATCTTCTTCCTCCTCCGACAGCAAAGTCAGCCGAGCATCCTCACCGCCAACCCAATCACGCTGAGATCGACATGGCTTCGCCAAAGAGGTTGTACACTTGTTGCATCTCTTTTTTACTCTACATGTTATATATATTGTCCACTGAGCACACGAATTTGTTCCTTCACTACTAGGGAAACACTATACATAGAATCTTAGCAGCAGCGCGGCTCAAAAGGAGCGCCATCGCTAATTAGCGATAGCAGCGGTGTGGAAAACCCGCTCATCGACAGTGTTTAGCAAGAGCGCTTCGGTGTAACCCGCGCTGCTACAAATATCGACCGACAGTGCCCACCAAACTCCATTTAGTAGCAGTGCGGTGCCGCGAGCCGCGCTACTGCTATAGCTGTAGTTGTAGCACAGTTTTTCTGAGGTCGCTGCTGCTAATTTTCAAATTGGGCAAACTTTTGGTCCCAGTTAGCAGTAGCGCTTGTGCCGAAAGCGCGCTGCTGCTACTTTCTTAGCAGCAGCACGTTTTACATCCCGCGTTACTGCTAATCCGCACCAACCCACTATCTTTTCCCCACCCATCCTCCCCCTCCCCCTCCTCTCTTCCCTTTCCCCTACATCCACATCCTCCCACTCTCACTCTTCTTCTTCCTCAATACTTCTCCCCCATTACTCTCCCTCTTCTACCTACCTTTCTCTCTCTTCATTACTCCTACCTAACTACACCACCTCCATTAATGCATCTCCTTTCTCTTTTTCCTTCCCCCTCCACTAGTTGAAGTTGTCTCGTCCCAAATTAGGTAGCTAGGTAGATGTAGCATTTAGTTAAGTGACCTATTTGCCCCTAACTAGATCTATCTTTGTCAAGAAGAGCTTTGTGCACTTTTGATCTCCCTACATCATCATCTCCACCATGTGCTCGATCTCGAGATAGAGGTGATTAAAATTTCATGCTTTTGCAAAATGGAAATATGTTTATGTGTGTGTGATATGTTTATGGAAATTGTGTGTGTGTGGCATGAGTTGACGCCAAATTGTGCTTTTGAGTTGCCTATGTTTTGCCGAAATGTCGATTTATTTACGTTTCGGTGAATTCCGGGCAAACTCTAGATCTATATATGTCCTATTTTTAAGGAAGGTCATGCCAAATTTTTGTATGACTTTGATGCATGCACGCATTTTTATAATCAATTTGTTTATTATTACCGTGCAGAGTTGACGATGGTCAGTGGAACAATGGTGGACAGGTGGTTGCGGTCGGTGGTGCAGGACATGAAAGAAAATAACCGGACAGAGGTTTTATGTCTGTGTCCAAAATGCAAAGGAATAGTTTGGCTCGACCCCCATGACGATGGTCGTGTCGAAGCGCACCTGCTCATGACTGGTTTCATGGATGGCTATACTCGGTGGATAATTGAAGATGAGGATGACGATGTTGAGGATGCCGACGGGGCAGGCAATGATGAAACGGGGCAAGACGAAGAGATGATCGATAATGGTAGCGGGGAAGAGGCCGGACATGGCGGCGGAGAGAACAAGATGGACTCCACACAGCAGAGTTCATCGGTACTAAGTTCAATCGTGCGGGACCCTCATGTTCAAGCATTGCTTCGCAAGGAGACGAGTACTGAGAGAGATGCTTATAAAGAGGAGGCTAAGCTGGAGCAACTGGTGGTAGACTCGAACACTCCATTGTGATGGTTGCAATCCTGAGGTGACCCGCTTGAGTTTCACGCTCCAACTCCAGAAGACGAAGGCTAAAAACAAATGGACCAACACTAGCTTCGATGAGCATCTCAAGTACCTAAAGGATGTTCTTCCCACGGGTAATCTATGTCCTACTAGTGTTGATGAGGCCAAGAAGATCGTGTTCCCTCTTGATCTGCCACACGTTAGATACCATGCATGCATCAACGATTGCCTAATTTATCGGAAGGAGCACGCAGAAAATACAAGCTGTCTGGTCTGCAATGCTTCTCGATACAAGAAGGCCGGGAAGAAATGTCCCCAGAAAGTTGTATGGTACTTACCGATCACTCCCCGTCTCCAGAGGTATTTTGTAGATCCCAAGGAAGCAAAGCTAATGCGCTGGCACGCGGAGAGGAAGAAGCCAGCGATGGAGATGATCGAAGCTGAGACACGCCAAGGATGGAAGCCAGTGGAGAGCGTTGAACAAGTTCTATCGGTATTTTGAATGTGATGCAAGGAACATCGTGCTCGGCGCATGTACCGATGGCATGAATCCGTTTGGTAACCAGAACACCAACCATAGCACATGGCCCGTGTTTGTATGGATGTACAACCTCCCCCCTGGTTGTGCATGAAATCGAAGTACATTCACATGAGCATGCTAATTCAAGGGCCGAAACAACCAGGAAATAATATTAATTTGTATCTGGGGCTACTTCAAGAGGAGTTAGACACGTTATGGAAAACACCGGCCAAGACATGGGACGCAAGCAAAGGCGAGTATTTCAACATGAGAGCCGCGCTGATCACGACAGTGCAGGACTATCTCGGTTACGGATATGTGGCAGGCCAGGTGTGCCATGGGTATTGCGGATGCACGTGGTGCATGGATGATACGACGTCTCAGCAGCTAACGTCAAGGAAAGATGGCGGGTCTGTGAAAATTGTGTACATGGGGCATCAAAGATGGCTGGAACAGGACGACCCGTGGAGAAACCGTGGAGATCTATTCAATGGTCACGCTGAGCATCGAGGACCTCCACGTAAGCGGAGCGGTGCCGAAATCGATGAGCTGTTGAAAAACTGGAAGGAGTGCCCGCGGGAAAGACGATGAGAAAGGCGCGAGCCATCTGCTGAAGGTATGGAAGACGAGGTCTGTGTTCGGGACTTGGAGTACTGGCACAAACTCGATACACCTCATTGCCTTGGTCAAATGCATATCTGTAAGAATGTCCTTGAGAGCTTGCTCGCAACACTGATGAACATGCCGGATAAGACCAAGGATGGGCCGAAGGCAAGAAAAAACTTGCAAGATTTGAAAATCAGGGAAGATCTGCACATGCCGCCCCGTAAAATGTCAGACGAGACAGAGACAAAGACAGAGGCACGGGAGAAGAAGGTCAAGAAAATAAAGAAAGAGGATTATTGCCCCCCTTCTTGCTTCACCTTAAGTCAGGCTGAGATCGATCAATTCTTTAAGTGCCTTACCGGAGTCAAAGTTAGTTCCGGTTACTATGGCGAGATAAGTAGATATCTAGACACAGACAAGAAAAGGTTCAGCGGGATGAAGTCCCATGACTGTCATGTGATGATGACGCAGATACTACCTGTTGCCCTTAGAGGGATAATTGACAAGCACGTCCGTGACACGCTTATTGGTCTCTGCAACCTTATACGTCATCTCTCAAAAGTCGATCAGTGTGAAGCAGCTCCGAAGGCTACATGAAGAGATCGTTGTTTTACTGAATGAGCTTGAGATGTACTTCCCGCCCGCGTTCTTTGACGTGATTGTGCATCTGTGTGTCCATATTGTGGATGACATAATAGATCTGGGGCCGTCATTCCTGCACAACATGATGCCGTTTGAGAGGATGAATGGGATCATCAAAGGAATCATTCGTAACATGTCTCGTCCGGATGGAAGCATCATCCAGGGCTATGTGACACAAGAGTGCATCTCTTTCTTTGAGAATTTTCTATATGGCGCAGACCAGCCGCCTAGTGTTAGTGTTGGTTTGCCCATTAACAAGCACGATGGGAGGCTCGAAGGAGAAGGTCACTGCAACGATCGCAGGGAACTGCACGTGGCATACTCAGATCGACGCAGCGACTTAGACAGAGCAAACTTGGTAGTGCTACAACACCTAGACGAGGTAGATCCTTTCGTGGCACTGCACAAAGAAATTATCTCAAAGAAGTATCGTGACCGGGGGTGAGGGAGTCCCGGACTAGGGGGTGTCCGGATAGCCAGACTATCATCACGGCCGGACTCCAAGACTATGAAGATACAAGATTGAAGACTTCGTCCCGTGTCCGGATGGGACTTTCCTTGGCGTGGAAGGCAAGCTTGGCGATACGGATATGTAGATCTCCTACCATTGTAACCGACTCTGTGTAACCCTAACCTATCCGGTGTCTATATAAACCGGAGGGTTTTAGTCCGTAGGACAAACAACAATCATACCATAGGCTAGCTTCTAGGGTTTAGCCTCCTTGATCTCGTGGTAGATCTACTCTTGTACTACCCATATCATCAATATTAATCAAGCAGGAGTAGGGTATTACATCCATCGAGAGGGCCCGAACTTGGGTAAAAACATCGTGTCCCTTGTCTCCTGTTACCATCCGCCTAGACGCACAGTTCGGGACCCCCTACCCGAGATCCGCCGGTTTTGACACCGACATTGGTGCTTTCATTGAGAGTTCCTCTGTGTCGTCACCGATAGGCCCGATGGCTCCTTCGATCATCAACAACGACACGGTCCAGGGTGAGACTTTTCTCCCCGGACAGATCTTCGTGTTCGGCGGCTTTGCACTACGGGCCAATTCGCTTGGCCATCTGGAGCAGATCGAAAGCTACGCCCCTGGCCATCAGGTCAGATTTGGAAGTTTAAACTATACGGCCGATATCCGCGGAGACTTGATCTTCGACGGATTCGAGCCGCAGCCAAGCGCGCCGCACTGTCTCGATGGGCATGATCTAGCTCTGCAGCCGAACAGTGCCCTGGAGGCCGCACCAGTATCCGCTCCGACCCTTAATCCGGAGCTGGATTCCCCGATCGAGGACGAGTGGTTGGACACCGCCTCGGGGGCTACAATCTCTACGGCGATCGAGCCAAACTCCATCCCTGTCCTTTGCGAAGACCTCGACTCCAGGGTGCCGGACTCCTCTCCGGACTCCGAACCCTCCGCGCCCTTGCCAATCGAATCCGATTGGGCGCCCGTTATGGAGTTCACGGCCGCAGACATCTTTCAGCACTCGCCCTTTGGCGACATCCTGAATTCACTAAAGTATCTCTCTTTATCCGGAGAGCCCTGGCCGGACTACGGACAGGAAGGTTGGGATGCGGACGACGAAGAAATTCAACGCCCACCCACCACCCACTTGGTAGCCACTGTCGGCGATTTAACCGACATACTAAACTACGACTCCAAGACATCGACGGTATGGACGGCGATGCGGAGGCGACTCAAGACCCAGCGCCTATGAGGCAATCGGAAGGCCACCTCGTCATATGACATATATATGGTGGACATCCCAAAAGATGGGAACGGCGATGGAACAACAGAGGATGACCCCTCCAAGAAACAGCCGAAGCGCCGACGACAGCGGCGCCGCTCTAAATCCCGCCACAATAAAAACGGTGATTCCGGCACGGGAGATAATAACACCCCGGACAGTGCCGAAGAGAACCCCCTCCAGCAGGACTCAATGCAGGAGGAGGGAGAAGCAAGCCCGCACGACAGCGCGGCAGAAAAAGAGGTTGAGGACGATAATTATGCGCCTCCCTCCGAAGATGAGGCAAGCCTCGACGACGACGAGTTTGTCGTGCCTGAGGATCCCGCCGAACAGGAGCGTTTCAAACGCAGGCTTATAGCCACGACAAGCAGCCTCAAGAAAAAGCAGCAACAGCTTAGAGCTGATTAAGACCTGCTAGCTGACAGATGTACTGAAGTCCTTGCAGCCGAAGAGTATGAACTCGAACGCCCCTCCAAAAGCTACCCCAAACGCAGGCCGTTGCCTCGACTAGAGGAGGAAGCACCCAAGTCACCGGCACACGACACGGCAGACCGGCCACCTCGTGGCATGACAGAAGCCTCTCGGCCCTCCGCCAAGCCACACCCAGCGCCGCCAAAAAGTACCAAGGCACGGAAAACGCGCCGGACTTGCGAGATATATTGAGGATAAGGAAAAACATACAAGATCGATCCACGGATCGTGGGGGCGCCAGCAATGCGGGATGCATGATTATCGCCGCGCGGACACAAAGAAACCGCCGGGCGAACACGATGAACAAAGCTCATATGATCTACGCCGTGATATAGCCCAATCTGAGGTGCCAAGACACCCACTATGCTTCACAGATGAAGTAATGGATCATCAAATCCCGAGGGCTTCAAGCCCGTAAACATCGAATCATACGATGGTACCACAGATCCCGCGGTCTGGATCGAGGATTATCTCCTCCATATCCACATGGCCCGCGGTGATGATCTACATGCCATCAAATACCTCCCACTCAAGCTTAAAGGACCAGCTCGACACTGGCTCAATAGCTTACCAGCAGAGTCAATTGGTTGTTGGGAGGACCTGGAAGCCGCATTCCTTGATAACTTCCCGGACACATATGTGCGACCACCAGACGCCGATGACCTTAGCCACATAATTCAGCAGCGTAAGAATCGGCCGACAATTCGGACTCGGTTCCTAACAAAGAAAAATCAAATCGTTGACTGTCCGGATGCAGAGGCCCTTGCAGCCTTCAAACATAACATCCGCGACAAGTGGCTTGCCCGGCACCTAAGACAGGAAAAGCCAAAATCTATGGCAGCCCTCACAACCCTCATGACTCGCTTTTGTGCGGGAGAGGACAGCTGGCTAGCTCGAAGCAACAACTTGGCCAAACATCATGATAGTCCGGATACCAAGGACAGCAATGGCAGGTCGCGTCGCAACAAGAACAAGCGCCGCATTAACGGCGATAATACTCAAGATACGGCCGTCAATGCCGGATTCAGAGGCTCTAAACCCGGTCAGCGGAAGAAGCCATTCAAAAGAAATACCCAGGGCCAGTCCAACTTGGACCGCATACTCGATCGCTTGTGCCAAATACATGGCACCCCGAAAACTAGCCAATCACACCAACAGGATTGTTGGGTGTTCAAGCAAGAAGGCAATTTAAGTGCGAACTCAATGACAAGGGCTGCATAGCGATGACAAGGAGAGCCCGGCCGCCCGAACAATAGAGGACAGAAAGGTTTTCCCACACAAGTGCGGACGGTGAACATGATATACGCAACCCACATACCCAAAAGGGAGCGGAAGTGTGCACTACGGGACATATATGCGATAGAGCCAGTCGCCCCAAAGTTCAACCCATGGTCTTCCTACCCGATCACCTTCGATCAAAGGGACCACCCCACTAGCATCCGTCACGGCGGCTTTGCCGCATTGGTTCTTGACCCAATTATTGACGGATTTCATCTCACCAGAGTCCTGATGGACGGCGGTAGTAGCCCGAACCTGCTTTATCAGGATACAATGCGCAAAATGGGCATAGACCCCTCAAGGATTAAACCTAAAAAGACGACCTTTAAAGGCGCCATACCGGTGTAGAGGCCAATTGTACAGGCTCACCACACTCAAAGTGGTCTTCGGATCTCCGGATAACTTCCGCTTAAGAGTTAATCTTCAACATTGTCCCATTCCGCGGCTATCATGCATCGCTTTCGGACGAACCGCATTGCAAAGTTCAATGCGGTGCCGCACTTTACACATACCTCAAGCTCAAGATGCCAGGCCCTCGAGGAGTAATCACGGTCAATGGAAACACCGAACGCTCTCTCCGAACGGAGGAGCATACGGGCGACCCTCGGGCGGAGGTGCAAAGCAGCCTCTCACGGCAATTCTCGAGTCCGCCACTAAGCGCCCGGACACCGCCAAGCGCCGGAGTAACCTGCAACAAGACCACCTGGCACGATTCAAACACGAGTAGCAATCCGGCCCCAACCCCAGCCCTTGCGAAATTGCAAAGGTAGTATTACGCGTACATAATTACGCTCTGGAGATACCATGGGCATATGGGGAGGGGCAAGACAACGACACGCCAAGAATGCGGCTCGACCGCACAAGGGGCTCCCGTTTGTGTCACTTCTTTTTTCTTTTTCTTCCTTTTTTTTTACTTTCAGGACTCCGTCTTCGAGAAGTCCTATCCGGCACTCGAATCGCCGAACTCACAATGCAACAGCCAGGGAAGCGGAAAGCCACGTCGAGTGTTCAGGTGGTCTCTATTACGAGCATTATACCTGTTTTACATATCATCCAGCAGCTTACCCCTGGAGGGGGACATGTTAGATAGTCCCATCCCTTGCTTACCGCACTATTTGTATCGTTCTGCTTCCATTGCAGTACCTTTTTGAATAAACAATACACAACTTTTGCTTATTATTGCTCTACTTCCTTTATATATACATGTGTTCATTTCATGACATGTTGCAACCGTACACTTTGGTACGGCCAATACACCAGGGGCTTAAGTATCCCAAAATTATGGTGTGATAAGTCCGAACACTTTCACAAGTGCGGCACCCCGAACTTATAGCATTATATGAATTGGCTCCGAATCATGTCTTGGGTCAATAGTTGGGTTTGCCCGGCTCCCGTGTTTTGGTACCTTACGTTCCGCTATATCGGCTAAGGTAGCACCGGGAGAACCACTGCGATTGTGCCCCAGTTATGCTGGGTCGAGCACCTTAGTGGAGAAAGCTAAAACTGACCGTCATGATAGGGCGAGAGCCGGTCGCTGTTCGAGAGGTTTTTTCGGGTCCCTAAAGACTTATGCCGCTTAGAGCGAGGAACCGGAATTGTCCGGCCAAGGCGTGGATAGCGCCCCGAACTCGGTCTTCCGAATACTAGGGGCTTCACCGAAATTTAAAATTATAGAATTCTATGGCTAAGTGAGAGTGTTCAAGCATTATAAGTCCGGTTGCCTTGTTCGTTGTGTTGAGCGCCTCCCTAGATGGACCCAAGAATGGGAACAAGAGTTCTCATGTTTATCCCGAACACCACAACACTCGTGGCATGGGGGCTGAAGCCAACGACTTGCCATCTCTCAAATTTGATAAACGGCCGCACAGAAGGTAATATTTTAAATTAATAAGCATTGCTTAGCGCATATGAACAAGTTTTCAGCGTACAGGATAAAAAATGCGAGTTTATTCAAAAATTACATCTCTGGAGCACTCATCCGCTATTCGGCGGGCACGCTTCAGGAGGCCCTCATAGTACATTTCGGGCGTGCGATGCTCATGGCCCTTCGGTGGCCCGTCCGTCACAAGCCTCTCCGCATCCAGTTTTCCCCAGTGCACTTTAGCACGGGCAAGGGCCCGACGGACTCCTTCAATGCAGACGGAGCGCTTGATGACTTCAACCCGCGGACAGGCATCCACCAGCCGCTGTACCAAGCCGAAGTAGCTCCCGGGCATGGCCTCCAATGGCCACAGCCGCGCTATAAGGCCCTTCATGGCCTGTTCGGCGACCTTATGGAGCTCGACCAACTGCTTCAGCTGGCCGCTCAGGGGCACCGGATGGTCGGCCTCAGCATACTGAGACCAGAACAACTTCTCCGTGGAGCTCCCCTCCTGGGTGCGGTACAATGCGGCAGCGTCAGACGCACTACGGGGCAAATCTGCGAATGCTCCTGGAGAGCTCCGAATCCGGGTAAGTAATAGGTAATTCACTTTCACATGCTTGCTTTGCATAAAGAATGCCTTACCCACCGCTATCTTCTTTAAAGACTCAATTTCTTGGAGGGCTTTTTGGGCCTCGGCCTTCGCAGCTTTGGCACTCTTAAGAGCCGAGGCGAGCTCGGACTCTCGAGTCTTGAGTCACGCCCAAACTCTCGTGTTTTTCCACGAGCTTGGAGCTCTTGCCGCACTCTTGGCCAGCTCGCCTCCCCTTCTCTCGCTCGGTGCGTTCCACAGCCGCTTTGTTTTGACCCACGGACACGCTTCCTTCGTGGTCGCCACCTCGCTCGTGGCCCCTGCAGTACCCATGTTATTCCTGTTATTTTTTGCAACCAAAACCTTTTCTATAAGGTATTTCTTTAATAAGGTATTGCTTACCTTCCTTGTCCTCGAGCTCCTTGGCTTGTCCGAGCTCGTTCTCGGACCGCTCGAGGTTCTGCTTCAATACATTGACCTCCGCAGTCAGTGCGGCAGAGGTCAGCAGCGCAGCCTGCATTCCCATATTGACATACTTATGTTAGACTCCTGCGTATATCTTTTTAGATCCTTAGCCCGGTTTTTCTTTCCGAACACCGAACTAAGCATCATGGGCTACTGTCTATGCGGTTATATTTTTACATATTCTAAAACTTACCTCAAAGCCTGTTAGAAGGCTGGTACAGGCTTCGGTCAGCCCGCTCTTGGCGGACTGAACTGTCCGGATCACCGCACTCATGACAGTGCGGTGTTCCTCCTCGATGGAAGCGCTGTTAAGCGCCTCCTGTAAGCTATCCGGTGCCTCCGGTTGGACGGAGGACACCGGCGTCTTACCCTTCTTGCGAAGGATCCGCTGTCCGGACTCCGGAACCGCTGATGGTTCCGGCATGGAGTCCGGACAAGGGTTGGGCTTAGAGCCCCTGGGGATCTTCCCCCCCGCGCGCCTGGAGTCCGGGAGGTCGCCTGGTGGCACCTCCTGCGCTACCTCCTCTTCACCAAGCCCCCCTTGGGGCCCCGCCGTGGCGTCGCCCGCAGTGTGAGGCGAGGAGGCGGTCGGAAGCGAGGTACTCTCCATTTCCGACGAGCCCAGGGACCCGCTCGATGAATCGGCGAACTCGCCCTTGGGTGGGCTGCACGGTTGTTCGACGTTAGAGAACACTCTACAATAAAAAAAGCCATGGGTATCCGGACACTTACGATCTCGCCAGGGGCTTGGCCCTTGTAGGCCAATCCTCCTCGTCGTCGTCGATGTTGGTGGAGAAGTCCGGAGGAAGGGTTCTTCCCTTCTTGGACCCTCCGGCCTCCCCAGTTGGGGCGGCCTTCCTTTTCTTTGTTGGGGAATGTAGTAATTTCAAAATTTTCCTACGCACACGCAAGATCATGGTGATGTATAGCAACGAGAGGGGAGAGTGTGTCCACGTACCCTCGTAGACCGAAAGCGGAAGCGTTATGACAACGCGGTTGATGTAGTCGTACGTCTTCACGATCCGACCGATCCAAGCACCGAACGTACGACACCTCCGTGTTCAGCACACGTTCAGCTCGATGACGATCCCTGGACTCCGATCCAGCGGGGTGTCGGGGATGAGTTCCGTCAGCACGACGGGGTGGTGACGATGATGATGCTCTACCGGCGCAGGGCTTCGCCTAAACTCCGCGACGATATGACCGAGGTGGAATATGGTGGATGGGGGCACCGCACACGGCTAAGGAACGATATGTAGATCAACTTGTGTGTTCTAGGGTGCCCCCTTGCCCCCGTATATAAAGGAGCAAGGGGGGGTGTGGCCGGCCCTAGGAGGAGGCGCGCCGGAGGAGTCCTACTCCCACCGGGAGTAGGACTCCCCCCCTTTTCCTAGTTGTATTAGGACTTGGGGGGAGGGAAAGAGAAAGGGGGGCGCCGCCACCCCCTTCCTTGTCCTATTCGGACTAGGGGGGAGGGGGCGCGCGGCCTGCCCTGGCCGGCCCTCCTCTTCTCCCTCATGGCCCACTAAGGCCTATTAACCCCCGGGAGGGTTCCGGTAACCCCCGGTGTTCCGGTAAAATCCCGATTTCACCCGGAACTATTCCAAAGTCCAAACATAGGCTTCCAATATATCAATCTTTATGTCTCGACCATTTAGAGACTCCTCGTCATGTCCGTGATCACATCCGGGACTCCGAACAAACTTCAGTACATCAAAACTCATAAAACTGTCATCATAACGTTAAGCGTGCGGACCCTACGGGTTCGAGAACTATGTAGACATGACCTAGAACTATTCTCGGTCAATAACCAATAGTGGAACCTGGATGTTCATATTGGTTCCTACATTTTCTACGAAGATCTTTATCGGTCAAACCGCATAACAACATACGTTGTTCCCTTTGTCATCGGTATGTTACTTGCCCGAGATTCGATCGTCGGTATCCAATACCTAGTTCAATCTCATTACTGGCAAGTCTCTTTACTCGTTCCGTAATACATCATTTCATAACTAACTCATTAGTTACAATGCTTGCAAGGCTTAGGTGATGAGTATTACCGAGAAGGCCCAGAGATACCTCTCCGACAATCGGAGTGACAAAACCTAATCTCAATTATGCCAACTCAACATATACTTTTGGAGACACTGTAGAGTACCTTTATAATCACCCGATTCGTTGACGCGTTTGGTAGCACACAAAGTGTTCCTCCGTAAACGGAGTTGCATAATCTCATAGTTGCAGGAACTTTGTATAAGTCATGAAGAAAGCAATAGCAACATACTAAACGATCAAGTGCTAAGCTAACGGAATGGGTCAAGTCAATCACATCATTCTCCTAATGATGTGATCCCGTTAATCAAATGACAACTCATGTCTATGGTTAGGAAACATAACCATCTTCAATTAACGAGCTAGTCAAGTAGAGGCATACTAGTGACACTCTGTTTGTCTATGTATTCACACATGTATTATGTTTCCGGTTAATACAATTCTAGCATGAATAATAAACATTTATCATGATATAAGGAAATAAATAATAACTTTATTATTGCCTCTAGGGCATATTTCCTTCAGTCTCCCACTTGCACTAGAGTCAATAATCTAGATTACACAGTAATGATTCTCACACCCATGGAGTCTTGGTGCTGATCATGTTTTGCTCGTGAGAGAGGCTTAGTCAACGGTGCGCAACATTCAGATCCGTATGTATCTTGCAAATCTCTATGTCTCCCACTTGGACTTGGTCCCGAATGGAATTGAAGCGTCTCTTGATGTGCTTGGTCCTCTTGTGAAATCTGGATTCCTTTGCCAAGGCAATTGCACCAGTATTGTCACAGAAGATCTTCATTGGTCCCGATGCACTAGGTATAACACCTAGATCGGAAATGAACTCCTTCATCCAGACTCCTTCATTTGCTGCTTCCGAAGCAGCTATGTACTCCGCTTCACATGTAGATCCCGCCACGACGCTTTGTTTAGAACTGCACCAACTTACAGCTCCACCGTTTAATAAAAATACGTATCCGGTTTGCGATTTAGAATCGTCCGGATCAGTGTCAAAGCTTGTATCGACGTAACCCCTTACGACAAGCTCTTTTTCACCTCCATAAACGAGAAACATATCCTTAGTCCTTTTCAGGTATTTCAGGATATTCTTGACCGCTGTCCAGTGATCCTCTCCTGGATTACTTTGGTACCTCCCTGCTAAGCTAATAGCAAGGCACACATCAGGTCTGGTACACAGCATTGCATACATGATAGAGCCTATGGCTGAAGCATAGGGAACTCCTTTCATTTTCTCTCTATCTTCTGCAGTGGTCGGGCATTGAGTCTGACTCAATCTTACACCTTGTAATACAGGCAAGAACCCTTTCTTTGCCTGATCCATATTGAACTTTTCAAGACTTTATCAAGGTATGTGCATTGTGAAAGTCCAATCAAGCGTCTTGATCTATCTCTATAGATCTTGATGCCCAATATGTAAGCAGCTTCACCGAGGTCCTTCATTGAAAAACTTTTATTCAAGTATCCTTTTATGCTATCCAGAAATTCTATATCATTTCCAATCAACAATATGTCGTCCACATATAATATTAGAAATGCTACAGAGCTCCCACTCACTTTCTTGTAAACACAGGCTTCTCCAAAAGTCTCAGATAAAACCATATGCTTTGATCACACTATCAAAGCGCTTATTCCAACTCGAGAGGCTTGCACCAGACCATAGATTGATCGTTGGAGCTTGCACACTTTGTTAGCTCCCTTAGGATCAACAAAACCTTCCGTTGCATCATATACAACTCTTCTTCCGTAAATCCATTCAGAAATGCAGTTTTGACATCCATCTGCCATATTTCATAATCATAAAATGCGGCGATTGCTAACATGATTCGGACAGACTTAAGCATCGCCACGGGTGAGAAGGTCTCATCGTAGTCAACTCCTTGAACTTGTCGAAAACCTTTTTAACAAGTCGAGCTTTGTAAACGATAACATTACCGTCGCCGCGGTCTTCTTCTTGAAAATCCATTTATTCTCTATTGCTTGCCGACCATCGGGCAAGTCAACCAAAGTCCACACTTTGTTCTCATACATGGATCCCATCTCAGATTTCATGGCTTCAAGCCATTTTATGGAATCTGGGCTCACCATCGCTTCTTCATAGTTCGTAGGTTCACCATGATCTAGTAGCATGACTTCCGAATAGGATTACCGCACCACTCAGTGCGGATTTTATTCTGGTTGATCTCTGAGTTCAAGTAATAACTTGATCTGAAGTTTCATGATCATCATCATTAACTTCCTCACTAAGCTGGTGTAGGTGTCACAGGAACCGATTTCTGTGATGAACTACTTTCCAATAAGGGAGCTGGTACTGTTACCTCATCAAGTTCTACTTTCCTCCCACTCACTTCTTTCGAGAGAAACTCCTTCTCTAGAAAGGATCCATTCTTGGCAACGAATGTCTTGCCTTCGGATCTGTGATAGAAGGTATACCCAATTGTCTCCTTTGGGTATCCTATGAAGACACATTTTTCCGATTTGGGTTCAAGCTTATCAGGTTGAAGCTTTTTCACATAAGCATCGCAACCCCAAACTTTCAGAAATGACAACTTTGGTTTCTTGCCAAACCATAGTTCATAAGGTGTCGTCTCAACGGATTTTGATGGTGCCCTATTTAACGTGAATGCGGCCGTCTCTAAAGCATAACCCCAAAACGATAGCGGTAAATCGGTAAGAGACATCATAGATCGCACTATATCTAGTAAAGTATGATTACGACGTCCGGACACACCATTACGCTGTGGTGTTCCAGGTGGCGTGAGTTGCGAAGCTATTCCGCATTGCTTCAAATGTAGACCAAACTCGTAACTCAAATATTCTCCTCCACGATCAGATCATAGAAACTTTATTTTCTTGTTACGATGATTTTCAACTTCACTCTAAAATTCTTTGAACTTTTCAAATGTTTCAGATTTATGCTTCATTAAGTAGATATACCCGTATCTGCTTAAATCATCTGTGAAGGTGAGAAAATAACGATATCCGCCACGAGCTTCAACATTCATCGGACCACATACATCTGTATGTATGATTTCCAACAAATCTGTTGCTCTCTCCATACAACCGAGAACGGTGTTTTAGTCATCTTGCCCATGAGGCACGGTTCGCAAGTACCAAGTGATTCATAATCAAGTGGTTCCAAAAGTCCATCGTATGGAGTTTCTTCATGCGCTTTACATCGATATGACCTAAACGGCAGTGCCACAAATAAGTTGCACTATCATTATCAACTCTGCATCTTTTGGCTTCGACATTACGAATATGTGTATCACTACTGTCGAGATTCAATAAGAATAGACCACTCTTCAAGGGTGCATGACCATAAAAGATATTACTCATATAAATAGAACAACCATTATTCTCCGATTTAAATGAATAACCGTCTCGCATTAAACAAGATCCAGATATAATGTTCATGCTCAACGCTGGCACCAAATAACAATTATTTAGGTCTAAAACTAATCCCGAAGGTAGATGTAGAGGTAGCGTGCCGACCGCGATCACATTGACTTTGGAACCGTTTCCCACAGCGCATCGTCACCTCGTCCTTTGCGGTGCTCGCTTATTCCGTAGTCCCTGCTTTGAGTTGCAAATATTAGCAGAACCAGTATCAAATACCCAGTGCTACTACGAGCTCTAGTAAGGTACACATCAATAACATGTATATCACATATACCTTTGTTCACCTTGCCATCCTTCTTATCCGCCAAATACTTGGGGCAATTCCGCTTCAAAGGACCAGCTTGCTTGCAGAGAAGCACTCAGTTTCAGAGCTTAGGTCCAGACTTGGGTTTCTTTTCTTGAGCAGCAACTTGCTTGCTGTTCTTCTTAAAGTTCCTTCTTCTTTCCTTTGCCCTTTTCTTGAAACTAGTGGTCTTGTTGACCATCAACACTTGATGCTCCTTCTTGATTTCTACCTCCGCAGCTTTTAGCATTGCGAAGAGCTCGGGAAGTGTCTTGTTCATCCCTTGCATATTATAGTTCATCATGAAGCTCTTGTAGCTTGGTGGCAGTGATTGGAGAATTCTGTCAATGACATTATCATCCGGAAGGTTAACTCCCAGTTGAATCAAGTGATTATTATACCCAGACATTTTGAGTTTGTGCTCACTGACAGAACTATTCTCCTCCATCTTGCAGCTATAGAACTTATTGGAGACTTCATATCTCTCAATCCGGGCATTTGCCTGAAATATTAACTTCAACTCCTGGAACATCTCATATGCTCCATGACGTTCAAAACGTCGTTGAAGTCCCGGTTCTAAGCCGTAAAGCATGGCACACTGAACTATAGAGTAGTCATCAGCTTTGCTCTGCCAGACGTTCACAATTTCTGGCGTTGCTCCTGCAGCAGGCCTGGCACCCAGCGGTGCTTCCAGACGTAATTCTTCTGTGCAGCAATGAGGATAATCCTCAAGTTACGGACCCAGTCCGTGTAATTGCTACCGTCATCTTTAAACTTTGCTTTCTCAAGGAACGCATTAAAATTCAACGGAACAACAACACGAGCCATCTATCTACAACAAACATAGATAAGCAAAATACTATCAGGTGCTAAGTTCATGATAATTTTAAGTTCAATTAATCATATTATTTAAGAACTCCCACTTAGACAGACATCTCTCTAGTCATCTAAGTGAAGACGTGATCCAAATCAACTAAACCATAACCGATCATCACGTGAGATGGAGTAGTTTTCAATGGTGAACATCACTATGTTGATCATATCTACTATATGATTCACGCTCGACCTTTTGGTCTCCGTGTTCCGAGGACATATCTGCATATGCTAGGCTCGTCAAGTTTAACCTGAGTATTCTGCGTGTGCAAAACTGGCTTGCACCCGTTGTAGATGGACGTAGAGCTTATCACACCCGATCATCACGTGGTGTCTTGTCACTATGAACTTTGGCAACGGTGCATACTCAGGGAGAACACTTCTTGATAATTTTTAGTGAGAGATCATCTTAAAATGCTACCGTCAATCAAAGCAAGATAAGATGCATAAAGGATAAACATCACATGCAATCAATATAAGTGATATGATATGGCCATCGTCATCTTGTGCTTGTGACCTACATCTCCGAAGCACCATCATGATCACCATCGTCACCGCGCGACACCTTGATCTCCATCGTAGCATCGTTGTTGTCTCGCCAACTATTGCTTCTCGACTATCGCTACCGCTTAGTGATAAAGTAAAGCAACTACATGGCGTTGCATTTCATACAATAAAGCGACAACCATATGGCTCCTGCCGATTGCCGATAACTCGGTTACAAAACATGATCATCTCATACAATAAAATATAGCATCACGTCTTGACCATATCACATCACAACATGCCCTGCAAAAACAAGTTAGACGTCCTCTACTTTGTTGTTGCAAGTTTTACGTGGCTGCTACGGGCTGAGCAAGAACCGTTCTTACCTACGCATCAAAACCACAACGATAGTTTGTCAAGTTGGTGCTGTTTTAACCTTCGCAAGGACCGGGCGTAGCCACACAGTTCAACTAAAGTGAGAGAGCAGACACCCGCCGGTCACCTTTAAGCAACGAGTGATCGCAGCGGTGAAACCAGTCTCGCGTAAGCGTACGCGTAATGTCGATCCGGCCCGCTTCATCTCACAATACCGCTGAACCAAAGTATGACATGCTGGTAAGCAGTATGACTTGTATCGCCCACAACTCACTTGTGTTCTACTCGTGCATATAACATCAACGCATAAAACCTAGCTCGGATGCCACTGTTGGGGAACGTAGTAATTTCAAAATTTTCCTACGCACACGCAAGATCATGGTGATGTATAGCAACGAGAGGGGAGAGTGTGTCCACGTACCCTCGTAGACCGAAAGCGGAAGCGTTATGACAACACGGTTGATGTAGTCGTACGTCTTCACGATCCGACCGATCCAAGCACCGAACATACTGCACCTCCGTGTTCAGCACACGTTCAGCTCGATGACGATCCCCGGACTCCGATCTAGCGGGGTGTCGGGGATGAGTTCCGTCAGCACGACGGCGTGGTGACGATGATGATGCTCTACCGGCGCAGGGCTTCGCCTAAACTCCGCGACGATATGACCGAGGTGGAATATGGTGGATGGGGGCACCACACACGGCTAAGGAACGATCCGTAGATCAACTTGTGTGTTCTAGGGTGCCCCCTTGCCCCCGTATATAAAGGACCAAGGGGGGTGCGGCCGGCCCTAGGAGGAGGCGCGCCGGAGGAGTCCTAGTCCCACCGGGAGTAGGACTCCCACCCTTTTCCTAGTTGGATTCGGACTTGGGGGGAGGGAAAGAGAAAGGGGGGCGCCGCCCCCCCTTCCTTGTCCTATTCGGACTAGGGGAGGGGCGCGGCCTACCCCTGGCCGCCCTCCTCTTCTCCCTCATGGCCTACTAAGGCCTATTAACCCCGGGAGGTTCAGTAACCCGGTGTTCCGGTAAAATCCCGATTTCACCCGGAACTATTCCGAAGTCCAAACATAGGCTTCCAATATATCAATCTTTATGTCTCGACCATTTAGAGACTCCTCGTCATGTCCGTGATCACATCCGGGACTCCGAACAAACTTCGGTACATCAAAACTCATAAAACTGTCATCGTAACGTTAAGCGTGCGGACCCTACGGGTTCGAGAACTATGTAGACATGACCTAGAACTATTCTCGGTCAATAACCAATAGTGGAACCTGGATGTTCATATTGGTTCCTACATTTTCTACGAAGATCTTTATCGGTCAAACCGCATAACAACATACGTTGTTCCCTTTGTCATCGATATGTTACTTGCCCGAGATTCGATCGTCGGTATCCAATACCTAGTTCAATCTCGTTACCAGCAAGTCTCTTTACTCGTTCCGTAATACATCATTTCATAACTAACTCATTAGTTACAATGCTTGCAAGGCTTAGGTGATGAGTATTACCGAGAAGGCCCAGAGATACCTCTCCGACAATCGGAGTGACAAAACCTAATCTCGAATTATGCCAACTCAACATATACTTTTGGAGACACCTGTAGAGTACCTTTATAATCACCCATTTACGTTGTGACGTTTGGTAGCACATAAAGTGTTCCTCCGGTAAACGGGAGTTGCATAATCTCATAGTTGCAGGAACTTTGTATAAGTCATGAAGAAAGCAATAGCAACATACTAAACGATCAAGTGCTAAGCTAACGGAATGGGTCAAGTCAATCACATCATTCTCCTAATGATGTGATCCCATTAATAAAATGACAACTCATGTCTATGGTTAGGAAACATAACCATCTTCGATTAACGAGCTAGTCAAGTAGAGGCATACTAGTGACACTCTGTTTGTCTATGTATTCACACATGTATTATGTTTCCGGTTAATACAATTCTAGCATGAATAATAAACATTTATCATGATATAAGGAAATAAATAATAACTTTATTATTGCCTCTAGGGCATATTTCCTTCATTCTTCTCCTCCCCCGCTGGGGGAGGAGCTTCTTCTTCTTCCTCCTCGTCTTCAGGAGAAGATTCCGCTTCGGAATCTGACAGCACCTGGCGTCGGGAGCTCCTTCGAGTTCCCGTGGCCTCATTCTTGGCCTTCTTCTCCGGCACCACGTACGGCGCCGGAGCCAGCAGCCCCGTCAATCGGGCGTCCGCTGGGTCTTCTAGCAAAGGGGCCGGACAGTTAATCTGTCCGGACGTCTTCAGCCAGTCCTGTCAAAGATTAGGGAGTTTTAGATCCCACGTAGAGTCAATCTATGAAAAAAGAGTCCCGTAAAGGGTAAGATAACTTACCTCGCCGGCTGGACGGTGCGAGCTGTATCCGCGATCTTTGGTAGCGGATGCTGGGGCTTCGGCGCCCTTGAACAGCACCTTCCAGGCGTCTTCGTACGTAGTGTCGAAGAGCCGGCTCAAGGTTGGGTGCTGTGCCGGATCGAATCCCACAAGTTAAAAGCCCGTTGTTGGCATGGGAGAATCCGGCGGATGAGCATCACCTGGATTACGTCGACAAGCCTAAGATTCTTGGCCACCAGGTTTCGGACGCATGTTTGAAGTCCGGATGTCTCGTCGGAATTCCCCCACGTCAGGCCCATCTCTTTCCATGACGAGAGCCATGTGGGCAAGCCAGATCTGAATTCGGGGGCCGCCACCCATTTGGTGTTGCGGGGCTCGGTTATGTAGAACCACCCCGATTGCCACCCCTTTATTGTCTCCACGAAGGCGCCTTCGAGCCATGGGACTTTGGCCATCTTGCCAACCATGGCGCCTCCACACTCCGCTTGACGGCCGCCCACTACCTTTGGCCAGACGTTGAAGATCTTCAGCCATAAGCCGAAGTGGGGCTGGATGCAGAGGAAAGCCTCGCACATGACGATAAACGCCGAGATGTTGAGGATGAAATTCGGGGCCAGGTCGTGGAAGTCCAGGCCGTAGTAGAACATGATCCCCCGGACAAATGGGTGAAGAGGAAAACCTAGTCCACGGAGGAAGTGGGGGAGAAACACCACCCTCTCACAGGGCCCAGGGGTCGGAATGAGCTGCCCCTCGTCGGGAAGCCTGTGCGTGATGTTGCCGGACAAGTATCCGGCCTCCCGCAGTCTTGCGATGTGCCCCTACGTGACGGAGGAGGCCATCCACCTGCCTCCCGCTCCTGACATGATGGGAGAAAGGTTGAGGTGGGATGTGCGGACTTGTGCGCTGGAGCTCGAGTGCGCGGAAATGGATAAGCAAAGGAGGAAGAAGGCGTAGGTGAAAAGGTGGATCCTTATCCCCTTATATAGACGGACGAAGTTATGCGTCCCCCACCAGCCTGGTAAAACTCGCTTATTTCCCAAGCGCCGTAATCAATGGCGCGGATGGGTTACCCACGTCTGTATTGATGAGAATCCCGGAATAAGGGGGCACGATCTATGCTTTGATAAGACGTGCCAAGGAAACCGCCTCGCTAACCACGCTGAGGTGGGAACAGTAAAAAATGATTCATATAAAGGCCTTGCCGTGGTGTGATGTCACGCCGTGGAATGCGTCCGCAGATCTGTGCAAATATTATTCTCTCTACGGTGTTATGTGGAACTTGTTTTGCAGAGCCGGACACTATCCTTGTGTTCAAAACCTTCTATGAAGTATTCGGAGGAGGAACCCGCCTCGCAATGCCGAAGACAATCAACGCACCGGACTCCTCGTCATTGAAGCCTGGTTCAGGGGCTACTGAGGGAGTCCCGGACTAGGGGGGTGTCCGGATAGCCGGACTATCGTCATGTCCGGACTCCAAGACTATGAAGATACAAGATTGAAGACTTTTCGTTCCGTGTCCGGATGGGACTTTCCTTGGCGTGGAAGGCAAGCTTGGCGATACGGATATGTAGATCTCCTACCATTGTAACCGACTCTGTGTAACCCTAACCTATCCGGTGTCTATATAAACCGGAGGGTTTTAGTCCGTAGGACAAACAACAATCATACCATAGGCTAGCTTCTAGGGTTTAGCCTCCTTGATCTCGTGGTAGATCTACTCTTGTACTACCCATATCATCAATATTAATCAAGCAGGAGTAGGGTATTACCTCCATCGAGAGGGCCCGAACCTGGGTAAAAACATCGTGTCCCTTGTCTCCTGTTACCATCCGCCTAGACGCACAGTTCGGGACCCCCTACCGAGATCCGCGGTTTGACACCGGATTGTGGGGGTATGCAGGCCGGGAGAAGTTACTAGAGAGCACAACTCCACTTTCCTCCATTGGTTCAAAGAGTATATTATTGCTAATCCCCCGGAGGAGGGATCTAAGGACGGATTTCTCATATACGCCTTAGCACATGGCCCCTCGCCCAACCTCGTAACCTATCAGGCATATGATATCAATGGGTACACGTTCTACACAGAGGCCAAAGATATGGACAGTAATGATCAGAACTCAGGGGTGACGATGGAATGCATGACCGGCAGCGACAACGGCGCAACTGAACAATTTTATGGAAGGGTCGAGGAGATCTGGGAGCTTGACTACTCTGGACTGCACAACACGACGATGTTCCGTGTCAGATGGGCTAAGAATGTCGAAAGAGAAAACCGAATTTTCACTACCATGACTATACCCGACGCCAAGAGCGCTACCATGAACGCTATCGCAAAAAACGAGCCATGGGTACACACTAAGCACGTGACACAATGCTTCTTCATAACCGACCCATGCAATCCCAGTCGTGGTGTCGTGAGGAGAGGCAAAAGGAACAACATTGGAATGGATGGAGTCGCCAACGAGGAATACTATGATCAGTAAGGCAACCCAATGAGGGAAGATGACGATGATGATGAAGTATACGTCAAAAGAAGAATCAATACTACATTACCTAAGAAAAATAGTAGTCCATGGAAAAGGCAAAGTCACAATGAGGGGCTCAATTATTCTTCGACGAACAAGAAGGGAAAGAAGCTGACTCAAAAACGAAAATGTCAGTGATGATGAACCGTATGTTATCGGTCAAATGATGTATATATATATATATATATATATATATATATATATATATATATATATATATATATATATATATATATATATATATATATATATATATGTTTCTATTTTGTATACACACTTAGCCATTATTATGCATGGGTCCAATGATGTAATATATATGTTCCTATTTTGTATACATATTTAACCATCAAATGATGCAATATATATCGCCTTCCCTTCGTTCACTGCTCTCGGGAAATAAAAGTGGGAGAAAAAAAAGGAAAATAAAAAGGAAAACTGGCAGTAGAGATTTCCTTATAAAACCGCTACAGTCAAGCTAGCAGTAGCGATTTCCTTATAAAACCGCTACAGCTAGTTAAGGTAGTAGCAGCGCGTTTTGTCTAAACGCGCTACTGCTACGTCCACTTAACCCAAAATTCTCACTCTCCCTGCTTCATCCTGCTTCTTTTTCCCCCAAATCCCCACTCTCTTCCTCGTCAGCACCGCCTTGGCCAAGGCCGCCTCGACCAGCCTCGCCCCGACCTTGGCGCGCTCGCCCCCGACCCGTCGGCCCTCGCCTCCCTCCTCTGCTTCCTCCCCTTCCAACCTCGGCTGTCATCGGGCCTGTCTCCTCGCCCCTGCACCCTCTGTAAACCCCCCTCTCTCTACTAGCTAGGGTTCTTCGGTTAATTTACTTAGGTTTTAGTTAGGGCAGTAGGTTAATTAGGTTATCTATTTAGTTATGAATTTAGCTAGGTTTTAAAATAGGACATAAATTTAGGTTTAAGCAATTGTAGTTAAAAGAAAAGGCAGCATTTAAGCAATTGTCCAAATCAACATCCCTTGTTAAAGCAAATTTATGTAGGCTGAATTTATATGAAAATTTGAACTGGACATGTGATATGTGGATATGTCATGTTTTGGACATGCCATGTTTGGAATTTGAACATGTCATTTGGACATGTGATGTTTTGGTTCAATTTTGGTAAATGATCCGAGTGGCCTATGTTACGCCGGAATGTTGATTCATTTCCGTTCCCGTGAATTTCAGGCCCTCAATATTGTCCATTTTTTAGCAAAGGTCATGCCGAAATTTGCCGTGAATAAAGGCATGATTTGTGCTACATAGTTGGCATATCGAGTCTTGGCACATAGATTTCTTTTTATGTCATTTCTCATTTATTCATACTTTTAGAAATAAAGAGGACACTTAATCATAGGAAACATGTCGAACAACGAAGAAGCTGGGCCTTGACCAAGATGCATTTAGATGGATTATAAGGGTGAACAAGAGTACCTCGACTATTTGACTGCTAAGCAAGGTTTGCAGGTCGGCCTCGATGATGGTACTGACGCCGACATCGACACAGACGGTGCCGGCACCGATGTCGGCACCGAGACCGGTGGGGAAGGTACCGGCGGGGAAGATACCAGCGGGGAAGGTACCGGCGCTGATGCCGCTACCGAAAAGAGGAAGCATAATAAGCAGAGGATATGAAAACCTAACAAACTAGGGATTGGACGACTTGTGATCACAAAGATGGCACCTGGCAAGTTTGAGACATTAGAGCCGGAAGAACCTCGCAAGTGCTATGGGAACCAAGTAGGATGTATCCTACGGGAATGCGCGAGCATCAACGATGATGACCTAAGGAGTAAAGAACATTTGACGCAGTTGCTCCTAATGAAGTTGCACAAGAGATTCAAGTTCCCCGACCGGGATGATAACATAGAACAACCGTGGGATGATCCTAAGATGAGAAAGATTAACAATCACACCATGGGCATGTTCAGCAATGATTTGGCCTCCTGGAAAGGGAGGGTGAAACGAGCTATTGAGGCTGAGGAACCCCTGTCCAAGATTCTGGAGGAAAATCCAACACTTATGGAAGAGGAGTTCGAAAAGTTCAAGGACACTTGTGCTACCGAGGCAGCCAAGGCTAAGGCTGCGAAATTCAAGAGCCTTCAGCAAAGGAACACGGGGAAGCATCGGCTTGGAAGCCGTGGCTACCTCGGTAAAAGCCCCATATGGGATAAGGAGGACGTGGAACGTGAAGCCGCGAGTCTCCCAAACCCCTTCGTGAAGTTCACCAACGTCTTGGAGCGTGACTTCATCAGGGCCCTCTACAAGTGGGACAAGGAGAAAAAGGTTTTTTTTACACGGACTAGATCACGAGGAAATTGATTAGACTACTGGAGAAGCATCACTAGCTTGCAGCCGAAAACCCTACTTCTGCGATGAGGCCCAAGTGGGACACCCCTCTCAACCGGGCCTTGAACGAACTTAAGGGACTCCATTTGGGCCAGCGGCCGCAATATGGTCATGTGCACGGCGCTGGAGACGGCGTAACGTGGAAGGTGTTTTACAACGAGGGCCTGGAGGCCAAGAAGCAGAAAAAGAAGTTTAGTCAGGCAGACATCGACGTGAAGGTGAAGCTTGCAGTCAAGAAAAAAGCAGCTGAGGACGCGGAAAAAACAACCTAGGAGAAAAATGAGTTGCTACAGCAGGCAGTCAATGGAGCTGTAACTACCTGCAGAAATGATTTCGCTACTAACTTGGTTCCAGCTATCATCAACTAGACGAAGGAAAATCCAGACAAGATGGTACATGATTTGCCCAGTTTCATCAAAAGCAACTCCATGAACAACAACACCACCGCACCATCACTTGCTCACGCAACCGGGCCTCCTCTCGCGGTCACGCCCGCTCATAGCAGCCCGTCCTTAGTCTCTGGCGCGCTAGGTGGGCCTTCGTCTTTGGCTGAGCTCGAAGCCGTCACGGTAATTACATGTCGCACCAAAAAATATATATATAGAATATTCCATTTTCGTTGCCTTTCGGATATTTTACGCCACAGACATATGTGTTTGCAGGGCGAAGAAACCCCGTGCACCATACTCTACTTGATAAAAGGCCAGAAGGTCGACGTGGGAAAGGGGATGATATTGAACCCCTTGAAACCCACGTTCCACAACCAGCCGATCCCCGCTGGGCACTTCAGGGTTAGCTTGTCCAGTGTGAAATCGGGGCATGATGCGTTGCCTCCTCTAGTACAGCATGTGGGAGAGGACGACGAGACCCCGCCGCGGATTGGAAGCTGCAAGGGTTGGGTGCTGCTATGGCCGAAAAATCTTATTCGTCTGGAGCCGGCCAAGAGCACACCAATAACCACACATCAACAAGCATGTGCGGAGACCACCACCTCGGCTACGCAATTACCAGCTCCTGTAGTGCTGAGTCAGAGCGGCGGACGACGTGATGAAGGGGGTGTAATAGTACTGGCTGATGTAATCAGTCCTGTAGAACATAGAATGGATGATGAGACGGAGGTCGACCCTATGGGTTTCCTCAATACGAACGCGTATGACTGTGACATAGATATGATGATTCAACCATATGAAAAATCAGGCTATCAGCATGCTAATGAGGATATGGATGATATACCCGGGCAGGAAGGTCGTTGGAAGGATTGCAAAAAGTCTCTCTTCATGAATTCCTCACAGGACACGCCTGAAGATGGCGCCTCAACATAGGCTCAACTAGCCGGGGGTCGTACAGTGCTTAGCCCGGGAACCCTGGGGCAGGGGTTAAGGAAGGGTCTGGAAGGTGTGACCAACAAAAAGGAGAGGAAGAGATCGAGGAAGATAACTGCCTCCAAACAAGCCAGAGCACAAAGCAGCCAGACGATGCATTCTGAAGAGCGTGTACCCGTGAAAGGTGCGGCCATGTTCCATCTCACGGGTGAGACGATGCTACCGCCGAAACCACTGGAGGCACTATCAGGGGATCTCAGGAGACTACACGACCATGTGCTGTCGACTGAGAAAATCCTACTAACCTCAAAGGATCCAGGATATCCGACATACGCGGCTCGTGTGCCTGAGGGGAAGTGCTATGTCGAGACACGGCCAGCGGAGGTGTTCTTCCTGCGGTTTGACCATATCTTTGAGATGTTTCTGACAAGGCGGCTCGATTTTACAATCGTCTGCCTTTTTGCGCTACATATGAGCTCCGTCATGAAGAGTGAAGAAGTCTCGCAAATCTGTGTGGCGGATCCGTACTACATGCACGAGTCTTTCTTGAGTCTCGGCAACTTTGAGCGTGAAACTGCTAGGGAGTACCTCCAAAACTTCATGGTACAGAATAAGGACCGGGAAATTGTCCTCGTGCCTTATCATCCAAAGTAAGTCAGTTCCGGACAACCCTTTCATACATTTCAATCATTCCTTCTCTCTCTATGGGGAATAATTTGAGGTGTCTTTCCCCCGCAGCAACGGGCGCGCCGTCCTTATCGTTCTTTACCCGCAAGTCTCCCACACCGTGTATTTTGACCCTTCCATACACTACGAGAAAATGACTACACCCACACAATGAATATTCTAGATGATGCTCTCCAAGGCTTCAACATTAGAGGTGGCCACATGCAGATCAGGAAACAAAGGAACAAGAAGGTGGGTTCCGCGCATAAAACTAACTTCTCCTGCATCCATGTCCCAAAACCAAGCAAGAAGGATGGATTCTACATCGTCCATCTCATGATTCAGTTCAACACGGATCACCAAAAGCTTCGCATGAGAAGCAGAAATGATGATCATATCCACAAGTGGCTAGAATCTCATGGAGAAGCGGATTATAAACTTGGAGATGTCTTCTTTGGCATCCAAAGGGACATTGCGACGATCATCATGAAAGAAGTCGTCGATGAGAAGGGGATGTTCCACCACGGCCCTATATCGCGAGCTGATGTCCGAATTCGCATAGGCATGCAACGTCTAGACCTCACGCCGTTTAAGAAGGTAGGGTCCATCCTCGATGATATGGAAGGATGGAACTTCTAGTGATTTATGATGCCGATGATGATGATATGTGTCAGTTGAACTTGTATACTTTTTGTAGCGATGAAACTTTGTGATGTCCACGGTCCTTGCCGAACTTGCGTAACACTACTTTGTTAGTTTGCGTACGATGACCTGCGTACCTCTAGTTAATTAGTTTGCATACTGTATGTTGCATCTAGTTACTAATCCTTTCTTTTTAGGTGTTGCTCTAGTATATTTTTTTGCATATATATGATTGTACATCCTCTTCATGAACATGCATCTCTAACAGGTACCTAGTTTCTTGATGGCGAGATGGAAGTGCTATGTCGTGTACAAAGGGAAGGTTCCGGGGGTGTACAACGAGTGCATGAGTGTCAGGCGAAAGTGAATGGGGTCTCGGGCGCCAGCCATAAAGGCTTCAAAAGCAGACAAGAAGGAGAAGCTAGTTACTTGAGGTTCACGCTAGCGCGAGAGATGACTCGTAACCGCCACCTCATGTACTGCATAGTTCCGCTCTCACTCATAGTGATAGCTCTTCTCGCGTATACCTTTGTTAAGATGGATGACGTTGTAGTTGCAAGTATTCGAGACTTGCAGGTATCACTATTTTTGAGATGATGACAAGATACCACTTTGTGTTGGATGATGATTATGATGAGACTATTTGTATGTATATGCTATGATTACATTTGTGGTCTCGCAGGCATTTGTATGTGTATCATGATGAAATTTGTATGTGCTAAAGATTCTTCTATAAAGCCTGTTCAAATACAAAGCAAATATGCGAAAAACAAAAACTACTAAAATTAGCGATGGCAGTGGAGAAAAGTTAGCAAGTAGCAGTAGTAGTAGCAGTAGCGCGCACATGAGAAGTGCACTATAGCTATTAGCAGTAGCGAGCTCCCTGTAAGAACGCTGCTGCTACCACTACAAGAAATATGTCAACTTGTGACCTTGACTATTGGTCACTGAAAAGTCATTGTTTTTCATTTGCGACCTTTTTTTGACCAAAAATAGAAGGTCGAAAGCTGAGGGTCGTAAACTGACTATAGCGACCATCTCTGTGAGAAGGTCGTGGACGTTTACGACCAAAATATTCCTACTGTGGCGTTTTGGTCACTAGCAACCTCCCCAGGCCACGTAGGCATCCAGCATGGCAAGCTGATGTGGCACAAGATTCAGCCCGGTCCAGTTAGGTGTTTTACATGGGCCGAGCCCATTAATTCATCCTTTTATTATTTTTTCCTTGGTAATTCTGGTCGGCTTCATGGGCCAAGCCCAACGTTGTAGCCTTTTTTATTGTTGGCCCGTGGCCTTTTATTATTTATTGCTTTTCTATTTTCAGCCATTATATATTCAAGTTGGTCCCACTAGTCAAATGGGTCCCACTTGCCATGATCATTTCTCAAATTGGTCCCACATGTCAGAAATGTACAAATTTGACAGATTATTTTCATAAGTGGACCCATTGGTCAAGTTTCCATTTCAGAAGTTTTCAGATCACATACATAATGTGACGCCCTCGATTCAATCGTACACTAATCATGCATGCAAATGTGTACGATCAAGATCAAGGACTCACGGGAAGATATCACAACACAACTCTACAAATAAAATAAGTCATACAAGCATCATAATACAAGCCAGGGGCCTCGAGGGCTCGAATACAAGTGCTCGATCATAGACGAGTCAGCGGAAGCAAACAATATCTGAGTACAGACATAAGTTAAACAAGGTGCCATAAGATGGCTAGCACAAAGCGGGATCAGATCGAAGAGGAGCAGGCCTCCGCAGGATCCTCCTAGGTTACTCTGGGTCGTCGCCGGGCTGCTGCGTAGTAGTAGGCGCCTCGAGTAGTAGTCGTCGAGGCGGTGGCGTCGGATCCTGGCTCCATCGTCGATTGCAGCAATCGAGTAGAGATAGGGAAAAAGGGGAACAAGGCAACCGTGAGTACTCATCCAAAGTACTGCAAGCAAGGAACTACACTACATATGCATGGGTATATGTGTAAAGGCCATATCGATGGACTGAGCTGCAGAATGCGAGAATAAGAGGGGATAGCTAGTCTTAGCGAAGACTAAACGCACGGACACTGTCTTGCCAATGACGAAGAGGACAACGGAAGTCCTCAAGTAACATCATATAGCAATAATCCTACCCGCAATCCCCTGCTCATAACCACGAGCGAGAGCGACCACGGTTGTATCGGCACTTGGAAGGGTGTGTTTTATCAAGTATCCGGTTCTAGTTGTCATAAGCTCAAGGTACAACTCCAAGTCGTCCTGTTATCGAAGATCACGGCTATCCGAATAGATTAACTTCCTGCAGGGTGCACCATCTTACCCAAAGACGCTTGATCCCATTTGGCGGACACACTTTCTGGGTCATGCCCGCCGCGGAAGATCAACACGCCGCAGCCCCACCTAGGCACTGTGAGAGGCCAACACGCGGTCTAAACCTAAGCGCGAAGTGCGGGCCCATCGCCTCGAGCACACACTGCGTTGCGTCTGTGACGCGGAAGCAGACCTAGCCATGAGCGTTCAGTCCAATCCGGCGCGCGCTCCGTCGTTGACGTCTGAAGTGCCGGTGATACCACGGCGCGGGATACCCATAACTACTCCAGCGTAGATGGTTAGTGCGTATAAGCTCGTAGCCAACCCAGATCAAATACCAAGACCTCGTTAAGCGTGTTAAGTATCCGCATGAGCGCCGAGCAGGCCAGGCCCACCTCTCTCCTAGGCGGTCTCAACCTGCCTGCCGCTCGCCATAAAGATCCACTCATGGTGCTCCATCGGCCGACCGACTTTAGTCTCACATGTATCATGTATAAGTATATAGTATATACCGTGATCAACTCGAGTGATCACGGCCCGATAATATAGCACGGCAGATTTGACAAGAAAGTAGGGCCACAGATGAAAGCACTAGCATCCTATACTAAGCATATAGGATTGCGGTAAGGTAACAATGAAGTTACAAGGACGGGCTATGCAGCGGTATAGGAGTATCCAAAACAGTAACATGCTATGCTACTCTAATGCAAGCGGTGTAGATAAGAGTAAGCGATATCGGTGATCAAGGGGGGGCTTGCTGGTTGCTCTGGCAAGAGAGAGGGTCGTCAACACCGTAGTCGAACCGCCAGCCACTCTGGCGTCGGTCTCGTAGTCTACGAGAGAAGAGGGGAAGAAACAATGAATATAAAGTAAGCAGATGCATATCGATGCATGACATGCCAAGAAGCGATGCTAGGCGTACCCTAACGTGGTATGAGGGAAGTCTTGGTTAGGGGAAAGCATCAGGAAGTTTTCCTGTTCGGACGTCTGTCGACGGATGAACGGAGAGGAAAGTTTGCAGGTTCGATAGGTTACAGACGTGTGGTGGACGAACGGACTGCGTATCCGAATTCGTCTCGTCGTTCTGAGCAACTTTCATGTTGAAAATATTTTAATCCGGATTACGGATTAAAAGATATGATTTTTAAAAGATTTTATTAATTTCTGGAATTTTATTAATTATTTAATTAATTTCGAAAATGCATTTATGACATCAGCATGATGTCATGCCGACGTCGACAGCCAACAGGGTTGGTGAGTCAACCCCGGATGTGTGAATGCCGCATGTCATTCACTAATGACTAATTAACCTAATCAGATTTAATTAACATTGATTAATTAGGTTAATTAATGATTAGAGGTTAATTAATTCAGAATTAATTAGATTAATTAATTACTCAATTAATTAATTAATTAATCAGTTAGTTAATTAGTTTTAATTCATTTTTATTTCAATTTTATTTCTGTTTTAATAGAAACGTTCTTTTTTGGGGGGGTGGGGCCCCATGTCAGTGGCCCAAGGCCTCACGGGCATCTTGGTATCTGGCGATGCCGAACCCGATCGGGCGCGATCGGTAGGCGCGATCGAGGCGTCAGGCGCCTGAGGCCACGGGGCAGCCTGGCCGAGGCCACTGTGCGTGACCGGGCAGCGCAGCGAGGCGAGTCAGGCGACGAGCGGGGCAGAGAGGCGCACAGGGGTGGGGTTTGGGCCGAGGGTTGGGCGCCGGAGAGGTCGCCGACGGGGAAAGGAAGGGGAGGAGGCCATGCGGTGGCAGGGGCAGTCGGGGCCTCGAACGCCGGATCCGCAGGGGGAAAGGAAAGGAGCAGGGGGGTCTGCCTTGGTGGCGGCCAGCTGAGCGAGGCCTGGCGTCAAGAGGAGAGGGAGCAGGGGGGGTTCGGTGGTATGGTGGGGTTCAGGGGCAGTGGCGGGGCAGTGGCCGACTCGGGAGGAGGAGAGAGAGAGCCTCGGGGGAGTCGGGTCTAGGCGGCGGGCTCGGTGGGGCGGCGATGACCAGTGGGAGGCGGTCGGGAGCTCGCCCGGCTGACGGGAGTCGGAGGCCGACCATGGCGGTGGATGCCAGCACTGGGGCGACGGAGGGAGGGAGGAGGGCTCCCAGCGGCGGTGGGGAGGAGAGAGGGGGTCCAGGCGGCGGTGGGCGGCGGGGGCCGCCGGCAGGAGGGGGGGACGGGGGTGGCTCGGTCGGGGCCTTCTCCGCCCGATCCAGATCGGGAGAGCGAGGGAGCGGGGGGGCGTGGGGGATGATGAGGCGGCTAGGGTTAGCAGGGGTGTGGGGTATGTGGCGGGCGGCTGGGCGATGGGCGGCCAAGGGGAGGGAAATGGGCCAGTGGGGGAGGGGCCAAGTGGGGAGGGGGGAAATGGGCCAGGGGTGTTATCCCCCCTCTGTTTTATTTTGTTTTTCCCTTTTATTATTATCCTTTTCTGTTTTTAGTTCATTTAAAATGCTATGGCATTTTACAAAATTAGTGCACCCACCAATATTAGGTTAGCTATTTTAGACAACCCCGAACATTTTAGAATTTGTTTTGAAACTTTTATCGTTTGTTCTAGTTTTGATTTCTGTTTTAGGACGGGTTCGAATCAAAGAGAGGTTAATTAACATAACCGGGGTGATTACTGTTCCCTAATCATCCGGGTGTTACAAAACTCCTCCACTACAAGAAATCTCGTCCCGAGATTTAGGAGGTAGAAGGAAAAAGTGCGGGATATTCATCTCGTAGACGATCCTCGCGTTCCCAGGTGGCTTCATCTTCAGAGTGATTCGACCACTGGACTTTGAGGAACTTGATCGCCTTCTGACGTGTGCGGCGTTCAGCTTGGTCGAAAATACGGACCGGATGCTCTTTATAGGAGAGGTCCTGCTGCAATTCGAGCACTTCATGGTCCACTGCTCGGATTGGGTCCTTGAAGCAGCGTCGAAGTTGTGACACGTGAAACACATCGTGAACCTAGGAAAGGTTCGACGGAAGCTCCAGTTGATATGCCACTTTTCCACGCCTTTCCAGAATAGTGAAAGGGCCAATATAGCGAGGCGCTAACTTGCCCTTGATCCCGAAGCGGTGAGCACCCTTCATTGGTGTAACGCGAAGATAGGCCTTTTCGCCAAAGTTGGTAGACCATGTCCTTGTGATGACGGTCATAATTACTCTTTTGACGCGATCGAGCAGTCTTGAGATTCTCGCGAATAATGCGGACTTGTTCTTGGCATGTTGGATAATATCCGGACCAAGAGTGGGCGTTCCCGATTTCGACCAGTTCGAGAGGGTTCGCACTTTCGTCCATATAACACTTCGAAGGGGCCATCTTCGACTAGCTTGATAGCTATTATTATAAGAGAACTCAGCATACGGAGAGATTCCTCCCATTTCTTGCGAATGAGGCGACACAAGATCGAAGCATGTCTTGAGAATTTGGTTGACACGTTCAACTTGCCCTTGGGACTGCGGATGAAAAGCGATCTTGAAAGATAAATGAGTCCCCATAGCTTCTTGAAAACTTGCCCGAATCTTGAAGTGAATAAGCTGCCACGGTCCGAAGCGATAACCGGTGGAATACCGTGAAGTGAAACAATTCTGGACATATAGAGCGTTGCAAGCTGACTAGCGGTGATCGTTTCTTTGACCGCCGGAAAATGAGCAACTTTAGAAAGCGGTCAATGACGACAAGAATAGCATCATTACCTTTACGTGATTTGGGAAATCCGGTGGCGAAGTCCATTTCAACATGGTCCCATTTCCATTCGGGAATAGAGATAGGTTGCAGAGTTCCAAGAGGCCTTTGATGTTCTCGCTTTGATCTGACGGCAAAGCGTCACACTCGAAACATAGCGAGCAATGTCACGCTTCATATTAGACCACTGAATCTCGGCGAATGTCTTGATACATCTTTGTACTGCCGGGATGGATACATAGAGGCGTATCATGAGCTTCTTGCATAACCTTCGAGTCATATTCAGATTTTCCTTCTTACACGGCACCACTAGGCGGCCTTTGAAGTACAAGGCGCCATCATCGACAATAGTGAAGGATGAGGATTTCCTTTCCGATGTCTTGTTTAAGCTTGTAGACTTGAGTCAAATCCTGCATTGTCTTTATGGTGCCCACGAGATCGGGTTCAACAGCCAGGTATAGAGGGAACCCCGGGAACAACACGGAGATTCATCTTTGGAACTCCGGGGGGGAGCGAGTGCACCGGAGGAACAATATGGAGGTTCAGCTTTCTGAATTCTTCAACAAGTGGGGGCTGAACTTGGTGAACCTGAAGGTGGTTGCTTGAGAAGACTTGCGGCTCAAGGCATCAGCCATTACATTAGCCTTGCTGGCGTATAGGAAATACCCAAATCAAAGTCGCAGCAGTCTCCATCCATCTCTGTTGACGGAGGTTCAGGTCTGGCTGAGTAAACAGATACTTCAGACTTTGGTGGTCGGTGAAGATCTCGCAACGATTACCGAGAAGGTAATGTCGCCACTGCTTTAGTGCATGAATGACGGCAGCAAGTTCGAGGTCATGAACTGGGTAGTTCTCCTCGTGAGGGCGCAACTGTCGAGAGGCATAAGCAACCACTTTGCGCTCTTGCATTAGGACACCGCCTAATCCTTGACGAGAAGCGTCGCAGTAAATGACGAAGTCCTTCTTAGTATCAGGAGGAGCTAGCACTGGGGCAGAAGTCAACTTGTCTTTGAGTGCCTGGAAACTTTCCTGACATTTATCTGTCCATTGGAATTTGACGCCCTTATGTAACAGGTTAGTCAGAGGCCTGTCAATCTTGGAGAAGTTCTCGACGAATCGACGGCAATAGCTGGCGAGACCGAGAAAACTTCTGACTTGCTTAACGTTCTTCGGAGGAGTCCAATCGAGGATAGCCTGAACTCTTTCAGGGTTGACGGCAATACCATCCTTAGAAATGACATGCCCAAGATAGGTTACTTCAGGAAGCCAGAATTCACATTTGGAGAACTTGGCATAGAGTTGATGCTCTCGTAGCTTTTCCAAAGACAAGACGAAGATGTTCAGCATGTTCTTCTTCATTCTTGGAATAGATCAGGATATCATCCGGATAAACCACGACAAACTTGTCGAGGTAATCCATGAATATATAGTTCATCAAAGCGAGAGAAGGTGGCTGGAGCATTGGTTGCGAAAGACATGACGGTGTACTCGTAAGAACCATAACGAGTCACTTAATGCGGTCTTGGGGATATCCTCCTCACGAACACGGATCTGGTGGTAACCCAACCTCAAGTCGAGTTTCGAGAACACTGACGAACCAGCCAGTTGATCATAAAGATCATTGATCCGAGGAAGAGGATACTTATTCTGAATGGTAGCTTGATTTATAGGACGGTAGTCTTGGACCAATCGGTTTGTCCCATCCTTCTTCTTAACAAAGAGAGAAGGTGCTCCCCAAGGTGAGCAACTTGGGCGAATGAAGCCGCTTTGAAGAGATTTGTCGATTTCCTCCTTTAGCTCAAGGAGTTCATGCGGCGGCATCTTGTAGGGTCGCTTGGCTATAGGAGTGGTGCCTGGTTTCAAGTCGATGACGAATTCGACAGCTCTAGCAGGGGGAATCCCTGGAAGTTCTTCAGAAAGACGTCTTGGAAATCGCAAAGCAGCGTGAATGTTTTCAATTCCCTCGAGGGGTGCGGCGTTGAATGCATTCAATGCATAGAGCCTTGCCTCGGCATCTTGGACCAGACGAGCATTGTAGCTTACGATTTCATCAGAAGGGTGTAGCAGATGGACGGTCTTAGTGGCGCAAACGATTGACGCCGTATGCGCTTTCAACCAATCCATCCCCAAAATGAGGTCGATGTTAGACGTCTTCAGGATAATGGGGGAGGCATAGAATTCCAACCCTTCGATTTCCACGGGGACGTCGACGCCAACCATGGAGGTTTGACATTGTCCCAATGGGGTTTTTACCACTACCGAAGAGTTCATCTCTTCACACTTAACGTCGTGCTTGTATGCAAAGTCTTCAGACATGAATGAATGCGATGCTCCTGAATCGAATAAAACAGATGCAGGTACTGAATTTACGAGGAGTGTACCCATCACGATGGCAGGCTGGTCTTGAGCTTCGTTCGGATCAACGTGGTTGGCCTGAGCTTGCCCATAAGACTTGCCGGTGTTGTTGCGGTTCTGGTTGTTTCCACGGCCGATTCTATGGAAGGGCCGGTGATTCGGTTACGGTTGCATTCTCTAGCGGTGCCCTGGCTGTCCGCATCTGAAGCATAAGCCATTATTGGGTGTGGGAACAGGAGCTTGGGGTGGTGGAGCTGGAAGCTTCGGCTGCTTAGTTGTAGGCAGACGAGGTGTAGCATAGTTCTGCTTTGAAGCAGGTGCATTAATTTGGTACATGCTGTTGGGAATCCATATCTTGTGCTTCGCGAGGACGGGCTCAAGATGAGCCCGTGTCGCAGTTGCGCTGTTAGAGCTCTGGTATTCCTGCAGACCAGTTTCGACATTGATAGCCTTGTTCACCAAGGTGGCGAAATCAGCAAAGTCGTGCACTAGAAGTGCGAGCTTGATGTCAGCTTGAAGGCCGTCACGGAACTTCTCTTGTCTGCGTGCATCAGTTGCAATATCCTCTTCAGCATAGCGAGACAAGTCCAAGAACTCTCGCTGATAGGCTTCAACAGTCTTGTTGCCTTGGGTGAGGTTGCGGAACTCACGCTTCTTCCGGTCCATGACCCCTTGAGGGATGAAGCGGGCACGGAAGGCAGCCACGGAAGTCGGCCAGTGATGAGTGTTCCAAGCTGGCAGAGTACGCCGTGGCTGTCCCACCATTGAGCTGCGGGTCCCTTCAGAAGAAGGAAGCAAAAGTGACATAGTGGCGGGGCTACATCAGCAGACTCCATCTCATAGGTGATGTCACGGGCGATCATTGACATCTAGTGGCTGAGTTGAGCTGCGGTACACGCTGGGGTTCAGCGTATGAAATCCTGCAGAGTTGTCCCGTTTGGGTCTTTGGTGCATATTGAGGCGAGGAATCGAGCCATCATGTTCTCCATGAACTGGCGATTCATCTCGAGCTATTGGATCATACCAGCCATGTACTCGGCGGTGGTGGGAAGTTGGCACCACGGCCACGACACTGCTGGCCTAACCATCCTGCTATTATATAACAGGTAGTTCAGCATTTGAGAAATTAAGCAAGAGACAGAATCATTCATGATGAAACATGCATAATGAAAGCAGCATGATGGGAACTACATAGTAGTTGGCATATCTTACAAAAGGAATCATGCATAGAGTTCGATACATAGAGTCCAATTACATAGACTACTACATCATAGGCGGCACAGGCTCATGGCGAATACATCAAATACTAACAAGCAAGTCTACATCAGTCCCACGCTGTCTGCGGAGGTAGTCAGAGCTGAAAGCTGATAGTGCGGCGGTGGATAGTCCTCCACGTCGGTGACACTGGGGCCGCGGATACTCTGGTGCTGAATCCGGCGCCCGAGTGGCGAAAAGGGCCAAGCGCGGAGAGTAGCCTCCCACGTCGCCAACCGACACCCCGGGCATCACGGTCTGGCTGGGTAGATCGCAGAACGCGGCAGCTCTCCGGATCGGATAAAGGGTGCATGAGCGTCGAGCACGGTAGAGGTGCTGACGGGTGATGTACAACTCGTGGCGAAGAGCCCGGTTAGCTCGATCCAGCCCATCAGCATGCAGAACAAAGTTCTGATGGTGGAAGGGCTCTCTGGTGACGATGGTGTAGGCAGCGGTGTAGTAACCCTCCTCACCAACATCGACGCGATAGCAATGTGCTCGAAGGGGAGGTGTCCAACCTCGATACTCGTGACGAAGACGTGTCGCAGCAGCATAAGCAACATCGTGGACTGCCATATCGATAGTCACTCCAACACCATGTGCGGTGTGCACAAGATGAGTGGACTCGTACTCCGAGAGTAGAGGTGGACGATGGCGCGGCATCTGCCCGGTTATAGTCTGGTACTCCTCATAGACGGTGTACTCGGGGTGCCAGCGATAACCCAGATAGGTCATCATCTCGGCTAGCACCGCAGTGATCCCGAGGCACCAATGGCCGTCGTGTGGCGCACGACCTGCCTCGTGGGTTCCATCTGAAAACAAAGACGTTTCAAAGGAGTCAAATGACAGGGTGGAAATTGTTCAAATACAATTCCAAAAACAACTAAGGCTATATCCAACTTCGGGGTGAATGCGGTCACGGGATCCTAGTGATAGTTAGTAAAATCGTTTAACCCGAGTAGAAGAGAGTCCAGAGTCCGAGAGTAAAGGTCGAGGAGTAAAAGATCCTAATACCACCCGATGGCAACGTGGGCCCGTAAGGCACACAGCCAAGTTAGTAAAAGTTTTGCAATGTCTAGACTCGACTTCGGCCAAGGAGTGTGGAAGGGGGATTCCTACAGGCAGTCGGCTCTGATACCAACTTGTGACGCCCTCGATTCAATCGTACACTAATCATGCACGCAAATGTGTACGATCAAGATCAAGGACTCACGGGAAGATATCACAACACAACTCTACAAATAAAATAAGTCATACAAGCATCATAATACAAGCCGGGGGCCTCGAGGGCTCGAATACAAGTGCTCGATCATAGGAAGTCAGCCGAAGCAAACAATATCTGAGTACGGACATAAGTTAAACAAGGTGCCATAAGATGGCTAGCACAAACGGGATACAGATCGAAGAGGAGCAGGCCTCCGCCAGGATCCTCCTAGGTTACTCTGGTGCGTCGTCGCCGGGCTGCACGTAGTAGTAGGCGCCTCCAGTAGTAGTCGCCAGGCGGTGGCGTCTGGATCCTGGCTCCATCGTGCGATTGCAGCAATCGAGTAGAGATAGGGAAAAGGGGAACAAGGCAACCGTGAGTACTCATCCAAAGTACTACGCAAGCAAGGAGCTACACTACATATGCATGGGTATATGTGTAAAGGCCATATCGATGGACTGAAGCTGCAGAATGCCGTAATAAGAGGGGATAGCTAGTCTTAACGAAGACTACGCTTCGGACACTGTCTTGCATGCATGTAAGAGGACAACGGAAGTCCTCCAAGTAACATCATATAGCAATAATCCTACCCGCAATCCCCGCTCATAACCCCGAGCGAGAGCGACCACCGTTGTATCCGCACTTGGAAGGGTGTGTTTTATCAAGTATCCGGTTCTAGTTGTCATAAGCTCAAGGTACAACTCCAAGTCGTCCTGTTATCAAGATCACGGCTATCCGAATAGATTAACTTCCTGCAGGGTGCACCATCTTACCCAAAGACGCTTGATCCCATTTGGCGGACACACTTTCTGGGTCATGCCCGCCGCGGAAGATCAACACGCCGCAGCCCCACCTAGGCACAACAGAGAGGCCAACACGCCGGTCTAAACCTAAGCGCGCAGGGTGCAGGCCCATCGCCTCGAGCACACACTGCACGTTGCGTCTGTGCCGGAAGCAGACCTAGCCCAGAAAGCGTTCCAGTCCAATCTGCGGCGCCCGCTCGCCGACGTCTCAAGTACTTCGGTGATACCACGGCGGGATACCCATAACTACTCCCGCGTAGATGGTTAGTGCGTATAAGCTCAGAGCCAACCCAGATCAAATACCAAGACCTCGTTAAGCGTGTTAAGTATCCGCGAACGCCGAACAGGCCAGCCCACCTCTCTCCTAGGCGGTCTCAACCTGCCTGCCGCTCCGCCACAAAGATCCACTCATGGTGCTCCATCACCGACCGACTTTAGTCTCACATGTATCATGTATAAGTATATAGTATATACCGTGATCAACTCCCGAGTGATCACGGCCCGATAGTATAGCACGGCAGACGGACAGAAAGTAGGGCCACAGATGAAAGCACTAGCATCCTATACTAAGCATATAGGATTGCGTAAGGTAACAATGGTTACAAGGACGGGCTATGCAGCAAAGATAGGAGTATCCAAAACAAGAACATGCTATGCTACTCTAATGCAAGCAGTGTAGATAAGAGTAGGCGATATCTAGTGATCAAGGGGGGCTTGCTGGTTGCTCTCGCAAGAGAGAGGGTCACAACACCGTAGTCGAACTGCCACCGCAGCTGCGTCGGTCTCGTAGTCTACCGGAGAGAAGAGGGGAAGAAACAATGAATATAAAGTAAACAGATGCATATCGATGCATGACATGCCAAGAAGCGATGCTAGCGCGCATTCTAACGTGGTATGAGGGGTCTTGGTTAGGGGAAAGCATCAGGAAGTTTTCCGGTTCCGGACGTCTGTCGATGATGAACCGAGAGGAAAGTTTGCAGGTTCGATAGGTTAGAGACGTGTGGTGGACGAACGGATTGCGATCCGAATTCGCCTCGTCGTTACGAGCAACTTTCATGTTGAAAATATTTTAATCCGGATTACGGATTAAAAGATATGATTTTAAAAGATTTTATTAATTTCTGGAATTTTATTAATTATTTAATTAATTTCGAAAATGCATTTATGACATCAAGATGATGTCATGCCGACGTCAAGAGCCAACAGGGTTGGTCGAGTCAACCCCGGCGTGTGGGTCCCGCATGTCATTCACTAATGACTAATTAACCTAATCGATTTAATTAACATTGATTAATTAGGTTAATTAATGATTAGAGGTTAATTAATTCAGAATTAATTAGATTAATTAATTACTCAATTAATTAATTAATTAATCAGTTAGTTAATTAGTTTTAATTCATTTTTTTCAATTTTATTTCTGTTTTAATAGAAACGTTCTTTTTTGGGGGTGGGGCCCCATGTCATGGGCCCAAGGCCTATCGGGCATCTTGGTATCTGGCGATGCTCGAACCCGATCGGCGCGATCGAGGCGCGATCCAGGCGATCGGGCGCCTGAGGCCACGGGGCAGTGGCCGAGGCCCTGCACACCGGCCGGGCGGCGATGGGCGAGGCGAGCCTGGGCGACGAGCGGGGCCGTAGAGGCGCACACGGGGTGGGGTTTTGGCCGAGGGTTGGGCGCCGGAGAGGTCGCCGACGGGGAAAGGAAGGGGGAGGGGCCATGCGGTGGCAGGGGCAGTCGGGGCCTCGAACGGCCGGATCCCAGGGGGAAAGGAGAGGGACGGGGAGGGCGGTCTTGTGCAAGAACATGGCGGCCGAGCAGCAGACGGGCAGCAGACTGGAACACGGCGTCGAAGAGAGAGGAGCAGGGGGGTTGGTGCGGTGGCTGGTGGGGTTCGGGGCAATGACGAGGCGGGCGGTGGCCGACTTCTGGAGGGAGGAGAGAGAGCCTCACTGTGGGGGAGTCAGGTCTAGGCGGCGGGCTCGGTGGGGCGGCGATGACCCGCGGGAGGCGGTCGGGGAGCTCAGCCGGCGACGGGAGTCTGGAGGGCCGACCAGCAGCGGATGCCAGCGCTGGGGCGACGGAGGGAGGAGGGAGGCTCTCAGCGGCGGTGGGGAGGAGGAGAGGGGGGTCCAGGCGGCGGGGCGGCGGGGGGCCACGAGGTGGGGGACGGCGGGGTGGCTCGGTCGGGGCCTTCTCCGCCCGATCCAGATCGGGAGAGCGAGGGCGAGGGCGCGGGGGGGATGAGGAGGCGGCTAGGGTTAGCCGCGGGGGTGGGGGGGTATGTGGCCGGGCGCTGGGCCGATGGGCCGGCCCAGGGGGGAGGGAAATGGGCCAGTGGGGGAGGGGCCAAGTGGGGAGGGGGGAAATGGGCCAGGGGTGTTATCCCCCCTCTGTTTTATTTTGTTTTTCCTTTTATTATTTTCCTTTTCTGTTTTTAGTTCATTTAAAATGCTATGGCATTTTACAAAAATTAGTGCACCCCACCAATATTAGGTTAGCTATTTTAGACAACCCCCGAACATTTTAGAATTTGTTTTCGAAACTTTTTATCGTTTGTTCTAGTTTTGATTTCTGTTTTAGGACGGGTTCGAATCAAAGAGAGGTTAATTAACATAACCGGGGTGATTACTGTTCCCTAATCATCCGGGTGTTACACATAATCAAAAAGAACACATAAATTTCATCAAATATACCACTAAATAAATCTATTACAATCTTTACAACACATATATGCTACAATATGCTACTCTTCACTAAGTAGAACTTGACGGCTTCACACTTCACGGCTTCACACTTGCTTCACACTTCACACTTGAGCATCTGTAAAAGAGGAACAACCACAAATTTAAATCTCAATTGCAGTATAGGCCATATGCAGAAGCAGTTCAAAGTTGAGACAACCTGTAGCAGCAGCTTCTCGTGAGAGCAACCTGCACAAAATAGAGCCTTCAACATGTTCAGATCAGGAAGAGAAAAAATACAGAACAAAAAAAGAACCTACCATGGTGTCCTGTACACAGTAGGAGCAGCTCCCCTCTCTCCATTCCCTTACCTTGGAACTAGAACCAGCAGCAAGTAGGTTATCACTTGTTCCACCAGTGGAGAAGCTAAACATTTCGTGCGAGGGGCCAGCATTTAGCAAAGATATCTGGCAGACATTTAGAGAACAGTGGATGGTTGGATACAGAAAATGCAAGTATATTTTTATTTAGAAATAGCTGAAGCACTAATTACCTATACAGTACAGTGAATGTAAATACCAGATCAAAACTATGCTAGTGAATCAAGTAGAAGAGATTATGTCCAGTGGCAGCAGGACACAGTAAAACAAAACAACAAGCAGAACTGGGATTATTTCTATGTCAATGTGGAAGGAATTCATATTTGGCTAGGTTCAGTATATAAATGCAATGGATCTATTCCAAAATTAGTAAGAAAAACACTACTCCATATGTCATTGTCCAGGTTGCACTTTGCATCATGTCATCTCATTTTACAAGAAAAGAAATTAATAGTTGTCCAGTGTGAATATATAATTATCCATCAGTGTATTTTGACTAATGTCATCAAAGGAACCAGGGACCATGTACAAAACTGAAGAAGATTTTTATACCAAAACAGAAGGAAGGAAGGACTTGAGCAGCCACGTGATGTGCGTGCATTTGGTACAAGGAAAGCTCTGTTGCTGTGGCACACTCTTTCCCAGTTATTGGGTATGAAAGAGTTGTGAAGGCTGCTGCTTGTAAGGATTCGCATAAAGTAGAGAACTACAAAACAAGCTATTGACCATCCTACTGGTAGCAAGGACATAAAGATAATCACTTAATAAGATAAGAAGCAGACATGAATAAATCACATAACTATGTACAATTCAATATCCCAGCTGAGGGTGAACATGTATTCAACATTTCCTGCAGTTCAATACATGCACGACAGATACACAGCAAAACTATATATAGCTGTACAAACATGCATGAACAGGAAAGCAACCAAACTACAAGAACACATAAGGAAACAGAGGGAACCACTATAACCTATGGAGTGACAAGCACATATATGAACTCAAAATAATGCCCACCTAGACCAAAAGAAGCTGCATTAGTCGGAATCAGGCGACGGACCGACGGCGCTGATGCGCCGGCTGTTCGAAACTGAACGCGTTAAAGGGACGCAATTTTGGGGGCAGCGAGGAGGCACGCTCGGCTCACCTAACAATCGCCTCTGTCGCCGCTGATGAGAGCCGTGCCGTCGAGTCCCGCGGCCACCAACTCGCGCCGCTCGCCGCCGCGATCACCACCTTCGCCGTCGACGCGGTGGTGCTGCCGGACCTGCAAAAAACAGAGGAGGCGTCTGGAATCAGGTGACGGAATCCAGCGAATGGACATCACACTTGCCAACTAATTCACTATAGCATGCTACAGAAACATTTCATTAACAAATTTGATTTAGGAACTAGCTTATTGACTATGACAAAAATGCTTAGAATAAAAATCCCGGTAAGAGTTCCACTGTTTGTTTCCATTTTCTTGGTAGGAATAGATAAATACATAGATACATACATACATAGATAGAGTCACGGCTGAAGTGCCATATCCTATTGGGGCCAAGACAAAACCATGATCCCAAGGTCCATATCCAGTAGCGAGATGGCCAAGCACATATGACACTTGATTGGCAACATTCAGCGGGGGGCAGAGGGCAGACTGAAAAAACAGACTTAAAGGGGTTTCCTTGAACAGAAGAAGTTGCATGTATACCAGCTAGTGTTCAGAAAACTAACAGTTACAGTCCTCACTTGATTGAGAATTTCATGAGCTACAGCCTACAGGAGTGGAAGCAAGTGATGCATTAGCCTGTTGAGGAGCTAGTGAGGCAAAAAACAGTGGGTGGATTGATGTTTGTGCAAGCAAGCAAGCAATGAAAGCAACTGAGCCAAGCAATCCCGGTAAGACTACCGGGCACATGGCGCAGCCACCAAATTCAATTTTAAAACGGAGCGGCACATGGGGAGTAGTACTTGCTGGCTAATAAGCAGTTGATATGCTACAACAACACAAGCATACTACTAGTACCCAAAATCTGAAGAGGAAAAACTGCGCAGATACTGCTAACACATTTGGGAGCAGATAATCTGGTGGACGGGGACTTGCGCTGTCGTTGCTGTTTGGTCCCGTCGTGGGGAAGCAATTTGGTGCGGTAGCAGAGGAACTAGCGCTGCGGTGAAGGCCCAAAACGAATCAATCGCCAGCCAACCCGAGACCGACAGATTGCTAGCCCAAACCACCGGACCAAACCCAATCAATCAATCCCGCGAGCCGAGCCGCCGCAACGAAATAGGAGCACCAAGGACGAATGAGAGAGACGTGAAAGGGGGAGGAGGAGGAGGAGAGGATAAGTGGGGCAATCGAATAGGTCACCAGATCGAGGGAGATGTTGCCGTGGAGGTTGTCGAAGACCTGCTTGATGGAGCAGCGGTCGTAGTCGCCGTATAGGTACCTGGTCGGCGGCGGCGGCACGGACACCGCGACCGGCTGCTCCCCCTCCGCCGCCACCGCCGCAACGGTGCAGTACTTGCCCATCGCCCCTTCCCCCTCCGCGGTTCGCGGAACCCCCGCCACTTGGGCTCCCCCTCCGCGGTTCGAGGCATGCGTGCGGCGGGCGAGAGGATGACCACCTTCCGTGCAGGTGCTGGGACGCGGATCTCAGCAGCTCTGGTGTGTGTCGAAGCGGCTGTAGTGCGATCGACGGAGAGGGCGAGAGGAGGAGGGCGGCGAGCTCCGCCGGAGGAAGGTGGACGACGCGTGCAAGAATGGAGGAATTGGATCTGGGGCGGGAGGGATTAGATCTAGGCGGCAGCAGCGGATGGAGTGGGAGAGGATCTGAGTTAGGGTTCGGGTGGTTGGGCTGCAGGGAGGGGTGGTGGGGGGATCGCGAGAGATGGCAATTTTTTTCCTTGGCATTTTAGATGCAAAGGCAACAGCCAATCACAAGCGAGGCCACGGATCCCTCCTTTAGAACAAATCTTGACCATTTGCTTCTCATACATCCAACGCTCCAAATCTCTCCCCAGATCCAACACTTCTCTCTCTCTCTCTCTCTTTCTTCTTTTCCTTTTTTGACAAATTTTGGCAACAAAAATGAGGTTTTCTTGAATGAACAACCATCTTTTTTGCAAAATGGCATCACTATACTTTTCAAATCATCTCATATTGTGCATAAGGGTACATCTTGAAATGATAAGCAATGTTACCGAAGAGAGTTTTTATTTTCTTTAAAAAATCATTTTCTATTTTCGGAGTACCAAAAATCAGTTTTATTTGTTTCAAAATTATACATTTTGTGTACAAGGGTGCATCTTGGGATTCCAAACAATTTTGCCTAAGGGAGTTTTCATTTTCTTTGGACGAAAAATTCATTTTCCATTTTTTCGAGTGCCCAAAATGAGTTTTTTTGTGAAGGACCTATAATATATTTGTTGCAAAATTGGACCTAATAAATTTTATAAAATACTAGGACATATTTAATGCACAATTGACCAAATGGTTGGGTGTAAGAAGTTTCTGATCCACCTCGGGTGAAAAAGACAAATTCCCGCCGATTCAGTTGGAAGCGGGTCAAATTTGAACTGCAGCTACCTCATAGTTTCCTATTTATTTTTTCCAAAAATCATTTCTAGGTACATAAGTATCTATTTAATCAGAGAAACACCAAAAAATTCCAAGATTCAATCACTAGCTAGGAACGGTCATTCCCGCCGTTTTGACCGCATTTTGAAACGGGCATAAAAAATTCAAAAAAAAATCAAAAAATTGGGAAACCTTCGCATTGTGTCAATATATGTGGACAAGTTCCCAGAAAAAATAACAAACTTGTAATACGACAATTATTTTAAAAAAGTGTTCTCAGAAATGAGCTATCATCTCTGAAGATTCATGGCTTTCAAGCCAAATGATCAATCTTATGTCCACATTCGTGGCATAGTTTGTTCAAATGATCTCATATTGTGCACAAGGGTGCATATTGGAATGGCAAACAATGTTGCCTAAGGAAGTTTTCATTTTGTTTGGACGAAAAAACCATTTTTCATTTTCCGAGTGCCCAAAAGGAGGTTTTTTTGTGAAGGACCTACCAAATAATTGTTGCAAAATTGGACCAAACCATTTTTATAAAATACTAGGCCATATTTAATGCACAATTGACAAAATGGTTGGGTGCAAAAAGTTTTGATCCACCTCTCGTGAAAAAGACAAATTTCCACCGATTCAGCTGGAAGCGGGTCAAATTTGAACTGCAGCTGCCTCATAGTTTGCTATTTATTTTTTCCAAAAATAATTTCTAGTTACATAAGTACCTATTTAATCAGAGAAACACCAAAAAAAATTCCAAGATTGAACCACTAGCTAGGAACGGTCATTCACGCCGTTTTGACCGCATTTTGAAACGGGCATAAAAAATAAAAAAAAAATCAAAAAATTGGGAAACCTTCGCATTGTGTCATTATATGTGGCCAAGTTCCAAGGAAAAATAACAAACTTGTAATAGGCAATTATTTTAAAAAAAGTGTTCTCAGAAATGAGCTATCATCTCTGAATATTCATGGCTTTCAAGCCAAATGATCAATCTTATGGCCACATTCGTGGCATAGTTTGTTCAAATGATCTCATATTGTGCACAAGGGTGCATATTGGAATGGCAAACAATGTTGCCTAAGGAAGTTTTCATTTTCTTTGGACGAAAAAACCATTTTTCATTTTCCGAGTGCCCAAAAGGAGGTTTTTTTGTGAAGGACCTCCCAAATAATTATTGCAAAATTGGACCAAATCAATTTTCTAAAATACTAGGACATATTTAATGCACAATTGACAAAATGGTTGGCTGCAAAAAGTTTTGATCCACCTCTCATGAAAAAGACAAATTTCCGCCGATTCAGTTGGGAGCGGGTCAAATTTGAACTGCAGTTGCCTCATAGTTTGCTATTTATTTTTTCCAAAAATCATTTCTAGTTACATAAGTACCTATTTAATCATAAATACATGGTTTGGTGGCGATACGTCGAGGTTTGGGCGGTGGCCGAGGGCCCCAACTCGCATGCCCGCCGCGTGGTCACCGCGTGACCGTGGTGTTGCCATGTGTTCTGGGCGGCCTAGGTATGTCTAGTGGGTTGGGAACTCCCTAGGTAGGTGCTAGGAAGAAAATCACAACATAAGATTCTCACGAGGAGACCGATCGATGCTCAAACATGAATAAGCAGCCAAGTGTTTGATTTGCGGTACGGGAAATGCACATGGCTAATGGGCGTGAGTTTTGGCTGAGGATGATCAGTTACTAAGAAGACCGTCTTCACATATTTTCACCTAAAAAGGAGGAGCCTAGGTGGTACTTTCTTTACAAAGTACCACACTGGACATAAATACGAATGTTGAAGCTCGGCTCAAAATAATAAATGGATTGAGATGGCATTTGGTGGAGGATGGTTATTTGGGCATAGGAAAGCACTGTAGAAAATTGATACTATTTGAACATGCCAAAGTGGTACTTCCTTCACAAAGTGCTGCTCTGAACAGAATAGGAAAATGAATATTTTCGAATTATTTTTGAACTAGGAAAGGAATGTTTTTGACATATTTGATGAAGATATGATCCAAAACATTTATGAGATTTTTTTGGGAATTTTGGGAATAACAGAAATATAGGTTGCTTCACAACCTAGGGGAAAAACTGCCACATGGACATGACACATAGGCACAACTGATGAGATGGCGCCTAGTCATCACAACCCACCACAATCTACAAGGCTATGACCATCTATATTGGTCATTAACAACTAGAAATAAGGCAGCGGACTAGCCTTTGTTTGCTTTGTGACCATTTCGTAAGGAAATTACGACCTTTCTGACCAAAATGGTCGCAATGGTTTAGGGTTTGGAGCCCCCCGAACAGCTTTTGACCAATTGGTCTGAAATGGTCATAGATCTATGACCAATTCTTCCAGGGTCACTGACAGAAGGTCACTAGTTGACATATTTCTTGTAGTGTACACTTGTATATCAGTAGCGCGGGAGCGCACGCGCTACTGCTCTGAGTTAGCTGTAGCGCCTTATTAGTAGCGCTACTGATATACCTAGAACCCGCGCTGCTGCTAGGCTTTTCCCTAGTAGTGCTTTAGTGTCTCCTTGAAAGAAAAAACGTAGGAATTTTAATTTTCACTTGTCCTCCTTTTGAAAATCCTATTCATGAAGCACAAGACTAAGAGATAGTAGCATAATAGCATTATAACCGTACATTTTCTTGTGGTTTGACTTAATCTCACCATGCTTCTTTGCATCCTGTGATCTTCCAATTGTTGTGAATCAAACACCCAGATTGGCAGAAATCCTGTGTTTTTAAATTCTCTGTTTTGCACGTGCATTCCTGTCCTATTCATGTCTATTTCCTATCCCTGCATTGTTGGAATCCTCCAATTCAAACGAGCCCTTACATAATTACTTCTCTTACAGATAGTTGTCAAAGAAAACCTTGCGTGGTTTGTCCCGCTCCTGCTGTGCTGTCATCCACCCCAGCTCAGCTGCTCCAACGACAGGAGGGTCCAGCACAGCAGGGATCCGACCTCCAGACTGTCTTTCGCCGCCTCAGATCTTCTTCCCCGCCGCTGGCAGCCATGAAAACTGCATTACCATCATCAACCAAGCAGATGACCTTGAGGACTACACGGGTCCGCGAGAGAGGTCGCACTCTTTCGTGTCTGCTTACGTTATGCATCGCTTAATATTACATGCTACTTTATCGTCCTGTTCACCGATTAGACTCTGAGTCAGCTCCAAACTAATGGTCAAACTTGAGTTTTTAAATGGTTGTGGGGTACATATCGGGGCCGCTATCAATAGTATCTATCTACTATATGGTTAATCTCCGGTGTCTACTATGAGTTTCATGTTGGGTGGGAAACAAATAGTAAAGAAGCCATTATCTGTATTTTTTAACTGAAGGCATTATCTGCCTGCTATTATTGGTTTTGGGTCTATCCACAAGTTGCTACCATCACTCTGGATTTCTGCATGCACTCCTTACATAATCTCAATATGTTTTATTCCTATGCATGACAGTTATTGTAAACAATGGAATTGAACATGTAGAGCAAAAGAGACGAGCCTTGCATGGCAATAAAATGTCATGCAGACGTCGCTCCATGGTAGGCGCAAAGGCAACCCCCCTCCACACATTTCAGACTGTAATCGAGAGGAAGATATCTGTTCTGACGGGGATTCAGAAGGAGAAAACAACTCCTATTTACCCCCTGAGGTCTTCGCTCTAACTTGGCATGCTGATGTTGGTTATATCATGCATATGGTGTCTTGCATTGCTTACTTTATACATCAAATATGTCATCTGCTTAGTTTAGACATCCTTTGTGCGAATGTCATCTGTTTAGTTTATTCATCCTTTATGTGAATTATGCAACGCCATCTTGTTTAGCCAGGCATCATATATGTGAAATTTGCAATGCCATCCTTCTTAGCCAGTCATCTTATATGTAAATTATATCAAGCCATCCTTTTTTTTGTTACATATTACATTTGTCAACAATGTTAGTACATTCAACTGCTCTTCATGTGCATCAGCCATTTGACATGGTCATGGCAAATTCTGGAGTGAAAAGAAGGTCTTCAGAGCAGACTATGCTATCTGACGAAGCACATATCTCGCTGGTTACGGATAGCTCCTTAGAGGAGGATTCAGAGACAGATGACCAGTCCTATCCCCCCCCCCCCCCGAGGTGTATGCTCTAAGTTGGCAGGGTTATGTTGCTCATATCGTGCGTATGGTGTCTCACATTGCTACGTCATTTGATTAGTTTAGACATGCTTTGTGTGAATGCCACTGCTCAAAGGTGTCTAATTACCATATATGTGAATTATGCATTGCCATCTTGTTGCAAGACATTATATATGTGAATTATACAATGCTATCTTGTTGCAAAGGCATTATATATGTGAATTATGCAATGCCATGCTGTTTAGCCAATCATCATGTATGTGAATTATATCATGCTATCATTTTTTGTATTACGTGTTCCATTTGTCGAGAACATTTGTATATTCAACTACTCTTCTGTGCATCAGCCATTTGAAGCGGTGATGGAAGTATCTGGAGTGAAAAAGGTATTCAGAGCAGATAATGCTACTCTTTGAAGCAGACATCTTGTTGGTTCTGAGAGCTCCTCGAGAGGAGGATTCGAGAGACCGATGACCAGTCCTATTTCCCCGAGGTCTATGCTCAAACTTGGCAGGGTTATATTACCCATGTCATGCATGTTGTCTTGCATTGCTTAGTTTTACATCATATATGGATTGCCATCTGCTTACTTGCTTACTATATAAATCATATATTTGAATTATATCATGCCATCATGTTTACATAGTACATACACATCATCTATCTGAATTATGGCATGGCAACCCATTTAATAAAGACATCATATAGTTATATCATCTCACTGTTTAGTGTTTACAGGTCATCATATTTTCAATTATGGCATTCTATCCGTGAATGTATGTGAATTATGGCATGCCAACCTATTTAATAAACACATTATATAGTTATGTCATGTCATCCTGTTTACATAGTCTCATATTTTGAACTATGTCTTTCCATCTTTTTTAGTTAGCCATCATAATGTGAAATTGTGTCATGCTATCCTGTTTAGTTAGCCATCATATATGTGAAATTGTGTCATGCTATCCTGTTTGGTTAGACAACATAAGTATGAATTATTTCATGCCCTCTTGTATTCCCCACTATCCATTGCACCTGTCTATCATACAATGTCTATAATTTCAATTGCTTTTCTTGTTTATCATCTATTTGAATTGGAGAGCGTGATGGCAGTATCTAAGGGAGTAACAACACGGTCTTCAGAAAAGATAGTGCTACCAGTTGATGCAGATAGAACCATGGTTGTACTTGCCCAAGGACCAGATCCACCACACATAACCCAGACTCTCGCAGATTGTACCCCTACCCAGTTGGACAGAGAACCAGCTACACCCCTTCTAACCCCAACCCCGGCAAATAGTAACCCAGTTCCAGTTGACACAACACCGTCTCCACCACAGAGCACCCAAACACGAGCAGTTAGTAAGGGAACTGCAGTGCCCAAAGCACGAGGACCACCACTCCGAATCCCAACTCAACACTTAAAGGAGAAGAAGATTTTTTCTCAAGTCAGGTTCTGTAGCTATGGTTCATACTCCTTTGCTTTTGCATTACTGTATTTACTCATACCAACTATTTTCAAATTTGAAGGATGGAATTGAAACTCCAATGGCGCAACAGGTATGTTTTAAACCTATTTCTTTAAATGGTTTGCTGTTGTAACCTGCTCTATGTTGATTTCAGTTTCAATTGAATAAACAATTATGTTCTCATGTCATGCACATTACAAGTGTTGTTATTGCTCTATAGTTACCCACACTTATATTCTGTCTATTCTGCTTTGTCTTGAACAAATATTATTTGAACTATGTCTCTATCTTGATTTGGCAACAAAAACTAGAATGATATAGACCATAAAGTGACCATGGTACATAGATATATGTTTGTTTCATGCTGTTATCCTGTCCACTTTACTACTGAACTCATTTACCAAAATGAGTTTCATATACAACATGGTAAACATGTGATGTGCCTGCTTGTTTCTCTTTTAGAATGCGGACAAAATATTGGAGAACAGTACCGCGTTATCCAATGGTAAAGGAAGTAATGCAGATAAGGTTCAAGATAGTGATCATCCCTGTTGGTCTCCAAGAAAGCTGATAAAAACTATCTTGACGACAGTGAGGGAACCCAAAAGTCCTGTCTTGATGTAGTGTTTGAGTTACTGGCCACTACTGATGGCACAAGCTCTTCGAACTCGCTGCCTAAATCAGTTCGTCTTCTTGAGTCTCAACTTCAAGTTGAAAGACATCGATCAAATGTGCTGCGACAGGAAGCTGAAGGACTGAGGAAGTCCCTGCAGAAGTCAGATGCATATTTTCTGGTGCAATATCAAGCGCTTGAGGATTTAAGCGCTAAACAAGAGAAAGTTAATAAGCTTGCTAAGCATCTTGCCAGCATTATGGGTACCCAGGATATTGTTTCTTGAGATCTTCTGAAGTGGTTTCGGTTCTGGATTTGTTTTGCTGTAGTGTTTATTTGCGCTGGTCGGCAACTTTGACAACCAGTGTATATGATATGCTGCTTTGTTCCCTATATTTGCACTGGTGGCGAACTTTGATGCCCAGTGGATGTAATATGTGTAATAGCCGTGATAGCCTAGCATTAGTTGCTTGCTTATTTATTTACTTGTTGTCTTGTTTATTTGTTTGCTTGTAGTCATTGCAGTTCTTTTTCCGCGGTTAGCTAGTGGCTGCAATAACCTATTTTTAAAACTAGGCCACAATAACCATTGGCTAATATTTATCGTAGTGACACTGGGCCTCCCATCGTCAGAGAAACGATGGGCCTTCTACGGGTCGAGAAACAATGGGCCTTCTATGGGGGTCAGAAACAATGGGCCTTCAAGGGTCAGATCATCAATGGGCCTTATACGGGTCATGATCGATCGACACAAACATGGGCCAAACAGATCGCATTATGGCCGTAAACGGGCTAGAGTTGGAATCGTCGTTCATGGGCCGACCATAACGGGCCATCGTTAATAGGCCGATTCGATGACTCTATGAAAACGCCCAACGATTAACGGACCATAAACGGGCCGATCAGTAACCACGGGCTGAATTTGGCCCACAAGCGAAAATGACGAGAACGGGCCGTAAGTAAACAATCGGAAATGAGCCCAAGAATAAATGGGCTCGAGAAGGCCGAAAGATAACATGGGCTGGAAACGCCCAACGGAATAACGGGCCGTTAATGGGTATAAAGTGATACTTTATTAATTACGGGCAGTTTCACCACGGCAGTTAATGGGTGTAAAGTGATACATCGTTCATTACAGTGCCGTTTCACCACGGGCCATTAATAGGCCAAAGTTACATAGGGCCTCATATGGGCCGAAAGACGTCATGGGCCATACATGCGCCAGAAGTGAAAACGGGCTGGAATCATATTGGATGGCCCAGATGAGCTACTGGGCCTAATTCGGATAGGGCGTAACGGGCCTTGGGTTAGCGGGCTGTAAATGGGCTATATGCGAATAGGCCGTTAACAGGCTTTCCATGGGCCGGCCCACCACCTTTTGACCAAGTCAAATGGGCCGGCCATTTCACAGGAATGGGCCTCTGTTGGGCCGTGCCACGTGTCGACGTATCATAGGCGTCTTCCATCCAATGAGTGGATGACATATATCCCAATGATGAGCCGACACGTGTTTCCTCCAGCCAATGATGATTTTACACATGGGAAATCCCCATTGGTCGGGGCTGTTAACGGGTTATCGGATCCAAAACCCGACCCGATAGCTTAACGGCGTTTCGTTACGGTGGATGCCACGTGTCGGTCACCCTTGACGAAAGCACTTCTGTGACGCGCGATTATCGTCATGGAAGTGGACACTTCCGTGATGATAATTTTGGTGATGTCATGGAACACTTCTACGACAACACATGTATGACTATCTTGATTCTGTCATAAAATTGTCATAGATGTACATGCGTGACAAAAAATGCGACCTACTCTGATAAACACGTATCATCATGGAAGTGTATTTTTTTGTAGTGCATGTTGAGGGATAGTTATATGATCCAATTATGTTATTATTGTTGAGAGAACTTTCACTAGTGAAAGTATGAACCCTAGGCCTTGTTTCCAAGCATTGCAATACCGTTTGTGCTCACTTTTATCATTAGTTACCTTGCTGATTTTATATTTTCATATTACAAAAACCTATATCTACCATCCATATTGCACTTGTATCACCATCTCTTCACCGAACTAGTGCACCTATACAACTTACCATTGTATTGGGTGTGTTGGGGACACAAGAGACTCTTTGTTATTTGGTTGCAGGGTTGCTTGAGAGAGACCATCTTCATCCTACGCCTCCCATGGATTGATAAACCTTAGGTCATCCACTTGAGGGAAATTTGCTACTTTCCTACAAACCTCTGCACTTGGAGGCCCAACAACGTCTACAAGAAGGATGCATAGTAGACATCAAGCTCTTTTCTGGCGCCGTTGCCAGGGAGGTGAGTGCTTGAAGGTATATCTTTAGATCTTGCAATTGAATCTTTTAGTTTCTTGTTTTATCACTAGTTTAGTTTATAAAAGAAAACTACAAAAAAATGGAATTGAGTTTGCCTCATACGCTTCATCTTTTTAATATCTTTTGTGAGAATGATGGAAAGGAAAATTGTGCTCAAGTGCTAGAAGAAGAAGCCTATAAAATGTTTGGCACTAAATCTTTGAAAGATGAGCATGATTGCAATGTTGTTAGTATGAATTCTTTGAATACCTATGATGCCAATGATATGCAAATCCACAAGCTTGGGGATGCTATGTTTGATGAAGATGATATTTTTTGTCCGCCAAGTTTTGATGAGCAAATTTATTATGATGATAGAATGCCTCCTATTTATGATGATTATTGTGATGACACTTATGCTATAAAGAATAAAGACAACCATGAAACTTGTCATCAAGATTTTAATTTTCAATTGGATTATGCTTCACATGATAGTTATTTTGTTGAGTTTGCTCCCACTACTATTGATGAGAATAAATTTGCTTATGTGGAGAGTAGTAAAATTTCTATGCAAGTAGATCATGAAAAGAATGATTTATGTGTTGGTTATATGGTTGAATTCATTCATAATGATACTAAAAATTATTATGAGGGAGGAACATATGCTTGTAGGAATTGCAATAATATCAAGTTTCCTCTCTATGAGCTTAAAATCTTGAAGCTATGCTTGTTTTGCCTTCCTATGCTAGTTGATTATTGTTCCTATATGTTGTTTGCTCACAAAATCCATATGCATAGGAAGCGAGTTAGACTTAAATGTGCTAGTCATATTCTTCATGATGCTCTCTTTATGTTTCAGTTCTTATATTTTATGTGAGCATCATTGAAATCATCATGCCTAGCAAGAGGCGTTAAACGTTAGCGCTTGTTGGGAGGCAACACAATTTTATTTTTGTTCTTTCCTTTTTGCTCATGTTTAGTAATAAATAATTCATCCAGCCTCTGTTTAGATGTGGTTTTATATTTTAATTAGTGTTTGTGCCAAGTAGAACCTTTGGGATGACTTGGGTGAAGTCTTTGCGATCTTGCTGTAAAATCAGAAACTTTTGCACTCACGAGATTAGCTGCCATTTTTTTGGAGTAGTTTGTCATTTACTCGTGTGCTTCACTTATATCCTATGAGTAAATGGTTGAATGATTTGAATATCATAAATCTGAAATTATACATGTTTCATATGCTTATTCCATGGGGAGTAATGGCTTCACATATAAGAAGTATACATGGAAAATTTATTGAAAGTTAAGAAACATAGTATTGGTTACTTGAACAATTCATGAAAGAATATTGAAGGAAGAGAGGTTTCACATATAAATATACTATCTTGGACATCTTGTATGATTGTGAGCCCCATTAATTATTTCCAAACTTGAGAAAATTAGTTGAAGTTGGACAAGGAAGACAACATAATGAGTTATGCTTGTAAATATTTGTATAGAAGTTATATTGTTATAGATCCTCCAACATGTGGTGCTTGCTATTTAGAATCTTTTGCAAGCCTAAATATCTGTACTAAGTGGGAATACTGCTTGTGCATCCAAATTCCTTGAACCAAGTTTCTTCCATGAGTGTCCACCATATCTACATATATGCGGTATTTACCTGTCGTTCCAAGTAAATTTGCATGTGCCAAACTCTAAACCTTTAATCTGTTTTGTATGCCCAAATCGCTCATGTAGCGACTAGGGGCTGCCACTATCTTCCATGCTAGGTAGGTTATTCTCACGATGAGTGGACTCCGCTCATCATTCACAAGAAAATGGCTGGTAACTGGGATGCCCAGTCCTATGATCAAAAGATCAAAAACAAAATCGCAAAAAAAATTTAAACAAAACTACCCCAGGATTGTTGATAGTTGGACGGCACCCGTTGTTTCGGACAAGCCGTGGAGTGTGATTGTTGGTGGAGGGGGAGTAAAAACTTTACCATTCTGTTTGGGAACCACCTATAATGTGTGTAGCATGGAAGATATTGGGAACTCTTGGTTGTTATGTTGACAATGAAAGCATACCTCTCAAAATTATTGTCATCTCTGTTTTAGAGCTTCGAGCTCTGGAACCTCTGCAAATCCCTGCTTCCCTCTGCGAAGGGCCTATCTTTTACTTTTATGCAAGAGTCAGTAGTATTCCTTCTCATTCCAACCTACTCTTTAGTTGGCAAGCATCATGTTAGGGAAAGATCTAAGCATATATGTCCATTCAAATATATTTGATCATGAATTATTATTGTTGACAATTATCTATATGATAAGTAAGTTGGGAGGCGAAACATTAAGCCCCTATCTTTCTCTGTGTTCGATGGATGCTATTTGTTCTAAAAATATGCTTTGAGTGGTAGCAATCATGGAATACTATATGATAGTTGAGAATGTGGGATTTGCTAAATTAAAGCTCTTACATAGACCCTTCCTGAAAATAAGATGAATTGCAATTGTTTGATGACTGAGAACATAGTTTGTTAGTTTTCAAGAAAGTCTATGGTCTATGCTTTAACATGTGAAAAGCTTGTTACTTGATCGTGCGAAGTTTTATGAGATGAGATACTATTATGACATATAATGATGCTAGAAAAGGTGATTGAAATTATCGTTGATCAAACTTATGCACCTGCTAGCATTCACACTTCATAAATTATTTATTTTATCATTTACCTACTCGAGGACGAGTAGGAACTAAGCTGCTGATACGTCTCCAACGTATCTATAATTTATGAAGTATTCATGCTATTATATTGTCTGTTTTGGATGTTTATGGGCTTTACTAAACACTTTTATATTATTTTGGGACTAACCTATTAACCGGAGGCCCAACCCAAATTGTTGTTTTCTTGCCTATTTGAGTGTTTCGAAGAAAAGGAATATCAAACAGAGTCCAAACGGAATGAAACCTTCGGGAGAGTTATTTTTGGAACGGAAGCAATCCAGGATACTTGGAGTAGACGTCAGGGAAGCTTCGAGGAAGCCACGAGGCAGGGAGGCGCGCCCTACCCCCCTCACTACTAGGGAAAACCTTATACACAGAATCTTAGTAGCAGCGTGGTTTAAAAACAAACACTACTACTAATTAGCAGCAGCGAGCTTGAGGAAACCGCGCTACTAACAACCCGGTAGCAGTAGCGCTCTAGGTGAAACAAGCGCTACTACTATAATTGCCACGGCATTGCCTCCAGGCTAGATATACTAGTAACACCCTTCCCTAGACGTTCTACTACTAAAGTACTTAGTAGAGCGTTTTTCTTCAAAACTCGCTGCTGCTAAGTATTGCACCTAATTAAGTTTAGTCCCATACTGCTAAGCGAACAAGGTGTTTACCACCTTAAATATGTTACTTCTAAAACTATCTCAAGCACTTCGTCTTCATTGAACTATATGTGTAGGATTTGTGGCTGCAATATGAATCTTCACCCATACCTATACATGTACGGTGAGGATTCATGTTGACTATTTAGTTTCTACACAAAAAGATCAATGATGACCAATGTATATTTTTGTTTTTTTACATGCCTACATAGTAGCAGCGTTTTTTCAGGACAAAACACTACAGATATTGTACTTAGCAGTAGCGCGCTCCCTGTACCCGCTCTACTGCTAAACCAAAACAAAACACGCGGCCCGGCCCCCCGCACGCTCATCTTTCAATCATCCCCCTCCGCCCGACGCCGGCAGCTGCGGTTAGGGTTTCTCCTCTGCCACCACCGCCGCAGGTAATGCTCCTTCCCCCACTCGCCGCCCCTCCACTGCTCCTCCACCCTCTCGCCGCCCACTCTGTCGCCGGCCGCGAGCTCTGGCTGGGCGCCTTTGGCCGACCACCCTCGATCCCCTCGTCGGCCGCAGACGTCGCCCCCTCTCATAAGAAAGTCACCAGCCTTCCCCTCGTCAGCACCCCCGACCGAGGTCACCATGCCATCCCCCCTCCTCGATTGCACCCCTCGAGGGCTGCCCTACCTAGATGCAGCGAGGGCTTACGAATTTCTTCCTGCTACATTTTGATTTAGTAGGCTAGTTCATATGCAACATTTTGATTTAGTTGATATGATTTAGTTTATTTTGTAGGCTAGTTGATTTAGAACATTTTGATTTATTTGATTTAGTATGCTAGTTGATTTAGTAGGCTAGTTGATTTAGTTGATTTAGCAGGCTTGTTGATTTAGTTGATTTAGTATGCACCATTTTATTGTTATTTTTTCTGTACATGGATATCTAGATGCTTTTGTTTTTCTGTAATAACTTATTTTTTGGCAAAATGTAGGTGCCAATTTAGTTAAAATTGCCACTTGTTTTTTAATCAATTATCTTTGGCAATAGGGGCCAAATTAGATGAAATGTCTTGGTAGGTGGTACCCTGATTTGGTAGATATTTGTGAAAAGTTTTTTCGGCAATAGGTGCCACCGAAATGCTTTGGTAGTTGGTACCTTGTCATCTAATATGTTACTTGATCTTAGGATTATAATTGTCCATCAAATTGCTTCTCGCGGAAGAACCCAAAATATCACATGCTACTGTTTTTCTTTCCTGTGAAGTGGATCGTTAATCCTTTGCTCATATTGCTTTAGGAAAATGGCGCCACCACCACCACCATGTCGACTATGCAAGTCAAGGTGCACCAGCAGCCTTGCAACTGGCAAGCTGTTGGACATCTACTTCCAGCCGATTTTTCGTCATGCGGCGGTAAGAAATTAGATGAAATGTAACAACTATTTTAGTTTTAGTGTTGGCATTACTGCATTGTGTCATTTTGCTTCTTTTAGACAGATCGTCACATGCAATGTGAGGTTGAAATTCAACAAGCTGACAGGAGACACTGTGACATTTGAGGCTCCTGGGGGCCGTACACTATGGAGGTCGAGAAAGGACGCAATATGTCGCAGATTGGAGGAGATGGATGGGCTCGTTTCCTCGCCCGCATGCGTCTTACTGGTGGTGAGTTGATCAGCTTCTCCTTCAGAGCAGAGAGTCCCAAGCTGGCTGTCATTTATATCAACCTGGTGGAAGATGGTGAAGATGACAAAGATGATGGAGATGACGAAGATGATGAAGATGATAAAGATAATGAGGACTCACTCGATGAATATGATGAGAACCCACTTCATGAAGCCATCATAGCTCAAAGAATGAGGCTGAGCGAGGAGGAGGTGTGCAACCTATGGGACATAATTCCGCCACGTGATGACTTTGTCGGGGTGCCATTCGTGACCCGTCTGACAAGTACCATGGTCGATCGGCATGAAATGGTATGTTATACTGACTATAGTAATTTGATGATATATATATGCTTTATTGTTATACTTACAAATGAAAATTATCCGATGATATGCTTAGTGAATCCGATGATATGCTTAGTGTAGAGTCCAATGATATGCTATGTGGAATCTAGTCGATGATATGCTTTAGTGTAGAGTCTGATCAAATGTGTAGTACTGTGTCTTCTGATAGTGTAGAAATCTATACTTATAATAGAAATATATTTGCAAGAGTATGTGCGAGGCTATTTATTAATTGATATGTTTTTCTTATTCAGAAATTGCCAAAGAACATATCTGCAAGTTGTGGTATCGAGCCTGATGAAGAAGGCTCAGCTGGACTATGCCTTACTGCAAGGGCCTCCGTCACCACCTGTACTTACCGCATGGGCACAGACGGTCGCACACACTTAAAACTCGGTTGGGTGGAAGAGATTCCTCATTGCCAATAATCTTCGTGTTGGACATGCCATCCTAATTACTATCAGGAACACCCACCGCCCAGGTTTGAGGATGATGATCGTCGTTGATATCATCTAGAACTACATATCTGTGTGTGGCTATATCATCTAGAACTACTTATGATGATCGTCGTCGATATCATGTAGAACTACATATGATGATCGTCATTGATATCATCTAGAACTACATATGATGATCGTTGCCGATATCACCTAGTACTGCTTGAGGATGCCTGTTGAGTATATATGAAATTGTTATCTAGTAATCCCTCGATTCAAAATTACTCGTAGTGGTTTTAGTTCAAATTTGAACTAAAACCATGATGAGTAATTTGGAACCGAGGGAGTACTATATAGTACCTATAATGCTTTATGAAATTGATATCTAGTAGTACCTAGTTTCTGGAAATTGCAATTTATTGAAGCTGAAACGGGGTAGGATGCCCAGGAGAAATGATGAAAGATATAGCAGTAGCGCGGGGCTAGGAAATCGCTATAGCTAATTAATAGTAGCGCGTTCTGGAAAAGCGCTGCTGATATAGTCAATAGTAGTAGCGCGGGTACGGACATCGCTACTACTAACAGCTAGCTGTAGCGCCTTATTGGTAGCACGGCTGCCAGCGCTGCTAATAGCCTCAAAACCCGCGCTACTACTAGGGTTTTCCCTAGTAGTGCCTGGGCGCCCCCCACCCTCGTGGGCCCCTCGTGGCTCCCCTGACCGACTTCTTTCGCCTATATATGTCGATATACCCTGAAAACATAGAGGAGAACTATAGATCGGGAGTTCCGCCGCTGCAAGCCTCTCAGAGCTACCAAAACCAATCGGGACCTGTTCAAGACCACGCCGAGGGGGATCCTCACCGTGGCCATCTTCACCATCCCGGCGCTCTCCATGACGAGGAGGGAGTAGTTCACCCTCGGGGATGAGGGTATGTACTAGTAGCTATGTGTTTGAATTCTCTCTCTCTCTCATGTTCTTGATTTGGCACGATCTTGATGTATCGCGAGCTTTGCTATTGTAGTTGGATCTTATGATGTTTCTCCCCCTCTACTATCTTGTAAAGGATTGAGTTTTCCCTTTGAAGTTATCTTATCGGATTGAGCCTTTAAGGATTTGAGAACACTTGATATATGTCTTGCATGTGCTTATCTGTGGTGACAATGGGATATTCACGTGATTCACTTGATGTATGTTTTGGTGATCAACTTGCGGGTTCACCTTGTGAAGTTATGCATAGGGGTTAGCACACGTTTTCGTCTTGAATCTCTGGTAGAAACTTTGGGGCACTCTTTGAAGTTATTTGTGTTGGTTGAATAGATGAATCTGAGATTGTGTGATGCATATTGTATAATCATGCCCATGAATACTTGAGGTGACATTGGAGTATCTAGGTGACATTAGGGTTTTGGTTGATTTGTGTCTTAAGGTGTTATTCTAGTACAAACTCTATGATAGATCGACCGGAAAGAATAGCTTCGTCTTATTTTACTACGGGCTCTTGAATAGATCGAACAGAAAGGATAACTTTGAGGTGGTTTCGTACCCTAAAATAATCTCTTCGTTTGTTCTCCGCTATTAGTGACTTTGGAGTGACTCTTTGTTGCATGTTGAGGGATAGTTATATGATCCCATTATGTTATTATTGTTGAGAGAACTTGCACTAGTGAAAGTATGAACCCTAGGCCTTGTTTCCAAGCATTGCAACACCTTTTGTGCTCACTTTTATCATTAGTTACCTTGCTGTTTTTATATTTTCAGATTACAAAAACCTACATCTACCATCCATATTGCACTTGTATCAACATCTCGTCGCCGAACTAGTGCACCTATACAACTTACCATTGTATTGGGTGTGTTGGGGACACAAGAGACTCTTTGTTATTTGGTTGCAGGGTTGCTTGAGAGAGACCATCTTCATCCTACGAAAAAGAAGACGAAGAAGACGAAGACGAAGAAGACAAAGAAGAAGAAGACGAAGACGAAGAAGAAGAAGAAGACGACGAAGAAGAAGAAGACGACGAAGACGACGAAGAAGACGAAGAAGAAGAAGAAGAAGACGAAGAAGAAGAAGAAGACGAAGAAGACGAAGAAGACGAAGAAGAAGAAGAAGAAGAAGAAGAAGAAGAAGAAGAAGAAGAAGAAGAAGAAGAAGAAGAAGAAGAAGAAGAAGAAGAAGAAGAAGAAGACTGTAGCGACCCGACCCGAAAACGGTCAAGTCTCTGTGTAGCTGTACCATCCCAAGATCATGCTGGCACACACAGTACATTGATGAAAAGATTCAAAGTTCAATCACACCTGAATTTATTACACGATTCTCATATCGAGTCTTTATTACAATGGAATAAATTTGGCCGAAGGCCAACTCATGAGAAATAAACTAAATAAAGCTGCGGAAGCGTAGACGAATAGCGAGTCCAACCGACTCCATAGGGCAATCGCCAAGCGTGGATCGTAGCCTCACTCCCGATCGGAAAACTCCTCTGGCAACAAAAGCCGTTGTAGCCGTGTAGGTCAGCATTTTGAAAATGCCGCAAGTCAAAGAGAACAACAATAAAATTACTAACACTATATGCAATTTGGCTGTGGGGCTCTAAGTTTCATTGTTTTTGAAAAAGCCGTTTTTCCTACAACAAGGACTTGTTTGCAAATACTACAAAATATTAGTAGTTATTGAGATGGTTCCGCCAAACAATGTCTCATTCCCAATTATTAAATAACCCCCTCAATTAATTTATTAATTTTGGTGTTGAGATTTCTGAAATACTCCAAGTTCCAGAGGCTCAAATTGTCCGTAACCGGGGACACGGCTAACCGATTAGATCTTCACTCTGCAGAGGTTTGCGACTTTACCCGCAAGAATCGCTCCTCCTTTTAAGTCTTCGCACTTCTGGTGTTTGAAGACGGACGAACGTAAACAGGGTCTCACCAAGAGTTCCTCTGGGCCACCGCCGTACCCATCCAATCTTACCGTTCTTCTACATCTCGTAGCACCGTCCGCCGAGTCACACCTAGGGTCGACCAAGCCGAGCCCATAATGGCTTGCGGCTGCATGTAAGCTTCCGGTCAATGGGGTATCCATCCGTCTCTTCGTGGCTGGGTGAAGCTTTCCGCAAGATGTCATGGCTCTTCTCCATGCATCCCGACCAGCCGCTGGTTTCTCCAGGGTGCCCGTCAACCGTCCTCCACCCAGTAGTGAATTATGAAGTCCATCTTGAGCTTGAAGTCATGGGGTTGTCATCTTCTTGACTCTCACATCTCCCTTATGAATCACTCAACCAACCCCGTCTACGAGCATAGCAAAATTAAACTACTTCGTCCCGGGCCATGGTAACAAGGGGGATTGGTTTCATCCTACCTCATGATACTACTCAAGAACATAACTTAAAATTCTCCTACTGCATGCATGGTGGGGAGGTATAATTCTAATGCAATAAAATCATAGGTGTTGTAAAAGAAAACATGGTCAAATAACTTGCCTGGCTGACGGTCTTCGAAAGCTAGGGATTCGTGATAGCAGGCTTCGCACTCCGGAAATTCTACCGAGGCAAACAACAATCATAATAAGCATAAGAGCATACAATCACTTAGCATAACAGCATGCTAACATAAAACACACAAAACAATCGAACCAAAACCAAAGAAAACTCGAAGAAAATCCAAGCCAACAACTAACAAGAAAATAAAATAAACTTTTTATTTTCTGTAAATAAAAGTTCATGTTCTAAAGCTACAGAAACTAATCTAAAATAAACTATGACATAGGTAAAATAGAATTATTTACTAAACAAAACAATAGGAAAACAGTAGCTAGTTAAATAAACAAGAAACACATGATTTTGACTAAAACTATTTTTTTTATTAAATCTAAAATACCCAAATAAATTCCTATTGCTAGGCAAAGTCAAAACAAAGCAGTGACAAAAAGAATCACTAAATTAAAATAATCCTAACTCATTTTATAGCAGAAATACTAATCTGACTAAAACTAAAATAAAACAATTTCTAATAATTTAAACATGGCCAAACATATTTTCTACAGAAACTACAACAAATTTGCAAACTAACAAAAAAAGAATCAATTAAAAATATTAAGTAACCTAAAAGATATGGATTTTACAAAACTGGAACTATTCTGTTAAAAAAAACAGAAACGAAAATATAATTAAAAAGAAAACTAGCGCTAACGGGCCTATCTAACGCTCGGGCGATAAATAACTAAAACGTGCCCGAGGGAATAAACCGATCGGGCCGGTCTAACTCAACCGCTAACTAAACCCAAAATAAACCATAACTAAACCGGGCTTTTTAAAATAAAACCTACCCCTTCACTAGATCTAATCTAGGCCCTAGATTCTAGATCGGACGGTGGTGGGGGGTTCCGGCGGCTCACCGCGGTGGCGACGATGGCGACGGACGACGGCGGCTCGGGCGACGACGGCGCAGCGGCTCCGTGGTCCGGGGCGACGGCGGAGCGAGGGAAGTCGGGGTGGAGTCGGTGGAGCTCTGGGGTCGGAGGCGAGCGGGCAGAGCAATGGCAAGGGCGGGCTGGCCCGGCGAGGAATCGCGCGAGGTGGAGGGTTAGGCGAGGGGAAAGGTGGGGAACGGGTCGAGGGCGGGTATTTATAGGGGCCGACTTGGAGGGGGGGCGGATAGGGGAGGGATCCCGCGATCTCCGGATTCCGGCGGCGGCGGTGGTCCGGGCGTGGAGAGGAAGAAGAAGGGTGGGGTCGGCGTCGTGAGAGAGGAGAGGGGGTTCGATCGGGCGACCGAGGAAGGGGTTTTGCGCGGGCGGCTGGGCAGGTGGCTGGCGCCTGAGCCCTGCCCATTGGTGGGCTGCCTCGGCACTGGCTGGCTGGTTATTTTGGTGGCGCTGGGGTTATTTTTTTGAATAAGGAGAGAGAGAGAATATATTAAATATATATATTTTATATAGGACATATATATATATATATATATATATATATATATATATATATATATATATATATATATATATATCAAAATTCTGGGAATTTATCCTACAATTTGAACATTTTTCCAGGGGCAAAACTCAAACTTAAAAAAAACATTTTCTAGAAATCCCAAATAAAATCAAATTTGAATTCAAACTTTTTGGCCAAGTTTTTCATCTGACATTTTTGGAGTGTCATGTTTACTCCTCTCATACTTTTTCTCAAGTATTTGTCAGGCATTGTTTTGAAGTAAATTCATCTGCCAATTTGAATTCAAATTCCAAAAAACTCAAAAGCCTCTGAAATAATTTCAAATATCACTCAATTCAAACAGTAATGCATAGATACTTAGCTATAATTGTAAAACATTCCAAATGGGAAATTTGGGATGTTACAAACCTACCCACCTTAAGATGAATCTCGCCCTCGAGATTCGGGTTGGCTAGCAAATAGGTGCGGTGGTCTCGGCGGAGGTCTTCTTCTCGCCCTGTGTGGCTTCCTCCTCGAATGATGACTCCACAAAGACCTTGCAAAACTTGATGATCTTGCTGCGGGTGACTCTATTCGCAGTCTCGAGAATTCGGACGGGTTTCTCCTCATAAGTCGATCACCGTCGAGCTGTATGGCCTCTATGGGCACTGTGTCTCTCAATGGAATATCGCCATCTCGGCATGGCATTTCTTCACCGTGAAACATGGAAGACATCATGAACTCCGGACAATCCTTCCGCAATTCCAACTTGTAAGCAACTTCTCCACGACGCTCGAGGATTTGGTAGGGCCAATGAACCGGGTGCTAACTTTCCTTTAACACCGAACCTCTTGATTCCACGGCGGGGACACACGAAGATATGCCCGGTCTCCCGCTTCAGACGTTACTTCCTTGCGCATCGTCGGCATAACTCTTTCGTCTCGATCGAGCTACCTTGAGCCTATCTCGAATCAGCTTGACTTTTCTTCGAATCTCTAATAAGGTCGGGACCGAAAAGTTTTCGATCTCCAACACCATCCCACAAAGAACGGTGTTCTGCACTGCGTCCAGATAGAGCTTCGAAGGGGCCATCTTCGATGGTCTCGATAACTGTTATTGTACGAGAACTCCGCAGATGGCAAATTATCATCCCAGCTAGACCCATAGTCTAGTGCACAAGCTCTCAACATGTCCTCCAGATCTGGTTGACTCTCTCGGTCTGTCCATCTGCTCATGGATGAAAAGCTGTCTTGAACTCCAGCCTCGCACCCAAAGTTTCATGCAACCGATTCCAAAACTTTGAGGTAAATTGTGTTCCTCCATCGACACGATACTCCTCGAACTCCATGCGACATACGATCCTGGTCATGTATATCTTGGCTAACTTAGCGCTGGTATAGGTAGTCTTCACGGAATGAAATGAGCTACCTTGGTCAATCGATCAACCACTACCCAGATGGAATCATAACCTGAACGGGTCCCGGTAATCCCGTGATAAAATCCATTCCAAGTTTTTCCCATTTCCATTCGGGAATCGGCAAAGGTTGAAGCAGCCCTGTTGGCTTCGATGTTCCGCCTTTACTCATCGGCAAACATCGATATCGCTACGCACTCAGCAATATCCTTCTTCATACCGCCCACCGTAAACTTTCCTTCAAATCCAGCTACATCTTGGTGTTACCGGGTGAATCGAGTACGGTGAATCATGAGCCTCTGAAGAATTAGCTTCTGAGTTCGGGATCATTGGGCACATAAATACGATTCTCGTACCATATAGCTCCGTATTCATCCTTACGAAACCCTTTAGCTTTTCCTTCATTCATCCTTTTCTTTATCTCATCAATTTCCTTGTCCGACTTCGGGCTTCACGAATTTTTTCGCCAAAGTGGACTGAACTTCCAGAGCTGCAACGTATCCTCTCGAACTATCTCCATCGAAGATCTCGAGGTCATCGACTAACTCCTGGGTAATCCTCCCGCTATAAGAGTATTCACATAACTCTTACGGCTCAAAGCATCTGCTACAACATTAGCCTTTCCCGGTGGTAATGCAATCTCATGTCATAGTCCTTGATTAACTCTAGCCATCTCCTCCGCCGAGGTTCAACTCTTTCTGCGTGAAAATATACTTCAAGCTCTTATGATCTGTGTAAACATCACAACGGTTTCCGATAAGGAAATGTCTCTGTGTCTTGAGTGCATGCACTCGCTGCTAACTCCAAATCATGTGTGGCATAATTCATCTTGTGTGGTCGAGCTGTCTAGAGGTATAAGCTACAACTTTTCCTTCCTGCATGAGTACTCCTCCGTGTCCCTGACGAGAAGCGTTACAATATACTTGGTAATCCTTGTGTATGTCCGGCAAAATCAGCACGGGGGCTGTAACCAAACGTTTCTTCAATTCCTGGAAGCTGGCTTCACAATCCTCGGTCCAAATGTACTTGGCGTCCTTCTTCAATAGCTCACCATGGGCTTGGCAATCTTCGAGAAATTCTCAATAAACCTCCGATAATATCCCGCGAGTCCGAGAAAACTGCGGATCTCCTTGACCGAGGTGGGTGATCGCCAATCGGTGGTGATACAACCTTGGTGGGGTCAACTGCTATTCCTTCTCCTGAAATAACATGTCCGAGGAATCCGACTTCCTTCAGCCAAAATTCACATTTGCTGAACTTGGCATACAACTCGATGTTCTCGGAGTTTCTCCAGAACTAGACGCAAATGTTCCTTATGCTCTTCCTCGCTCTTGGAGAAAATCAGTATATCATCGATGAACACCACGACAAACTTGTCCAGATATTCCATAAATACCTTGTTCATCAAATTCATGAAGTATGCAGGGGCATTAGTCAATCCGAATGACATGACGGTATACTCATATAAACCATACCTGGTGGTGAATGCTGTTTTAGGTATATCCTTTTCACGGATCTTCAACTGATGATACCCTGATGGAAGATCTATCTTGGAGAATACCTTGGCTCCAACTAGCTGATCAAATAGGTCATTAATCATCGCCAAAGGGTACTTGTTCTTGATGGTCACGTCGTTCAACAAACGATAATCCACAACCATTCTCAGGGTTCCATCTATCTTCTCTACCAAAAGAACTGGGGCTCCCCAAGGTGACGAGCTTGGCCGAATATATCCCTTTTCCAAGAGTTCATTAATTTGATTCTTGATCTCTTTTAAATTTTTCAGGGGCATCCGATAGGGTCTCTTGGATATTGGGGCTGTGCCGGGCAATAACTCAATCAGAAATTCAATGTCTCTGTCTGGTGGCATTCCTGGTAATTCCTCCGGAAACACGTCGGGAAAATCTTGCACTACTGGCACTTCCTCCTGAACAACTCCCGTGAGGGAATTCACCTGATTCTTCATCGGGATCCGTCTAGATACATACTTGATCCTCTTCTGCTCCGGAGTGGTGAGCAGAATCGCCTTCTTGGGCATGCCTATGTTTCCTTCAAACTTGTCAAACAATCCATGCCTAGGATTACATCCAAGGTCCGGGTTTCCAATACTATGAGGTCTGCGGAAATTTATGGTTTCCGATGTTAAGGGTTGCATGACAGCCTAAGCTCGCCATCATTTCTCCTCTGCTGAACCGACGTGAAGAGGGCTTCTAAGGGTTCTAGTGGGCAAACCATACTTTTCCACAACTACCCTTGATATAAATGAATGCGCTGCACCGTAATCAAAGAGTACCAATATCGGATGTGAATTTAATAAAACTTACCAACCACGTTGTTCGGCTGATCATAGACGCCCTCCACGCCAATGTGGTTCACCCGAGCACGAGGAAAAGGGTTGGGCTTCTTTGCGAGCTTCCATTGCCGCTTCCATTCCTCCGCTTGGCCTCCGGCAGTCGGTGGCATAGTGCCCTGTTTTCGGCACTTGAAACAGTGATGTGACTCAGATCCTTCGAACCGGGCGGACGATGCTGGTTGCCATTGCTGTTTCCATTGCCTGCCTTGTTGTCCTGGTTATGTTGTTCCCATTCCTCCATGATTATGTCCTCCGTGATTATGTCCTCCATGGTGTGATGGGTATGCCCTCCCAGTATGGGGCATAACGGGCTTCGCTGAGCTCCGAGTTGTACTTCCCCGCCATACTTCCGCTGCGGCTATCAATCTGCTGCTGCTTGCCTTCAAGTATGGTGGCCTTGTCTACCAGCTCCGGTAGTTGTTGAAGGTAGCCACCATTAGCTGCATTCCCAGCTCGCCATTGAGTCCTCGAGAAGTTTTTCCTGCTTTGCGGCATCGTGGCCACATCATCCGGGGCATAGCGAGCTAACTTGCTGAACTCATCCACGCATCGCCCCACAAGACGGTTCCCTGGCGTAAGTTGCGGAACTCACGCTTCTTCGACTCATGGCTCCACTGAGACATGAGCGGTGCGGAAAGCTCGCTGGAACTGATCCCACGTGATGGTGGCGATGGGATAAGTGGCGTGTAGTTCTCCCACCAAGAGGCTGCAGGTCCATCAAGTTGATGTGCGCAAAGTGCACCTTCTCTCGCATCTGTGCATCCAGCAGTGGCTAACTCCTTCCGACCTTATGAGCTAATCATCGGCCACAATCGGCTCAAGGCTGCTAGAGAACACCGCGGATTCAGCCTTAGGAAGCGGGTCAAGTTGTCAACAGGGGTGGTGGCGGTGGATTGTTGTTGTTGTTGTTGTTCGTTCGGATGAGCATCCGCATGAGGGCATTCTCGCTGCTGGATCAGCTGGGTGAGCTCCGCGAAAGTAGAGACCGGGTCACGTGTCGGAGGCATCTGGTGTTTTGGAGTGGATGAGAAAATTAGAATAGAACAAGGGTCTAATGAGATAATATCACTACCCATATGAATGCACAATCATAATCACACCAATCATTTATTCAATCATCTCAAACATGGTTCAATCTCGGATTACAAATTCTCATGACTAATCGAAAATAACGGCCTAACTGATCGACGGAAAAATAAAATAACTTGGCGGTCGACTAAATGTCTTCATCAATTATCCTTGCGTCCTATGGTGCGGCGTCCTCCGGTGTGGCGTCCTCTGGTGCGGCGCCTCCTCTTGCGGCTTTCTTCGGTGGAGCTCTCTTCATAATCCTGGTCATTGCTCACGAGGGGTCCGTCATCTCCACTCGGAAAAAGGTCTTCTCCCAAGTCCATCTTCTCCTCTAATGCGGCAACATCCATCTTCAGCTTGTCGACTCTCTCCATAAAATCCTTGATTTCTTCTTCATGGTCAAGGAAGTCTGCGTGTGCTTTCTCCTCCAGCCCAGTTCACGGAACAACAGCCTCCTGTGTACCTTCGAAGTTACGGCGAGTCTGGATTTCCGCTTCCGAGGAGACTCTCCAAGTCTTGGACATATGAGAGAATGGAGTCGCCCTCACGGTGACGGATGATATCTCCATTCCTAGCTCTGCGAGAAATCATGGCGAGGTCCGATGGGTCGAGCTCGCCCTGTACTCTTCTCGAGATGTCCAAGTGCACGATAAATCGCCATGTCCTTCCGAGAATCCAACTGAAATCGGTAAACTCAAAGTCAATGGGCTCAATGTCCTCCAAGGTCCTCCCCGAATGTGCACCATAATCCTCAGAGCGGTATCCGCTGGAAGTGCATTGGTAGGCTTCCCGTGATTGAAGGCAGAGCAATCTTCAGCTTCTTCACGATCTGAACCAGCTTCTTGCCGAGAGGCATCGCCTCATCCTGGCCGGCAAAACTCCGTAGCAGAACCTGGGGTGAACTCGGCGGCCATCTAGAATGTTGAAAATCGAGAGAAGTCGAAATGAACAGGGAGAATTACGGAATGATAAGGACATAAAATAAATAGTCTCTTCCTATGGCTTTCCGATCCTAGGGGTTACGTCCTACGGTCAGCGTGTGCTCTGAATACCATCTCTTTAGCGACCCGACCCGAAAACGGTCAAGTCTCTGTGTAGCTGTACCATCCCAAGATCATGCTGGCACACACAGTACATTGATGAAAAGATTCAAAGTTCAATCACACCTGAATTTATTACACGATTCTCATATCGAGTCTTTATTATAATGGAATAAATTTGGCCGAAGGCCATCTCATGAGAAATAAACTAAATAAAGCTGCGGAAGCGTAGACGAATAGCGGGTCCAACCGACTCCATAGGGCAATCGCCAAGCGTGGATCGTAGCCTCACTCCTGATCGGAAAACTCCTCTGCAACATAAGACGTTGCCGCCGTGTAGGTCAGCATTTTGAATATGCCGGCAAGTCAAAGAGAACAACAATAAAATTACTAACACTATATGCAATTTGGCTGTGGGGCTCTAAGTTTCATTTTTTGCGAAAAAGCCAGTTTTTCCCTACAACAAGGACTTGTTTGCAAATACTACAAAATGTTAGTAGTTATTGAGATGGTTCCGCCAACCAATGTCTCATTCCCAATTATTAAATAACCCCCTCAATTAATTTATTAATTTTGGTGTTGAGATTTCAAATACTCCAAGTTCCAGAGGCTCAAATTGTCCAGAAT